>OY829472.1:1200000-2400000 GCA_963691745.1 Ditula angustiorana | reverse complement strand
CCGTTTGCGCGCTCTCACTATGTCAATATAATTGAAAACTAATGCAGCGCAACCCAAATGTTTCGCCAGGACTTGCGGGGGGAGGGTGGATGCGGGCGGCGCGTTCCTTTTGACGCAAGCCGCCTGGCGAATATGTATGAAGTAATACGAACTCTTTGCGCGATTCATTAAAGTTAGAATTCGTTTAATCGTAGTCGTAAAAGAGAAGCTTCTGTACGTTAGTACTATTATTTATTCTGTACCCCTAGCAGCCAACAATAGATCCTGCAACTTACTAACACTCCTAGATCGTGCCGGAGCCCGATCATAAGGAGTGGCCACGGAGCTGAGTTCAGCAGATTCTGTGTCAATTATCTCCTTGTTTTGCAGCAACATCCCCAAATTCAACTTCAAAGTTATCGCTCCATCTCTGAAGAGCAAGTAAATATTCGACTGATCGATCACCCTAAGCGAGAAGTAATCGTTTATCTTTACCGTTTTCGTTCTGATTTGGAAAGGCTTAAACTTCTGCAGTAGCTTATCAGCTTTTTCTTTTACGAAGTTATCTAGTTCTATGGCCAACATTGCTGCGTTAACATCCCTGTGACCTCGTGGGGTTTCATGTTCATGTTGTTGAATGATCTTGTCCAAGGCTAAACGGTCTTTGGAGTATGTGTCGATGAACCTCTTCTGCAGAACTGGTGGCTCATTCAATGTGTGCCACTTCCAAAAGCCGGGGGGTCCGATTTTTTCGTCTATCAGATGGCCTTCAGTTTGATTGTATTTCAACCTAGACCAAAATCACTTCAAGTTAAAATGAGTGGGAATGAAAAAGAAATACAAATAATAGGCTCTTTTGCAAGTCTGATTCTACCAGCGCTTCAGATGTTAAAAATTCCGCTGAGAAGAAGCGCCGCAACAAACTCAGCAGCTTTCTTTTTTATCTTATCTTTTTAAAACAAAGTTACAAAGTAGTTAATGTACTTAACATAAAGAATGAGCGTTAAAGAATAGATAGCAAAAATAGTACAACTTTAATCATAATATTCAACTGACTGGAGAGCACAGCCGGTGAAATTACTGGCACATGAGGGATTCCATCTCGGCTCTCTGGGTTGGCAACGCGTCTGCAATCTCCTTGGTGTTACGGGTTTCTGTGAGCGGTGATAATCTGATCACTTATCATCTGGTGATCCTCTTGCTCGTCTTACTTTCTATTTAAAAAAATAATTTTGACTGACCAGATTGGCTATATTTCTTGGATCACTAAGTCAAATAGATTACGGTCAACCTGAACAGCTATCGTAGGTTTATCGACGTTTCTAGTGTCTTTAACCCGGAACAGTCTAGAAGCTTTCTCAATTATTATTAGCTTTTATCGCAGACATTTATCACATATCCCTTTCTTGTTAAACATGTACATAAGAGATAGATACTTTATGTTCGCGACAAAAAGACAGCTTGCTTAAACAACTTTTTTCACATATTCATATAAATGGATTACTCACGTATTTGAAGTGGAGTTTCGGTCCACGGACTGCCCCGAGCGGATTCGTTTAATTTAATAATTCAAACTCTCACGAATTCTCACCTTTCGTTTCCTCGAAAATCATAGACAACACCGTTTCCGAGGTAATCAAAGCAAGCTAGTACCCTTTGGTTTTGAGCTACCTTTCCGCAACTCTCGTAGCCGTATACTACGCATCTTTTCTGAGCCAAAACTTCTGTGCGACAAAAAAAGACAAATGTGAACTCAGCCCCAAAAAGCGCTCTCCATACAAACGGCGATTATAACGTTTTCCATTCTCTGAACCTTAAATATAGCAATGCTTTTGGTATGTTGTCATTATGCCTTAGAACTAGGTTTGTATGTTTAGATTTTTTAATTTTCTTATTTCTTACAAAACAAAAAAGCGTGTATATTTTTGAAACTATAAAGAATATTAAAAAAATCAAAACATACAAATCTAGTTTTAAGGTATAATGACAACATACAAAAAAACATGGTTATAAGTTAAGGTTTAGATTGTGGAAAATTTTATCACCGTTTCTATGGAGAGCGCTGAGCTCACAATTATATTCTTACGGTCGTTTCCATCATTCTAATACTATACAAACACGTGTCAAGTTCAGTTACATGGAATTCTATACGACCTTGAAAATTCCCCACGAGGCAAACTAGGAAGCTATCATAAACGCATTGCTAGGGTTGAAAACGTTAGCCAGTTAATTAAGTCTGTCAATGTCCAACTTAATTTTGCGACTGTCGACAGCAGTGGCGGATTTACACATTTTGAAAGTAAGTGCGTGCTAGGGCATGAACGGACAACGATACGTCGTACCATGATCGCCCGATAGGGAACGATACCTACCGTTGGCCATACATTTCTTTTTCACTAACGCTTAGAAACTTGTTTAGTGGTACGGGGTAGAGTGGGCGACGCGGCCATTCAGGGGTTAATAAACGTAGATAATGTCGACACAGTAATGTACGGCGAATTGTCACCTGTCGCCTGTCGCGTTTATGAAATTGGTCCCAGGAATCAAAAAGATACGCCGATTGGCTAATAAATAACAATTCGACAAACTGGAACAAATTACCTTGCAACTCCGCGAAAACAGTACCGGGCTCGTCCAAAATAGCTGCGTCTGTGCGACAAATAGATGTTCATGCAAAAACCCACCCTCCTTCGCTACCACACGAAACAACATATATCGCACAGACTCAACTACACACCAACCACTTAACACTAAGACTACACGATCGACGTGCGTTTCGCCTCTGTACGAGGCATCATCCGGATCTAATAATACGACCGTTCGCTACTTGGATGAATGGCGTACTGACAAACTAAAACATTTTTCTTTAATCCCGCCTACTCTGCCAACATTTCTGCACCGTTACCCTACAGACTTAGGACAAGGTAATTTGTTCCAGTTTGCTGATATGGACCTCCGAAAAATAACGCCTGAATCTATTAATTATTAGGTATTTAATAAGAATTCGATTCTCAAGCTTGCCACCCCTAAAATCTGCCACCCTTGATCCTAGGCTTTAGCCTATTCGGCTTGCTGGTAACTGCCGCCATTAGTCGATTGGCTAGTCTTTACTGTAAGTATGTCAACTTACGAGAACCGAACGGTTAAACCCGTTGAAGGGCAAGTCAAGTTTAGTAATATAACTTACTTTTTTATTACGTATTTATTAAATATCTTCATTTTATCAATTTTTTAATATAAAATCGTTTCTAGCGGCGCGCAACGAAATGTTTCCATAGTAATTAAGAAGTGAACGCTAACGCGTTCGAAACGTTTCTTGTGACTAAAACTTACGCTACAACCACGTCGACAGTTTCACACATCTCACCTTCAGCGTTATAATACTCCAAGGCGAGCCTCCCACTCTTATAGAACCACTTGCCCTGCCCATCCTTATCTATCTCAGATAACTTCTCTCCTGAAGCATAGGACATGTCCTTCCTGTCCTTGTGGAGGTCGAACCAGTCGTAGGGTCTAGCTGGTATCATTTTATATACGTTCATCTGGAATTAGAGGCATGTGTTGTTCTTTCTAACCAGCCCAGTAAGAGAGAGAGACATAGAGCCATTTACTGCTTAAGACCTACACAATCGATATCTAAATAGAAATAGTGTAAGTTATTTTTTTTTAAAACAACCGGGTTCGACCCCGAGCTGAGTTCAGGTTTTTTTTAAATGTATGAATGCAGTTTTTCTTCTTATTAAAATCAATGACATGGTTTCTAAGAACAGATCTTCGTATGTCTTATAGTTTTTAGAGTCTAAACTAAGACAAATCCAGGAAAACCCGAACAGATAGCAACCCTATCTATATATATATAAAGTGTGTGTGTGTGTGTGTGTGTGTGTATGTGTGTGTGATGTATACTCACTCGCCGCATTATTTTCGTGGATGGCAACTGCGTCCAACCGTTATCGATAAACTGCCTGTCTGACAACTTGTATTGAATGATACCCGACCTGTTCTGTAAAATCAAATACATTAAATCAATACTTGTTAATCCCTTATTGATCCCTTAAAGGGATAAGTTCGCCTTTGTACATCACTGTATCTCTTTTTTTTTAATTTATGTTTTTTGTACAATAAAGAATTTACATACACACATACATACATACTTGTTGCATTTTAGTTTATAGATTCAGGCGTTACTTTGCGGAAGTCCATATTGATACTAAGTGTCAGCAATCGAGAAAAAGACAACACCTGTGCTGAATACTTTATAAAAGAAATAAAACAAACAACACAAAACGCGACCACAACCCAACCACCAACACCAAAATACCACTCGACACGTGTTTCACCTCTCCACGAGGCATCATCAGGAGCTATTGAACTCTCGGCTGTCAGTCGACGAAATGGGATTCGTTTTCGATTCTTTTTCTCGATTGCTGACACTGGGTTTGCGGATTAGCAAAGAGATTGTTTTTATTAGTGTTGCATTTTGATGAAATTACCTATACTAATAGAAATACTAAATTTAATTAATACGCAATCACAACACAAAGAAGAATCTTGGACGTCTGGCAGGACTTGAACCTGCGATCTTGGTGTTCCTTACCGGCAGATAGGCACTGCACTCAAAAGTTACCTACAGAGCTAAAATAGGGACAGTGAACATGTAATTTACTTTCCCAATTCTGTAGTAGTCAGAGTTTCGATTTTTATTAGATACGTTACTGCGGTGTTCATAAGAAGCTACTACACCTTGGGTTTTAAATGCATTAAGTGTGAGTTTAAATTTAATTTTCAATGATAACGTTACTTACTTCACTCTGGCTTTTCTCATTTTTCTTCCTTGCTGTGCTTGTCGTTTGCGGAGTTTTCACCAATGACTCGACTGGACAATCAGGCGCCACTTTAAAAAGTAACGGTTGCACAGGATCAGACTCTTGAGCCCTATGTTCATGGTAAGGAACTATCGTCTTGCCTTTAATCATTTCTTTTGGATCCTCAATCAATTTCTCATCACATTCCAGAACGCTCTCAGAAACTTCTTCAACTACCTCAACTTTCTTAAGAGTTCTTAATTCGGGAAGTACTCCGAATGTTGGCAGTTTTCGTGGTACTACATCTTTCTGCGGTTTCTCTGGTTTTGGTTTAACCTTTTGTCTGTCAGCTAGCAGTTTTTTGAAGAGGTTACTGGCTTCACTGTGGGGACTTTTTATAGTTTTATTCGCTAACTTTGATTTATTTTCTTTTTCGCTTGTTGACTCTTTGGTTGAACTTCCTTTTCTTGCCTTGTCTTTTTCTTTTGCTGAAGTTTCTTTGATGGAAGTTCCTTTTTTTGTCTTATTCTTTTCTTTTTTATCTTCTTCTTTCTTCGCCTTATCTTTTTCTTCTTTGTCTTCTTCTTCCTTCATTCCATCTTCTTGTTTTAGATTCCCCTCTAGCAAAGCTTTGGAGTATGTTGGAAATAGTTTTGGTAGTTCAGTGTCCTAAACATAATAAGTCATTTTACTAATTACAGTTCGGTTAATTATTGCCATAAGCTCAGGTTTATTCGCTCCATTATTTAACACAAGATAAGAAATTATTATATTTAGCAAATTAATAAATTTAGTTACTAGCATAAGCTGCACAGACGTCTATACAGACGAACTAAGCTAACAGCTCATTGACCCGCAACTAGTTTTGATCTGTCAAGTCTAAAGTACTAAGAATAAAGTAACCTACGGCCTGTTAAAGATCATTTTTAAATTAGCGTCTAAGTTTACAATATTACAAGTTCAAACCCAAATTTTTACCGGATGTTTCAGTACTCCCGAAGATTTATTCTCCCCTAGCTTTCTATTCCTTAAATACTTGCAGACACAGCTTGCTCCCGATGTCGGCATAAAGAGATTGTCATCTGACGAATACTGTATTTTACCACTCTCTGACTTCAATTTCTGGATTAGCTCGTGAAGCATATCTTTGCTTTGAGCTAAATTTTCCTCAAACTCCGTCGATGGAAACGCCCCTATCTCAAGCTGACGTGGAGCAATCAACGGTGAATTCAGCTCCATCAGGAGGTTATCGAACTCAGCAGCATCACTAGTCTCTTGGTATAACCTATATTGGCATATGTTTCCCTTAGATATAGACTCTAGCAACTGTTTCACTTTGCATAGCCATTGCATGAAGTGTTGCTCTCTCTCTTCATACTGCGTCTCTTTAAACTTCGCTAGGATGTACTCACAACGCTTGCATTTCAAACCAGAGCTTTTACAGTGGTCACATATCGCGTATATTTCGTTTCTGCGAATGGCTCTAATCTCTTCAAGCAAGGTTCGTACTCGTTTAATGATACGCCTGCATGTGATGCATTTTGTTTTGTACTTGCCTAAAATTAAGCTTTAACATTAAACCTTTGAACAGTGATACAAATACATATATCGCACCTTTAGAATTGAACCGACTCAATTCTGAATATGACATTTCCCAAAATTAAACCCTATGTCTTTTAGTTAAGGTGTTATTTTGGGACGTGTATGATTCAGAAATGGGTCGCTTTAATTCTAAAGGTGCGATATACATAAATCAAGCCCGTTTCCAGGAGAGGGAGGCAGACCACGGATTTCAACTTGCTACGATCCTGACATACAACCTTTACTTCACTTACTCTCATGACATTCTTCATCCATGCTCGTCGGTTTAGGGTTCTTCTGACCTGGTCGCTGAGCCCACCCCTTTTCCATCTGCCCCCCCTTCACACACCGTTTTTGTTTATCTTCTTTCATCCATCCTCCAACCAACCATCTTAACATAGGCACCCTTCACAATGTTTTTTGCTACATCTTCATTAACTCCGCGTTTCTTTCTTATCTCATAATTCCTCACTTAAATACGGAAAACAAATCGATCGATATGGTATTCATTTAAATCTTTAGTTCTATTTTTCAGGTATGAGACAGTTCGGCTTACGTGAGCCGGGTATCCCAATGGATTCACAAGTGATACATTAGCATACTTTTAAGTGCCAATCAATACTTTTCTAAAATGCACCAAAAACTGAAATCAAATTAAAGTCATCAACTGAACTAAATCATGTTTATTGTAATCGAAAATATTTATTTCTAAATTTTTTAGATTTTTCTTTTGGTATTTTTTTTACATTCAAATTAAATTTAAAATTGCTATATAATGAATGACAACACAAAGAAAAATTAGGGTAATGGCAGGATCCTGCCATTACAATAATTTTTCTTTGTGTTGTCATTCATTATATAGTATTTTAAATCATGTTTAACGTTCAGCTTTCACGTTCTTCACTGTGTAACAAAGTTTTTTTTAAATTCTTTTTTTTTAATGAACAAATAGATTTATTAGTAAACAACGCCATGGATACCCGCAATATCCGAGAAGGCGCAGGAGCGTTCCCGGATTTTAGAAAACGAAAGGATACTGGGAACGAGGGAAGAAAAGAAAAGGAAAGGAACTCGGGCGTCTGGTGATTGAATGAAACGCAATAAAGGTAAATACTGCTACTTTACGTCAAAGCTTTATTAATGATTGTGGTACTACCCCGCTCAAGCCAACCCATTTTTACAGCGACCAGCTAATACTTAGCTACCGACAAGATTTTGATATGTAACCCTACGGCTTTGTATGATCTAGGGTCGCCAACATTTTTTCGGTTGAATATAGTATTTTTGAGAATAAACTAAGAAAATAATTCTATAGAACGCTACAAAAAATATAGTATTTTTTGGAAAGATGAAAAAAAAATGCAATGGCGTAAGTTTATTGTATATTTATCCATTCTATCTGTTTTAATAACGTGACAAGTGCCAGAATATATAGTACGTTTGTGTACTATATATTAGTTCAACAGTATATAGTACGGAGAGCCGAAATATAGTAAAATACTGTATATAGTACGGTTGGCAACCCTACTGTGATCCCACGTGATACCTTTTAATCAAACCACATTTCGATGAATAAACAGAGAGACTATTAGACTATTAATACGAGAGTATTATTTATGTCAATGTGCCTGAATCTCGTGGTTTTTATGTGTTTAAAATTGACCTTAAACCTAATACTACCCCATAAAACTCATAAATCTCATAATAGGTGCTTACCCAATTCACTTATCACTGTGTTCTTTTTGAGTTCCGCATTGCTTGTGTTGTGAAAAATAAAAGTATCGGCGCTTCTTGAGTTTTTTTTGTTCTGTTGAAAACACCAGTGGCCCGTTTCACGAAGCTACAAGTTACAATTTTACAAGTCTAAACCAGCAATATTGGTCATTATGCCCATTGCCATTGGTCATTATTGACCAATGTTGCCGGTTTAGACTTGTAAAATTGTAACTTGTAGCTTCGTGAAACGGACCACAGTTCGTCAATATGGAGAATGAAGTTTGTCGTTTGTCGTCAATGTGATCCGCGCTTGGGTCATGCTTAGTTCAACAGGTGTCCGTTGATATACCTACAGCGGGGGAATGCGGCTAGTGTTAATGAACCTTTGAGCCGGACACAATTCTGAGGGAAACTTTTAAAAAATAATAAAGATTATTTTAAGGTTAGTTTATATACAGGGCGTCCCACGGCTTGGTCACATAGAGGGAAAATCACACTCCTCTTAAGATTAAGAGGAGTGTGAAGCCAGCCCCAAAAAGCGCTCCCTGTACAAACGGCAATAACGTTTTCCACCCTCTAAGCCTTAACCTAAGGCAATTATTTTTTGGTACGTTGTTGCCTTAGAACTAGGTTTGTATGATTTGATTTATCAAATACTCTTGATAGATTTGACAATATTTTCATTTCAGGAGTTTCATATAAAACAATATAGCGTGAGTATTCTTCCGATACCTGTGCTGAGTTATCATTCCGTTCCAAATCGGTCTGTGTGTGCGAATAAATGGCGACGCCAGGGCCAAACAAATGGGCAACTTTTTTGAATCCACCGGGACACGCTGCTGTGCAGATTTCGCAGCCTTTTAAAGCGCTGAAAATTAATGGTTTTCTTTATCCTGGGGCCCTAGCTTTTATCGCTAACATAAAGCATGTATATTTCTGTAATCGAAATTTACTTTCGTTTTTTTTACATTCAAATTAAATTTAAATGCCATATATAATGACAACACAAAGAAAAATGCTTGGCAATACGCAAGGCACGGAATGCTGAGGTTCGAGTCCTGCCGTTATCCTAATTTTTTGTCATATATCTCTTTCTAACCAGACAGCGTGTGTGGGAGGGACGAATGCTTTAAGTCCATGATAAACGCTGGTGCTATTATAGGTGGACATGTGCTTCTTTAATCTTTGGTCTACAAAACAACATCGGCCTGTATAAGCACTGCATAGCTGTTGGCTACAAGCACAGAATAAATACTACTAACGCACAGAAACTTTTCTTTTTCTACCACCTTTAAACGAATTCCAACTTTATGATCAGGCTCAAAAGTTCGTATTACTTCATAAACATTCGCCAGGCGGTATGCGTCAATAGGAAGGCGCCGCCCGCGCCCGCCTTCCACCCGTAATGCCCTGGTGCACTGCTAGGGTTGGGTTGCTTACTATAATACTATCACAACGTGCGACACAGTGAGCGGGAGCGCGCGCGGCAAGCCGGCAACCTACTGCGATTAACCTATGCCGTAGGTAATGCGGTGAGCGCACCTACATTGCGGAGTGGACCCCCTTGCTATAAGCTAGCGGTAGAGCACAATTTCATAACTACAGTACCCACGTATCCTACTTATGCTAATATGATGAGCTATCTACCTTGGTCTTGACCCTTGAGTCTTGGGGATGGAGTCGATGTGATTCTAAAGTTTGGGGAGTACTGTTGAAAAATCCATTGAAATTTACATACCGGCAACGAAACTCGTTAGCTGCGTTCCTTTTCATTATCTAATAATTAATAATCCACATAAAATGGCAGTTCAACGTTTCCATTGTCCATTTTTTTCTTAAATTTATTTCTATGCTCTATCCTTCATTCTAGAACTAAAACAATGCGTTGAAGTTGAAATTCCCTGTTTATGGTCTGAACAAAAAAAAAATCTTCGACTAAAAAAACACGCATCCGAAACGTTAAACCCCACCTGACAGCTGTCAAAATCTGACGTTACGTCTCGTGAAAAAAAAACCCGTGTACCACATTTTATTCAAGTTTTTGATAAATAACAGTTTTTTAGTAGAGTGAATTTCGATGCCTTTACATAGAGTGGTGGCTGTATCTCGTTTCGTGACACAATGCAATCGTTCGAGTCCAGTTTTAACCACTAAGTTCCAGCAAATCAGTAGTTGCAGGTTAGTCATAGTATTCTCGTTATTACGTTTGATGCGAAAACAACAAAACTCGAGCCAAGATCACAATGTTTTCGTTTTAGAAAAACAAATTACGTCTATCACTAAAATAGAAACGGTTCAAATACTGCCCAAAACACCTAAGCACTTTGTCGAAATCGGTTTTTAATTTTGTTTGGTTTCGCAACAGCTTGGAAATGTTACCCAATTTGATGTTTACTTGGTTCATTAAAACAAGACTTGTCATTTATCACCTGCGCCATCACGTTTTATTGTTAACTGCCAGCATGTTTTAACTGTAAAAAGTTTGCTTGAAGTCTATGAAATCTGCAACTTTAATTAATGAATGACCTTCTTTCAGAATTACCACAGTTTAAGTGACTAGATCTGGGTTACACAATTATTTGTAGGTCTAGGAGGGAAGGGCTTAGCTGCTCCCTCTGTTCCCCCCTGCAAAATCCAAGGTGTCCTTTTACACACATCTGAATATTATGACACAAAATATTAGCCCATTTTGCCAAAAGCTTATATGTTAGGCTGTTCCACTTTAGTATGGGTGAAAAAAAATTGTTATATTCTACCTGGCTTCGCTCACCCCTTGTGTCTCGTTAATCATAAAAATATGTTTCCTAAATCTTTTTGAAATTAGGATGCATATTTTTATGATGATTATTTTTATGAACCTCTAATGCACAAAATAATAAGCTATAGAATAAAAAATATGCATATTGAGAGTTAATACCTTTATTTCGAAATGGCTTTCAAGGTTTAATTAAATAAAGAAGGTTTAGTAACACACTTTTAGTACTTAATATCCTCCTCTACAAAACACTTAACTTAAATCACTTAGTGTAGATTAGTATGTAAATTTATTTATTTACCTCTAAATATTGATTGATATATAAACTTTATACGTCAGAGAGAATAAGAATTCATGCAAAGTGAAAAAATTTAACGACATCCGGGCCATGGCCCGGGGCGTCAGGCTGCGAGGGGCGGCAGCCGCCCCTAAAATGAAATACTTTATCGTCCTTTAATGGGGCGCCAAAGCTAAATGGCCCGGGGCGCCAAATCTTTAAATACGCCTCTGTATATGAGTTGCTACACAGACACCCTTTTAAAAAAATATATAGACAGCTGGAGTTAATGTTTTAATTCATGGATTTAAATACATGGGGGATTATATCACAAGCGTCTCCGTGCTTACTAGGGGGTCCCAATCTTTATTATCAAAGTCTATGTTGAGAATGCAATAAACCTTTTTTATAGATTCATCACTATTGAAAACCCGAAACATGGCAACCAGCTCAAAAATGAAAAAATCAGAACATACATCGTTGAACGGTATATTGATTATGTCAAGAACTACACTAAAGTTTTGGAAAGGAGGTTTCCAACGGCTATGCGGATGTACAGAGTATTCAGCGTGGGCATTAAAGACTTTTTGAGAGACTTAAAGACTTACATAAGTCTACGAATAAAGATTGCTAAGGATAGAGGCTTTACAAAGATGAGTCGGCAAGAAATTGAACTGTACCAGAAAATGCCTGCTGATATGTTGAGGATAGCTCCTGTGCTGATACTGTCTGCGATACCTTTTGGGAATTACGTCATTTTTCCTCTAGCGTAAGTGTAAATGCATTATTATGTTGCACCTTTAGAATTAAAGTGACCCATTTTAATACATGTCCCAAAAAGAATCCTTCATTAAAAGACAAATTGTAATTTTCAATTGCGCTGCTATAATTCTAAAGCTGAGACATATCACTGTAGTATGATAGCTGATTGTTGAATCACTTACCAACAGCTAAACCACTTACTCATTTTCCTTTTACTTTAAAAATGATAATATGCCAATTTCCAGCTTCCTCAAACCAAGAACCATGCTGTGCTCCCATTTCTGGTCGATACAGCAGAAAGCCGAGTTCACAACGCAAGAACTTAAGGACAGACTCAAACACAACAAGCCTGTGTTCCGAGCGCTGCAGGCAAAGCTAGACTCTATACCAGACGGGGATTTGAAAGAGAAATGGAGGAGAGTCATTGGTCTATTAGGATCCGGAGTGCATCCAACCACCTCAGAAGTACTTGATTGCAGGGAACTGTTCGCTAAGGGGCCTTACCAACTGAGCGGTTTGACCTATTCACATGCTGTAAGTGTTTGTTAAGTTTAAGAGGAAACACAAGGGCCGTTTTTCCATACAAACGTCGTCCCCTGTTTCCTCTCTGGATAATGCCAGTAGAGCAATATTTTTTTTCCAAAAAATTGATGGCCGCTATTATGCATGTCCCTATGTTTTCCTTTTTTTGATAGATTAATTATTAAAAGAGATATGAACATTCAAAAACCTATAAAATTGGCCAGATTTTCGGCTGCGTTCATACATTCAGAAAACAAATTTTACTAGATTATATGAAAAAAGAAAAACATAGGAACACTGCCAAAGCCTTTCTTTAATTTTTAAGGCAAAAAGTAGTTAAATCGGGATAAGTTTTGGAGAAGGAATCAGGAGTCTATGAATCGTTGATTTTGTGTACTTTAAATAGGTATTTTCAGTCCAAGCTGCGACTGTCTCTATTGCGCTCTGCGGGGGGAGGCTTGATAGATGGAGGCAGCAATAGATTTTACAAATACCTATTTTTCAATTCTCTAGGCCTTGGTGTTTCCTCTTAATCATGAATTCTATAGAGGTTCAGTTAATGGACCTGTCGCCTACGCGAGGCGGGATTATGGGAGTGCAAGTTGGAATGAACAAGCTCCCCTTTTCTTAACTATAAATTAATGCAGGGTATCCTCTTTGAAGACGAATTTTTTACAGGCACAAAAAACGTGATGTCCTCCCGACACTCGGCCGCGCCTCATAACTTTTATGTTGTCCCCCAACTCCAGGTTGGGAAACGCTGGATTAATTCATATTTAAAATCTATAATATACGTTCAATCTATAAATTTGGTAGGTATTAATAAATTAGGCCAACATCACAGCTACATACGCTCCGCAGTGATTCTGACTCATACAAAATCAACAACTTCATCAACTGGGCTGACATTTATGACTCATCAATTACTTGGTGAATGATAAAATCACGACAGTAACAATGAAATTAATTAGAGCTGGGCCCCTATTTCGCGAAGCTGACGCGTGACATGTGATAACGACAATTCGGCGAAAAGGCGACAAGTTGCAAAAACAAATGAAAAAAAGGGTTTTTCTTAAATAGGTCATTCGAATTCAGATAAGACTAAAACTAAGATTTTTATTACTTAGTTAAAAGTAGACTGTATTAAGACAAACACCATCTTAGTTCGAAAACCATACATTTAATTAGTGACTATAAGAAGCGCGCGACTTCGTTCACGTAAAATTAGTAGCCTATGTCCGTCGGGAATAGTGTAGCTTTCTATCTGTGAAAGAATTTTTGAAATCGGTTTAGTAGTTCCAGAGATAACCCCCTACATACAAACAAACAAAATTTACCTCTTTATTATATTAGTGTAGATGTAGACTACGGGGACTGTGACGTCAGTGATGATGGTGGCGACTGTTATTTCTTTTTTCGAGTTCTCTTCATTGAATACTCTAAAGTCCATGTATATCGGCCAGTGAGATCTCTTTAGCCGCGCCTCCACTAACTCCATACAGCTTTCTCTCGGTAAGCATTTCTCTTAATTTTCCAGGGTCATCTGCTAAACATGTACGGTGTAAAACGGGGCATATTGAGGGTGAAGAAACTGAAGCACAAAGCGTTCATGCTACTTGAACTGGATAGAGCAATAGAAAGAGAAGGCGGCGTGGACCTCATGAACACTGAGTCGCTACGGTACGCCTGCCATCTACGTGGACTGAACAGCAGTCACCTGTCCAACCTGGATATGAGAAACTGGCTGACCCTATGGCTGTCCCTGTCGCAGCACGTTGACAAAGAGACTTATTCCCTGCTGTTGCACAGCCCTATATTCTTGGCTTACAACCATCCGCAGAATTGGGTGCTTATTTATTAACATGGCAAGTAGAAAGATCGCTCTCTCGAGCGCACCAGCTTTACTATCTTTACAACGCCTCGTACAGATATATCCGAACAACAGGCAGTCAGCTAGTACAAACGGAGATCAGCACTGTCCTGCTCACCGCACTGCACTGCACCCTTCAGAGTGCAGGTACAGGACAGTCGATTAAAAAGGGTAGGGAAAGCCAACTGCCCTGGAATAGATGGGCTGGCTATCTAACTGTCCTACCTTGATTGCTGTCTTGACATTACTGCTCTGGCGTGCTCGTTCAAATTGTATCTATGCTGTTAACTCTGCCCTACTTCGTGTGGTATCAGCACAACCGTCGCTAACCAGCCGTGTTTGACATAGCGTTGAAAAGCTAACACTAACTATTTGGCTAGTTTTGACGGATTAAGGCCAGTTTTATAAAATTTCATTTAATCAATTCACAGACCAGATAATATTTTTTCAATATTACTACTAACCAAAATTTTGTCTAAAGGGCTTTTATAAATCATAACGTTACTCAGGGATGCGTGTTGCCCTTTATCCATAAAATTATTGAAAATGTGTGTGACCATTTATATTTGTACCAAGTAGCTATGTAATTATCGTATAGTCGACCAAGTAATTGCTTGGCCGCTTTTGAACCTTATTTGTAATACGGTCGACAAGTGGTCAAGCAATTTCTTGGCTGACACTATGCACAGCTGCTATTTTGGCCACACTCAGAAATTGACTCAGGTATTGACCTCTTTGGTCAACTTTTTCTTGACAGCTGTTTCTGACAAGTCGAGATTACCTCTACAAGCGGCCATTGTAATTTTTAAAAAATTTACTAACAATATCTGAGATAAAAAAAGCGAAACGGTCCGTTTGGTGTATAAATAGGGTTGATATGTAAATATGCGGTAAATAAAGTATTATATGCTAATTATATACATGCATGGTGCTTTAAGATACCAAAAAAACAAAAATGCTATGGAACAATACAAAGAAAAATTTGGGTAATGGGAGGACTCGAACCTACAACACCAGCATTCGTGCCTTGCGTTTTCCAGTTTCGCCACATTACCGCTACCATACCCTATGATTTTTTCAATGTGCTCAGTCTTTACGGTCATTATATTATTGATTTTACCCTAATATTTCTTTGTGTTGTCATTGCATATATAATTTTAATTTAATAATTTGAATGTTAAAAACGTTTAAAATAAAAATCGAAAGAAATTTCGGTTACAATTTTTTTTACAAAAAACGTTATACAAAGCATGCTTGACACAGACCATTGTAAATATAGTAAACATTTGGCAAAATAAACAATGTGCAGAAAAAACTTCGTTGCACTTCGCCATAATGTCGTGTTTCAAGCGTTATTTTTTTATGGAGTTTATTCTCTCCAGTAAAGGCAAACAGATCTATGCCCATACAGTCATGTCTTTTATAGAAAACCTAAATGTCTTCTGTATGTGATATAATAACATTAAAATGAAAATGCTGATGTATCTTACGTTAGTCTCGAAAGCTTCTTTTAGATAAAATCTCATCTAACGGAAGACTTAGCAAGCATCCCTTCGCGCGGAAGAAAATCTTCTAATATTGCTCTGCTGTCTAAACTGGATTTAAAAAAAATCTGATATCTATGATTTAAAATGCAAGTGTAATATTTTTTTGGAATTTGCATAATGATTTATTTATTTAGCTTTTATTATTAAACGAAGTATTTTTAATGATGATTATTGATTACTGTGCACGTTGTTTTTATGGTGTTATTTAAATTTTAAAAGCGAAGTGTGGGCTGCGACTTAATTTAGAATATGCGATATAATTTTATGTTGCAACGATATATTGTTTTGTCCAATAAAGTATTTGTTGAATGTTTTGCGCAAGCTTCTCTACCAATATTACTTACCTGTTTAATTTGTGATTTTAATTTTATTGTTAACAAGTTTATTTATTAACGTGGTTGAGAATCACGAGACGTTAACGTCTATAAGAGAATGCTATTGTTTAAAGAAAATAAAAAACGTAAAATATACTTTTGTTTTTTTTTATCGTGCCGCACCACCTACAAGCAATTTTGGTATTACACATAAACGCAAGCGAATGTATTTTTCTAGTTAAAAATCGTACTATGTTACTTTTAAGGCAGAACGTTTGCTTGCGAATTTATAAAATTGTTACAGTCTGTGTGGGTTTATGCGAGGACATTCGAGTAACATTGGGGTTTTGCTTAATGGTTTACCGCAATATATTTGTATTAAAAAGTCCTTTAATATCATCTCCCCTTTGACTTATCCGCTAAATACAAGTATTTGAACGTTTAATTGTTATTTTTAAGGCTATTCCATGTTACCTGAGTGTTCAAAGTTACCTGCATTTACTATGCGGTTAGTACAGCCAGTCTCAAAAGTAGCTAAACACTTAAGGACGTTGTCGTAGTAACGTATGAGATGAGAGTTGCTCGAATTTGTCACATTACTGACAGCGATAAGGTACTAAATTGTTCAGCTGCTTCTGAAACTGACCGTATATTCAATAGCAGAAGTATGAAACACTCTGAAAAGTCAAACAGGTTTACACAAGGACCCCAATTCTCGGTTCATGCGAGCTTCATCTCACATTCGAGATTCGAGGTACACCAAAAGTTGTATATTGTTGAAAAGGGTACCCAAATACCTTGGAAATCACTTGGAAATCGTTATTCGTAGTGGAAATCTCATATTTCGACGTATCTCGCATGAACCGAGAATTGGGATCCTGTCCTAGCTACGTGCTACCCGGTCGAGAATGAGAGAGATACTGAAAAAAATAACTACAAATTTAAAGCTCATGACTTCAAATTGCTAGTTTTAAGTTAAATTTGTTACTCTTTGGTTTAATAACGCAGTGGTTAATATTCTCTTTGGCACTAATCTCTATAAAACGTAAAGACATGTTTATGACAATAATTAAAAAATATATAGACTTATACTTTTGACAATATTGACCAACCGACTATAAATAAAAACCAGAAGCCATTTAACGCAAACAAATAATAGATAAAAGTCGATTATGATAATAACAATGCTTACTAATAAGCTCACGTGGTTTATTATTTTATACTTAATCCGATTGGTGCGTGGCTCCAAACCATACAGCAAACGTCAGCAAGAAATATGGCGCGTCGAATGCGACCTGGGTATCATCACCGATGTGGACTGCCCAGTTGACGGCAGCTGGGCCGCGTGGTCTTCCTGGTCCCCATGCAAAGGGTCCTGCGACAACATAGGCCGTAAGACTAGGATCAGAGATTGCAGCAACCCGCCACCAACGAAAGACGGAGCCCCTTGTGTAGGCCCTGTCGAGGACTCGACACCCTGCCACTTAACGAACTGTACTGTCAAAGACTACAAAAAACTCGCTAGTGGAGACTTGGGTCGCAAAGAAGCTTTGAGTCAACTAGAAACTGTCCCAGCCTTGATGGCACGTTGTTTAGAGTCTGAATGCCCGTTTGAATCGATCGAAGCAGCTTTGGCATACGATAACACCTGGCAGATCAGCCCCGAAGCGGTTTGGAATTCCCTGCAGTGTGTCAAACACAATATGGGCTGCCCTGTCGTTGGAGTATGGGGCGCTTGGGGTGAGTGGTCTTCTTGTGGCGCCAGGTGCGGCTCAGGCGTCCGCTGGAGACTGCGGCGCTGTGATACCCCGCCTCCCTCTGACGCGACCCGTATATGCACTGGTATCCCGTTAGAGGCCCAAGACTGTGAAGGCGATCAGTGTGCCATTGAAGAACACGTAGACTACGGCATTGGAGGTTCTTGGGGCGAATGGCAGCAATGGTCGGAGTGTTCGGAGGCGTGCGGTCCTGGCGCAAGAAGACGCCGCCGCATTTGCAATGAAAAGAAAACGCAGCAAATCGGCGGGACATGGGGTACTCATTGTCAGGGACAACATGACGAGTTGGAAGTCTGTGAAAATAACGTGTGTGTGTTAGATGGAGCGTGGTCGGGTTGGAGTGTGTGGGGGCCGTGTTCCCAGTCTTGTGGTGCAGGCACGCGCTCTCGTTCTCGTTCCTGCACAAGACCTATACCAGCTGGCGGCGGAGTTGACTGCGTCGGACTTAAATACGAAGTCGGCTCCTGCCACCTTGCTCCATGTGAAGTTTTTTCCCACACCGTCGCCGTATTGAACGGCGAGTCATTCTTTAACTATGACTTTGAAAAGAAACGGTCTACTCTTTTTCATTTCTACATTAGATTTATGCCGCTTTCCCCTCATGGTACCCTTGTACGACGCGGTACTGTACGGAATCCAAATGTGAGGCTCAGTCTTCAGAAATGGCACGTTTGTTTAGACGCGAGTGGACTGTCGAAGTCGTGCTATCTTCCAAGGGTTTGCTCCCCGTTGGTTTTAGAATCGGCGGCCTGGCACACTGCCTTGGTCACCATTTCAAGCGACGCGGCCACATTAAGGTTAGATGATGCGCGTACATCCATCCGGAGCACGTTTCCGTGTGAACCCGAGCTAAATGACGACAAAATGAATATTTTTATCGGAGAGAAATTCCACGGTGAAGTACAAGAAGCCATTCTAAATTTTATACCGCTGGTATTGGTCATGGATCAAAACGTAAGGAATCAAAGATCAGATTTCATCCCCACCTCTACGTCTAACATAGCTTACGAAAAAGCAAATACCGAAGAAGCATTCTTACACCTTGACACAGATCAGTACCTGAGATTGCCATGTTTTGACGATCAGAAAGAATGGCGATTAGAACTCACTGTCAAGTCAAAGAGAGATTCAGGAACTATACTATTTTTAAGCGACGAAAGTACTGACAGTTGGCTACATTTATCTCTGCAGAACATGAGAATGAAGTTGCGCCTGGGGATTCGTGAATTTCGATCAGAGAGTTATGGTGCTATAGAATATCTTCCTGAACAGTGGTTGGATGTAGTTATGTTGAAAATGAGGCAAACCAATTCAGTGGAAACCACTATAAATGCTGGCGAACGTATACATGCTGTTCTTGAACAAGATAATACTAGACATAGGAGAAATTTTTACAAAAAAATTAATTCTTTGCATAAACTGAGGTCACATTTGACAAAAGACGATAAGGACGAAGACATAAATAATTCCCAAGAAAATCAAAATGACAATGTAATCCCATTCATAATATGTAGCGACGAATTCTTCGTAGGAGCTGTGCCACAAGAGTTTAAAAGTAATGTCGAAGACGTCGCGGCATTTTCTGGTATCATAGCTCTGATCAATATCAATGGGGAGTTACAAGATCTTCACAAATTTAGCGTAGAAAGGTACAAAGATGATACAGTTCAGTTGTCCTCAAGAACGGCAAGTGTTTCGGGTTCCTATCATGAGACTAGTTGGGGGAATTCTAATAGTTTGAATTTGACATGCCTTCATGCCAGGACGGCTCGATCTCCGCACACCGCACGCTGGATATACCTTGACACGGGTATAAACAGTGTGATTAATAGCAAGAAAGCACGTTCTGTTGACGATGGAAGAGTTCTGAGACTGGTTGCATCAGCAACCAACGATCTACGAGGTTTCTACACATGCCGTTCACACGCTCCAAAAATAACTCGCAACATTGTCACTTATGGCGTCATAGGAAAGATTCGGCAAAGGTTAACATCACCAGACACCACCACGGCGATAGCTTTGGTCACCACATTAACTCTAATAGTAGGTACCTTGGCGTGGATTGTAACTGAAGGTATTAACGACCTCCGCAACGGATTCGGATTTTTCCGCGATCGGCACCTCACTCCGCAGGAAGAAGCAGAAGCTGTGTGCAAATACATAGACCAGAACTTTGAACTGATTGGCTCAAAGAGCCTTGCAAAGTTGGCTAAAGCAAGGGCCAGGAGAAAGGGCCAACGTTTGGCCAGCAAAATGAACTTCGCTGCCCAGGAACCCCAAGGCATGATGGCTGACCGGCCAGGATCGGAATCCACTTTGAGCGAATCTGACGGGATACCTGACCTGCCTGCGATAAAAAGCTCTTCAATGGAACAAACTCAAGACATTTACAGGTGCGAACCTTGCTACATTAGCTCACCGCGACATGGTTCTAACATAACGTCTCCGCGACCAAAATTGACATCGACATCTTCTGCCGATACTTCTCCTAGAATCTTATGCTCACGTTTGTTAATAACCAAAGGGTATCAGACAAGGGAGAGAAGAAAAAAACGCAACCTGGGATTTAGAAAGCAGATCTCGAGCTTGCTTACAATTAAATCTTCGACGTTCGTTAACCAGTCCCCGGCACAGAAGATTTTGCAGCGATTTCGGGAGCTTAAGAGCGATGATTCGTAGGGTTAGCTGGAGTTCTCGTACGTACTTACACGAAGTTCGGTTAGGACAGGTTCATCAATGAACCCAGCCCTGGGAGGGGTCATAACCACAGAATAAATAATAGTACTAACATACAGAAACTTCTTTTTTACGCCCGCGATTAAACGAATTCCAACTTTATTCACACGACTAAAAAGTTCGTATTACTTCTTACACCATGTGCCAAGCGAAGCGAATCAAAAGGAACGCGTCGCCTTCGCCCACCTTCGCCACGCTACTCCCGACGACACGCTAGGGTTGCGCGGCATTCGTTTTCAATTACACTGACACGGCGGGGGCGAGCGAGCAGGTTAGGTTAGGTTAGGCGAGGTTAATCGCAGTAGGTTGCCGGCTTGCCGCCCGCTCACTGTATCGCGCGTTGATAGTATTACAGTAAGCAGCCCAACCCTGGCGGTGCGCCAGGGCTTTGCGGGTGGAAGGAGGGCGAGGGCGGCGCCTTCCTTTTGACACATGCCGCATGGCGAATGTTTATGAAGTAATACGAACTTTTTGAGCCTGATTATAAAGTTGGAATTCGTTAAATGGTGGTCAAAAAAGTTATATATCTGTACGTTAGTACTATCATTTATTCTGTGACCCGGCTTTACGGACACACTTCGACCCAACGCGATATTTTGTGTATTTGCCCCTCCAAGAGTTAAAGGATAGTATAAGTAAATTACGTAGAAAATAAACTAGTGTTTATTTGGTAAAATAACATTTATTGAATTATTTTTATAATTACGACATACCTAGATTGAGTGTTCAGGATTGGCTATGTTTATATAGGAACTTATTTTACAATAATAAATAAGCATTATAATGAGCATAATTTAACGTATGGCAGTTACTTAGGTGCAGCCAGAGCCTTTAATTTAAGTTTTCTGTTTAAAAAAATGTCTAGAACGAAAAGCGTGAACTTCAAAATTACTATGGAGACATTTTGTTGCGGATACGCGCCGCTAGGGGCGCTGTCTTCCATAGTATTTGGGATGTTAAGAGGAGTGTGAACCCAGCCACAAAAAGCGCTCCCCATACGAACGGCGATAACGTTTTCCACCCTCTAAACCTTAACCCATGGCCATGATTTTTGGTATGTTGTCATTATGCCCTAGAACTAGGTTTGTATGTTTTGATTTTTTTTAATACCTATCCCTCATAGATTTAACAATATTTGCATTTTATGAATTTCATACAAAACAAAAAGCTTCAATATTTTTGAAACAATTAAGAATGTTTAGAACATCAAAACATACAAACCTAGTTCTAGGGCATAATGACAACAAACAAAAAAATCATGGCTATAGGTTAAGGTTTAGAGGGTGGAAAACGTTATCGCCGTTTGTATGGAGAGCGCTGGGTTCACACTCCTCTTAATGCTGGTAGGTAGGCAACAAAAACTTATACTACGCGCTCAGATCTTATTGACCTATTCGTGTGTTCAACTATTTCTGCTGAACTGTACGATATTAAATTTACATTGAATAATTTTAAAATACACTTCTTATTTTTACTAAACAGATGTTACACAATAAAATTGGTGTTTGTCAGAGAAGGTGCTCAAAAATGTGCGAATTCTACAGAACAGGGGTTCAGAAATTTTTGTACACCTGCCTCGAAATTTACATATTAAAATGGTCATCACTGAATTCATAATTGTTTTTGGCACATCGACCGCTTCGCTATATTTGAAGGCTTAACAAAAGATAGCGAAATCTATTTAAAGAAAATCTTTTTTAAATAATAAGCCGACTTCATCCTAATGCGTTGGAATAATTTCTTCCAATTTATAATAACCTCTAGTACCTATAATTAATACAATCAAAAAATAATCATTGAATCGGTTTAAAATTGGCGGAGATATCATATCATACACAAGAAAGCGTGCTTAGTCTATAGTTTAGAAGGTCGTTGTTCTATAGCAACAAATTAAAAATGGCATGTTTTATTTACAGCCTCGATCCGTTTTAGGGTGCGATAAAGGCTGTTAAGGGCACAAAAATTGAAATTTTAGGTTAGAATTTTGTTTACATGATAAGAGAACTAAGTATGAACCATTAAGTATGAACAGACTTTAATAGTAGTTTGTGCAACAGCTATATAATGAGAGGCCTTAAAACACGAGTGTGGTTTTCATAATAGAATCACACAAGTGTTTTAAAGCCTAATTATATACAGTTGCATACACTACTTTATCTACACACATAATCATAACAGAAAAAACCAACAAAGGAATGACAAAACCAACAATGAAATGACAACAGTAATGGCGGCAATTCGATCCTCCGTCAAGACGAATGTTTTTTTAAATCACAGACAAACAAGAATGATAAATAATATTCTCATGTCATTCGAAATCAAGTGTCGTGCGTTTTATATTTTAAAAACATACTGGATTGACGTTTCGTACCGATAACTGTTTTAATATCATATAATTTAATATAATATATAAATAAATATGGTCTTAAATAAATAAAATATACGTACTAAATTAAATAAATGAGCAATTCGTTTCATATTTATGCCACATTAGGAATTGCAGTGCGTGAGGAGTTTATACATGGCATGTTACATGACACCCGGACAACAAATATGACAAGTGTTTAACATGATTGTAAAGTGTTTCCTTCCTACAGAAATGTGACAAATATTTCAAATAATTGTCAGATCATAATTTTTGTGATATAGGCCCCTGCTGCACTGTTATTGTCTGAGCACAGCGTCGGCGCAAGCTAGCGCGTTTAAGTAAGACCTGGGATAATTTTTTAATCTCAACAGGTGACTAAAGCTCACCAAAATGGCCTAATCTTTGTGAAAAACGACCTTCTTGGTGAGATTTAGTCAGCCGGTGAGATTGGGGTGTTAGGTATTTCGTCAATTAATAAAGGAACGGTAATGATCAACGGTGAAAACGCTGGGGAATTACCGAAGACGCTGCTCCAGTGTCGAGTTGGACGTTTTTGCACTCAGAGAATCACTTTCCTGGTCTTCCGGTCACTTGAAAGATTATTTCGTTCCAATTGTCCAGAGATTTTTTTTACACATAATTAAAAAATTGATTTATTTGTTTTATGAAATAGGAAGGCAAACAAGCAAGTTGGTCACCTGATGGTAAGTGATCACCACCGCATATAGACACCCGCAACACCAAGAAGATTGCAGATACGTTGCCAACCCAGAGCGCTAAAATAGATTACCTCTTGTGCCAGTAATTGCACCGGCTGTCTTGCTCTCCACGCCGGAACACAACAGTGCAAGCACTGCTGATTAGCGAGCAAGATGGTGGTAGCGATCCGGACGGACCTTGCACAAGGTCCTACCACCCTTTAATACTTAGATACATTTTGGACCACAATAAGTCCTAATTCTCACGCACTGTATTATTATCACTTATAACATCACATAGCAAATCCATTAGGTGGGCGAATGTTGGGCGTTTCAACCGCCGTCATTGTTCATTGATACAAATATTGATTGATTCCAGTACAGTTTCAATTCTACGGTATTCCACTCACAAATTAATAACCTAAAAGTGTAAAATTGTTGTTGATAATCATCAGAAATATATTTATGTCCAAAGAAGCAGATAAAAAAAAACAATATTTTAAAACTTATAGCGACACAAAGTTAAAAAAAATATAAAGATAAACTACTTTTTGTATCAAAATATTTTTTTTATTATTATGGGACTAATAATTACAAGCTGACAGTATTAAAATACTCCATACAAATCACGAGTGTGCTGTCATCAACGCTGTAAGCAGCGCGATAGTGTTGTCTTTTCGGAAAAAAAATGATTGTAGAAAAAAACTAAAAAACAGTTTTTCATTTTTTAACAACATCTATCACTTTTGGAAATAAAAAAAGACATTAGAATACGGTATTGTCACAAATAAGTGTCGATCATCATTCTTCTCTCCAATATTCCGCGGAGAATGACGGCGTTTGAAACGCCAGCATATTCGCCCAGGTACAGTCAGCCTCAGAACTAGCTAAACACTTAAGGACCTTGTCGTAGTAACGTATAAAATGAGAGTTGCTCGAATTTGTCACATCACTGACAGCGACAAGGTACTAATATGTTCAGCTACTTACGTACACTCAATTATGGCACAGTTCATTGACGCCAAAGCGTTATGAAATACGAAGGTAAACGAGCAAGTGGGCCAACTACAATTAAGTAAGTTAAAATAATAATAACCACTCTGCGACTATTTTGTTAATTTTTGTTTTTCTTTCGTTAACTTATTCTTAAATACGTCTTTTTAATCCAACGACTTAGGTATCACTATAAATCCACTTTGTCTTTTCTATTCACAAATAAAGCCAGTCTAAATTGTTTAATTTTTCGCTTTTTACACACATTTATAACCTCTACGGGACTTCAATATATATAGACTAGCGACCCGCCCCGGCTTCGCACGGGTACAATCAATTTTAAGACTCATTTTTCTACACCTTCGGTTACATTGTTCAAATTTTACCAAGAATCCCTATTTTTTTTCAAAATGAAATGTAGCCTATGTCAAATTGGAAGAATGTAGCATTCTATTGGTGAAAGAATTTTTTAAATCGGCCCATTACTTTTTGAGCCTATTCATTACAAACATACAAACATACAAAAATAGGTACAAATCTTTCCTCTTTATAATATTAGTATAGATATAGATATAAAATCATTCTTAATTTGCCTCGACGTTTCGACATGGGCGTACCCACCATTTTTTAAGGAGTTGGGCCGAAGTAAAAAGACGAAGTGGTATGAAATTGAAAAGGTTTTTTGTTACTGACTGATACTTCAAATTACATTACAAATCACTCGACGCGACCTCTGTGCATTCGCGCTCGATTCATCGATACTTACTGCATTGTTTCGCGAGATAATTTTTTAAGTATCCAAATGAATGTTTAATTTTATCATTTTGTCCAAAGATTCTTAGCCCCACCTTGCCCCACCGTGGGCACGGGGGTTCCACTCCGCACTGTAGGTGCGCTCGACCACCTTGCCTATGGCGTAGGCAAATCGCAGTCGGCTGTCGGCTCGCCGTGCGCCCGCTCGCTCGCCCGCGCTGTGTCAGTGTAATGACAACGAATGCAGCGCAACCCTAACGTGTCGCCATTGCGGGGGGAAGGCGGACGCGGGCGGCGCGTTGATTTTGACTCGCGCCGCCTGGCTCATGTGTATGAAGTAACACTAACTTTTTAAGCGTGTTAATAAAGTTCGAATTCGTTTAATCGCGTTCGTAAAAGAGAAGTTTCTGTACGTTTAGTACTATTATTTATTCTGTGCCGTGGGCACGCCCAAGCATCTTGACCGTGTTACAACGGTATGGTCACGGGAAGACTACCATTGACCATCATTGGAACACGGTCGAAACGTCGACGTATTAATATACAAATTTTATTGCATCAAAGTCCCGTAGACGGTTTAAAGTCACTCTGTGAAGTAATCAGGAAATAACTTTGCAGACAACTTACTTTCATCGCTTTTAGAAATAATAGCGTCCCTGTCATTCGTTCTTCATCTTTGAGTTTAGCGTATAGATACAGGATCTAGTATACAAACTGCGACAAACTTACCTGGCCAGCAAAGGCCTGGTTAAAGAGGAAACTGAAAGAAATTGTACCGGCAAACAACTAATTTGTGATAGCATTGATATTGACATCTCAGTTACTCATGACATTGAGACAAGGTAACCTAATCTTAGTATAAACGAGCGTATAGACGAACAAAGGGCTCATTGACGTGTAACCATTTTGACCTGTCCTATGAGATGCGTCCTATGAGTGTGCTATGAGATTGTAATGCGAAAGGGGGCTTACTTGGGGTGAAATGTTATTCATCTTATGCATTTTTATTACAAATACCAAGGTACAGTCAAGGAAATTGAAACACGTACCACCGTAGAACCTAGTTGAGGAGACATTCGCATGACATTTGCATGACATAGCCTGGCGTTTAACGCGTCACGTCATTGCGATAGGATTCTAAGGTGGTACGTGAATGAATATTTTTCCCCTACTGTACCTTATTCTGACGCCGTTTTGGCAAAAGTTCTTTTGTACACTTTTTATTCAACAATATACATTAGGTAACCGAAATTGGAACAATATACATAATTAATTCACAATTCGTAATTAATTTCAATTTAACTAACAATTAACCTACTGAGACAATAGGTTATGAACTATACATAAATAAATAACGTCTTAAATAAAAAAAACTACTAAGTAAATTAAATAAATGAAACTCAAAACTGTCATCATTTTTGTTTTCTTTTTCTTATTCTGCAACTGCCATAACACATTACTTTCTCATTAGCAAAATAACGTCTAGTTTTATTGTCAGTTTATGGTCCAAATAGTGGCCCGTAAATCAATTTAGATAAATAATACATTTCAAACAATAATAAAGAGTTCTGTCCAATTTGTTAGCTATTCGATTCCATAAGACAATTCTCACTATGACTAGATTACTCAGGAATCAATATATTTTCGTAGTGAATAGCAATTCAATAAAAATTTTCATACAGTTGCAAAGTCAGCTATATCCACTTCAAATGAAAGGCGGATAGAAGATATTTCTTACTTACATCTCCTGCTAGTAGCTACTAGTTATTGTTAGTTAATTATTATAATAGATGTCTATTGAAAAAAAGAGATATTGCTGAGTTTGCTTGTACATGATTCAATTGTTTAAAACTTTAGCAATTTTTACACACACTTTGAACGTCAATCGGGACTTTAACGCGATAATGCGATTGTTAATTTACCTGGACGTTTCAGTCTCATTGCAAAGGCTGTGGTCACGAGTAGACTTCGCGTTAAAGTCCTATTAACGTTATAAATTTCCAATTCAACAGTATAGTTTAAAATCTTGTAATTTGGTACAGGGTATTAGATAATCTTTGAGCTGGCAATAGGAAGCACTTATAATTAAAAACCGGCTAGAAGGGCTAGAACCCAAGCCGTAAACCAATAAAAAAATATTTGACAGCTGTCATCCCAGTACAATTGACAACTGACAACCTTCTACTGAAAAATTTTCTAGGACTTGTGACAGCGAACAAAACGTCATTATTTTAAAAATTTTACTAAAGTCAATTCAAAAAAATATCTCATCATATTCGAGATATTTGTAATACTTTTCTTTATCTACAAATATAAATAACGTTCTTGATACTAGTGCGATATTTATCAACGGCATAAAAGGATTATTGTAATGTACATGTAAATAGATTCTCCGAATTCGCCCTGACATCAACAATAAACTATAATTAAATCTAAACATATAAATACAAAACTATGTCTTTTAAAAAGTCAACATTAAAAACTAATAAATAGAATGTATTCCTAAAAAAACGCAAATTAAAACTACAATAACCAGTTTTTAAACTACTAACATTTTAAATTAGAATCATTCATTTTTATTTTTAAAGATCAATTTCGAATTATTTTAACTATCCCAATTGTAAAATTACAACAAATTTATTATTCGAAATATAATATTTAAAAGACCATTATAATTTATAATCTGTTAAGCATTAATATATTTAAAAAAATCTATGATAATTTATTTTCCCATAATTTTTTGGTTCGATTTCAATTAATGCGAAATTATAAAAAATATATAATGATTTAATGATTGCTCTACAAACTAGCCAGGCTAAACAATTTTCTTACCCAATCCAATCTGCCAGCGGCATTTTTAAAACACTACGAAATTTTAATAAAAATATCACTAACTCAATTTATGGCATACATTTGTACAAATAATGCATCATTTAAATTAAATAGTAAAATAAAATATCATTTTAGGAATATGATTTCACGGTAGCGGATCGCAACTTTGTTTTATTTATACTATGTAGAAATTCTAAAGCAAAAAATTTAATACCAATACTGTTTACAGCCTCTATTTGTTTTATTTTCGCAATGAAATCGTCACTTGGATGGTAAAACTACTAAAGAGACACAGACATAATTCATAATTCATAATTTTATTTGTAAAGCCAATTTACAGGTCAACATAAAATAAAACATGTAGTATTACAATAAATTTTAAATGTTTTTTTAGCTCTTGCTCTTTGTCTGTCCCTACTATGATACTCCTTTCACACACTCAAAGGTTAACTGGAAGAGATCCCTTAAAGGGATAAGTTCGCCTTTGTACATCACTGTATCTCTTTTTTTTAATTTATGTTTTTTGTACAATAAAGAATTTACATACAAACATACATACACATGTTAGTAGTTATTGCACCCTTCTACGGGTCAGGTTAGGTAGTAGAAGTTAATCTATATAAAAATTAATAATATTTTATTTAATGTTACATATTAGGGTTACAATATAATTAGCTGTATCGCTGTATAAAAAAATACAAGAAAAATATACAGTTAGTTTCGTACTGCATAATCTCATTGTTTAAGCGTGATGAACTCGTCATAGCTGTAGAACCTGGTCAATGAGCCAGCGCTTGAGGCGACGCTTAAAACAGCACAAACTCGGAGCCGCGGTTACATTTTCCGGTAGTCTATTATAAACTGTTGTGCCAATGACATGGGTGAGTTTGGAAGACTTAGCGAGCCTGCGACTTGTGCTGACAAGTTTCATTGCATGTCGGGTACTGTTAAATGTGTTGAAAGATGCTAAATTCTCTCTTACATGAATTGCTACTTGGAGTACCAATGCGGGCAACGTCATTATGCCCAGTCTTTTAAAATGAGGCCTAGCATGAGTATCATATCGTCACTTGGATGGTAAAACTACTAAAGCGACACTTACTCACGTGTCGCTTTAGTAGGTTTACCATCCAAGTGACGATATGGAACCCGCGCGACAGCTCTGACAGCACGCTTTTGGAGGCGGAACACCCGCTCCCATACATGTCGCTTTAGTAGTTTTACCATCCAAGTGACGAAATGTTGCAAAAAGCTAGCAAAAACTGAAATTATAGGTTATAATTTTGTTTACACGTCATAACAAGTACGGATGAGGGTACTTTATTGTTGATTACCTTTCTTAATCCCTATGAGAGCTCTTCCTACGACGTTGCGCCGGTGGGGCTGCTTTGTTCTTGTAAGCGAGGGCAGTGAATAGCACGCCAGCACTGAGAAGAGTAGAGATGGCAAAGTTGCACATCAACTTGAAGTCAGCCGAGTCGACGTAAACAGTAAATATGCGCGCTGGAAAGAAAAAATAAAGAATAATCCCCTTATTCGTATTTGAGGACACACGTCACAATGACAGATAAAGACATAAATCATGTTAACTTACAAACGTTTACGAAGCGTTTATGAATAAGGGGGTAAAACTTGAGCCTCTGAGTCGGACCCCTAAATCATAAACCCTCAGTAAACCTGAATTAGTTAACAAGCTATTCCGCTAGAATTTTGTTAAAAGAAGAATTTTTTTTCTCTTTTGACGGCTAATAAATGTATGTATGTGTTATAAACAACGACCTTGTAAACTATGAACTATGCACGCTATACAATATCAAAGCTCAAACACGGCACACGTCTCTAATGTCATAAATAGGGTTGCCAGGTGAGTCGCGAAAAAATACCGGACAACCCCACCGGGGGGGTGTAAGCTTGGTCGCAAAAAATACGGGTTTTTTATAGTAATAGTTTTTATTCTTTAATCTACACTGAGAGCCCAGATACAGACAGCGAGGTCAGCGAGTGAGGAGCGCGCGCGAGTTTTGCGTTTGAGGGATTTTATATGCCTACTTTTGTATGCGCTTGTGACCAGTAGTACCGACTTTCCTCAAAATACCGGACGTTGTTCTGTCCGGTATGACCATTTATTTTTCACCGGACAGGCCTCGAAAATACCGGACTGTATACGCTTAAATACCGGACATCTGGCAACCCTAGTCACAAAATCCGTACGTTTTGGCGGAGTTTTAGGTGTGCCGCGAATGTCATGTGTATAATATGTATTATCCCCTGGTATAGTTGATCGAAGGTTATAAAGAATTTGATCTCCTCCAAACCTTCGACTTGGTTTGTCCCCGCCTGCAATTCTCAATGACATTTAAGGCATATTTAAAACCCTGTGAAAATTTACCCAAATTTCTTGAACTATAGGGCTTATTTTTCTCTTCTCAGTTAGATATTTAGTTATAACGTAAGCTAACATTTAATATATTTTTTTGTTTGTGTAATGAATGTGTCGGACGGTTCATTACGTTAAATCAAGATAGGATTATCCTACTATTCTACTAATATTATAAACGCGAAAGTTTGTAAGCATGGACGGATGTTTGTTACTCTTTCAAGTAAAACTACTGAATGGATTTGGATGAAATTTGGCACACACATAGCTTATAACCTGGATTGACACATAGGATATTTTTTATCCCGTAAAAATGCATAGTTCCCACGGGATAGCGATAAGTGAGTTACACACCGCCGTGATGTCATGAGCAGCAAAGCAACTAATTCTCATTAATTAGTCCAGGAAATTATGCAGATTGCATGTTGGGTGCACGTTTGCTTGATTCAATTAAACAAGCCTACGCGGACGCAGTCGCTGGCAAAAGCTATTAAAGGATAACTAAAGAATGACTGTATTGGATATGTTATCACAGCGGCGGCAGAGCTGTAAACGTGCCATGTTTGAAGAGCTGCTCTCAAATTAGCTGAGATAAATGACGTCACACGTAAAACAACAGATAGCGGCTTGTATGTGGATGACTTTATGTAATTTACGAATGTAACAGCTTAATTTTGCTAGTAAACGTACGAAGTTAGCAACTTAATCGCGTAAATAATAAGAGCGTTTATATGGTTACTCCCATCGTGAAAAATGCCGTGTTTTTATCACGGTTTTTTCTCATGCATAGCCCGTTTTATAGGCACCATAATAAATATGTATATAGTTTTTGAATTACCGTTATGTGGATATTATTTAAAAGTAAGGATCTACAACCAAAGCTGGATTTATACTTTCCTTGAGTATAGCACAGAATAAATAATAGTACTAACTAACGTACAGAAACTTCTCTTTTTCGACCACCATTAAACGAATTCCAATTTTATGATCAGGCACAAAAAGTTCGTATTACTTCATAAACATTCGCCAGGCGGCATGCGTCAAAAGGAAGGCGCCGCCCGCGCCCGCCTTCCACCCGCAATGCCCTGGCGCACCGCTAGGGTTGGGCTGCTTACTGTAATACTTTCAACGCGCGACACAGAGTGAACGGGCGCGCGCGCGGCAAGCCGGCAACCTACTGCGATTAACACAAAGAAAAATTAGGGCAATAGCAGGACTTGAGTCCTGCCATTGCCCTAATTTTTCTTTGTGTTGTCATTACAATTTTAATATATAGTACGCTTCAAAAGATATAGTATTTTTTGGAAAGATAAAAAAAAAGGCAACGGTGTAATTTTGTTATCTATTTTAATAAAGTGACAAGTGCTCGAAATATTTCACAGATAGAAAGCTACACTATTCCCGACGGACATAGGCTACTAATTTTACGTGAACGAAGTCGCGCGCGTCCGCTATTACTATATAATATAGTACGGTTGGCAACAACAGCTGTAACCGGGCCTTATATTAACTCTTGAGTACATCTCTAGTCAGAGGCGTATTTAAAGATTTGGCGCCCCGGGCCATTTAGCTTTGGCGCCTTATTAAGTGACGATAAAGTATTTCATTTTAGGGCGGCTGCCGCTCCTCGCAGCCTGGCGCCCCGGGCCATAGCCCGGATGGCCCTAGGGTAAATACGCCCCTGTCTCTAGTCTTACAAGTACTTACCAAGGTTTGTGCTGACAGAGATCAGCCAGGTGGTAAGTGACACAGCATCCGCGTTCCCTGCTGTGACGATTCCGTAGATGTATGTCACTTTGGCGAAGCCGCTCAGGGGAGTGCAGCATGGCTGTAAATTAATAGAGCCAAGGTTTCAGAACTAATAAAATACTTTAAAATCCATATTGAGGCGTTTTCAGAGTTATTCGTTGTAAGGTCAGTGCTTGCGCTGTTGTGTTCCGGCGTGGAGTGCAAGACAGCCGGTGCAATTACTGGCACAAGAGGTATTCCATCGTATTCGATGGCCTAGATGTTGCAGTGTTTATGGGCGGTGGTGATCACTTACCACCAGCTGACTCGCTTGCTCGTTTGCTCAGTTGTATAAAAAAAAAGGTTCGCACTTCGCTTGTAAACAGCTGGCAGAAGTATATAAATGGAAATAATAACGTGACAAAATGCTGTAGAAATAACGAGAACATGAAATAACTATCGCGAGGTGACTAGCTAGATCAGTATCCAACTGTTTAGCGTTTAGAAATTATTTAAGTTTATCCCACTTGTAATTTGGTGTGAGACATTGCCATCTATAGGAATAACACTAGTTTCGAGACACTTATAAATAAGCAATTTAATTCATGTTCATGCACTGGTAAATGCTAAGTAAACGTTGAGTAAGCGCTTAGTAAACTTTGAGTAAGCGCTCAGTAAACGCTGCGTAAGCGCTGAATAAACGCTGAGTAAATGCTAAGTAAATGCACGGTAAGCGCTCAGTAAGCCGCCTCGCGAGGCAGCCGCATGAAGGCAACCAGACAAAAGGGAAAAAAAGGGAAAAATTAAGTGTTTACTTACCACCAGATAAGACAAAATGTCTTTAGGCAAAACGCCTGTAGCGAAACTGGACACAGTGATGATGTAAGCTACTGTCCCTAATGGTACCATGGGCATAGACAGTAAGTTCTTGTACTTAAGCACGTAATAGAACATCAAATAGACTTGCACTAGAATTATCGGGTATTCGAGATATGTCATGAAATGGTAGCTGTTCGTGAAGTTGTATAGAGTCACAATCGAGAACCTGTGGGCAAAGAATACTTGAGTTAGTATGGAAGGTTTAAGGACCACTTACTTAGGCAACCTCAGAAGTAGTTAGGGTCCAGTTAATGTATAGTCGACCAAGTAATTGCTTGACCATTTTTGAACCTTATCCCTTAGTAATACAGTCGAAAAGTGGTCAAGCAATTTCTTGGTCGACTATACGTCCTGATAATGCACGACCTGATAATCCGAGTCCATTTGGCTTCTGATTATCTGGCCGTACATTATTGGCTCCCATGTTACATAGTAGGTACATAGTTTAGAACTTTGTCGGTCAATTCACGAAGGGGCGTAACTGATTTTTTACAACTTTACACTGAAGCGATTTACGCCTTTTCTTGATGTTTATAATCAGAATATTCAGTAGTTAAGGCTTTTCGTTATGGACTATAAGTCTGGTTCTAATAGGAATTTGGTTACGTCCTTTCGTCACATAATAACATATGGACTATGCATACGATAGCAAACTTAAGAGCGTACAAACAGAGATTTGGCAACGTCGCCTATGGCTGCCAAATATTTAGCTGTTTTCATTGATTTATCAAAATTAATGCGTTAAAATACGGAATATAGCAACGGTATGTACTAAAATATTGATAATGCACTAAAATGTTTAGCTATTTCTGTGGCTAAACGTACAAATACAGTACATTGCGGGCTACTGAGGCACGATGTAATCGACCGATCGATCGAGCCGCGCAATGTAATGCAACTCGCATACAAGAACCCGCTTCTAGTAAATTTTAGAGAGCACGGCCGTTCCGTTTTACATAAAAATTGTTGGTGAAAATTACTAGTTGCATATTTACGGTATTCCACTTAAAAGCGAAATGGCCATAAAAGCGTTAATTTATTTTTGATCAACTATAAAAAGGTTTATTTACACGAAAAAAAGACATTATCAAAATTATAAGACACAAAGTTACGAAAAAAATAAAAAAATATTGTTTCGTTTAAAAGTTCGTTAATTAAATATTTAAAAAAATACTTATGAGAGCAATGATTTAAAAGCTGTCTAAATGTTGAAATCAAAAGATAGACAGGAATAATATAGGCTTTAAGTCCGCATTTGTATGTTTTTTTTGTCCAATAAAGATTTTAAAAAATAATACTATATTAATACGATACAAAATAACACAATATTAAAGTTAAAGGTGGTAAAATCTAATATTATAAGTAAGTATAATAATTTACATAAGACTTGCCATTACGAGTACGTGCGATAACAACCACAACTCTTTAATTTCATATGATTTTTTAAACAAAATTAAACCTTAGCACACTTTTTGATCTGAATGTTATGTCAACTTGTAACTAGTCTCTTACCCTCTTATTTATAAACGCTTCGTAAACGTTTGTTAGCTAACATGTTTTGTCTTTATCTGTCATTGTGACGTTTACACTACACACAACCTTTGTTAGCTTAAAAGGGTTGTTAACTTTTTATGATTAATGGGGTTAGTTGGTACTGTTATAGTAGAGGTATATTGTTTGTGAGGTTGCGTGACTAAAACATTAGCTTTGCTTTGTAAAGGTATTGCTTTCATGGCCTAATGCGTCAGCGCACATCAAAATAAGAGTATATAAATATTGCGGATGGTAGGACCTTGTCATCGATATAAGAAGACAATAGATCTGCTTAATTGTTCGGATTGTTACAAGCCTAGCGTCACCACTTTGCGACGGGGTGAAGCAGGCGAAGAGGGGCTTTCAATATTTATCTTAAGTGAATAAAGTGCTTCTAAGTATTCTCACTAGCAGCGACACAGGCGTCGGATAGCAGAACTAAAAATATGACGCCAATGTAAAACGTACAAAACGCAGAGCTGTTTACTTGACAGTTGGCACATACAGTTTTATTCAGGCTATCCAACATAGTCTACCAAATAGACTATGGTCGGCTACTCTGCCACTGCGTTGTACACAGTTCTATAGTTTCCTCATTTCGATGGACCTTGTGCAAGGTCCGTCCGGATCACTACCACCATCTCGCTCGCTAATCCTGCCGCTAAGCAGCAGTGCTTGCACTGTTGTGTTCCGGCGTGGAGAGCAAGACAGCCAATGTAATTAGGTACTGGCACAAGAGGTATTCCATCTTAGCCCTCTGGGTTTTCAACGCATCTGCAATCTCTTTAGTGTTGCGGATGTCTATAGGCGGTGGTGATCACTTACCATCAGATGACCCACTTGCTTGTTCGCCTTCCTATTTCATAAAAAAGGGCTTTAAGTGTTACTTATACTTACCCAGTAATTTCCATGAGCATTGCCTGTATGTATATGCCATCCGCCGACTTTGTCTGTTGGATTTGCATTATTTGCGGCACCTTCAGGAAAAGGCAAGACAGGATTGTCAAGGTGCTTAGAACGTTTGCTATCTGATGAACTATCTCGGAACCCATTTTGAAGTGTCACTGTAATCTGAAATTTATGAAAACGGGATGAAAAAAAATGCCCAAGCCGAGCTTGAATGAAACTGACGAAAATGTTTGTTTTTAACTCCAAAATGAGGGGTCTCTATATATGAATGAATGGGTATTGATATGGATAAACATGTTTTTGAAATAAATTTAAATGATAATGACAACACAAAGAAAAATTAGGGTAATGGCAGGACTCGAACCTGCAACATCAGCATTCCGTGCCTTCGGTTTGCCAGTTTCGCCACATTACCATCTAAGTTAAGTTACTTTAGTTGGTAATGTGGCGAAACTGGCAAACGCAAGGCACGGAATGCTGATGTTGCAGGTTCGAGTCCTGCCACTACCGTAATTTTTCTTTGTGTTGTCATTATCATTTAAATTTATTTCAATGTTTAAGAAAGTTTGAAGTTGTATACATGCGTTCGTGTCACGAAACTTCGTTAGCGTGATGTAGCGCATGTCAGTTGGTTTCATGTATTCAACACTAGATGGCGCCAGTCGCCACTTCATAAAGTAAAACATCGTTTTCAGACACCTTTCAGCTGTATGAGCATCTAAGTCAAGCAATTGCCAGTTATTACTAATTAAACACATTACATCAAGATGCTGGAGAAAGTAAATTAATTAATTAAAAAGTATTTAAAAAATGAGTTAAGTAAGCTACTGGTGTACTTGTTTTCTAAGGCTGCTTTTCCATCAGAGGTGTGCGAGGATGCGTAGCGAGGGATGTGTTTGAACCAATAGAATCGCTTCATTTACCTCGCCTCGGTCAGCACAGCTCTGGTGGTAACGGCTCATTGGTTCTTTACAAACACATCCCTCGCTACGCATCCTCGCACATCTCTGGTGGAAACGCAGCCTAATTGTGCCTTTCTGTCTGCTTTTGCCCGACTGCGCGACGCAAACTAGTGTAATGTGTTTATAATCCTATGTATGTTTGTTCCTTTGTGGCACTCTTGAGGCCAGACAGAGCGTTCCGGCGTGGAGAACAAGACAGCCCATGCAATTACTGGCACAAGAGGTATTCCATCTTAGCCCTCTGGGTTGGCAATGCATCTGCAATACCTTTGGTGTTGCGGGTGTCTATGGGCGGTGGTGATCACTTACCATCAGGTGACCCACTTGCTCGTTTGCCATCCTATGCTGTATAAAAAATATATACAATAAAAAAAGGGGTTTTGATGACTCTTACGTCAATTAATTTGTTTTAATCTAGCGAGTGTCACTCTTCAGTGACACTCGCTAGATTAAACTGTTTTATCTTGATAAAACAGTAAACCAAATTCAATATGGCAACTACCAGTGACCCGTTTCATTAAACTACAAGTTACAATTTTACAAGTCTTAACCGGCAACATTGGTTAATAATGCCTGGCATTATTGATCAATGTTGAAAGTAAAATTTTGAAAGTAAAAAAATGAAAGTCGCTGCACTATGTTAAGTGGGGGATCATTGAATAGGCATTTAAAAATCATCTTTGCGTTTGTCTTGTCACTTTTCATTTTATTGGACCATTTAGGATTTATATTGTTTAAAGTTGGTTAGCAAACATTAACGCTTAATCTACACTAAAATAATAAAGAGGTAAACTTTGTTTGTTTGTATGTAGGGGGTAATCTCTGGAACTACTGAACCGATTTCGAAAATTCTTTCACAGATAGAAAGCTACACTATCCCTGACGTAGGCTAGTAATCTACGCGAGCGAAGTCGCGGGCGTCCGCTAGTCCTAAATAAAAAGGGAAATATTTTTTTATTAAACTAGAATGCGCAAAAAGTTAACTGTAAATAAAAATTTAAAAAAAAAACTCCAGCAGTCTAGATATATATTAAGCAATATTAAATAATACCATTGAAACAGTTTCACGATCGATACACACATAAAACAAATAAAAAACTTTAATCCGGAACATAGAAACTTTAACAATCAGGACTAATTATTAGGATAATTTGAGCAGATTTAGATTTTTAACGAATCACCTACCAAATTCCCTTGTAAATAGGACTGGCTTCAAAGGACCACTATCTGCTTTAAAACCCCAAAAAAACCTTGTTCTGCCGACCCATTACGTACAGACCGCGAGGACACAGCAACTTACACTACAGAGTACGTAATTTAATGTAATTTTTCTCATTGATATGTAAAAAAATACCTTTTTTTTTTATACAACATAGGAAGGCAAACAAGCATGTGGGTCACCTGATGGTAAGTGATCTCCACCGCCTATAGACACCCGCAACACCAAGAAGATTGCAGATGCGTTGCCAACCCAGAGGGCTAAGATGGAATACCTCTTGTGCCAGTAATTACACCGGCTGTCTTGCTCTCCACGCCGGAACACAACAGTGCAAGCACTGCTACTTAGCGGCGGGATTAGCGAGCAAGATGGTGGTAGCGATCCGGACGGACCTTGTACAAGGTCCTACCACCCGCAAAATGCCGCAAATACCTTTGTTATTTATGTAATTACAATTGTTTAATAAATATTTTTTTCTATAAAATGTTGTGAGGACCGCAAAGGTCATTTCATTTTTTAAAACGGACCCCGAAACTAATTAACCACTGGTCTAAGCAAAAATTTTGGTCACTCAGGAACAATGGAATTTTACAACAAAAAGTTATCTATGTCCAAGTGCATTATGCAAACTATCTCCTTGCTAAGTTTTATCCCAGTCAGTTTAGCAGTTTAATTGTGACTAGCGGACGCATGCGACTACGATCACGTGAAATTAGCAGCCTATGTCCGTCAGGGATTGTGTACCTTTCTATGACTTCGGTTACACGCTAATTCTGGCGTCAGTTCAGTCCATTATTCCGGTATAGTTTTGACTGATGCCAGAATGATGACAAATGGATTTGGTTGCAATCAGTTCAGACTGACACGACACAAGACAGGTTACGCGATAATTCTGTCGACATTCTGACCAGAATGATGGACTGAACTGACGACAGAATGAGCATCTATCTGTGAAAGAATTTTTGAAATCGGTTCAGTAGTTCCAGAAATTACCTCTTACATACAAATAAACAAACAAAGTTTACCTCTTTATCATATTAGTGTAGAGAAGCAGTGGTGTAGCTTAGTGCCCATAGGCACTGGGGCAAAAAAAATAGGCCCTATAGTCAAATTATATTAATAGGTATGTAACTTCAAAGTCAAAGTCAAAATATTTTATTCAGATTAGGCTTACAGGTAGCACTTATGAATGTCAAAAAATTTACCAGTGGTTTGGAAAACCCTCTGATGAGAAGATACCGGCAAGAAACTCAACGAGGTATAATTTTTTTAAATAAATCAAAATTACAATGTTAGTTTACATCTTAAATATTTAAAAATTTAACACAGTAGGTGTACAATCTTTGTAGCCAGGAATCGCCAATACAAATCGGGATCATTTCCAAACATCCTTGTCCAAAATATAGTTATTGATTTAATAATACGCCCGAGAAATCAATGTCTTCTTGACAATAAATTTAAATTTTGTATCATTTAGTTCAGTAATGTTTTTCGGAATTTTGTTGTAAAATCTGGTTAATTCTGGTGGTTGGAGAATATTTGCGAGTAGCCAGCTATACAGAGTTAAAGGGGATGCTAGCCAGGGGGTCCCCTCAGCTTTAAGTCCCTGGTTCATAGCACTGCCTAGCTCCAGGGTACACCACTGGTGATAACGTAACAAACAAACAAATTACATTAGCTATTAAATTATTGGAATGGATAAATCACTAATTTCTAACATTTCGATTGAACTAGCTCTGAATTAGGCCATCGATTAAATTTAAAAAATTAAATTCGCATAGTGCCTTGCAGCAATCATTATATAAAAAAATACATGGATAAAAATTTAACAACTCCCTGGCAGTTTAATAAAAATACTCTGAACACCCCAGTAAATTAAAAAAGAAACTGAAACACTTAGCAAAAATAAAGGACAACAAACTTACCAGCTAAAAGAAGTCAGTTTAAAAAAAAAACTTTAAAAATATTGACGCGCAGCAAGTCGTCGGGAAGCAGTCGCGTACTAGCTATTCTTAAATAAAAATTGGCAGGGGCCTGAACCACACTACATCACTTATTCCCGCCAACGGCTGCACATCTAATGCCAAGGCCGAGAGACAATTTTTCAATTAAAATAACGAATGTGTTAGGGTTACGTACCGCAAGTTTTATTTTTCAAAATGTTTTGAAGACCCGTGCTCGTACTCGCGTGATAGTGGTTGGAGCTATTGCACCGGTTTTTATAGACATCATTACTCACACATAGTGTTAATTAGCAAGAATTTAGAATACATTTTAGCTAGTTTTGTTTTTCGATCGAAGTCCGAAGTCAGGGGTTTGAGAATTGACATTGACAGTTGCCAAGGTGTATTCTCGTTCCGTTAACAAATTCGGTAAAATAGTTGTTCAAAAACTAGTCCAAAAGTTTTATTTATAATAGAAAATAAACGCTTTATTTATATTTAAATGAAAGCTAAAGTTTTCTGAAACTAAAGTTATAAGTATACAATTTAGTTTTCTATTACAAAGATTTGCCTTTGAGTTATTGGAACGAAAATACTGCTCTTTGATGTCAATTATAACAGCTGATGGGGGCTCAGTGGCGCCATGTTTAGGGATACCAATTCGAAATTTTATAAATCCGGACCGAACATCCGATATTTGGAAAAGACCAGCCAGCTTTAGTAGCACACTAACATCCGTCCCTCTAACACACACTAGCTGTTTAGAACGGGATATAGGTATGCCAACAATAAAGCTAGCGAGCTAGGAGGGCCCTAGAGCCCTCAGTTCTCGTGTCCATCGAGAATTATCTCACATTCGACTTATCAAAACTGATTTTGGAGGCCACTGACAGTTCGTTTTGACATACCTACCTCGAATATATGTCTTCATTTCTATTGACGCGAGAATTGCACTCAAAATTGAAAATTCCACGCGCTGTACACGCTGCACAAATTGTTCATGACGTTAGCGCAAGAGTAAGCTGCGACTGGAAGCGCTCGATAATGATATTTAATTTAGAACAATAAGTTAGGAAAACCGTGTGTGTTCCCTCCTTTATGCCGCGCAATTGATTATGTGCATGAAGCGGATCAAAGGGATCGTGACAATCATACATTGGCATAATAAGTTCATTCCGCGTTCCTGGGGGCCTAGCACGCTAGCTTTTACCGATGACATAAAGCATTTATCCCGTTCTAACCAGTATGCGTGTGCGAAAGGGACGAATTCTTTATGTCAGCGATAAACGCTAGTGTGCTAGAGGGGCAAGGGGCCTAGCACGCTAGCTTTTACCGATGACATAAAGCATTTATCCCGTTCTAACCAGTATGCGTGTGCGAAAGGGACGAATTCTTTATGTCAGCGATAAACGCTAGTGTGCTAGAGGGGCAAGGGGCCTAGCACGCTAGCATTTATCGATGACATAAAGCATTTATCCCGTTCTTACCAGTATGCGTGTGCAAAAGGGACGAATTCTTTATGTCTGCGATAAACGCGAGTGTGCTAGAGGGGCAAGGGGCCTAGCACGCCAGCATTTATCGATGACATAAAGCATTTATCCCGTTCTAACCAGTATGCGTGTGCGAAAGGGACGAATTCTTTATGTCTGCGATAAACGCGAGTGTGCTAGAGGGGCAAGGGACCTAGCACGCCAGCATTTATCGATGACATAAAGCATTTATCCCGTTCTAACCGGTATGCGTGTGCGAAAGGGACGAATACTTTATGTCATCGATAAAAGCTAGCGTGCTAGAGGCCCTGCTATAGTAGCACGCTAACGTTTATCACGCACACAAATGTCTTGCTCCCTCTCGCACACGTATACTGGTTAGAACGGGATAAAATCTTTATGTCATCGATAAATGCTAGCGTGCTAGGCCCCCTGGTAAGTAAAACGATCCGTTGTTTGAATAATGGAACGGGACATCAGATCAAAGTTTTGGCTATTGCGATTGGTCAAACTTGTTGTTGACCAGTTGTGACCGCCTCCAAAATTTCGGGCCGGGCCTGACAGAACCCAAAAAAAACGGAGATGTTAAGTCAAATCCGGACGGAGGGTAACCCTAGCTGCGTTCCACTTTTTAATTACCGTCCCAATATTTTTGATTCAACCTTATGCACCTTACTGACAGTCCATCTTGCTGTACAATATTTTGTGGACGCAGCTATCACTTAGAAATGTGTTAGAATCAGAGCCGCATTTAGGGGAGGGCAACCGGGGCTACAGCTCCGGGGCCTCCACGAAAGAGGGGCCCCACAATAGAGACTTCGAAAAAAATATTTAAAGGAAAACGCGACTGAATTTTTTTTACCATTATTTGGAATATAATTTGGGGCCAGGGGGCTTCACTCCTTTGTTGCCCCAAGGCCAAGGCCTCCGGACTTCTAAATCAGGTACTACTGAAGATAAGGTTGAAACCATGGGTTGGGATAAGACACAGTATATAAATAAAGCAGGACCGAAACTAGTCCTATTTGCTGAGATAGATACCTCCGGTGCTCTTAATTTTTTGTAAAATTGATAAAGATAAGATGGCCCAAAACCACGAAGGTGGTGAATTTGCTTTGACAGCTCATAAAAAAATTAATCTGTATGAATTTTAGTAAACAAGCATTTGAAACTATTGTAATTAGTCGGATATACCTATACTTTAAAAAATATACTTCAAAAATAACTAATTGTCAATAATTTAACAAAAAACAAGGTCAAAAAGTCATTTCGGGAACGCGTCCAAAATCACAACTTGTAGCTTCATCTTACTCAAAAATGTAGTAAAATCCAACTTTAAACATTTTCAATAATCATTATGAGTATATTGGTTCCTAAAAAATAAGCTTTTTAATCTAAATTAGACAAAATAAATATATTTTAAATGCAGGATTCGTCAAAAACATGTCCAACAAAGTATACGTCATATTTGTGAACGAAGCAATAAAAAGGCAAAAGTTTGATTTCTGAACGTAACTTTTGGCGCTAGTGTGCTGCAGTAGTGAACAAGTGTTTTGTGAGTCAGGCGTCATTTGTTTTGTTGGCAAATATATATTAATTTCAATGGTAAGTACATTTCCAATCAGCTTATCTTTATCGTACCTTTATTATATATCATTACGGGAACGCGTGTAACTGGTTGTTAAATCAAAATGCCAGTTATTTCATATCTAATTCTTAAAGATATTCTTGTTACATTGACGCTAACCTCTAAATATGGCATCTGAGATGGCGGGCGCCGGAATAAAGCGCGCGAATGTTTAAAAACGTCATTCCGGGAACAGTCATTATGGTAACGTTCCCGAATATTTAGAGGTTATTTAGATTATTTAGAGGTTAGCGTCAATGTAACAAGAATATTTTTAAGAAATAGATATGAAATAACTGGCATTTTGATTTAACAACCAGTTACACGCGTTCCCGTAATGATATATAATAAAGGTACGATAAAGATAAGCTGATTGGAAATGTACTTACCATTGAAATTAATATATATTTGCCAACAAAACAAATGACGCCTGACTCACAAAACACTTGTTCACTACTGCAGCACACTAGCGCCAAAAGTTACGTTCAGAAATCAAACTTTTGCCTTTTTATTGCTTCGTTCACAAATATGACGTATACTTTGTTGGACATGTTTTTGACGAATCCTGCATTTAAAATATATTTATTTTGTCAAATTTAGATTAAAAAGCTTATTTTTTAGGAACCAATATACTCATAATGATTATTGAAAATGTTTAAAGTTGGATTTTACTACATTTTTGAGTAAGATGAAGCTACAAGTTGTGATTTTGGACGCGTTCCCGAAATGACTTTTTGACCTTGTTTTTTGTTAAATTATTGACAATTAGTTATTTTTGAAGTATATTTTTTAAAGTATAGGTATATCCGACTAATTACAATAGTTTTAAATGCTTATCTACTAAAATTCATACAGATTTATTTTTTTATGAGCTGCCAAAGCAAATTCACCACCTTCGTGGTTTTGGCCCATACGGTTGTGTTACCTGTTACCAATTTTGTCTTATTTTTGCAATTGTCAATTCTAAAATGTTATTAAACTACTATAAGGATTGATTAAATATTATAAAGAATATATCTTTACATTTATTACTTCAGAAAACACCCTTACCAGTTTCAAATTTCTGACTACATCATTCAGTGAACGCCTCAGTCAATCCGGGAACACTAAATCATTTTCGAGAACACCACGTTTTTTGGTTTTTTATTAGTAATTTCAAATATTTTTGAACAGATAAATTTTTACATATAAATAAAATAAAGTTCTTGTTATGATCTTAACCAAGTTTACGTTTTAAGTCATTGGTATTCTCTAATATAATAACTATAATGCATGAAATTTGGAACTTATGGTCATTTTGAATTTCATTTAATTTTTTGGGGAAATAGGCTCATATTTCTACAAAATTTTCTTTTGCACTTCGTTTACTGTAATAAGATACTGTAAAAAATAAAAAATAATTAATGTTTTTAAGAAAGCTTTGATGTATAAAAAGAAAAATAATATCGTTCCCGGTATGACGAATTTTACTGAGGAGTTTGCTTAAAATCGCTATAATAAAAAAATTAAAAAAAACTGTGCGCGCTCCTTTTAAATCTTTTAAGATCAATAATGAAGCAATTACTTTCAGTGTTTAATTTTGCTATTCCTTTTATAATTTTACGTGCAAATTACCAAAACAGAATTCGCCACCTTCGTGGTTTTGGGCCAGATAAGATAAGATAATTTATTCATAAAAACTTTAAATTACATGAAAACATAATGAATACAGAAACTTACTTACAATCTATGTAACACGTTTGTTACGATAAGTTATATATTATTATTACTTATAACAACGTTCACTTGTTTTCTGTAATGATCAATTAATGAAATTAACAAGTTTACAAACAGCAGTTCGATTAGAAATAGAAATAGAAATAGAAATAGTTTATTAAAAGAAAACAGATTTACAAACATAATTTATCCGATGGCCCCACACTAGGCAACGCCTGTCACGTGGAAACCAGATTCGGAGTAAAACAATTTACAAAAAATACATTTTGCGTACACTTGTTAGAATTAACATCTATACAATATAATAAGCGGAATAACAATTAAAATTATTTGGAAAGGCCAAAGGTCTATTTGCCCGAGAGTCCGTGCGTCTGAGTGTGTATGCGTGTGTGTGAGTGTGTGTGTGTTGCGTGTGTTTGCATGTGAGAAGTCCTAAGCGATCGGCTTGAGCAATCTCTCACTATCATTATAGTTAAGAGTACTTAACCAGGTGAAGACCTTACATTTAGCTTCGCTATACATTAAGTTTTTGGTATCTAAATATAATTTAAAAAAATGATGCCAAGCGGGCATCAACTGCCAACTAGTCGCTCTAAATCGTAGCGAAGCGATTAAACTTAGGAAGTAGTGCGGTCGGGCCTTTCCTATCGCACTAAATCGGAATCTATCTGTTCTAACTTCGATTACATCTTTAAAATTTCTAACTAGGTTTCCTAAAAAAAGAATAGTGTAATACCTTTAATGCTTATTTTAATACTGTGAGTAAGGTGAGGATGAAAATGATATTATATCACTATCTCATTCTAAGATACAGCTGTATTTGCGGCACAGCAGCATGGATGGTGAATAAGGGACTTAAGAGTGTGAAACCAGCGCTCTCCATACAAACGGCGATAACGTTTTCCACCCTCTAAACCTTAACCTACAGCCATGATTTTTTGGTAAAATGTCATTATGGCCTAGAACTAGGTTTGTATGTTTTGATTTTTTAAATATTCTTTATAGATTTGACAATATTTGCATTTTAGTAGTTTCATACAAAACAAAAAAGCGTCAATATTTTTGAAACTATTAATATTTTACCAAAAACTGATTGCCATAGGTTAAGGTTTAGAGGGTGGAAAACATTATCGGCGTTTGTATGGGGAGCGCTTTTTGGGGCTGGGTTCACACTCCTCTTAAGGTAGATCACTCCGTATAAGGCGGGAATTACGAAAATTTCGCAGTTTTTTATTCATAGTGGCTAAGTGGTGTGACATTTTAAGAATTCAAATAGATAGTTTTCCAGTAGTAGTATACCACACTGTTTCTTTGGGCCCTGGATTTTAAAATTGAATTGTTATCTTTTTTTTACACTTTATGTGAACTTACTATTGTAATTGTAATTGTCAGTACGCCATTCGTTCAAATAGCGAACGGTCGTACTGTTCGATCTTGATGATGCCTCGTATAGAGGCGAAACGCACGTCGGTCGTGTAGTTTTAGTGTTTAGTGGTGGTGGTGTGTAGTTGAGTCTGTGTGATATATGTTGTTTCGTGTGGAAGCGGAGGAGGGTGGGTTTTTGCATGAACATATATGTGTCGCACAGACGCAGTTATTTTGCACGAGCTCGGCACTGATTTCGCAGAGTAGCAAGGTAATTTGTTCCAGTTTGTTGATATGGACCTCCGCAAAGTAACGCCTGAATCTGTTAATTATTTATTGTAATTGTAATGATTGTGTGTATTGCTTTGTAATCTTGTTTTGAAAAGAGAACAAAAAAGATAAACTGCTGGTTTCTTGCGGTGTTGTGTTCTTAGCAGATTCTTTCATTTTCCGAAGCGCTAGTAGATCCAGACTTCGATAATGGGACCTGGAGTGCGATTTTTGAATCTCACCGGGTGACTAAAGCTCACCAAAATAGCCGATTTTCATAGAGATTCGGCCATTTTGGTGGGCTCTAGTCATCTGGTGAGATTCAAAAATGGCACCCCATACTCAATGTTCAAAAGTTCGTGATTACGGAAAGACAATGCTAAATGGTTTTGTTTACAACATTTTCCATTTCTATTGAAACCTACTTTACATTCCATTAGCGATGTGTGACTGCGATTAAACACCCGCCAATCCATTGAAATGTGTAACATCAGCATAATTTAAATCATCATCCATCATCAAATTAATCAATCAAGACTAAAGACCGGGGCTTTCGCCTTATAACGCATCAGTCATGGCTGTATGAACATAAATTTCTCTGCCTTTATTCAGCGCGGATGAACCAAAAAAGAATTGCCATTATTTTTGAACAGGAGTATTTGAACAACAAATTGTACTGTTCCGTTAATTCAAACACCTGCCAATAAATTAATAAAACGGATCATTCACGTATTTTTGCGTCGGGAAATGCCCGACATGGTAAAAAAAATAAAATAAAATATTAACGGGTCCATAAATTTATATACTAACTTAAAAGTAATTTAGAATACTTATGTTTCATTTAGGATAGAAAATTAAACCAACTACCTATACGTAACAGTCACTGTAAAACTGCAAAGCGAAAACCATTCGAAAATGAAACTTATTTCCAAGTTCGATGCACTTGCAAATCGATACCGACAACTTGGGATGTACAGTCAGCGTCAAATATACCAGAGCGGGCAAGGTGTCAAAATATCTGAACTCGACTCTATTGTCAAATACGCTCGGGCGTGTTCAGATATTTTTGACCACCTTGCCCGCTCTGGTATATTTGACGCTGACTGTACACATATAAAGTTGTTTTTGTTTTAAGTTAAACAAGGATAGTTTTGCAGATGTCAGCGGCGCTAGTGGCGCATGGTAGTATGGTAAATTGAATCATGTACGAGTATATGCAGAGTTGTACAAAATAGTTTAAGAAATGTATTTAAAATATTTAAATTTAAATATAAAATGCAAATACTTTTTCGATTTACTATTTCAAATGCAAAATACCAAATAGTCTTGCGTTTTGTATTTTAAATAAACGCATATTCTATTCTATTCTATTCTACTAAATACAAAATGAGTATTTTCAAAATACTTTTCAAAATACAAATACCTTTTGTCCAATTCAATTCTCTTTATTTTTATTTATTACACTTTTTAAAAATACCAATTTTTCGAATACATCATCACATCACTCATTTTTCTTCTGTGAGGTCTCATTATCATCCTACCATATGAAAAAAGTATCTCCTCAAGCGGTCAAATTGGCCAATAGAACCAGCGTCATTCGTTCATTTAAGTTGTCTGACTGGTAATGTTGGCTAAACTTAACCATAAAGTATTTTGCATTTTAACATAAAAAAAAATGAAAAATACATCCCGAAAAGTATTCAAATAAAATACAAAATGTTTTTACTAAAAGAGCATTTAAATACAAAATAGGTATTTTGCATTTTGTATTTGCATGTTAAATACAAGTATTTCAAATAAATCGCATCTCTGTGTATCTGAATTCAAGTGATCGATATAAAAGGGTACCACTTCGAATGACGTTCGTGCAGGAACCTGCGCAATACGCGATTTCCATCAACACGCGCAGCCTACAACTGAACACCCAAACGCTGATGGCAACAGATCTCATACAAAACAGCTTTATAATTTTTTGATACAGAATTATAATAACAACTGGGGTGTTTCAAGTCTACCGCACAATCTTTTCGAAGGTTTTATTAACAGTTCCAATTTTTTAAAGTGTTTTATTGTGGTGTCTTATTGGACTATTTTATTAATTAATTAAGCTGTTCTGTGAATAAACAAGTGTAAAATAAGTAAACTTATGTGACTGGTTATACAAATATTGGGAACTTTAAATCTGCGAATAGGTAAGTTGAAAAATAAACATATTTTTTGACGTTAGAGGTTATCACGGCGCAATGATACAAAAAAATATGTAAAATTATATGCATGTATAGTCAACCAAGAAATTGCTAGACCACTTTTCAACCATATTACAAAAGTATAAGGTTCAAAAGTGGTCAAGCAATTACTTGGTCGACTATACTTAAAATATAGAATTAAAGCTAAATTGAACCTTAAATTTTCTATTACACTTCAAATGTCGTGAATCATTGTACCTAACCTAATACACCTAAAGTGCGTTCATTATTAAGGTACGGTCAGCAGCAGAATTGCTTAAACAGAAAGGTCAAAATACATTACGCAACTCCTTATTCTCTTGGTATTAGAGTCGTGAATGTTCTATTAACCGCTTCGTATACGTAGATATATTGATCCTGACTGTACCAATAGTTAAATAATGTTCAGTGCAAATCTGTGCCTTTGGCAGTATTGATGAGATGATTTGGGTTTTTTTTTGAGGACAAACGGCGACGATAGATGAACTGCATGAGGATAAGAAATTAACAAAAAAAAAAGCAATAATTTGGCAATACGGATATATAATACTATATAGGTATATATAATTAACATAAACTTTTAAAAGTTTATTTTAAACGTATTACATATATTTATATGTTACCGTCTAGCTTTTACCCGCGGTTATTTATGCATTTTACGGATATTTTACGTAAATCCGTCGAGCAATCCAAATATACAAACATCCTTACTTTCAAATTTATAATATTAAATTAAACAGTAGGATTGTAAAATCCCTGCTAATTAATATATTGAGTTTATGCCTACTATAGTTACGCATATATACGTTTTCCAGTGTATGTATGTCTATTTATTTGAGATGCTCTGTATCCCAAACGGCTTGGTGGATATAATGTTAGACGTCGTTAGATTCGACTTAATTATAGTAGTGACGTCACCATCATGTTAGTCGGAAGACGCCCACAGCTGGGCGTAGGCCTACTTAACTACATATTACTCTGCAAAACCAGTGCCAGTTCTTCATCATCATCTCAGCCACAAGAAGTCCACTGCTGAACATAGGCCTCTTCCATGGATTTCCAAAGTGACCGGTCGGAAGCGGCATGCAACCAGCGCCTTCCTGCCACCTGTCTGAGGTCATTGGACCATCTTGTGGCTGGTCGTCCTACGCTGCGCTTGCCAATACGCGGCCGCCATTCAAGAACTTTTCGACCCTATCGGCCATCAGTTCTCCGTGCTATGTGCCCTGCCCACTGCCACTTCAACTTGCTAATCCGCTGGGCTACGTCGGTTACTTTCGTTCGTCTGCGGATCTCCTCATTTCTGATTCGATCACGCAGAGAAACTCCAAGCATAGCCTTCTCCATAGCTCGTTGCGTGACTTTGAGCTTTCATATAAGGCCCATAGTAAGCGGCCACGTTTCAGTGCCATAAGTCATCACTGGTAGGTAACTCTCATTGATCACACACTCTCGATTTCAAACACTGAGGTATATTGGACGAGAAGACATTTCGCAGTTTCCCGAACGCTGCCCAGCTGTCCACCAGTGTTGCCAGGTCCATGTTTGAAAAATCAGAAGATGCAACTAGAAAAAATCAGTAGATGTATGGGGAAAATTTTGTAAAAATCAGTACATGCATTTTTGATAAAAAAAAACAATTTGTATATATTATATACAAATACGCATAAATGAAATAGAAATGGTATCGCTTTCTCCATGAATCCTATTAAGTGATATTTAATTTAGTCATGTAACCATTTTGGCGTACTGTGTCAAACCGGTGTATTTCGCTGACTGTGGAGCAAGATTAACTATGTGTCCACCCCGTTACGTCTATTTTACGATGACAATTTTATAGTGCCAACTAAACCAGGATAATTTTGTGTGTCATTTCACTCAGGTTTTTATATTACATTATCATCTTTTAAACAAAAGATAGTATTTAAAAAAATCAGTAGACTTTTAGTTAAAATCAGTAGATCAGTAGAATTCTGGAAAAATCAGTAAATCCCCCGAAAAATCAGGAGATCTGGCAACACTGCTGTCCACTGTGTGTGAAAGCTGTCCAGTGCCAGTTACTTTGTTGCAATTCGTAAGTAAGGACCTCCGCAAAGTAACACCTAAATTGATTACCTACTTTTGAATCTATTTCTTTGGGGTCGTCCATACAAACCTAGGGTTATATATACTTAAATATTATTATAATTTACGGTATTTCCTCTTGATGAAAATTGTTTGTTAGGTCGTACTTTCGTTCGAGTCGTCATTGTTCATCAGTACCCTTACCATGCGTACAGTGCATCTAGCCGTAACCGTACTCGCTAGCGACGACGTAAACTATTTGTATGGGGAATTGTGCAGCGCCTCTAGCGCTCACTTAGAGACCTAAAATCGCTAGTATGAGTCCAACGGTAAATTACCTATCGTAATCTAAGCGCTAGTGACTAAAGTTTTGTAGCTGTCGCCGTAGGACATCGGCACCATGAGTCACAAATTTGACACAATATCATCGAAAAATACCGTATCGACTATGGTTAACTCTTTCACTGACAAATGGGAGCGTATTTAACCGCTATCGACTGTAGTAAAGTAATACGAATTTTCGATAGAAATCCATAGTACAGTAGTGGTATAGTTTTTAGGTTAGTATTAGAAATCCCAAGGGTCCCAAGAAAATCAGCGTCTCGGTTTACCGTGGCTGTTCGCCTTTTCGATTCTGTTTAATGTTTTTTTTCTTGTACTCAGCCGTGTTCTGTGTATTTTTTGTATGAATGATGTTAAATAGATTTTAAGATATGTTTTTTCTTTATTTCTTTCTTTCATCCATCACTTGATGTTTTTTAGCATTTTTAACCCCCTCATCCCCACTGGTGCTTCGTGGTAAAGTTTAAGACTAACCCCCGTCCCATACCCAAAATCACGTGTCTCTTTAGGGTTCCGTACCTAAAAAGGAAAAACGGAACCCTTATAGGATCACTTTGTGGTCCGTCTGTCTGTCTGTCTGTCTTTTTTTTATACAACATAGGAAGGAAAACAAGCAAGTGGGTCACCTAATGGTAAGTGATCACCACCGCCTATAGACACCTGCAACAACAGAGTGCAGATGCGTTGCCAACCCAGAGGGCTAAGATGGAATACTTCTTGTGCCAGTAATTACACCGGCTGTCTTGCTCTCCACACCGGAACACAACAGTGCAAGCATTGCTGCTTAGCGGCAGGATTAGCGAGCAAGATGGTGGTAGCGATCCGGACGGACCTTGCACAAGGTCCTACCACCCGCAAACCCGTCTGTCTGTGAAGACCATTTTTCTCAAATACACGTGGAGGTATTGAGTTGAAATTAATATCCGATACTTAGGTCTGCAGTCCCTTAGAGCCGTGAAAAAATCAAACTTCTAAGTCAACGGAATCAAAAGATACGGCCGTTTATGCCGCATGTTTCATACATTCGCAAGTCATTCAAAAACCTATGGAGTACTTCCCGTTGACCTAGAACTATGAAATTTGGAAAGAAGCAAGGTCACAGCAGAAATAAAATACTAAATCCGAAAACCGTAAATCTGTTGTTAAAACACACAAAAAAAATTTTTTTTGGTCCTAAAAAGCAAAAATGCGACACAAGATGTTGTTGACGACGGAACCCTCGGTGCGCGAGTCCGACTCGCACTTGGCCGGTTTTTTATATAAAGTATAAGTATTTTTTTAAAAATTCGCTCACTGCCCGCTTTTCGATTGTGATTGTGACATCGCGCGTTAAATGAAAAAATAAATACACGTGATATCACTACACCCTACACCCCTTGAATGATATTTCGTGCTTTTTGCCCGCCTCTCGTGTTTAATGAACGACCTCTTTGGACATAAATACATTTTTAATGATGACCTGCAACGCCTGCAACAATTTTTCACTCTAATGCCATTTGGTTCATGAGGTGGAATACCGTATTCAGTGATTCTAGCGCACTAGCTAGCATTAACGAGCAGGACCTGCATTTTAACCACTACTACGTGTTGCTATCTAAAACTCACAGTACGATCTCTACACTCGATAGCGAGTAATATACGATTAGTTATTTTTATACATGGCATCTTTTTGCCTTTCACATTAGACGTGTCTATTAAATAACCCACAAATGTCTTCTGAACAGTTCTTTTTCAAGCTAGATAAAAAAACAGGCCCAAGGGTGCAATTTTTTAATCTCACCAGGTGACTAATGCTCATCAAAATGGCCGATTCTTTATGAAAAACGCCCATTTTGGTAAGCTTTAGTCACTTCAAAAATTGCGCTCCTGCTAGTGTGACAGTGACGCACGGAGGGATAAGGTTAGGGTGACCAACTATCCTGCATTTTACAAGATGTCATGTTTTTCAGCTATCATTTTGGCCCTGTCCTGTGTTTTACTAAGAAAAATACAGGAAAAACAACTTGGTCCCGTATTTTGCCATGAGTCCTGTAATTTTAGATCATACGTCCTGTAAAATCACTCAGGGTTGGTCACTCTAGATAAGTTAGACCAGGGTTGGTCATGTTAGACCAGGAGTGCGATTATTGAATCTCACCGAGTGACTAAAGCTCGCCAAAATGCCCGGTTTTCATAGAAATGCGGCCATTTTGGTAAGCTTTATTCACGTGGTGAGATTCAAAAATAGCATTTGAATCTCACCGGGTAACTAAAGCTCACCAAAATAGCCGTTTTTCATAGAGATTCGTCCATTTTGGTGAGCTCTAGTCACTTGGTGAGATTAAAACATTGCACCCCAGTGGTAAGGGTACTGCAGCGCAGGAGCACGACTGATGCCATTACCATCCAATGCAATGCACTTATTGTGTTCAGTGTCACAGGTTTAAATTGGTTTGATTTTGCACGTGTCGATAGGATATTTATATTCACTTAAAGGCTCCCTCTGTCGTGGCCGTGCAGTTTATCTACTTTATTCGTTATATCTACTTTGTTTCTAGTATTGTCTGGTTATCCAGCTATTGACGACCGGATAGCCTAGTGGTTAGTGACCCTGACTATAAAGCTTGAGGTACCGAGTTCGATTTTTTTTAATGAAATAGGAAGGCAAACAAACAAGTGGGTCACCTGATGGTAAGTGATCACCACCGCCACCTGCAACAACAAAGAGAGTGTAGATGCGTTGCCAACCCAGAGGGCTAAGTTGGAATACTTCTTGTGCCAGTAATTACAGCCGTCTTGCTCTCCACGCCGGAACACAACAGTGCAAGCACTGCTTTGCGGCAGGATTAGCGAGCAATATGGTGGTAGCGATCCGGACGGATCTTGCACAAGGTCCAACCATCCGCAAACCTTTGAGTATTTAGCCAAAACTGACTGGTACATTTGGTTTATCTCTATGGGCGTTACCTTTATGACGAGTCTATATTACTGTTACGGTGAGCAGAAAACTACCCTTGTCTTGATGGGAAGAGAAAGGTATTTTCATCACACTTATTCGAAAAACGTCAATTTGCTTCAGTCCTCTGAAGCTCAGTGTTCTAAAATGCGGGAACAAAATTCTAATTTGTCTAATTTGTCCTATTTTATTACCCGACTACGGCAAATCCGAAAGGTAGGGTAATCTTTTTCGACTACGAGCCCAAATACAAAAGAGTTCGTCTACTACCAAACTTATAATAAACTGTTTTTTATAATTGAAATATTGTGTTCAGTCAATAGTATATATTCTTGGATGAAGCTATAGATGCAAGCGGGAATCTTTCCGAATGTTTCCCAGGGAATACTTCCCGTAACATTCGGAAGCATTCCGAAACATTCGGAAGTTTTCGATGGCCGAAAAATACGAAAATTTCGTTAAAAACCGACCAAGTGCGTGTCTGGCTCACGCGCCGAGGGTTCCGTACAAACCTAATAAGCACCAAGCATTGCTTTAATGAAAAAAGAAACCGAATTGAGGGACAAACTTAACTTTGCTATTGTAAAACTCTTGGTCCCATACGTACTAAGTGCAAATATAAGATTGTAATAAATACAAAATGTGATGTAACATACCTTACAAGTTTACAGTTTTCGGACTTTTCCCTTTACTTGTGAAAAAAGTAAAAAATGTATGTAATTCTGAGGTTATTACTCATTATTTACACTATAAGTTAAGAATTATGATACATAATTATAAAATATGTAATTCCAACTTCCAATAGAATCACTGTTTAAATAGTAAGTAGTGATGCAGACCGATAAAATTACCCTGGTAAAATACGGTAAAATTCACTATTTTTCATACTTACTTCATTACTAGCACAAGTGGTATTCCATATTAGCCCTCTGGGTTGGCAACGCACTGCAATCTCCTAGGTGTTGCGGGTGTCTATGGGCGGTAGTAATCACTTTCCATCAGGTGACCCACTTGCTCGTTTGCCTTCCTATGTTGTATAAAAAAAATTGGTAAGAGTAACGCGATAGAAAGAGATGGAAATTCGACAGGGCTGTGCGAGCTGAATATTTCTTTCATCTTAGAAATAATTCTACACTTCAGCTTGATTTCGAGGTACCTACCTAAGTACCTTGCTTAAATTACTTAACTGTAATTCAACACGAAGAATAGGCGAATAAACTGAACGGCGCGTGCGGCGTTTTACAAGCTCTCACACACAACGCAAGTAAACGAAATCAAAGACGCCGTGCGCCGCCGCCGCCGCCCCGGCCCGCCAGCTCTGCGCGCCGAAAACTTCCTTGATTGATTCCATCTTCGGTAACATTCGGAAACATTCCCAGGGACGTATGAGGTGGGGAACTATTCCGGGAGGGGAGGAAGTATTCATTCCGTTTGGCCTCGAGCTTCGGGCTGTCATTTTTAATGTTGAAAGGCAAAGGTATCTTGGCACATACAACCATGTTTTATATAACACACGCCGCAAACTATCGGTATTTTACGCGCCTTTTTGTTAAAATTACTTACGTAATTTTGCAACCGTATGTACATTACACGCAGTACGTCCGTAGTTAGTAGGGGAAAAACCTAAAAGTAGATATCCACTGGATGGTTCCGGCAGGCGATTACCGATAAAGACTTTCTTTGTAGAAATCCAAAACAAAATAATAAAAACTACGACGAAATTGTTTTTAAACACTTAATAAAAACATCGTTTTAATCATTCCAATCCTTACATAGGTACATACCTACATACTCGTGCACAAAAATAACCCTACTACTGTTATGGTATTCTTTTATTGTAAAATTAACAAATTAACAATGAACAAGTTACCTGGGCCCAATTTCATAAACGCGACAGGTGACAGTGACAATTCGCTATACATTACTATGTCTACAAGTAACGCTACAGACTTGTACAGACTTAACATCATAGTGGGCAGGCAATGTATATCAAATTGTCACTGTCACCTGTCGCCTGTCGCGTTTATGAGATTGGGCTCTGGGACTAATTTCATAAACGTGACAGGCGATAGGCGACAGTGACAATTCGCCGTACATTACTGTGTCGACATGTAACGCTACAGACTTACAGACTTAACATCATAGTGGGAAAGCAATGTATACCAAATTGTCACTGTCACCTGTCACATTTATGAGATTGGACACTGGTACTAATTTCATCGACGCGACAGGCGACAGGTGACAGTGACAGTTTTCCGTACATTATTGTGTCAACAAGTAACGCTACAGACTTAACATCATAGTGGACAAGCAATGTACACCGAATTGTCACTGTCACCTGTCGCCTGTCACGTTTATGAAATTGGGCCCTGGACTACAAGCGTTGACTACATTCAAGACGAGGATGTACGTAACAAGTATCTGTATATCTACGCTTTTCTACATAAATTCATGGGACAGAAGAAAAACACACGGCGGCTAGGTTTTTAAGTTGCGTATTCGATCGAATATAACAACATAAGAAAATCATGATTAAATTACAAAAATTGGTACATAACTTGCCCTGACATAGGTAATACGATAAATATTTATGTTTTATTTACGCTTTTTTAACATCAACACGGGTGGAAACTTAATTTACCTACTGGGAAGTATTCCCAGGCAAAGACGAAAACTTCCTTGATTCCTTCGGAAACATTCGGAAACATTCCCAGGGACGTATGAGGTGGGGAACTATTCCGGGAGGGGAGGAAGTATTCATTCCGCTCGGCCTCGGGCTGTCATTTTTAGTGTTGAAAGGCAAAGGTATCTTGGCACATACAACCATGTTTTGTAATAATACAAAAAGCCTGATCCTTTTTTTAAATCTATGTTTTCAGTGATCATAGATTAATTTGATGATGATTAATAAAGATGAAATGCTAGTGTTACGCATTTTAAAGTCTCTGGGAGGTTGTTTAACCAAAGTCACATCGCCGACGAAAGACTTGACTAGCGGTCGTAAATAGTCGTAATATAAGCCTGATTGGATATTATATGTATGTATAATTTCATACGGACATTTTAAAATAAAAATATATCACTTTAATTCCAAAATGGCCGAACCATGAACTGATGGACTGCGCGCTGTGAACAGCACAAACGGTCTAAGCGAAAGACTCGAATTAAACGCCTCTGTCTCTTTCTAGTGTTGACATCATTAGAATCGAATTTCCTGTCACTTTTTTTAATTACTCGTTCTGAAGTAGAATGACTAAATGTATGCACCCTTATGATTAAGGAATGTTTTCTGTTAAATATAATAAAAGAGTCCAACTCGCACGTGACAGGTTTTATTACTGGGAAAGTTTCCGAGTAATCGAAATATTCCCGGAAGTTTTCCGGAATAATTCCGAATATTTCAGAAGTTTTGCAACTATAGATGAAGCACTAAAGCATGTATATAGCCTCAGGTCAAGCGTAAACACCAAAAACTGTCAAAACCGTTACCTTTACCTGCAAATTAATAAGAAAAACTTAGATACCTTAATGCAGTGATTCCCAAAGTGGTCCAGGTGGACCCCTAGGGGTCCACGGGAGAGAAGAATGTGGTAGAAATGTAGCAGCAGGGGGTCCACCGAAACCAGTAAAATTTTGAAAGTGGTCCACGAGAAAAATAAGTTTGGGAACTACTGCCTTAATGTATTTATAACGTTATCGGAACTTTAACGCGATAAAAGTATAATGTCGAACATGGCCGAAACGTCGAGGTAAATCAACAATATCTTTTTATCGCGTTAAAGTCCCGCGAAAGTTTAAAACAATTTACCTTAATGGTCATCAAAGGCAACCATTTTGTCTACGCCTGTACAGGGTCCATTGAAGAGAAGTTTTAAAGCAAGAAATCGCCTCTTTTCAGCACATTGCATTGTATTGCCAATTTAAAGTGAAGCGATCAGCTAATAAATACTATTTCTTCCCATGCTATACTATTTCTTTGTGCATAACGTTAGTTTCAACGTATGCGACGATACACAAACCGCGGAAAATGGCGGACGACCATTTTTACCTTGAAGAATCTTTCTTTGTACTATAAGACGTATCATCCGAATCCAAGACTATTCCAATATTCCATGTCAGGTAACAGTATTGGAATTTCTCGTATTCTTATGGGACACATCACGTCAGAACTGATTTATGAACCATCGTTCCTCTGTAAATGCCCCTCGTCTCACTGTAAAACCTTGTCACAATCAGGCATCACGGATGCGGAAAAGGTCATATTGTCATTCTACTTTTTTAGGGTTCCGTACCTCACAAGGAAAAACGGAACTCTTATAGGCTCACTTCGTTGTCTGACTCTCTGTCTGTCTGTCTGTCAAGACAGTTTTTCTCAAGAGCGCGTGGAGGTATTGAGTTGAAATTAATATCAAATACTCAGGTTTGCAGTCCCTTAGGGCCGTGAAAAAATCAAACTTCTAAGTCAAAGGAATCTAAAGATACGGCCGTCTATGGGGTACGTCCCGTTGACCTAGAACTATGAAATTTGGCAAGAAGCAAGGTCTTACAGCACAAATGAAATAATAAACCCGAAAACCGTAAACTTGTAGATAGCACACACTAAAAAAAAATTCTTTGTTCTTACAAAGCAAAAAGTGCGAAACTAGATGTTGTTGATGACGGAACCCTCGGTGCGCGAGTCCGACTTGCCCTTGGCCGGTTTTTTATTGAAAATGACAACAACATTACTTAAAGGTTATACTTGTTAATCAATGATAATTTACTGTAAGCTGCAGCTTATTAAACATAATCCTTAACGGAGAAAAACGAGATGTGGGCGTCTTGACGGGAAGTGAGCATCAAAATCCATCGAAACCAGCACTTCTGTTGTTTTTTTTTACAAAATAGAAAGGACACGAGCAATTGGTTCACCTGATGGTAAGTGATCACCACTGCCCACAGACACCTGCTATTACAAGAAGTTTGCGAAAGCGTTGTCAACCCAGAAGGTTATGATGGTCTTGTGCCAGTAATTTTGCGAGTGGTAGTGGTGATTTTGATTTTGGGGGTGGTAGGACCTTGTGCAAGCTCCGTCCGGAACGCTACCACCACCTTGCTTGCTAATCCTGCCGCTAAGCAGCAGTGCTTGCACTGTTGTGTTCCGGCGTGGAGAGCAAGACAGCCGGTGTAATTACTGGCACAAGAGGTATTCCATCTTAGCCCTCTGGGTTTGGTATAACATCTGCATCTCCTTGGCATTGCGGGTGATTATGAGCGGTGGTAATCACTTATCTCCAGGTGATCCACTTGCTCGATTTCGTTTATTTAAAAAAAGGATCAAGGACACTTTTGGGGTGCTAGTTCCGATTTCCCGCCAGGACACCGTATGCTCATTTGCCGTTTTGGACTTCCAAAAGTTTTGCTGTACATTAAAATAGTCAATGCATTTTCAACTGTCAAAATTTTAACTAAAATCAGATTAATACTAATGGAAACAATTTTTTCTCTAATCCGCGAACCCAGTGTCAGCAGTCAAGAAAAAGACAACGCCTGTGCTGTGTGTGTATGTGTGTGTGTGTGTTCTCGATTGCTGACACTGGGTTCGCGGATTAGCAAAGAAATTGTTTCCATTAGTATCAATGTGGACTTCCGCAAAGTAACGCCTGAATCTATAAACTAAAATCAGATTAATTAAGCTTAGAGTATTGATCATTGATTTGCCAGTATACAGAGATAACTATCCTTTATAAATGCATCAAAGGCAGTACAAAAATGCACGTGCCCACCCGGGCGTCTATTAATAGAGCGCCAAGCCGACCTTGCCCCTTTAAGTAATTTTATTGTAATTTTCAAATTCTCAATTGCGTGACACAAAATAGGCGCTTTAAGTTAGGGCGTTCTGAAACCTCATAATGAGCAAGTAAATTAGTTTTTCAGTTAATTTTCTGTGCGTTACTGCGCAACAAGTGGCTGCCAGTATGTAGTAGCTCTTAACTGATCGAGTTAAAGCTCAAACAGGAGGTAGCAAGGTAACACAGGAAGGTTATTTTTGGAACCCTGGCAGTATAAAAGGGGGCCAGGATCAGGCTGCTTGTCATTCGCTCGCCAGTTCTCGTCGGAGTAGGAACTCTCCATATACTCCGAATCGCGTTCGGTAGCTCGCAGCCAGGACCACAGGTGACAAATCCAATTTACTTTTTCTGATTTATGTTACCGCTTTTTTGATTTGAGTTATTTTATTGTGTTTTTTTTTAAATTGTTGAATTTAATTTTTATTTGTTTCACAGGGCTTTTAACTGCTGCAATTAATTTTCCGGGTGCGAATTTTGAAGTGAATAAAAAATATTGGAGTTGTAGTTTTAACTGTAAAATTTGAATTTTAGAAATGGAATACTCATTAGTATTTTAATAATATTTTTTATTCACACTACAAAAAAATATTAGTAGTTGACTATATAGTAGTCGAATGGCCGCGAAGTGTTTGATTTAACTACAATCTTGCGATTTTTACAAGCTTTTATTTAAATTTCCGTGTTAGTCTGTTGGTTTGTTTGGGTAAAATCTTGCAAGTAAATTTAGATCCCGTGGTTTAATTGACTTGGTTTTTGTAAACAGACGCAGAACCGATAAGAATGTCATAATAAAATAGCATTCTTAAAAAGTAAAACTTAAAAACGAAATTAGGAAGTACAAATTTTTATAAGCAATTCTGAAGTAAAATTTAATGTTTTACAAGTTAAAATTATGGAATCTTAAATATTTGATTGATTTATGTTCGCTAAACTTTTACTTACTAAAGTGTAAAGTTTAATTTGCAAGTTTTAACATAAGTACCTAAATGTCCTAAAAATATGTCGAAGTTTAGTCAAAAGTTTTCTATTTCAAAACAACCAGTTTTTTTTTCTAGTAATTAAATAAAGTGTCTTTTGCAGTTCCATAAGGCAATTTGAAAATTTTGATAAGTTAAAAAAATTGGTATTCATTCGTATTTTAAGTGATTGTTGATAGAAATTGTTAAAAAATGGTTTAAAAAAGAGGCCTAAGTAAATAAGGGAGGGGGGGGGGGGATGAACTCGTGATCGAAAATTACCAGGTTCGAAACTCGAATGTAAATGGTTTAAAAACCATAAAAACGTAGCCTCTGAAAAAGGGGTAAAAATTCTAGCAAGAAGTAGAAAATAATAAAAACGCTGAAGCTTTATTTACTTAATTTTACACGTGCAAGGCACTTGTCATGGGGAAAATATCGATTACCAATCAGACTTGTTATAAAAATAACTAGAAAAACTTTAGTTTCACTTCTTTCAACGTGATTGATGTCAATGCAATACGTCTACAATGTCCACTCAAAAATAAAAATAAAGTGCTATGACTATCTAAATGTGTTTTTCTCTACATTTTCTTAAGTTACATTGTAAGAAAATATCCAAATTCACGTTAAACCTCAAACCGTACGTTGTTTTCGCTTTAAGAAAACATTCGTTCTACGATATTTTTTTGAAAGCGTTACAAGTTGCCAGTAACAACTTACTCATTAAATAGTCCATAAAATCAAAACAAACTCCTTCCTACATCTGGCCATTAACAATCTACTGCGTCACCGTTTAAAACTACACTATAAACAAAACCCAAACAAATCTTTCTTGAATTTAAAAATGTGCGATTCTCACCCTTATCCTGACGTTATAGGACCAATACACAGGTTTGACGCTGGCATAATTAATTGGTGCCAAATTTATAGGCAGTCGAGGAGAAAAGACACATTCTGTTTTTAAAAAGTTACCGTTATATCGGGGAGGTCTATTTTCATAGACTGGAAAATTTTACCTAAGACCGTAAAATTTGGTATAACAATTCGAAGTTTATTTTATTTAAAAACCGTTACAATTTAGGCAACTATGATATGCGTCGACATAATAAATTACCTTGCTACTCCCGAGTACTAAAAAAGAAAAAAAAATAACTGCTGAGTTTCTTGCGGCGTTTCTTCTCAGTAGTATCTTCCATTTTCCGAAGCGCTAGGAGATTCAGACATGTAAAAGAGCTTATATGGCCTACTTGCAAAATAAATTTTTCATTTTCATTTACTCCTGGAACTCAGAGGACTTCCGATGGGTATTTAAACACTTTCCAATACTCGAATCGATACTCCATATTTTCATGAAAAACACATCTATGCGACAAATTTGAATTCATTTTGTTCCATGCAAAACCCCATTCTGCTCCTGCAGATGAAATAACATGCATCACAAAGGCTTACCTATATCCACCGCCATCATTATTACTTAATTAATCACTTTTAAATATGTATCACTTGTAATATGCAAAGCATAATTAGTAATACGTCCTCAATAGCTGAAATCAACAGTTTTAATAAAACTCATTTCGTCATTACGAAATCTAAGTCAAGAATCGACACTATGTTTTCCTAAAGTTTAATAAAGTTAATACAAACAGACAGAGTACTAATATTTAATTTAAACATCGAATTAAAAAAATGAGAAACATTTTATTTGAGTTAGATATAACTTTTCAAATTAAAAATTGCGATTCGTCCATTAATGTTTGCACCAGTGAGGTGTAATAATTGTTTCCAAATTTCAATACGTTCAATCTAGAGTATGATCAATTAAATGTAGAAAAAAACATTGAAATCGGTTTCCAATTGGCGGAGATATCATGTACATAACAATGTACAGTCAGCGTCAAATATACCAGAGCGGGCAAGGTGGTCAAAAATATCTGAACACGCCCGAGCGTATTTGACAATAGAGTCGAGTTCAGATATTTTTGACACCTTGCCCGCTCTGGAATATTTGACGCTGACTGTACACACCCACACACAAAAAAAAACATCCACAAACAAAAACACAACCTTCTTTGAAGAGGATTAAAGGGTGAAATTTATTTACGGTTCTTCTATAAATGGCCCAATTAGGAAATTAACAATAAACATAGTTAATGATTCCTTGTTAAAGACTGAGGTATTTCCGCAGTACACTCCTGTTTTTCATAGAAATGCGGCCATTTTGGTGAGCTCTAGTCACCTGGTGAGATTCAAAAATCGCATTTGAATCTCACCGGGTACCTAAAGCTCACCAAAATAGCCGTATTTCATAGAGATTCGGCCATTTTGGTGAGCTCTAGTCACCTGGTGGGATTCAAAAATTGCACCCCAGGAGCTAAAGTAAAGCGCCTCTTACATGTAGTAGTAACGTGTCCATATAGACAAGTTGACGCTCCATATTCAAAAAATAACGTTAATTCCATATCAGTTTTATACACTAACATCAATGATATTATTATACATGGATGTACAGTGTCATACTAAATGACAGCAGAAAAACGGACCGACATAAGAATATAGGTTGACGCCAATGTTACAAATGCAAATTATTAGTTCACCATTTATAGTCTAACTGCATAAATTAATAATTTATTATGTTTCGTCGCAAGTAGGTTTTTTTACAAAATAATAGTATTGACAGCAGCGCCGTCGGTCCGCCAGACTGTCAGCGCGAGCGATTGTCGATTTGTTGTACCTTTGTTCGACTTTTGATGTGGCCATATTTTAAACGCTGACTAGAAGTCCATTACTTTTAGGTCAGTGACTAATATGCAAAGGGGCTTTAATTAAGTTTTTACCTATCGTCACGAGAGTTGAAATAACAATCTTTATTAACAAAACAGGCAACAAAAAAGGCAGTCATTGCAGTACTTTCTTTTGTGATGCATGTTCATGCATCTTTCATTTATGACGTTTTTATTGAGCTCGATTTAATAAAACGTTTTTATCGCGCACGTTGCATCACCCCTTTCGCAGTCGCTGGCTGATTAGCAAGGCAAATAATGCGAAATAATTTATGTTGGCGTTAAAAAGGCCAAAATTCTTTCTAGTGCCTAAAATAAAGATGAAAATGTATAAACACTTTTACAAAATTGTAGATTACTCGAAATATTTTCCTAGTAATATGACGTTTTTTCAACTGGGCCTTAATTTTTAATTATGAATTTTCCCACCTTCGTGGGTTTTTTATTACAGAAAAGTCTCATTTGGTACCCAAATTACCACTGCGTTACCAGTCCCCATGACTCCTCAAAAATAGTGTCCACTGCGTTACCAAATTATCGTTTTTTTCTTATTCTGACCCCAAATATTTCTATAACAGTCATCATTCGGGTATGCGTATGCCATTCAGAAGTAAAAATTAAAGTAAAAGTTAAAATTTAATGTTCTTTTAAGAATATCAGAATGAGTAGAAATATGCGTTCAATTATACAAGGGACGTTTTGATAGGCATCAAAAAGAATTTTGGCCCAAAAGTTGGAAAAGATCCCTTAAACAAACTTACATGTTATTTCTTTTCTTGTAAACTGTTTTTTTAATGTGCAATAAAGAGTTTACATACATAGATACATAAAAGCTCGCGTGCTAGGGCGTCCGGGTGCCTTGTATTAAGATTGCCAGATGGTATCCTAAACTTTCTTCCTATTCTACAGTTTGTCCTCCCGTCCTCCTTTACGCACTGCATTTTTACCTTTTCCTATAGCTAGTCGACCAAGAAATTGCTTGACCACTTTTCGTCCGTATTACAAAGGTATAAGGTTCAAAAGTGGTCAAGCAATTACTCGGTCGACTATACTTCTTTGATGGGTTTGTCTCAGTGTGGAATCAGTAAAATCGTTGGTTTTTACACAATCTAATTTAAAAAATGTAAAAATAATTTAAATTTAAAAAACCAAGAATTTCTTTCAAAACTTATGTTGATGTCGAAAATTGTGATTAAAATAAATTGTATAAAAAAAATTGTTTTATTACCAAAGTCCTTATTTTTTACCCTCTCATACCAAGTGGTTGACATAGTTACATAGAATCAATGATATTATAACACATGGATGTACAGTGTCATACTAAATGACAGCAGAAAAACGGCCCGACATGAGAATACAGGTTGACGCCAATGTTACAAATGCAAATTATTACTTTACCATTTATAGTCATTGGAGTTACAACTTTACGTCTAACTGCATAAAATAATAATTTATTAAGTTTCGTTGCAAATAGTTTTTTTTTTACAAAATTATAGCACTGACAGCAGCGCCGTCCGTCCGACAGACTGACAACGCGAGCGATCGTCGATTTATTGAGCTTTTCTGACATTTCTCCTAATTTTGATGCGGCCATTTTTTAAAAGCTGACTAGAAGTCCATTAGTTATAGGTCAGTGTATAGAACAAAAAATAGCAGCCACTTCATTGAATGCAAACATTTCGCCGTAGCTTACTCATTTTAAAATTTGATACTTGATTTTGGAGAAATTCATGGCGACCTTGATACGTGGTCCCAAGTAAATAAACTTGAACGCTTATCAATATGTGGATTTACATATTCTACTTAACTATAATTTGCATATAAGTCAGAACGTGTCTTGTCTCGTAACAATTCAACTGAACGTCTACTGTCGACATTCAGGCGCCGTCGCGGCGTCTAGAAAATTCTACGCGTCTACAAAGATGATAAACAAATTCAAAGTATGTAATGTAAATGTTTGAATTTAACAAAAAACATAAATTACTGAAAGAGATACAGTGATGTACAAACGCGAGCTTATCCTTTTAAGGGATCTCTTCCAGTTAACCTTTGAGTGTGTGAAAGGAGTATCATAGTAGGGACAGATAAAGAGCAAGAGCTGAGTAAAAAAAAAGTAATGATAGTTAATTAATAAATACTATACATATACCTAATAGATAAAATATCGATATACTAAATACAATGCATATATACTAGTTATAAATAAATAATCAAAAGTCAAAGGAGTCAGAGGGAATGAATTTAAGGTTACGGTGTGAGCCACATCTTCTTCAAGTTCTCCTTAAAGAAGCCACGGATGGCAACTGCCTGACAGCGGTCAAAGTATGGTTTAATTTTGTATATGATATTAAAATGCTATATATAATGACAACACAAAGAAAAAATAGGGTAATGGCAGGACTTGAAACTGCAACATCAGCATTCCGTGCCTTGTGTTTGCTAGTTTCGTCATTACATAGCATTTCAATTTAATAATTTGAATGTTAAACATTTAAAAAATTTACGAAATTTCGGTTACAAAAATTTGTATATGAAACTTTGGATTTTACTTTTTAATGTAAAACTTTCACATTATTAAGTTTAAATGATTTAGGTAAGCAATGATAAAATAAAGAAAAATCTTATTTTGATATTTATTTTACGTAATGAAAATTAAAATTTTAGAATACTTATCCAAACAATAATATATTTAGCTACAATAGGATCGTCAAAAAGACAAAAATAGACACCCGTCTCAGAAAAGTCCGTTAAAAATAAAAAATAAAAATGTTATAATCAAAATAAAAATCAAATTTTACTCACAAAGAGTGAAAATTTTTGACTTTCTACGATTCTAACATATAAATCTTCCTTGACTTAATTACTGTCATACCAATTCATACCACCATAATTATACTTCACGCATACTCATCAGTTAAGGGTACGTCCAGAGCTATTCATGCTGGTAGTATTTAGTGTTTTGCGGGTGGTAGGACCTTGTGCAAGGTCCGTCCGGATCCCTACCGCCATCTTGCTCGCTAATCCTGCCGCTAAACTGCAGTGTTTGCACTGTTGTGTTCCGGCGTGGAGAGCAAGACAGCCGATGTAATTACTGGCACAAGAGGTGTTTCATCTCAGCCCTCTGGGTTGGCATAACATCTGCGTCTTCTTGGCATTACGGGTGTCTATAGGCGGTGGTGATCACTTACTATCAGGTGACGCACTTGCTTGTTTGCGGAGAGAAAACTTTTTTTAAATATCGTGTGGTTTGTTTTTAAGTTTATTCGTCAAATTCACATTATGAGAACCTACACTAGCTCTACACCATAATGGTATTACGACAGTAGAGTCAGGGTCAAATATTCCAGAGCGGGCAAGGTGTCAAAAATATCTGAACTCGACTCTATTGTCAAATACGTTCGGGCGTGTTCAGATATTTTTGACCACCTTGCCCGCTCTGGTATATTTGACGCTGACTGTCAGTTCCCGGCAAACTCGATTTATGCTCGAGTTATTTGCCTGCAAACTATAAATCATAGTAATAAGGTAACAGGTCCCAGTCCTTGACAGTGACTGAATAGTTGACGTGAAGAGACGAAAACAAACGAGTGAAAACGAGAGGCAATGAGTCACCTACTGGTACAAACAATATACTACTGGTGTCAAGCACTAGTACAACTAACTTAAGTGAAATACCTATTGGATTTCTATACATAAACATGTTTACGTTTAGCAGTTCCTTGTTTATTTATTTTAATATTTATGCTAAAGCGAATTAATATGTTTAAATTGCATGTCATCATATATTATGTGTATAATATATGATGGATGTAAAATGGCGAACGCCCGTGTGGGCGTTCGCCATTTTTCCTATGGAATTGTAGGGTATTGCACTGCAGTTCTTTCACCCAAAAATATCGACAGTGGAAATCTTAAATGTCGTAAGGGACATTGAGGGACATGTCCCTTACGACATTTCAGATTTCTACTGTCGATATAATGTAGGAAGAAAACAAGCGTTGCGAACTTAATTGGAGGGAGTTTAGAATTATGCAGACACTGTGATAGCTATTTATAACATATGCGAAAGATTTCGTTAAATTGTCAGCATTTTCTTAGTTTTAAAATGCTGACTCAATATTTCATTTATTCTGGCATTATAAAAAAACTTGGCAGAATTCATGCAACATTATGAGACGTTTTATCAGAAACGATTTCTCTGAAAGTCTTTAAATCATCGTATAATTTTTTACATCGTCGTTTGACTGATAACTGTCATTACGAGTAAAATATAAAACATGTCAATCAAAAATTTAAATTAATAAAAGTTTCGTAATTAACTTTTGGCTTGGTTACTCCGATTTTTAATAAAACACCGTAAAATTATTAATTTATGTAATTATCGCTGAAATAATGCACCGTAGAAAACCTAAAGAAGCAAAAGTTTTCAAGTAACGGTGCGATCATAGAAATAGTATAGCATAGAAAGAGTATTAAAATTGAAAGCGATATTTTATTAGCTGATCTCTTTACTTTAAATGGCAATACAATGTGTCAAAAAGAGATGACTACATACTCTAAACTCCTCTTCAATTGACACCCTGTACACGACCAATAGACAAAATGGTCACCTTTGGTTATGGTAATGTTTACATTAAGGGTCCTATGTTTTTCATATTAATTTGCAGGTTTTACTACCTTGACTCCTTGAGGCATGAGGTAACCATTTTGACAGTTTTGGCTATGTACACTTGACAAGTACTGAAACTATATCAATGCTTGCTTCATCCAAGGGTGCGATTTATTGTCATTTAATGCGGCAAAATTAAAAAGATCCTGTCAGCTCCCGAGTGCTAAAGATTTTGGTTCTTTTTACTTAAATTAATAGTTTCCCAACTGTTCAGATTACTTCACATTTAATTAATTTAACAATCATTTTGATTTGCGATCACCACGTCTTTATTTATGCCGTACGTAAGTGGACAATGGCAAGATATATCCCACCATAAGTTTAATAAAAACAATCTCATGTCAAATAGAAAAAGTCAAATTTAAAAACGTGTTAACATAAATGTCAAACCGGTATAGAAAACGAAATTCTAATGTTAAAAAAACCGGCCAAGTGCGAGTCAGACTCGCGCACCGAGGGTTCCGTACCAACTTACCAGAATCAAGTACTATTATATATTCTGTGCCAGAACATAAATGAATCCCTTAAGATATTAAGACTGCGTTTTCTGCGTTTTAATGAATAAATAAATAACAAAAAGGACAAGTTCAAAAAAGCAAGTTAATTTCCTACATATCCCGGTAGATGGCGTAAAACGTTATTTATTTGTTGTAAAGTCCACGTTTGTAAGTGGTGCCCATCTAAGGTCAAATTTATAATTCCGTGGAATTCTGAAGTTTCTTGGTATTACCAGGCAAAAAAATATTTTTTGAAACTGGGGTGAGAAACGCAAAAAAATATAAATGCACAACATAAATGTTATAATTGAAATATATAAATTTACAATGAGACACTTGGGCCCTGGGGAAGCGGTGCACACGGGCTCTACAAAGAGCTCAGCAAGCGTTTAAGGGAGGCGACAGGTGACCCTCGCGCAGGCGGCTTTCTCGCGCAAAAGATAAGTTTAGCTATCCAGCGCGGGAACGCCGCTTGTATTATGGGCAGCATACCGCGGGGGCCTCATCTTTATAATTTGTAATTAGTTTATGTTTTATTTTAGTTCTTAGGTTTTAAGTTTATGTAGTGTTTTTTGTTAATTTTTACATTCCGTGAATAAATCATTTTTTATGCTTAAAAAAAAAATTACAATCACTTCAACGTATTATTAATTAAAACATACTTGATTTAATTTTAAATCACAGGACTGAGACATAATAAAATATTTAATTATATTCTGTGGAAAAAATCAATTGCTGTGGGTATCATTCTGATACTATCACATATTACAAACCTTCGGTTTAGGATTATATTTAAATATTTTATCAACACACAATTTATTTCGTAATTGTTATTTTATTATTTAAAATCTTACAACATAGACCGCAAAACGTCAGCTATCAACCGTCATTTTCCCATCAAACTATACAAAACTATTGTATGCTATGTCATTCGGCTTCTTATTTTAATTTTAGAATAAGCTTGCACTTCTTTGTCCGTGATATTTTTGCAAATCAATACTATGGATAGGCATCAATATTATTGCTACTATCGATAGAATTGCTTTTCGATAGTATCGATACTAACGAGATCGATAGTATTTGATTTTAATGACTATCAATACTATCGATAAGCCTATCAATATTGTGACTATTTTTCGAGGTCAACTATCGATAGTTCAGCAACGCTATCTGTTAGCATTAACGCTAGTAGAAACGGCAGACGGTACGAGTTTGACATTGATAATCGACACGTTTTGACGTTTGCTTTCGCCTCCTTACGTCAAGTCCACACGTTGTCGTCTCTACTTGATTTTAAGTTAACAGAATGTCACCTTGTATAGACATCCAGATATTCTACCGTACTGTTACTGACATGTTTCCCATTTCAGGTACTATATCGGTCGCCAAGGCGAACCATCCTAAGGGATCAACCGTGCTGAGAATTTACACCGTCGTTTATTAAAGTAAGTAAATACAAGCTTTTTAAACTCCTCCTTTTCTTTATTTCCCTCTTTTCGTATCGTGCCTATGTCCTTAGTTACACAACGCATTGATAAAAAAAAATCAGAAAATTCCTTAATTTTCTAAAAGTTTCCGCCACATCATTTTGTCTGTCTGGTGTCCCCTAATATACAACCAGAAGAATCACAACGAACAGTCTTCTCAGATGAACATACTTCTTCTCAACCCGTGGAAGTCCACTCCTGAACATGGGTCTTTCCCAAACACTTCAATGAACGGCCTTCTGCGTCTATTAGTTTCCAGAGTCTACCTCTGAACATAACATAGGTCTTTCCCAACGACTTCCACAATGAACGGCTGTACGTCTTCTGCATCCATCGGTGTCCAGCGAGCTGATCACACGACGAGTTCAAAAAGATCCGTACGAACTCTTAATCTCGTGACAATAGAGTCGTACTGGATCTCTTTAACCTCATCGACTGTGCGAAATATCTCCTGCTGACTAAACGGGCTGGTCTTCTGCAACCTTTGACCTACGCCACATCTTCCACTCCATCTCCGCTCGAGGATCTTCACGGCCGTTGACCATCGATTAATTCTACGATGTATGTGAACAACCCACTGAGTGGTTCTGTTCGTACCGGATGACAAGGTGATGGTAGGCCTTCCACAAGGTGGACCGACGATCAATAATTATATCAAATTGCAGCACTTGTAATTTTTGTGGAACAAAGAGCTGGTGAAGATCGCGGGGAACTATTAGATGCGAGGAGCACATGAGCAACTATAGTGAAGACCTTGAGGAAGGCCTATGCTCAGCAGTGGACGTCCTTCGGCTAATGTGATGATGATGATGAATAACAAAAACGATGTACTGGATAGACTGACCTGCTCCCTTTCTTCTTCTGACTTATTGAAGCGTACTTCTGTCAACGCGACGCCATCTTTTGGTATTTTCTCTGCATTATTTTTATGGCTCCTTCAGAAAAGTTGATTTAGCTGGCAGTTTTAACAATAGCGTATAAAAATACGTTTTTTTTCTACAGACTTTTTATCGTCGAAAAATACTGAGCCTGCTAGGTAAATAGCGCCACCTTAGTTTGTCTGGGCTAAGCATATAGGCATGTAGGTCTATGAATTTCGGTATGCGGCAATTACACTGCTTCATTCACCGAATGTGATCGCCAAACTACTTCGATCAACAAACGTCGTCTTCATATTAGTCTGTCCGCCTGCTGCGGTGGCAATAGTAGGCGGTTGCAGCTGTGTATGTGTTAAATATTTATTTTATTCTGTTTTTTAGTATTTGTTGTCATAGCGCCAATAGAAATACATCATCTGTGAAAATTTGTCTAACTATCACGGTTCATGAGATACAGCCTGGTGACAGACGGACAGCGGAGTCTTAGTTTTGGGGCCCCGTTTTACCCTTTGGGTACGGCGCCCTAAAAATCACCCCGCTGATTGATTTTTCTATAAGGCCAATGACAATGTGTTCTTTGCGCAGACGCCGCTGTCATGCAGGGGGCTAGCAGGAACGAGAGCGCGCGCGCATTCTCTTTGGTCACCCTGAACCATGCGTGGCCGAAGATCGGACGGCTGCTGTTCACAGTGGTCTGCTCCGTCTTTGGATGCATCATGAATGGCTTCTTCGTTGCTTCGTTTTTCGTTGAGGACTCTTTAAAGAGAATCGGTGAGTGACTTTAAGTCTAGCCTTTACACCACAGTTTTTTTTTCATGAAATAGGAAGGCAAACAAGCAAGTGGGCTCACCTGATGGTAAGTGGTCATCACCGTCTTTAGACACCCGCAACACTAAGAATATTGCAGATGCGTTGCCAAGCCAGAGGGCTAAGATGGAATACCTCTTGTGCCAGTAATTACACCTGTCTTGCTCTCCACGCCGGAACACAACAGTGTAAGCACTGCTGCTTAGCGGCAGGATTAGCAAGCAAGATACAGTCAGATAGAATTGTTTTTTCATTTTAATTTTTACGCAGTTGGGTTTTTTTTGTAACGCAGTACGAAAAATTTGGCACGAAATGTAGTAGAACATTTAATTTTGTAGATAATATTTCAGTAAATTTTATGATTTATGAATTATTTCATAAAAAACGTCTCAGACACTGTTAATTTGGTTAAACGATTTTATTTCAAAAACTGTAAATATTTCACGTTTTTTATAAAACAAACCTAACCTTACCTATAAAGTTCTACACATGGTCCTGAAATAAATTCTAAATACACAGATTCAAATAAAAAATGACCAAGTTGTGAAATGAAGCAGTTTTTGTATTTTTTTTTATGAGATCTTCTCGTCACCAAGTCACGAAAGCTCACAGAGGATTACGAAATTTTGTGTGAAACAGTGAAAACCGCGTCAAAATCTGTTGGGTGGTTTAGAAGGAGTATTTAAGGCGGTCGAAAATAAACTGTAGACATTTAGGACATACAGGAAAAATAGCGAATTTATACTATGTTAAGTTATAATTTTAAAAAGATTCAGGCGTTACGTTGCAGAAATCCCTATCAACAAACTGGACTAAAATATCTTGCTATTCCGCGAAATCAGTGAGGTGGCTGTTTACAGTTGAGCCTGTGTGATATTTTGTTTCGTGTAAAAGCAGAGAAGGGTGGGTTTTGGCACGAAAATTTTATGTCACACAGACACAGCTGTTTTGCACATGAACGTGCGAGTTAATTTGTTCCAGTTTGCAAATAAATACCTTCGCTATAATGTAAGTCCGCAAAAGTCGTGTCAGTCTTCTCTAAATGACATGCTGGCGGATGTAGCTGGAATAGGTGACCTGTACGGCTGTCAATATGTTCGGGAAAAATAAATGGAGAATTCCAGCGAATTTCTGTATAATAATTTATTTGGAGTTTGACTTGGCCAGGTTAGGCTTGCAGTTAAACTGAGCTCAAGTTCCAGTTTACGTTACGTTCCTCTAAGTTACACGTTACGTACGGCTAAATCAGTACGAAATTAGAACTTGGGTTCGGTTTAAACTACGATCCTTAGACAATTTAAAGTTTGACCTCGGGAATCATATTCAAAAAGTTACTTAGCTTCAGTCAGGGATAAACAAAATAAACGCAAAGCAATTTAATGTGAACCTTTTGTTAGGTAAGTAAAATGTGCTTAAATTGCCTAGACATCTTTGATAATAGAGTCGTGTTTAAAGCTTAAAAAGCCATGAAATTTCAAATTATAGTGGTTCAGAATGTTTGCTTGAACTTTCACTCACTTCCAATAGTCGGATCGAAATTGGATAAGTCTGATGGCGATGAAACAACTACCGTCGATAAAAATCTGATTTGATCTTAAACAAAACTAATTTTTGAGAAGCGTGCCCGCTTCGATGTATTTGACAGCGATTGTACCTTCATGTTTATTATTTTGTGTCACTTCATCGGACCTTTCCTGTGGCAGGGCTGGTGTTTCACGCCTGTGTCGGTATGTCGGACCTGATCGTGTCCATGGGAGTCATTCCTGTGTCCGCGGTGGTGCTTCTATCGGGCGAATGGGACACGGACGGGGTGTGCTATGCCCTACAATTTCTCACCGAAGCCTCTACATACAGCTACAGCTTTTTCTTCACCGTGAGTATCCAGAATATTCTCGGCTAACGTTGTGCTTGTGGACACCCTAAAACCAAGCTCCACTCTTTAACACTTCTTTGATCACTGCCTCATAGACTCAATAAGTTTTTTTCAACACGCTTTTTGTTGATGGTACTATATTATTGCATCGTCATCGGAGCTGCACACGCTAAATTTGAAAATCCGACCACTGGAAGTTAGTCAGAATTGACTTGCAATGTGACCCATTCATAGTAACCAACAAACTAAACAGGTGATTGTAATTAACTAAAAGCTTGTAAAATATCAGAAAATAGTAACATGGCAATTGCTCTGCCGATGAAAGGAAACATTTCTAAGTTTTAGAGTGTCCACATTTACTTGCTGCTACCATAAATATTTTTGCAAAAATATATTGTCCTGCCGTTTTTAAGGCACCCATGAGCAAGACAGAAAAAGTAAACGAGGAAAGTAGAAGGGGATTGAAAGATGCTGACCTGATTTATACTTCCGAAGTTCATTATCTTCTTATACAGACCATTAGACAGTATCTAACCCTTAGATTTTGCTATGTGTCCTGCTTTTATTTGGCAACTTAGGCACCGAAATAAATGATGTATTTCCCCAACAGTTGGTCGCCGCCGAAACATACTACCGCCTATGCAGGACCAGCGAAGACTACGACGTTTTCGTCTCAATGCGCGTGGGCCTCGTTTCACTCATCATCTTTGGGGTAAGCTTTGCTATTGCTGCCATCGGCGTCTACCTCGAGCTCGACTACGACTGCTGCTATCGGCGTCACTACGGCAACTTCTACTTCAGAATTACCACCAACGTAATCTTTCACGTTATCCCATCTTTTATCACCATATTCTGCTTAATCAGCGCCACCTTGAAAATGAAGCGTCGCGCTAAGGAGCATGGCCACTACAGGCGATCTCAGCAGTACGAAAACGACCGTTGCGCCCATAACCTGAACATCACCGCTTTCGCCCTTTACGTTGGCGCTTGGATGCCCTACCTCATCGTGGTTCATGAGTACCCGGCTGCGAGCGATGCGCGTTTCTACCAGAGCGTGTGGCTCGGAGTCGGACGATCGGTTATCAGCAGCTTCCTCTACGGTACCATGGACAGGAGTTTCCGACGTGCGTTTGCTCATTTATTTAACTATTGCTTTTGTAAGAGCACGCTTTCGGGCTCTTTTACAAGCCGTCACCGACGCGTCTGCGAGTATAAAACAGCCACCGGTGACGTGCGCGTGCACATTATGCATCAAGCGGTCAACGCCAACAGTCCTCAACGTGCTGCTTCGTCAAGTAGGGAGACGCAGGAGATACGATAAAGGTCATTCAACGCCTGTGCCAAAGAAACAGGGTGGTCAAATTGTTCGCCATTAGATATACCCAAGCGATTCACACTAGTTGAATAGGCTTGAATTCTATTGATGCTTACTTTTTTGCTGACAAGCCATCACGCTTGCCAATTAGACTGGCGCACCAACTACTTTGGTGTATCAATATATAATTACCTATCCTTCTTACTGTTAAGTAGATGTATTTATTTTGCGCAAATATTAACGGTTTATGTAACTCGAAGGGTCAAAACTAGTGAGACGGAATCACGTGTCGCCTCATTCCGGCGACATAGTGTGCAAGGGATTTTTATCGACACCCAACTGGGTTATAGGACATAATTAAAAAATATACAAAAATATATAAAAATATATTGAATATTAGACTAGGACAGGTATAATTACTGATAAACGTGAATTTTCCACAAGTTGCCCCTTTCAGATTTACACATATACAGTTCTGATAGTTGTATTGCTGTATGTAAGTATTACTTGAGGTTGCCTCTTGGACTGAGGGGGGTTACCTGATAAAATCTATTTATCTTCATGTCATCCATTACTGAAAATAGGTAATTGGGAGACCTTCGTGCCTTTAGTGCTGAAGGGACTTCAAAGACCAAAGGCATTTGATCTTAAGACGCCTCCTTAACATGATAGTACACCTAACACCGTCGTCACTAAATACTGATCATGGGGTGTAAATTTTTGTCACTACGAACATCTCGAACGCGTCAGCGTTCACTTCTCAACCGCTATAGAAGTAAAGACGGCGCCTCCAGCGGAGCGTAACCGCAACGCTATAGTAATTTAAAATTTAACGCTAAAGCGTTCGATAGGTTGGTTCTTACAAAAGCTTACACTAAAGTCTCCTATAAAGTATTCAAAGAAATTTCTACTAGTCTAAATACTAAATTGTAATGATGACCTTTGGCCATGGTAGGCCAACTTCCGCTTCCCGCGGCAAACTGTTCTGGGATATCCTTGCTGACTAGCTCTATCTATAGTAGACTATCATTGACCTAGTCGGTCATCACTGACTTTTCCAAAGATCTTGATGTTATGTCTTCACTTTAAAGTGGTAGACTCATACTGTAGCCAGTTGCTGGCTACAGTATGAATGGACCGGCTCGACCGGGGTAGTACCACTCTCTCACAAGATACCGGCGCGAAGTATTACTGTTCGTATGTTGAGTGTGAGCTCCGGTGGCCCACGAAAGAAGGCAACATATACCAGCAATCCTTTTGGGCTTGCTGATTCCCATAGGCATTTACCTTTTTCTGTAAAAAATAATAGATTATTCTCTTCAGGTATTTTATCATACGTGAAACATTACGATTTTTAAAACACTTGGACGATGATGCGTTTTCAAAAGATTTTGGAGAATGTCCAAGATATACTAGTGCCTTGGACTGGTGAAATGTAAATGGCTTTAGAGATACGTTTAAGATGTATATACATGTTCGTATATAAGACCCCGTATAATAGTCAATCCAAACTAAATATCAATCTTCTATTAAGCTCAGTATTTCAAAAGACTCCATAAAATACTCGGGGCCAGAGCTGCCAACCGTAGAATGTTTTTGCTCGTACGTTCAGCCTCTTTAATAGCTGAACTTTAGTACCTTATATACGTATAGCTGTATAGCTGTATATATTGTAGCTGTATATATTCGACCAACTCGATGCATGAGAAGGTAGACATTACGTACTTTGTTTTTTAAATCCCGTACGCTCGAAAAGTAATGTTGACATGAATATAGCAGCGCTGCGCGTCTTCACATCTATGAATAGTAGATATTTTATAAAGGCGAGGACCAAAATATTAATTTCTTGGCGATTTCCGAACATTGAATACTTACGATTTAAGCAAGAAATATGCCTGTAATTAAGAAGTATGTTTCAAATTGCCCTAAGTCAAAATCTCGGACATATTTGTGTGATAGCATCTTGTACAGAGAGTTTCGTGTTTGTACGAGGAACCTCGTACGGTTGGCAGCCCTGCCGGGGCTGATGCCAGCTCAAGTGTCCCTAAAGGCTGTATTAGTAGCTGCATAGCCTTCATATTTAGTTACTGTGGAGGTATATTCTATTTCGAATATTAAAACGGGGCGCCTGTCTAAAAATGTAAGGATTGCTAGAAAGCAAAATTTTAACATTAAAGTGCATTGTAAGTAAAATATTCTATTTTTGTAACCAAATATCGGAATGTTAAAAACTATTTTTACATAACCGCAAAAAAATATAATTGGTTGAATCGTTCAGTCGTTTGTGTGTGATGACGTAACAAACCAAACACGTCATACTCTTGAGTGTAATACCACTTTTTTAAGATATTCAATTGATCTCGTGAATCATCACAGGTTAACTGGAAAAGATCCCTTAAAGGGATAAGTTATAGCCTTTTTACTTGTTAATAACATCGTGCAATAAAGAGTTTTACATAGATACATATAACAGAAAACTATCATAATTGAATATCCATAGTGTTCTATAATTTTTCATATCATTCAAAAAATATATAACTGCACCTACGTAACTTCTAACGTTAATGAACATTGGATAATTTAATGCAATTTACAGACCGCTCTTAAATTCTTGATAAATCTGTCTAACCCACCCTGATTAATATTTAAAACACGAGAATATATTTAGAGAAGTACAACTATAGTACATTGTACTAGAGGCGAAAAAGTAAAAGCATAAGTCATTTCGGGTTTTAAAAACTCACAACTTCCTGTAACGTCGTGGGAAACTTATCGTCGCACGCGCATTGTAGAATGCGGCTGATGGCCTAACTGAAATCGTTATTGATTCCGTTGGTTTTTCATAGATGGCGCTCTATACCGTTTACATTCTCGTGCTACAATAAATTTAAAACAGTGCTACAGCTCACAAAGTGACAGAAATATAACTTAATAGGTATACGTTCCTATATAAAGTTTATTCCACTATAGGTGTAAATTATAAAATTAAGTATAGTTGACCAAGAAATTCCTTGACCACTTATTGACTGTATTGCAAGGGGGTAAGGTTGAAAAGTGGTCAAGCAATTTCTTTGTCGACTATACAAAAACATAAGCCTTCCCATTTGACTTTGTCGGTTGGGTAAAAAGGACAGCTGCGAGCATTTCGAGAATTGCACGATTTTGCTTTCATTTTTTTTATTGTGAGTCAAGTTTTTTTTTACTCAACAAATATGAGTTTAGATAGTTCCTTGATATCTTTTTTAAAGAATTCAAACCCACTTCCCTTGTAGGTAGTAGCCAAATTAAAGCGTTAAAATGTTTGGTTGCGATATAACTCTTGATTAATATTGACAAATTACTACAGTCTAGCAATCCTTACTTGTCTTAAGAAGTAAAGAACAATCTAACCTAACATTTCATTTTTTGGCAATGATATTATAATGCATGTATGTACAGTGTCATACTTAATGACAGCAGAAAAACGGCCCGACATGAGAATACAGGTTGGCGCCAATGTTACAAATGCAAATTATTAGTTCACCGTGTATAGTCATTGGATTTACAACTTTAGGGGTACGTCTAACTGCACAAAATAATAATTTATTAAGTTTTGTTGCAAATAGGTTTTTTTTACAAAATAATAGTATTGACAGCAGCGCCGTCGGTTCGACAAACTGACAGCGCGAGCGATTGTCGATTTATTGTACTTTTGTTCGACTTTTAATGCGGTAATTTTTCAAACGCTGACTAGAAGCCCATTACTTATAGGTCAGTGGTTTTTGCCATCAAAATATTGTTTATTGTTCGCATAAAATATCACAAAGCAACAAACTGTAATCACCTCTTGTATGTAAAGCTTGGAGTTGCTGTATTTAGGCGATAAATGGTGACAAAAGGTGAAATTTTAGGTTAGAATTTTGTTTACAGGTTAAGACAAGTGAGGTTGAATAGACTCTATAGTTAGGTTTTGCATAGTGGTAGAGCCAAACTGTAGGAATGTTGCTGCAGTACAAATGGGCCGGCTCGACCGGGGCAGTACCACACTCTTACAGAATACCGGCGTGAAGTAGTAGCTACTGCGTTTCGCATGGTGAGTGAGAGATCCGGAGGCCCACGTAGGGGGAGGAGGCCGGCAACGGATTAGCGATCCTCTTACGGTCGCTGGTTCTCATGGGCGGTGATCACTTACCATCAAGAGAACCGCCCGCTTGTTTTCCTCCCATTATTATAATTTTAAAAAATTCTAAAACTACCTACAAGCGAGTGTAACATCAAATGTACACCTACAATCTCTTAAAATTTTGAGCTCCGTATAGGCCTTTTAAAAGATCTGCCATCGAAAATTATGTGAAACTGTCATTATTCCATAGGAGCTAGGTGGCAGCTTTTGTGAAACGGCCTTTACCAAAATGCTTTGAAATTTAAATTTGGATTTTTTAATTGAATTATTTCTCACCCAACCTGAAATTAAAAAGAATATACTTAAGTACGTAATTAAAGTTAGGTTTAAGTTTTAAAGTGAGGTTAAAAACAAGGTCTAATTGCTTTAAGAACACATTCCTAAATAATGTAGTTTATTTTGAAATGCTGTATAGTTTCCAAGGAGGAATGAAAAATATAAAAAAACCTACTTATCTCTGAAGTGTATAGAGCATAAATTCTCAAATAATTACAGTTGATAAAGATTTATATAAATACTATACGAAACACCTACATTTTCTAACTAGTACACTTTCAAGTCGTTTTTTTCATGAACTAAATCATCAAATATTTTTATTTACACACATATATTTTAATATACATTACTATTCCAAAATTATTACAAAAAAATAAACGTGCAAGAACGGCATAAAATAACAAATTATGCCGCAGGTACACAGTATAAAAACGACTTAAATCGAAATAATTCACAAATCGTTTTAATATTTCGCTATTTTACACATATTAATAACGTCATACGGGACTTCAGCATGGAGGCAAGTAAACAAGGATTTTGTCCAAGTCTACTAAAGTTTTATTTAAAAATCATCAAAAATCATTGAAGAACAAACTAAGTTGAGCGGTACAGGTTTAACTTATTCTGACTTATTCGTTTTTATAGTCAACCAAGAAATTGCTTGACCACTTTTCGACTGTATTACAAAGGGATACGGTTCTAAAGTGGTCAAGCAATTACTTGGTTGACTGTACTTATTAATTACATTTGAAGTGGTGATATAGTGCAAGAGTGACACGCACTTGACCAATTTTTTATTCAAGTTATGGAATCGATTTTTATCTGAAGGATCATTACTGAAAAGGAAATATAATAAATATATATTTTTGGACAGTTATAGGTGAAATTGAGCTAACTAATAAAGTGAATATTTTTCTATGAATCTGTTACCATCCAGAGTTGACTACTATTAAAAGAGAGAGAGATATATATATATATATATATATATATATATATATAATACATGTATATATATAATATATATTTGTGCCATCAAAATATTTTTATACGGGTCTGTTATCGCAAAATGCATTTATATTTTAAAAACATGTAATTTTTATATCACATCATTTAGAGAGCATTCGAGTCATCTACATACTTATTATGATCTCATAAAATATTAACAAAGAGTTAAAAAAATAAAAAATAAATCCTCAAATATTTTTATTTTTATATACATACATAATATATTTTAATATACATTATTATTCCAATATTATTACAAAAAAAACGTGCAAAAAGGGTGAACTTGAGTGCCAACGCCAAGTCTTTACAGAAGCGTATCTATTTCATAATAAATGAATGAATGTCAAAGCTAATGAATTTTAAAAACTTAAAACATCAGTAATGCAATTTTTGTCATTTACCCACACGTAATTAAAAATGCCAACATATGTAGCAACAAAGTATAGAAACGTCTTGCAAATCAAATGACTTGTATGTGAATTGACAGTATCTTAAAATAAAAAAAGAATATTTTATATGAATTGTTGAGATTCTAATTTTATTAATAATTTATTAACTGTCTTGCGCAATTGCCAAATACTCGTATATTTTGTTAAGTATTTTGGCGACTTAAAAATAAATAAAAAAAATAAAATTAATAAAATTACATACAAGAGTATTTTTTTTTGTATTTTTTTTATTTTAAAAGACTATATACTTTTAACGTTTGTAGACCGTCAAGTTTATATGACACGTTAGAATAAGCGACTCCCCTGCTGTTATATTTTATAACAGCATTTTAAAACAGGAATTACTAGATTATCATCAGGTGTATTAACCAATTCTAACATATTTTGTAAACCTATATATTATTTAGGATATTTTAATATGCATTATTCAATGACGTAATCAGTAAAGATGCCACGAATCTTGCACAATATATATCGTATTATAAGCACATGTACGCTTAGATATAAGCGTAGATTGTACGAGCGGCAGTATTATCAACGGCGATATATACGCACTTGGCGATTCACTGCCGTGCCTCTGTCTGTATAAACTTACACATAAAGCTATATTTATAATTTTAAACTATTGATTTTAGCGATCTTGAAACACGGGAAAACTCTCAGGTCATTGTTTGAATATTTTAACCGTTTTTTAAGTTATTTTAATAATAATAAAAACTCGCGTTATGTGAGAACGTGTGCTGACTCGGGGCACGTTCTAGGGATTTGATATCGATAAATATGATGTCGATGTTTATATACATTTACCCATCGGAAATCCTCTCTAGTCTACTACTATGCACAGGCGCGATATCATAGTAGATATTATTCTCTAGTCAGCAATCTTTATGGCCGATAAACATGGTTTTTTATTATATACCATGAAAACCATTCAAATTAAAAAAAAATACTGTTCTTTATTTTTTTTAATAATAATGATTGTTGATTCGACATCTTGATCTTGACAGTAATATCGATATTATTTGTAATTACAAAAATATTTAGCTACATCACTTTAGTATTTTTGCCCCAAATTAGCACACGTTTGGTTGTGTTGTGAGTTATTTGAGTTTAATTCCGTGAACAATTGACTGCCGATTTATTTAAATTTTATTGAAATAAAAGTGTGGACACATTATCGATTATTTAATTACGAAAGTTAACTGTAATAATGATAAATTTGATAATGGAACATTTTAATGAACAAAAATAGCTTTTATTACAGCACGTCCTCTCACGGAATTAAATGCAAAAACGACTTACATTCACGTTGGAACTCCTATTGTGATATTTTATTTTTTATTTATTTTTTACTTTACTTTTATTATTAAGTGTATTATTAAGTTGATAATTATAATTATCATACATAAATTTCGTTTTAATAACAAGTGTACCAATTTTAACGCCTGTTTTGCGAATTAGTTAACGTAAAAAAATTGTAAACCTAGAATAATTTAAGCTTAAATAGTTTCCGGTTGTCCGTCCTTTAAATACCCAAAAAAACGATGATTCTTTAAATTACATTAAATTGTATCGATGTCGATATCGACCATGTTAGGAACTCTCTTTAAAATTTTGTAAAGACTTTTAACCTCTTTGATATCTACATATTCTTAACTATTTACAAAATCCTCTAAAGACTGTTATTTTGAAGGACTTTAATAATTGTATGACGTGTAAGAATATGGTATTTTCAACGATATAGCCTTTTTAATTTGGATGCTGTATGGAACCTCAGCTCATAGATGTTCTGAGTATGAGACCCTCGTTCGATATTACTTTGTCGAGTTCAGGGGCCATTTTGACTTGTAAGAAACTTAACAATTCATTTCATTTGTTAAAATATACTTAATCAGTTTACTAATAACGGTTTGAGATGCAGATGAATCCAGAGCGATAAAAGCATTAAAGACGACAGTAGGCATCATAATTTGTTTGCATATTTCATCATCTGAAATCTAGATACAAAAAGTTATTATTTCTCCGTGATAACTCGAATAGGTTTTGTTAATTCTCAAACAGAAACGCATTTGTTCTCTATTTAACTTGTATTTTTTTGTGTATTGTCGGCCATCGCAGTCGGTCCTTCGTCACGTGCGCATGCGCCCCGAGCAAGGGACTTATTGCTTCTATTTGTCAATGACATTTCGGTCAAAAAAACGGGTATACGGGTCACCTTTTCGCCGACAATATGGTCGACATGTGTTGGTCAAAAATGCCAAAGACAAAGCTTTTTTGTTAGCATTTCTGTAGTAAGTTCCTATTGTATTTATTTCTAAAATATGGTTTAATTTTAAGAAATTTGTATTAGTTAAGTAAATAGATGTCTATTTTAAACTTCCCAATGATAAGTCAGGCTATGGAGTAAAGTCATTAAGAATCCTACGAGAAAGCGGGTAGGTCGCTTTTGTATTGTGCGAGCCGTCGCCTTAATTCTTGTAACTTCGTTTTTTTGTAAGATCTGATTAAAAGCAAATAAATTAATTATTAAAATTAAAACAAATATACAGATAATAAAGTAGTAGTTGTGAAGTGACACTGTAACAAGTGTTATTGTGTTCAGCCTGTACATATCGTCACTTGGATGGTAAACCTACTAAAGCGACATGTGAGTAAGTGTCGCTTTAGTAGTTTTACCATCCAAGTGACGATATGTTCCAAGCATTTCATATTTATCACCAATACACCTTTCTTTACGAAATACATCTAAGTCTGGCCGCCATCTTCTTTCCAGTCTTAGCTCAGAAAACCACTTGGCAAATTTCTAATTTAAAGGTAATATAAGTAATTGTTACAAATTGTATTTTGTTAGGCAACATTTTCAATACCAAATAAGACTATCTTCCTACCGGTGTGACAACTCAACCTATGTAATATCAACTCAATAATTAAGCAATGTCTGCGCTCTTAACGATAGTACATACAGAACATTAGCATCCTACTCTAACATAATAGTTTAATATCTCAGAATAATGTTCGACTGAACCGTGAGTCTGATGAACTCTATTTACACCTAAGTATTATCTTCAAGTGTCAATCCATAGCAAACTTCTGTATTTAGAAAATTGCTGCCATACATGTTATGCTTATACCAATAAACGTTGAATGTCAGTATTTATGTTGTTTAATTTTTCGTCTGTACCGTGCCTCAGTGCCTAAGGCTGCGTTTCCACCAGAGAAGTGCGAGGATGCGTAGCGAGGGATGTGTTTGTAAAGAACCAATGAGCCGTTTCCACCAGAGCTGTGCTGACCGAGGTGAGGTAGTTTTTAAAGAAAATAGTATTACTGCTATCACTCTAGAGGCCCTAACGTGACCCGCCCACATCGAAATGAGAAAACTATAGAACTGTGTACAACGCAGTGGCAGAGTAGTCGACCATAGTCTATTTGGTAGACTATGTTGGATAACCTGAATAAAACTGTCTGTGCCAATTGTCAAGTAAACAGCTCAGCACAGCATCCGACGCCTGTGTCGCCGCTAGTTAGAAAACTTAGAAGCACTTAATTCACTTACGATAAGATTCAATGTTGAACCAATGGCTAAATATTGAAAGCCCCTCTTCACCTGCTTCACCCCGTCGCAAAGTGGTGACGCTAGGCTTGTAACAATCCGAACAAGTAGGCAGATCTATTGTCTTCTTATATATCGATGCCCGCACACGTCAAATTTATCCCTCCCTGCGTCTCTCTCAAACTATGTTATAATAAAGGGACGCACCTAGAGATAAACTCAGATAAACTGAAGTTGGCTGGTCTGTTCGGGCCACTTTAGACTTAGCAATCACTTGTAATAACTAATGAGCATTATGCAGAATGTAATGTTCACAAATTAAATAGGATTGAAAACGGCGTACAATAAAAATAGCGGGTGGTAGGACCTTGTGCAAGGTCCATCCGGATCGCTACCACCACCTTGCTCGCTAATCCTGCCGTACTGCTGTGTTCCGGCGTGGAGAGCAAGACAGCCGGCGCAATTACTGGCATAAGAGGTATTCCATCTATAGGCTCTAGCTAGCTTCCAAGCTCAAGAGTCCCCAGTGGCTAAATGTATTTTGTTCTGTAATAGGTTTTCTGTGATGGCAGTTGCTCCAATATAATAACCTGGTCTGCCAAATTTGGGATTTAAAAACGGGAAAGCGCTAGGAGGATGATGAGTTGCCATTGTGATTATTTCCGTATCGACAATACGTTGCACTGTTAATAGACGGCCTACAATCGTAGTTGAATCCGTAACGGGGTTAACTACTCCGCAACTCTATAACCAATGCTAATAAAATACACACCATATGCTATTTTGGAAGCCATTGGCTGAAATAATCAGACTGATCTTACTTTGACATTTTAACATAAGGTAACAGACTCAGAATCAGAATGATATATTTGCAAAATTTTGTTATTTTTTTGATTTATGTATCACTATGTTTTGCAATTTAATACAGCATAGAAATAGCTATAAATATCATGCAGCATGCATACTTACATATTAAAAATTTAGAAATACATTTCTAGACATGGTAACGCTTATCGAAAAGTTTCTAGGAGCACATTGCACGGGACTCTCGCCTCGGCGAACATCATCGAGGATATTTAGCGGTAAGCAGATCAGGGGTTTTCGTAAGTTTATCTCGTTTAAATGTGAGCATCTAAACTCAAAGTGAAGTCAAATTAGACATACTTATAAATAATTTTCAAAAAAAAAAATCAAGTCAATTAATATATTGTACGTAATGTAATGTAATCTAATCTAATTCAACCTCAAATTTAATGTATATGGGTCGATTGACCTGAAATAAATATATACATTTTTTTTATTGCCACTGGAGCTGGTCCTTCAAACTTGCATAGATTCATTGGGAAGTTAGCGAACTTTAGCCCTGATAGCGTGTCTGATCAAACAACCTTCAGGATGTCACGACCAGGAGGTGAGTTTCGTCGACGATTGCATCGCTGTACAAAGTAAAATTGAACATGGAGTTGTTTGGATATTTTTAAGCGTTCTCACTGTTCCTAATTACAGTTCCTTAATTAGTTATGGATAGCACATCTATACCTACCTACATGTTTTTATCTTTACATAGTATAAAACAACGTGGCTATACGTTCCTGTCTGTGTGAACCTAGCGACAAAAAGTGCTCCCCATACAAACGGCGATAATGTTTTCCACCCTCTAAACCTTAACCCATGGGAATGATTTTTTTGGTATGTTGTCGTTATGCCTTAGAACTTGGTTTGTATGTTTGTATTTGCATTTGAAGAGTTTCATACAAAACACAAATACGTCAATATTTTTGAGACTATTAATATTTCAAAAATCGAAACATACATAGTTCTAGGGCATAATGATAACATACAAAAAAAACACGGTTTAGGTTTAGAGGGTGGAAAACGTTATCGCCGTTTGTATGGAGAGCGCTGGGTTCACACTCCTCTTAAGCCACGCAATGGATTTTGATACGGTTTTCACAGAGATTTTTTTCAGTAGGTTTATATGTACATTACTTCCTCCAAGCGAATCCGGGGCGGGTCGTGGTTTCGCGGAGTAGCAAGGCAATCTGTTCCAGTTTGTTGGAATGAATCTCCGCAAAGTAACGCCTGAATCAAATAATCGAGTAAAAGATGGATTACACTATTAATAGGAACCCAATAATGGCCTAACATATAATGTATATGTTAGGCTGTTATTGCGTACCTATTCAAAAAAAAAAAAACAAGTATATAACATTGCAAATTTTCTAAACGCCATCTACCGGCGTTGTACAGCAAATGTTCCACAACACTAACATTTCCGCATGTACTCGAGTGACAACCGTGCAGCCTTGCCCAACCGTCGCTGGTCGTAACGGTGAAAGGCAGTGGTGGGGCCGGCCAGACGGCGACTACCCGCGGCCATGACAGTACGTCCCCTGCGCGCGCGCAACCCGGACTTTTCGAAGGACCACTTTTACTTTTGTTTTTGAAACTTTTGTGCGAGTGAACTATGCAGTGATACTTGGAGTTAAAAATGGTGCGCTTTTTTATTATCTGGTGCTTATTGGCATCAACGCTGGCCCAAGGTGAGTGCTCCTTTTGTCTGCGAAAATTTACGAATGCGTTCGAAAAATTACTTTCGCTCGAATCTAAAGTGGCTTAACTCCAATTAAGGATCTGGCATTTGAGATTGTAATGTGTCATATTGTGATTGAAATCAGGCATTATTAACTTGAGACATTTTATGGTGCGCTCTTTTCCTGTTGCTGTTTTATAAGTTGCGGTGTTTTTAAATGTCAAATATTCACCGTCATCTCTGCATATAAAAATTGGAGTGTACTCTACGTTTGACTATATCTGAATACAGCCTATCGTCCTTGAATACAATCGTGTTTTAACCCCCTTGTTTAACCAACTTCAAAAAAGACGGAAGGTTCTCAATTTGGGTGTTCTTTTCACGTCTAAAGGTGACTGGTCGAACCAAACTACTTTTACGCAATAAATCAGTATAGTATAGTTTTAAAAACTAGCCTAAATTGAAGTTAATTGGTTAAGACATATTTAAATGAAACGACAATGCAAAAATGTATACACTGTTGAAATATTTTTAGTCTGACACACTTCCTCGACTGCGCGAAATGATCTGAAGTATAATTATTTCAAGAATTGAATTCAACTGTCAGCCATGCCATAGTAAATAAATTAAGATAATGCATTGCTGTCTTTAGATAAAAGGTCAAGGATCACGTATTGGTCCAAAAAGGCAATGTAAATAAAAAACTATCTGTGTCGACTTGCTGAGTGGCAAACTGTAAGGATTGCTGCGCATGAGGCGGCAAATTTTCGCATTTATTAATTTATTGTGTCTAAATGGTGTAATTTTTTGATCAATTCTAGTAGTTTTCCGGTTATAAACACTGTTATTTTCAGGCTTTGTTATTAAAAGTTCAGGCTGCTGATTTTTTGCAATCGTTCATTAAATGCGTGAACATCGGTTGCTACATAAATAGTGTGATCATTAAAAATTAGCGAATTTCAAAAATCATAACAAAATCGCGTAGAAAACAGTGTTTTACTACCGAAAAACTTACATAACGTATTTGTGTTTAAATAAGTTGTTTTTAGTGATCGTACCGTCCGTATCCTTCAGGACTACGATCAGCTAAAAAAACAGAACTTAAAAAAAACAACCGCAAAATACTTGCACTGATAAGAAGTCACACCATATAGCCAGAATAAATTAAAAACCGCGAAATTTTCAATATTCCCGTCTCATACGAAGCGATCCTATAAACAATCATTTTGTAGCAACAGTTGGGGATCGAACGGAAGGTCCCATCGAAGGTCTTAGTTGCTAGACAATACGTATGATGTTGCCTTGGCCCAGAGGCCTTCCAGTTATTCCCTGGCTATTGTTAAGCAAGAAAGTCAGCTTGAGAAAGACTAAAAGAAACTAATTTATTCAACAATCAATACAAATACATTATCAGAAAGATAGAAAAAAAGTTCTGCTTTATTTGCAACGAGCTGTACCCGCTTTGCCCGCTATGCATTTTACGGTATAAAATGTATTATATATTTTAATCCAGGACATGATCGATCCGTCTGCCAAATTTCATCTAAATCCGTCCAGCCATTAATGCGTGATTGAGGAACAAACATCCAAACACCAATTACTTCCACACTTGCCCCCTTAGGTATTCATAAACGCTTCGTAAACGTTTGTTAGTAACATGTTTTATGTCTTTATCTGTCATTGTGACGTTTGCCCTCAAACGAAAGGGACAAAACATTTGTAAGCTAATTAAAGAAATTTTTAGTCATTCAATTATGATCATTCTTTTTTTTTACATAATCAGTTCGAAATACATAATTGATTGTCATTGTTTAAATCACCAAATTCAATGCCTTATAATAGCAATATTTTGAAATTACATTTCTATCTTTCACAGCCACGCTATTCGGTGTGTAAGAAAAAAAACATAAACAACACATAGCTGATTGTACAGTAGGGGAAATATATTCACGTACCACCTTAGAACCCTATCGCAATGACGCGACGCTCTAAACGCCAGGCTATGTCATACAAATGTCATGCGTATGTCTCTTCGACTAGGCTCTACGGTGGTACGTGTTTCAATTTCCTTGACTGTACAGCATCAGTTTTTTCTATAACGCTTTTATAACATTAATTTCAAATAATACTTTATTGGCTATAATAAGGCTTCTCTCAAAGCTTAAGAATTCTAGAGAAACAGTGTTGTATAACAATCCTCTATCGTTAACAATTTCCGAGAAATTTGCTTGATAGCAAATAAAATATAAAAGTAGATGAATTCGCACGCTTAGAATTAAAGTGACCCATTTCCGAATAATACACGTCCCAAAATATCACCTTAATTAAAAGACATAGGGTTTAATTTTGGGAAATATCATATTCAGAATTGAGTCGCTTTAATACTAAGGGTGCGAATTATTCTATCATTTTATTTCATACCTAATGAGATAGTACCTATTTTTAAAGGTATACTTAGAGATATTTTTGTCCACAATACTCATTACAGTAGGTCCTGCTCAAAAATATCAATATAATATACTCATATATCGACGGTTCTGTGACTCAAATTCGTATATCGAATTGACGAAAAAGACTACCTACTTAAGACCGTTATATAATAAAGTGGTTGTTTCATTTTCTTCAGTTCGATATACGAGGTTGAGTCAGAGAACCGTAGATATATCCTATGTATTGCTGCAAGAGCGATTTCTTATAATTTAGGTTATAAAAACTATAAAAAAAACATAATGATAATTTTTCTAAAAAAGCGACGCACGAAATTTAATGTTAGTCTGAATTGGAAAAGTCCGAGAATTTAAATTGTTTTTGTATTTTTTCGTAATTGCTTATAATATTTTCACTACGTTTTCATTAAAAGTATTGTGTAGCTAGGAAGCCTCAAAATGGCGGTAATGTTTTCCACCCTCTAAACCTAACCAATACCCATGATTATTTTTGTACGCTGTATCATGCTTTAGAACTTAAATTCAGGTTTGCATGTTTGCATTTTTTTATATTCTATGTATAGTCGACAAAGAAATTGCTTGACCACTTTTCGACTATATTACAAAGGGATAAGGTTCAAAAGTGGTCAAGTAATTACTTAGTCGACTATACCTACATAGATTTGACAATATTACACTTTAGGATTCACAAACGAAACAAAAAAACGCCAATATTTTCATAACTACAAAGAATATTAAAGAATTAAACAAAATTTACAAACCCAGTCCTGAGGCACATCTGCATGTTAAAAAAAAAATGCGTTAATGATCATACCTATATAAAAAAGCAAATATACGAGATTGAATATCTCCTCCATTTTATTTCGAAGCTATGGCTTCAGTTTTAAAAGGGGAAAGTTACCGCCGGTATGGAGAGCACTCGATACACAATAGTCTTAAGTTAATTTAACTTAATCCTCTTTGCTTAATTAATTGTTTGTATAGATACAATTAATTAACGCCTTATAAAACAGAAGCCCCGCTCTAAATAGTTATGATAATATGTCACGCATCATTACCTGGCATCGTTAGACGCCAATTATCTTATTGTTGATTGGTTAGTTTTAAAATTGCCTTCGTAAATTCGAGTCCGGTTTACGCACAGTATTTAATTGACCATACACTATTTACATACTTAATGACAATCGTAACCCTAACATGATCGTCTAAGACTAATTTTTCTATGTGTGACCATATCTTGGACAAGGATGTTTGGAAATGATCCCGAACTGTATTGGCGATCCCTGGCTCCAAAGATTGTACACCTGCGGTGTTAAATTGTAAAAAAATTAAATATTTGAGATGTAAAATAACATTGTAATTTTGATTTATTTAAAAAATTACACCTCGTTGAATTTCTTGCCGGTATCTTCTCATCAGAGGTTTTTCCGAACCGGTGGTAAATTTTTTGATATTCATAAGTGCTACCTGTAAGCCTAATCTGAATAAAATATTTTGACTTTGACTTTGACTTTGTTGTTTTTATGCAACAGGAAGGCAAACAAGCAAGTGGGTCTAATTTTTACGATAATAGTGTGACGGAGTCGCGGGGTACTTGCTCGACGGTTTATTAAATAAAAGGTTGCAAAGAAGACGCCTATTTTCATGTCATAACGTCATAAGTCACAAGCAAGTAGGTAGTAGCTACTAAAATACCAGCCAAAGTACAGAGCACAGCTACTCATGCAAACCGAAATCACAAGCAAGTAACGGCTATCTGTACAAGCCGAAGCCACAGGCAAGTAGCAGCTACTCGTACTAGCCGAAGTCACAAGTGGTTACTTGTACAAAACAAAATCATAAGCAAGTAGCGGCTACTCGCATAAGCCGAAGTCACGGTCAAGTAGTGGCTGCTCGTACAAGCCGTATGCACAGATTAAACATGCAAGTCACTCAAAGACTTTGAACGCGCCTGTAAAGGTCTTTGTTTATGAGATTGTTTGCTAATTTCAACTTCACCTGCATAGAGCAAGGTTGATTTTGCAATTGCCATTGCGAAAGTAATGAGTTACTGGTTGACTCCGAAAATGTAACAGAAAAACTGCTGCCAAAGTGAGGTTATTCCGAACTGATTCCTTATAATTAATCCCCCGTGATATCTTAATAGTAAAAAAATGTAGACATTTTGATCAAATGTCAAGTCCTACACGTACCAATATCGTTTTTTATTCACTTTTTTAAACAGGTTTGTTAGTTTATCCTTGCTAATCTAACTTTAATAAAAGTGATAGCGGAAAAATGATTAAACGGTCTGGAAGAGGACAAAATAATGAGTATGTTTAATAAAAAGTGATTTTCGTAAAAAAAACATGCTAACTTTTAGCTCCGATGTCCAGAAAAGACGTCGTTTGCACGCCAAGCTTTTTTGTAAGTAACGAAGTTGTACTATATGCGCATACATATAGGTCACTTTTATATTGTACGCGTTGACGTGTCTATCGGTCTTTGGCGTTGAACTCATAGTGCGGATATATCGGTCTTTGGCGTTAAACTCAAATTGCGGATATAAAGGTCCTTAGTGTTGAACTCATAGGGCGGATATATCGATCATTGTCGTTGATCTCATAGCACGGATATATTAGTAATTGGCGTTGATCTCATAGGGCGGATATATCGATCATTGTCGTTGATCTCATAGCGCGGATATATAAGTAATTGGCGTTGATCTCATAGCGCGGATAAATTGGTCTTTGGCGTTGATTTCTTAGTGCGGATATAGGTTGAAAAGATAATGTCAGATAGTTATTTAACTTAAATGTCTATAATTCTTAAACTATCTGTACCGTACAAATCAGGGACCGTGGCTCCAACAGGACCTCTAAAGTTTTTTACCCGTTCTTCAGCTCCGTCTGACTAGTGGCATTAGAGAAGGACGCACAGAAAAATAAATCTAAGCGGTCATGTTAGGGCTACTGAAAGGATTAAAATAAAAAGAGAGAAATAACTAACTAGTGCTGCAAAGAAGCGTATTTATTATGTATTTTGTATCATTGAAATTTCTTTGGATTAAGTATTTCCTTTAATTCCATGTTGTTGAAAGATGAATTAATTTTCTGACGATATTTTTTTTCAGATATTTTAATTAACATTTACATGGCCTTGAATGTCAATTAAAATTGTTATCTACTACATTAAAATACCACAGAAGAGAATGCATTATAAAAACTATTAAAAAACCATCACGTTCTGTTGTTAAGTGAAAACGTAAATAAACGCAACGGATTTACATTTTATATTGAGAAATCAGTTAACGTATATCAATATACATTTTTAACAAGTCAGGTAAAAGTATTTCGTTTTTGTACTTAAATTAATCGCTTTTGGTGAAAGCAGTTAAAACTCTGGTTTCATTTACATCTCACTTTTTCTTTGAATTTTATTTTTTTATTTCATAATATATTTTATCTACACATATATCATAAATGCTCTATAATGCGTTAAAAAACCGTAGGCAATGACCAACATTATAACAACCAATAATTATTATGAGAATTTTTCTTAATTGTTTGTATATTTGTTCAAATTCATTTTTTATTAAATTTTTAACGTGTACAGTCTATAGATATTTAATAGGTACCTAGCACTAGTAGCTCGTAGCAATGCAGGTCATTGCCCTATGGCTTCTGAACCCATCATAGAGTACTTATAATATGTGTGTAGATAAAGTAATGTATGCAACTGTACATAATTAGGTCTTAAAACACTCGTGTGATCCTATTATGAATCACACTCGTGTTTTAAGACCCCTCATTATGCAACAGTTGCATAAAATACTATAGTTTAAGTTAAGTCGCTATCCGATCCTGTCAGTCCTGTTTGTTCGGCGCCTTCTCCTTCTAAACCACGCAACGGATTTGATACGGTTTTCACTGTCATCAAGTGATTATTTTGCGGAAGGTTTTTATGTAGATTACATTCCAATTCCAACAAGCTAATCCTGCCGCTAAGCAGCAGTGCTTGCACTGTTGTGTTCCGGCGTGGAGAGCGAGACAGCCGGTGTAATTACTGGCACAAGAGGTATTCCATCTTAGCCCTCTGTATTGGCAACGCATCTGCACTCTCTTTGTTGTTGCAGGTGTCTATAGGCGGTGATCACTTACCATCAGGTGACCCATGAGCTTGTTTGCCTTCCTATGTTGTATAAAAAAAATGTACTCGTGCAAAGCCAGGGCGGGTGGCTAGTAAAACATAAAACAAAATCGCTATCCGGCAGTGTCTGTCTTCATTCATCGGGCGCTTACTCCTTCCAAACCACGCAACGTATTTTTTTACTGTTCTCACTGTAATTTAGAGATTTTTTCACCAAACATTTTTATTTACACCTAGCAGCCCGCCCTACAAGGGTACAATTAGGATGTAAGTTTATAAAAACCTTCCGTAAAAAAATATCTAAATGACTGTGAAAACCCCTACGTCATCAGAGTCGAAAACCAGGCTATCTTGATGTCTACACAAAGTGACATTCTCTTAGCATAAACTTCAATTCAATTTATTTTTTTGTATTGTATTATAGCCCCGTCGTTATTCTCGATGATTCCGTCAATGTCTAGGTTGAGGAAGGCACATAAACTTCAGTAGGAACGACGGGATTTGATGTAAAAGCTGGCGAAAGAAAATGTCAAAAATATGGACATTCCACAAGCCATGCATTCTTGCGTTTCTACAAGCGTTAATGCTAACAGAATTTACAGAATATCACATAGTCTAGACATCCTGTATAGCTAGTGCACCGCGAATGGCTTTGGCACTCAGTCTCTTTCTATCTCGCCCGGTTGGAGAGAGACGTACTGACCACGCGTGCCAGCTGTTCTGGTTGCCTATAGCTTTATTCTAGACTGTGTATTTTTGTGACGTCCTTCTCACCGTCACAATGAAACAATAACAATGAAAAAATTCACTTTCGATTAAAAATATCGATGATCTCTGTCAGTGCGCTGCATCGCGTGCGCGGCTTTCACTCGTCTTCGCGTCGCTGTGTTCGTAGTGCGCGCGCGCACACACGCGCGGCAAACCGGCCGCTATGCCCCACTGAACGACTTAGCACCGGTCTTAGGAACTCGTATTTCTAGGAATTATCTTAGAAAGAAAGGTTTATATTCCTTACGGTAAATTGTGCGTTGGATGCGTAAAGCCCATAAATACACGCACTATCCTGCTGGTTGCGTCGAATTAGTAACTTCACACACTATTATTGAGAAAATAAGCACAATACAAACAAAAAAGCTGCTTCTGTCATCCTATTCAGAATTTTCTACTCGAAACGAGTATTTTTGACAATTATTTTTCGCAATCTACCCCGCAAAATAACGGGCAGGCAGAAAACGCTGACAAAATAAATTTCTTGCCCATAATAACTATACTTTGGGTATGTGGGTCCTTTTCTTATGACACGAGTTTGACAGAGACGCAGGGAGAGATTTAAACCTGAGCCGGCCATGTTAGGACCACTGAAATCCGTAAATTTCCACTTCCATAGCTTCTTGTGCAGCTATTTTTCTATGGTAACTTGGCAGCATCGAGAACAGTCTGTGTTTACATTGCCACACCATTAAATGGAGAATTCCTTTTGCGTTTGACTTGGAGAAATGAAGGCCAATACAGTAGTTGTTTAACACTTTACCTCCAGCTTTGGTATACATAAAGTATCCATCCCTTTTACACACGTTTTTGGTTAGGAAAAGGATATAAATGCTTTGTGTTCACGACAAAAAACCAGATTGTTAGGACCACAGTAAACTAAACACTCGCTTGTGCTTCCACGTTCCCGTTCTTTGTCTACGACCACAAAATCATTACCGAAGGGAGCTCAGAACAAGCAACGTGCACATTTTCTGGCTTATCACTCGGTGCGCCTCTCTCCTGCTGCGCTAGTTAGAATAAAATGGACTGAGCGATGAAGCGAGTCGCAGTATGTCGTGCTATCCATTCTGGTCTGAAGTTAAACGCAGTATAAAGAGTTGCTATGAATGGAATGGTGGAGTGATCGTAAGTACAATAGAAAACACTTGTAAGTCACCATTAAAGACGGAATTGCGAGAAAGTGACATTTTCCGAAAGGGATGCACATAGTATGCACTATGACGTTGATATAGAGGTATCTATCTCTTTCGAGCATAGACAATTTCTCGCAGTTCCTTCTTTAATGGTCGGCTATGATTGTTTGTATGTACAAGTAGTTAACAGAATCAGATGTTTTGCGGAGGTCAATATTAACAAAAGAAGATAAGGTTTCGCAGAGTTGCAAGTGTTGCAAGCTAATTCGTTCCAATTTGTACACATAAATTAGAGTAGAGTAAGATTACTTATAATCAACCAAGATCGTTTTTGATTTATATTGCCTCTTTGGACAGTTACATGACTTGACCTTCTATCTAAAGGAAGCAATGTTAAGCTTAACTTTAATTACAATAGCATTTCCTATGACAACCTTCCAATGTTAATTTTCACTGACACAATACCTAGATGTTAGTTTCGTCACGTTCCGTTCATTTTATCCGTGCCGCCAACTCTTATGAAATGGCGTGTAACAGGAATACAAAGAAACAGTATGTTTTATAGCAACGCTTGCTCTCACCAACATTACTGAACCAACTTATTCTCTAACGACTAGATCATTGACCTGCACAATAAATAAGACTAAATCTCAAATCTCGCCGCAGTCGGCTTACGAAACGGTTTTGACATTTGCAACGTTACAAAATGGCCAAACGCCCATGATTGACCACTTATACCGTAAATGTTTATGTCCAAAATTGGTTCTCTAATAAAATTGTATTTGTGGGAAAGGGACGGCATTAGAGAAACAACGATGTGACTTGTGGAAGAATCCTTTTTTCGTTGGTTGTTTGGCTTCCGTCCAATGGGAGTACTTTGCCAACGTCAAGGTTTGAAGCTACAGGGTGATTGGCCTTTATGGCTTCCAACGAAGAAACTGCATGAATTTTCGAATGAGAGATCTAAAAAAAAAGGACGGCACATGGTTAGTAGTCAGACTATGATACAATATTACTATTTCCATAACCCAAACACAGGGGAAACAAGGAAGGTTGAAACTATTATTATTTAATCTTGTGGTCTGTAATATATTTAGTCAGTAGGTATACCAAGGGAGAGTTGATGGATAAGGTCAGGATAAAATTAAAATTAACAAGAATCATTTCGCGCCTGTTTCGGAAATGACGACTAAAAAGTGAACTTACAGTTCTGTTACAAGTACAGTTAGTGAAATTGAAACTCTTAGGACGAAGCTGTTGACAGACATTTCGATTATGATCGATAAAAATAGTCGTCTAGTCTTGAAAGCTTAACTTTTACAATCGATTCGTGGCTCAGTCGATATGACTTTTGGTGGTGGCTCGAACTGTCAACCGGAGGTGTACGATTTTGTTCGATTTTATATATAATCCTTATATGTACCTATAGACATGATGTATATAGTATAAAAAAGTTTAAGAAGTTTACATGGTTCTTCAACAAATTCTAGAAAATTCACTAAACCTTCGGTATATAGGTATCGTGTGTTAAGAAAATGAGTTTTCAAAATTATCGAATATTCACCACCTTCTACTAAAAAACGATAAATAATGAATGATCAATCAATCGGAATTACGGTGAACAGAAGTGTTGGTACGGTTAGTTTTTATTTTAACTGTTTTATTTGTAACCAATAATTCAATTTCGTGGTTGTCATCGGCGAAACGTTTCAATCTTACGGTCCATTCTTTAGTGTTAGATACAGTTAGAATTCGGCATGTCCTGTTTTTAGACGGCAAATAAATAAAACTGAATAAATGTGGGATCGTATGAAGGCAAGCAACTTTTAAAAGAAATTAAAAGAGTTTAATTAAAATAAAACACGGAAAGAAAAACAGAAAACACAAATGCTATCATTCCCACATGTATTTTACATAGAACTACAGTTTACACTAGAATAGCAAATCAGAACAATGATCGTGGTCCTCGCGCGACATTAAACAAACACGTGCAACGCGGCGTCCGATTCTGTGACCCTAAGTAAAAGCGTAAAAGCGAGACAAAGCTGGTGCCTCATTGCTGAGTAAAGGCTTCTCCCTGAGATTTCCCGTTCCCTGTATTATTAACAATCTCTAGCCAAGTGGCTAATCATTTGAGAATGTGTCTGGATCCCTGCACCTCCACCGCGGCCTGCCGCGTTGTCGACTATTATCAAACCGCAATTAGAATAGCATTAGAGAGTAACGTCAGCTGTCATTTCAAAGACTTGCGTCAAGCTTCATTCCTGTATCTATGAAATGACAGTGAGCTGACCTTACTCTCCAATGATATTCTAATCACGGTTTGACAATTGATTTGTGTCATCCACTGGGTGGCAATAGCGCCCATCTCTCTCTGGGTGTAACACACACGGTCAGCTTAGACACAGAATAAATAATAGTACTTACTAAAGTACAGAAACTTCTCTGTTTCGACCATCATTAAACGAAATCCAACTTTATAATCAGGCACATAAAGTTCGTACTACTTCATAAACATTCGCCAGGCGGCATGTGTCAAAAGGAAGGCGCCGCCCACGCCCGCCTTCCACCCGCAATGCCCTGGCGCACCGCTAGGGTTGGGCTGCTTACTGTAATACTATCAACGTGCGACACAGAGTGAGCAGGCGCGCGCGCGGCAAGCCGGCAACCTACTGCGATTAACCTATTCCATATGACATGCGGCCAGCGCACCTACATTGTGGAGTGGAACCCCTCTGGCCTAGACCTATTTCAGCCTAAGTTCTTTTTGCCTACGTCAGCGAGATAAAGTTCGAAACGTAACGTGGTATTTCGAACCCTTTAAATTCAGTTATTTTAATAAAATTAAATTACATTATGTAATATTTGCGAACGCACTAGATTTTTACCTTGCAATACAGTCCGAACCTGTTCCCTTACACCCTTATTTCTAAGAGAAAATAACCGGATTTGCATTCGCTAGTGCGAGCGTATTAACGGGATACGGGACCCCTAAAAATTTTGAGGCTTTGAGAATAAAGAGGCAAGTCTTAAAAATAAATTACTGGTAATTTTTTATACAATTTAATACATTTAGTTGTTTTAATTTAGATGCATGACAATAATAGATTATATGTGGTATATAAATAATGATCGTGACCTACTAGCAACTGAACTTAATTAACATGCATGAATATACATAGCATCTTCCTTCTCTATAACGTAGATTTAAACTGGTTACTACGAGTTATTAAATAACGAACATTCAATTTTAGACTTTAAAGCATTTAAGGCAGCTATACTCTGCGGCCCGCCAGTGGCCCGTTTCACTAAGCTACAAGTTACAATTTTACAAGTCTAAACCGGCAACATTGGTCAATAATGACCAATGGCAATGGGCCCACCTGAAGTTACAAAATTGTAAACCATTTTGATTTTCGCACTATGCTATATTCCGCGCCCATAAATAATTTTCACTTGCGGCCCTTGACACCATGAATGAAACGTGTTTGTGACACCTATAAAAAAAAGGTGGAATATGGCTGATTTAAGGCAACGGAAGTCCTTGACAGTGAGCCAATTGTTGACGAGATACTATGATGTCAACGACTGGTACAAAAACCCCAAAACCATGTTCTTTGCTTTACGTGGTTTCTTCTTAGCTTATCTTATTTGTAATCCTTTCGAATACACTTCGACCCAGCGGGATCTTTTGTGTATTTAATTTACCCCTGCTTCGCACTTAGTCCATCGCTTTTTCCACGTCCTCCATAAAGTGGATGATGTGGTTTAGCGGTAGTGCCTTGAATTCTCCTGGTTCGGGGTATCCGTTACCGAGGAGTTTCATTCTTGTTCTGATGCTTTACGTTCTAGCTTCCCGCTTGCCGTATAGGTCGTCTCGGCATCCTTCTGAGATTTGCCAAGACGTGGTCTCCACTAGGGCGTAAGTGTAAGTTTTTGCTAGAATAAACGCAACGAACGCGTTAGAGTTAACTTCTCAATTACTATGGAAGCGAAGACAGCGCCTCTAGCGGCGCGTATTCGCAAAATGTTTCCATACGACAACCTGTATGGCACAGTGGCACATGTGTCTGCCTACTGTGCAAGAGGTCCCGGGTTCAAATCCTGGTATGGGCAAATATTTGTGTGACGAATATGAATCTTTGTACCTGAGTCATGGATGTTATTTGTGTTTAAGTATGTATTTATCTATGTATGTTTATCCGTTGTCTAGTATCCATAGTACAAGCTTTGGTTACTTTGGGACTAGGTCAATTGGTGTAAATTGTCCCGAGATATTTATTTATTTATACAATTTAGACGTTTTACACTGACGCGTTCGATACGTTTTTTTTGTCAGAAAAATTACACTAAAGCTCAGAATACGCTTGCCCCAGCTGTGGTCCGTTCTACTACCAATATGGCAGGCCTACCATTTTTGTTCTACTGAATGACTGTATGTAGGTAAATGAACGTATTAACTTTCTTCGGCTTTCATTGCGTAGGAATTTAATGATTCGGGCTATGTTTACCTCGTGCCTACCGGTTCTCTATTAGCAACGCCGCATGTATTTCTGTATGTACGTCCATCAGTACCGCTACCATGAGATGCTTATTATAACATTACTACAGTCGATAGTGAGTACTATCCGGTACTATACGGTATTTCTCGATGACATTTGCCATAATTTTTTACTCATGGTACCGATTGTTCATAGGCATTATTTATAAGTGGTAGGACCTTGTGCAAGGTCCGTCCGGATCGCTACCACCATCTTGCTCGCTAATCCTGCCGCTAAGCAGCAGTGCTTGCACTGTTGTGTTCCGGCGTGGAGAGCAAGACAGCCGGTGTAATTACTGGCACAAGAGGTATTCTATCTTAGCCCTCTGGGTTGGCAACGCATCTGCACTCTCTTTGTTGTTGCAGGTGTCTATAGGCGGTGGTGATCACTTACCACCAGGTGACCCACTTGCTTGTTTGCCTTCCTTTGTTGTATAAAAAAAAAAAGGCAATATCTACAAAACGTGAATCGCTGGTGCTTACGCTTAGATTTCGATAGGTAATTTACGGTTGGACTCATCCTAGTGATATTTGGTTCTAAAAGTGACCGCTAGAGGCGCTGTACAATGCTTCATACAAATCGTTTACGCTAGCGAGTACTGTCTATGAAAACTCATGGTAAGGGAATATCTTCACACTAATTTGTCTAAGTAGTACGTCTAGAGAGAGTCTGTGGCCTAAATTGTAGGTACCCTAAGGCGTGCCACCGCAATATGCTGTCTAAGTCCATTAACTTAAGTTCGTTTTACTACGCCGACGTTACTAAAGAAGCCTAGTTTTCCCTTTGGATGTTTGGATTTGTAAACGCTGTTGCGATATAATTAGCGTTTTATAACCAAGGGTTGGAAAAAAGAGCGTCGTTTCAAAGACTTAACCCTGTTCCATGCAATGGAGACTTCCTTAAGTTAACAAAAATATATACTTACTGAAAAAAAGGGACAACCGAACTAGATTGGTTACTCATGATTTTGGTTAATGGTAATCAAAGTTTTTATAAATTAGCTAAAATATTTGCTACTGATAAACATTTGACGATTTTTGTAATCGAAATTTTTTATTTTTCGATTTTTTTTTAATTTTTTTTCGGTAATGAGGCGAAGCTGGCAAACGCAAGGCAAATAATGCTGATGTTGCAGGTTAGAATCCTGTCATTACTAATTTTTCTTTGTATTGTCATTATGGTAGCATTTTAGATTTAATTTAATACAGGTAAGGTGTAACAATTAGTTCGGTTGTCAATTTTTTGTGTGATAGGTAAACAAAACTTTGGTTACGTGTAACTTAAAATGCTATATAATGAATGACAACACAAAGAAAAATTAGGGTAATGGCAGGGTTCGAACCTGAAACATCAGCATTCTGTGCCTTGCGTATTCCAGTTTCCGCCACATCACCGCTGCCATACCCTGCGAATTTTTCAATGTGTTTTCGTCTTTACGGTCATTACATTATTGATATTTTTTTCTTTGGGTAAACTACCCTCGGTATCATCTATGAGAAACTTAATCAAGTTATCTCATTCAACTTGGTCATTTATGAATGCCCGTTAGCTGACGAGAGATGACGCCATTTGTTGTTAAATGATTGTAATCGAAATTATTTATTTTAAAAAAATTTCTGTGTGTTGTCATGTCAAATTTAATTTGAATGTAAAAAAAATACAAACAGAAAAATCGAAAAAATTTAAAATAAATAATTTCGATTACGTGTAACTGTTTCAATGTATTATCGTTTAATACATTTACCTTTATCTCTATTACATAGTATAAAGTAAAGTCGCTACCCATTTCTGTCTGTCATTCTATCTTCGGCTTTTTAATTCTTCTTAACCACGCAAAGGATTTTGATACGATTTGCACTGTCATTCAGAGATTTTTTAATGAAGATTTTCAAATAAACTACTCGTATAAGCTAGAGCGCGTCGCCATTTTAAAAAATAATTCGTTATTTCGACTAATTCCGTTGAACCGTTAATGCGTGCATGATTAAAGAACAAACAGCCAAACATTACTTTCACATTTATTATAATTAGTAGAATTTGTATTTCGAATGCAGTAGCAATATTCAAACATGCCAATCACAGGGCGTTTTTATTTGAAATGTCATTCTCGATGCCATGTCGCAATTTAATTGGTCAATCGTTTCTACAAAGACTTACTGAATACTTTTTCAAATGTCATATTCTAAGATACGATTAGGTTAACCTTATCGAAAAGCAATTTCAAGCGCAAGAGTTGGTTAGCCTGAATAAAACTGTATGTGCCAATTGTCAAGTAAACAGCTCTGCGTTTTATACGTTTTAAATTGGCGTCATATTTTTAGTTCTGCTATCCGCCTGTGTCGCTGCTAGTTAGAAAACTTAGAAGCACTTTATTCACTTACGATAAGATTCAAAGTTGAACCAATGGCTAAATATTGTAAGCCCCTCTTCACCTGCTTCACCCCGTCGCAAAGTGGTGACGCTAGGCTTGTAACAATCCGAATAAGTAGGCAGATCTATTGTCTTTTTATATCGATGATGACGATAGACAGCAACGGATAGCGAATTTGTTTTATCTATACTAATCTGCATACTAATATGATAAAGAGGTAAACTTTGTTTGTCTGTTTGTATGTAGGGGGTATTCTACGAAACTACTAAACCGATTCCAAAAATACTTTCACTAATACACAGCTACACTAGGTACCTATCTCTGAAGGACTTAGGCTACTAATTCTACGCGAACGAAGTCGCGTGCGTCCGCTAGTACCTACTAAGTAAAGAAGAAGAAAAAAACTGTATCTTCTGTGAAGACTATTTTTATTATAATTGTTAATGTTTTAAACCCATGTATCTACGAATCTGTGTTAGTTAGGTATGTATGAGACTGTTTGTCATTCTTGCAAAATCTAACTGAATAGTATAAAATATTTTTGGTAACGAAAATTTCATACGATTCGTAATTCAACATTCAAATTATTAAATTTAAATAAAATGTCATGACAACACATAGAAAACTCTTCGGCATCTGGCAGGACTTAAACCTGCGTTCCGTGCCGCCCGCCTACCAATTACGCCACGGGTACTGGTTTCGTTACATACATTATCTTAACCTTGCGTTAGTTTACAACTAGTAAACACTTAATATATGCAATTATTATAATGTTAACATTTGATGCAAATTATTGGTTTCCTAATGACATTTGAGTAATTTAAACTCTGACCGGTTTCGCTCGGTCTGCAAAATATGGCACAAAAACTGATTATTAATAAAAAATATATTCCACTCCATAGTTTTATTTGTTCTACTTAAAATAGGAAGGCAAACGAGCAAGAGGGTCGCGTAATCACCGTTGCCTTTAGACATCCGCAACACAGGGCTAAGATGGCCTCTTGTGCCAGTATTTGCACCGGCTGTCTTGCTCTCCACGCCGGAACACAACAGCGCAAGCGCTGCTTAGCGGCAGGATTAGCGAGCTCCATGGTAGTAAAGATATGGACGGACCTTGCACAAGGACCTACCTCCCATGTATTTGTATATAGTATCTATTTATCTTGCTAATGTCATTAAGAGCGTGCAAATAAAGATTTGGCAACGTCGCCTATGGCTGCCAAAAATTTAGATGTTTTCATTGATTTATCAAAATTAATGAATTAAAAAATGGAATATAGCAACGGTATGTACTAAAATATTGATAATGCATTGCAATAGTTAATACAGTTACACTAAATAGTTATAATGAAGTGTAAAACAAGCATTTGGAAACTTTCCATTTGTAAATGTGTACATTTCGGTATTAGTATATAAGGTTTACTACTTACCAACAAATGTAAGAACACAAGTTCTAGTACATACCGTTGCTATATTCCGAATTTTAACTCATTAATTTTGATAAATCAATGAAAACAGCTAAATATTTGGCAGCTATAGGCGACGTTGCCAAATCTCTGTTTGTACGCTCTTAAACAAAGGCGCAAAAATTTGTAATGTCAAAACATAAGTAGTAATGACATAACTACCCACCTACTGACATACCGCGATGACACCGAAAGCCTCAAGTTCAAGACTCCCGAGTTTTCAAAGCAAACTCAACCCTGGCCGAACGCAATAACGACTAGAGATTCCCTGACATTGAATTGTAGGCGCGTTGGCGGGTGCGTGGAGATGAGCTATTATTTGTGTATAATAAATAGTAAATCACGTGTCTGTTTGTTTATTATGATAGCTATTAGTGAGTTCCTATATCCAAAATGCTCGCTAATCTAGCCGAAAAGCAGCAGTGCTTGCACTGTTGTGTTCCGGCGTGCAGAGCAAGACAGTCGGTGCAGTTACTGGCACAAGAGGTATTCCATCTTAGCCCTCTGGTTTGGCAACGCATCTGCAATTTCTTTGGTGTTGCGGGTGCCTATAGGTGGTGGTGATCACTTTACCATCAGGTGACCCACTTGCTTGTTAACCTTCCTATGTTGTATTAAGAGGAGTGTGAACCCAGCGCTCTCCATACAAACGGCGATAACGTTTTCCACCTTCTAAACCTTAACCTATTGCCATGATTTTTTGTATGTTGTCATTATGCCCTAGAATTAGATTTGTATACATATTTTGAATTTTTAAAAATTCTTAATAGTTTCAAAAACATTGACTTTTTTGTTTTGTATGAAACTCCTAAAATGCAAATATTGTCAAATATATAACGAATATTGAAAAAATCAAAACATAAAAACCTAGTTCCTAGACATAACGACAATATACCAAAAAATAATTGCCATAGGTTAAGGTTTAGGGGGTGGAAAACATTATCGCCGTTTGTATGGGGAGCGGTTTTTCGGGCTGGGTTCACACTCCTCTTAAAAAAAGGATCGCTTTTCCTTTAGGTCGTTTCATAAGAGCTTGTGGCTTTAAATGCATTTAAATGACAGAAAACAGGAAAAAACAGGTCACGTAGCAACCTTTAACGGAGCTAAGTGCGCAAAACGGGGGTTAACTTAAGGCTTCTCCGCTCTCAGCAGCAAAACCGGTAACTTTGTAACGACTCTTTATCATAACATGATTCTGTTTTTTTAATTATCAATAATCAAAACTGCTCAAAAAAGAAATGAATAATTCCGCCGATTATTCGCTTTGGTACATTTTTAAGCGAATATTCGTAGTCGGGTCAAATTTTTATTTTAAAAACCGTCTCTCCTGTGGTCGAAAGTTACCAACATGGGTACATACAATTTATGTATTCATAGAATAGGGCAACACTACCCCAGGTACCGTTTTTTCAACGATTGTTTTAGTAAATGTTATCAAAATTGCTACAGCCGTTTTCAAAAACGCGATTAAAAACAAATATAAACGCTAGCGGACGCCGGAGATTTCGTTCGCGTGTAATTAGTCTATGTCCGTCAGGAATAGTGTAGCTTTCTATTAGTGAAAGAGTTTTCGGAATCGGTTTAGTTGTTCCCGAGATTACCCCCTACAAACAAATAAACAAAGTAAGAGATACCTATTAATAAAACGGATCACTCACGTATTTTAAAGTCGAGAAATGCCCGACATGTTTATGATTAAGCACCACGGACTGCTCCGATACATGCCGGGCATTTCTCGACTTTAAAATACGTGAGTGATCCGTTTTATTAATATGTCCGAGTCTCACGGTAGTTTTATGTTAAGAGATACCTCTTTATTATATTAGTGTAGAGGTAGATTAGAATTAGTCTAGATCAGCCATACTCAAAGTGTGCTCCCCGGAGCCCTAGGGCTGCGCTAAGCCTCTGTGGGGGCTCCGTGTGAACTGGTTACAATAAGAAAAAAAATTGAAACCTACCTCTCCTCTCAGGACAATAGTTCAATGCTGTGTTTTACTTATGGGCTCCCTCAAATATTTCGTTTTCCAAAAGGGTTTCGTTGGAGTTTGAGAACCGCTGGTCTAGATGTAGGATGTAGTCTAGTTGTAGCGTAGATTGCGCGTTAGGGTGTTTCACTTTATTATGGGTAAAAAAAAATTGTATTCTACCCGGCTACGCTCGGCCCTCGAGTCTCGTTAATCATAAAAATATGTATGCCAAATTTCAAAAAGGTTAGATAATATTTAGGGATTGCACAAAATAATAAACTAGAATGAAAAATACGCATATAGAGTGTAAATACCTTTATTTCAAAGCGGCTTTCAAAGTTTAATTAAATTAAGAAGGTTTAGTAAAAGACTTATAGGACTTAATATCCTCCTCTACAAAGACAAACACTTAACTTTAATCACATACTGTAAATAAGTATGTCGTTGTATGAGTTTGCGGGTGGTAGGACCTTGTGCAAGGTCCGTCCGGATCGCTACTACCATCTTGCTCGCTAATCCTGCCGCTAAGCAACAGTGCTTGCACTGTTGTGTTCCGGCGTGGAGAGCAAGACAGCCGGTGTAATTACTGGCACAAGAGGTATTCCATCTTAGCCCTCTGGGTTGGCAACGCATCTGCACTATCTTTGTTGTTGCAGGTGTCTATAGGCGGTGGTGATCACTTACCATCAGGTGACCCACTTGCTTTTTTGCCGTCCTATGTTGTATATATATATTTATAAAAAAAGAGTAAATTTATTTATGTTCTGCAACCTCTAAATATTGGTCAATTTTATTAATTTTTGGCTTATGAACCTTATACGTCAGAGAGAATAAGAATTCATGCAAAGTGAAACGAAAATTGAAAGTTGCAAAAATGAAACACCCTATCTCTATCTCAATGCACTTTAAACTCCAGACTTCAAAGGTTTGAAAGTATGCTTTACACAGGGGCTCTAGCAATCGAGAAGGGAGTGCACTGAGGCGTAACTCCGGCGACTAGGGGGCGCCCTAAGCCCTAACCACAGAATAAATAATAGTACTAACGTACAGAAACTTCTCTTTTTCGACCACCATTAAACGAATTACAACTTTATGATCAGGCACAAAAAGTTCGCATTACTTCATAAACACTCGCCAGGCGGCAAGCGTCAAAAGGAAGGCGCCGCCCGCGCCCGCCTTCCACCCGCAATGCCCTGGCGCACCGCTAGGGTTGGACTGCTTACTGTAATACTATCAACGCGCGACACAGAGCGAGCGGGCGCGCGCGGCAAGCCGGCAACCTACTGCGATTAACCTATGCCATAGGTTATGCGGCAAGCGCACCTACAGTGCGGAGTGGAATCCCCCTACCCTAACTAAGGTCATGAGACCGTTCAATCTATTTAAGCCTTTGAATAGACTATAACAACACCAAATATTCTTTATCGTGCACCACATAAAACAGAAAATAAAAAAAATGGTAAAGTAGATAATAGGCGGTCTATTATCGCTTAAGACCGATCTTTTTTAGACAACCGTTTTGATACATTTTGAATGGGGACGACGTATCGCATTTATTGTCTGTCTCGTTTTACAGACGTCACAAGTTACAAGTCGTTTTAGAGAACCTTGCACAAAGTCTGAACAAAGATTGTAATGAAGATCGAAGGGTCCACCGATCCGTGTGACAGCTCGTACCACTACAAAAGTCATCCAAATAAAAGTAAATTACTTTAATCAGAATTATATGTATACTTAATATTTTGTTGCTTTTCCACAATGTATGTTACAGATGTTGTCTTAAGCTATATGTTCATCGTGGACCCTGTCGGGCACAGCAACTTTTGACGAGAGGGCAACTTATTACTAAATTATTGCACATGACTATAATAATAATATTAATACATTTCCAAATTGCACAAACTATTACTAAATTCTAGGGTTACCATTTTACTTTTAAATAATACAGAAAAGAAGGTAACATTTTATATTTATTTTTAACATCTACGTATTCATTTATCGAATAGTAACATTTCTCTGTCATTAATTGTTTAAGGTTATTTATAAATATTTTTTCATTCGTTTCATTCTGTATAGTGGTTGGCAGTTTGTTGTAAATTTTTATTGACGTGACATAAATGAATGAACATGAATGTATGAATGAATTATGTTCTAAACGGCTTGTCCTAGTAGCCGCCACTCGCTTATTCACTGACTGTATAACTCAATAACCTTAATGAAAAAGGACAGTCCGAGTGACAAGTGTGACAATAGCAACTCATGCTAGCGGGGTGATATGATGTGAAACGAGAAAAAGCGATATAACACGATGATTAAATAGTGATGGCGTGATACATCGTGCTATGTGCCATTACACTTTTAAAAGCTACCTATTTATAACTGTACCACATCATTAAAAAAGTCACTTATTTGCAAGAATGTAGTCTTACAAATGTAGGTGGTAAGGTTTAATATTGCACTTCCAATACATTCTAGTTTATTAAGCATGCAAACATTACATTACAGACAGATTTTAATGCAAGTATTATAATAAATAAATTTTATCAATATTTATTTAGCAATAACATTTCAAATAAAACTTAATGTCAAATCAATAATAACAATTTCAGCAAGAATAATAATCTCTATATATAAAAGAAAGTCGTGTTTGTTACAACACTTATAACTCGAGAACGGCTGGACCGATTGCCATGGTTTTTGATTTGTTGGATTTGTTTCCGTCCCGAATAGCAGAATACATCTTAAAAACAATGAAAACTCGATATGTGTAATGAATACTTAATCATTTCAATACATGCTGATTTGTTTATTACATGTCAAACATTTGTTGTCCAATCCTGTCAAATAGTGTAACAACTATTTTTTTTTTAATGAAAATCCTACTAATGAATTAATCCGAGTTTTATTTTTTTTCCCCAATCTGCACAACATAGTTTTCAATCATTTTTTTCTGACATGAGTTTGAAGTACTTAATTATTATTTTTTATTTTTTTTATTTTTATTCTCATTCTGTATGTATGTTTTCATCATCATTCATCATAATAAAATACTTTTTTGTTTCTATCTATATAAATATATTATTTTGTATCATTGTTTTACGTTCATCAAAGCCTAAATTAGTTCAGCTAAAAAGTAACACGACATTCATTGACTGTTAGGCGGTACGAAGTTCGCCGGGTCAGCTAGTAAATAATAAAATAAGAAAAAATAAAATACTTAAGTGTCGTTATTCCAAAAAATAGAAATGCTTCAAATATCAAATCAAAAGTAAAACATAGGTTAAAAAACGCAAAACAATACAAACAGCTGAGTTCAAAGCTTTAATGATAATCAACAATTTTTATCTTCTTTATACAGCTCTAAAGTTTCTTTATTCTTTCTTATACAGTTTCTTTTTTATACAGCCATCGCTTAGTGTGCTAGCTGGGTAGCTAATTAAAAAATTCTTATAAAGTTACAGCTAATTAAAGTTTAAGCTACGAATTTAAACTCCTTGCTAGTTCTATTTTTAATGTATTTACTATATAGTTTAGTTTGTAGCCCGTTGAAAGCGTCACGCTCCGTATACGGCGCGTGCGGCGCGACCTTGCCTCGAGTCACCAAGGAGGGCTGGTGAACGTGCGAGCGGAGAACTCACAATCAAATCCAACCTGCATAAATAAACTGTATTAAAAACCATTTTCATACTCAACGCCATCGATATTACCATCTGGGATGTCCGCGTATTCATATTCCCATTATTCCTGGGAATTCCTACCAGTGAAGATAAAATGGGAATATTCTACAAAATTGTTTATATGTGCGAATGAGTATGCACAATTTCAACCACCCTGTATATTTTTTAAAGTTATGAATTAAATCAGACAGCGGTTTTGATACTGAACAATAAAAACATCGATTAAAGAAGATTGTGCAAACGTAAGAAACGGGGAAAAACACGATCATGTTTAAATTTCGATAAATAGTAATAATAATAAAAAAACTGTGTATGTTAAAATAAATACAAAATATGAATTTCTCCCAGTGTAGGTAAAATGGGAATTTTCTTCCCATTAATTATACTACTAGGAATTATGGGAATTTCATGTCAGTCTATTAGCTATCAGCTGGTAAGAATTATGAGAAAAGCTACCAAATTATTCCAAAAATACCGCGTCATGACCGAAAAAGTTGGTATAAATAATAACGAGAGAAATCATTATTAACTACTGGTAGGAATTCATTGTAGAAATAATGGGAAACGTAATAGTTTTATTCCCGTCTCTCATTTGCGATAATTATCTAATTAATCTTAAGAGGAGTGTGAACCCAGCGCTCTCCATACAAACGGCGATAACGTTTTCCACCGTCTAAACGTTAACCTATAGCCATGATTTTTTTGTATGTTATCATTATGCCCTAGAACTAGGTTTGTATGTTTTGATTTTTTAAATATTCTTAATAGTTTCAAAAATATTGAAGCTTTTGTGTTTTGTATGAAACTCCTAAAATGCAAATATTGACAAATCTAAGAAGAATATGAAAAAAATCAAAACATACAAACCTAGTTCTAAGGCATAATGACAACATACCAAAAAATCATTGGCATAGGTTAAGGTTTAAAGGGTGGAAAACGTTATCACCGTTTGTATGGGGAGCGCTTTTTGGGGCTGGGTTCACACTTCTCTTAATAAGAATAATCATGATTATTGCAGTTCAGTGATCGTCAGTAGTCATTGATCCTTCGTGGTGCCTTCAAATTATTTTTACGCAGCTTTTCAGTCACCATTCGAACAGAAACGGTATAAAAGCTTCGAAAAATCTTGAGTCAGACAGACCGACACAAATTAAATTTCGAAGAAAGGCTTTTATTGGACATTGCCATCTGGCCATATGTATAGCGGTACACTGTGCTACATCTTTGATACTGTTAACATGTAAGCTATTAACCTGTATAAGAATTCAATAGATGAATAACATACATCTTACATTTTAAATGCGAAAGTAATTATGAGGATGTTTGTTCGTCAATCACGCATCCGCGGGTGGTAGGTCCGCCCGAATGGCTACCACCATCTTGCTCGCTAATCCAGCCGCTAAGCAGCAGTGTTTGCACTGTTGTGTTCTGGCATGGAGAGCAAGACAGCCGGTAAAATTACTGGCACAAGAACTCTTGATGGAATAACTATTCCATCTTAGCCCTCTGGGTTGGCAACATATCTGCAATATCCTTAGAGTTGCGAATGTCTATAAGCGGTGGTGATAACTTAGGTACCATCAGGTGGCCCACATGTTTGTTTGGCTTCATGTGTGGTATAAAAAGAAATTGACGGCTTGACGAATCTGGATAAAATTTGGCAGACTGATAGATCATGTCTCGGATTATAAGAATACTTTTATCCCGTAAAATGCATAGACGATAATATCAACAGGATAAACTCGCTTGTGATGAAGTGACTTTTATGTAAGGTCAATTGATATAAAGTCGAAAATGGAGGAAATTCTAAAACAGGGTGTTATTTTTTACTTTGGGCGCATTTACCACCCAGATTATAAAATGCAATTTTTGGTAAATGCATCCAGAGTATAAAATGACTCCCTGTTTAGTAGAAAATCGCATTTTGGAATTTCCCCCATCTTCGGCTTTACCCCAATTCACCTTAGGTACCTGTAGGTACTATTACATATTTATTCTTAAAGCCCCATCCCCCAATCTTAAGTTTAAGTTCAAGGAAGGGATTTATAACGTCCATTACAAATTAACGGAAAACTCAACTTTCCTCTTACTCCGTGACCAATGTTTAAGGGTCATTTTGAAATGTTTTGTAACTATGAGTGATAAAATGACATCTTCCCAAAATCTTAATAATCCTCAACCCTTGTCAAATCAGGATTAGCTGTTATTGTAATATTTGTAATGGATAAATGGTGTTCATTAAGTTATTCTGTAGATACAATTAATGCTGTCGTTTCCTTGATGTTTATAATTTTCTACCTAATTCAGATAATTTATTCAAATAAAATCAATTAAAATTATTGAATCAAAAAATAAATCTTCATCATCATTATCTCAGCCACAAGAAGTCCACTGCTGAACATAGGCCTCCTCCATGGATTTCCAAAGTGACCGGTTGGAAGCGGCATGCAACCAGCGCCTTTCTGCCACCTGTATGAGGTCATCGGTCAAATATTAGCACTAAAATTAACACTAAAAGATATCTTTTGCGGGTGGTAGGACCTCGTGCAAGCTTCGTCCGGATCGCTACCACAATCTTGCTCGCTAGGATTTGCCGGTAAGCTTGCGTGCTTGCGCCATTCTGTTACGGCGTGGAGAGCAAGACAGCCGATACAAATTACTGACAGAGGGGTATTCCATCTTAGCCCTCTGGGTTAACAACGCATCTGCAATCTCCTTGCTATTGTCTATGGGCTGTCTATGGTGATAACTTACCATCAGGTGACCCATTTGCACGATTGCCTTCCTATTCTATATTTAAAAAAAACGTAAAAAAATACATTAAAGCAGAATCATTTTTGCGAAGTCGATTTAAAGGGAACCGATTTTTTATAACTGTATCCAACGCGTTTCTTTCTAATATCACGTTTTTGTCGTTACAAGGTTACAAAACCGCATGTCATAAAAGCCAGGCTATAATATCAGTGTAACCTTCTTGGTCGTGGACCGGTCGGCGTGACGTCACCGACGCCCGCGCAACCAAACCAATGCCCAGTCGGACTAGCTTAAGTTCACAGGTGTAGGCAAATAACGTGCAAGTGAGTAAGTCTTATGGCAATTGCTCGAGTTAGAAAGAGAAAATTAACATAGTGACGTTGTCTCTGACGACCGGATAGCTGAGTGGTTACCCTGACTATGAAGCTAGAGGTTCCGAGTTCGATTCCCGGGAGAGGCAAATGTTCGTATGATGAAAACGAATGTTTGTACCTGAGACTTGGGTGTTATATGCATTTAAGTATGTACTTATTTATATAAGTATGTTTATCCGCTGTCTAATTCCTATAATACAAGCTTTGCTTAGTTTGGGACTAAGGTCTATTGGCGTGATTTATCCCGAGATATTTATTTATTTGTTTTGAAGACAGTTCCGTCTTTAATTGTGACTGATGTGTTTTCGATTGTCACACTTTGACATAAAAAAAAATACAAGTCAATGTCTCAATGTGTACATCAGTAATTTTCAAAGTGGACCTTTCTAAACTTTAATAAAAATACAAGGAAAGAAAAAAGAATAAGTGGCTGGGTTTCTTGCCTTTTTTATTCTTGAGGAAGCGAGCTTAAGTTCTGTGGTATCTGCCTATCCCAAAGGGAAACAGGAATAATAATACGATTAAAAATATAATTTTCATATACCCTGTATACGTACATTCAGCATAATGGAACTCTGACCCACTGCAGAACCGTGTCAAATTGACATAACAATTGAAATAAAAAGATACTTTACTATTTTATTTAAAACTTCACTTTGACATAGTTCCATGGTGGATCAGGGTTCTATTTCGTTTATGGCCTGCGTCATCTTCGGGGTCCATACAAACAAAATGTCGTGACATTCATGACTTCGACAGTTGACACAAATGACGTGGACTAACTGAAGAGCATGACATAAGCCCGGCTTAGCCAATTAACAGGGCAATAAACTACACAGAAGCATCTTGCTTGATTAATTTTGCAGATAAACTTCTGTTTGTGCTCGTTATACTGTGAAAGCGGTTATGGTGACCCAGTGACGTCACCATCCATACTCATGCTATACAGTTCCCGGCAAACAACTTGAGCACTGACCTTGATTACGCAGTAGCCGTTTCTAGTACAAATGTGTATGCGCAAACGTTCCCCCGCCACTCGGTTTATGCTCAAGTTGTTTGCCTGTAACTATACCCCCACTGAGCACATAAAATTTAAATCGACATGAATATAATTAAGGTACGGAACTCATTTTTTTAGTTGTTCTTATGTAGGTAGTCTCGGCGACTACTGAACCGATTCCAAAAATTATTTCACGCATAGAAATGCACTATTTCTGGCGAACATTAGCTACTAATTCTACTCGAACAAAGTCGCAGGCGTCCGCTAGTAATATAATAAAAATACTAGAGACTCTGTTCAGTAGAGACGCCACGTAATGGCTGCCGCGGACCCCAGTTCGTGTAATTCTTTTGTCACTAGCCGAAGTGTGTGTAGGCCACTTAAGAATTGCGCTTAATTCGACATAATCGTGACATGTTGCTACCGGAACAGTGTAATCGCAATGCCGATCTCGAGTGGGTGTAACAAAAGGTCTCAAACGTTCGCCGTTCAGATTTTATCACTACCGGCTTCCAAACCTTTAGCATAGTGGAGTAAATACAGCCGTTGCTGATTTAAATTTAGAATATTACGACAGCTTCAGACTTTAACGGTACAGTTAGTACAGATACTTACTGTAGAAGAGGCGTTTTTAAGGTATTTTTGAAATACTTAATCATGTACAGTCAGCGTCAAATATACCAGAGCGGGCAAGGTGGTCAAAAATATCTGAACACGCCCGAGCGTATTTGACAATAGAGTCGAGTTCAGATATTTTTGACACCTTGCCCGCTCTGGTATATTTGACGCTAACTGTACGTTAGGAAAAATATATGCAATGTCCCTACAACGTCGATAAGCCAAAGGCTACTAGAAATACGGGAAAGCTTAAAGTTCCAACTTACAGACTGGCTAAAACCAATAAATCGTTCATGGGAAATTGCGTAAGATTTTACAACAAAATTCCAAAAAGCATTACTGAACTAAATGATACAAAATTCAAATCTATTGTCAAGAAGACATTAATTTCTCGGGCGTATTAAAAAAATCAATGACTATGTATATTTTGGACAGGGATGTTTGGAAATGATCCCGATTTGTATTGGCGATCCCTGGCTCCAAATATTGTACCCCTACTGTATTAAACTGTTAATTTTTTAAATATTTAAGATGTAAAATAACATTGTAATTTTGATGTATTTAAAAAATTACACCGCGTTGAGTTTCTTGCAGGTATCTTTCTCATCAGAGGTTTTTCCGAACCGGTGGTAAATTTTATGCCATTCATAAGTGCTACGTGTTAGCCTAATCTGAATAAAAATATTTTGACTTTGACTAACGCAAAGAGAGTTGGCTGAACAAACATACGCACAGCGCCATAAAAAACAAAACAATTTTTTTAAATTCGAACGAAACTCTTGGCGTGCAGCAGTGTGCCTGACATCACCAGTCGTTGCGTGACCGCGCCTTGCATCTGCATCGTTCACTTGGAAAATGAAAAAAGTATGCATCTTTGTCATGGAATTCATGACCAAAAATGATATTTTTTTTATAAATTAGGAAGGCTAACAAGCAAGGTCACCTGATGGTAAGTTATCACCACCACCCATAGACCAAGATCAAGAAAGTTGCAGATGCGTTACTAACTCAGACGGCTAAAATGGAATACATCTTGTGTCTGTAATTGCACCGGCTGTCTTGCTCTCCTCGCCGGAACACAACAGTGTGTTCCGGCGAGGAGAGCACTGGCAAGCACTGCTGCTTAGCGGCAAGTAATTATACTTTCACAAGAGGTGTTCCATCTTAGCCCTCTGGGTTAGCAACGCATCTGCATTCATCTTGGTGTTGCGGGTGTCTGTAGGCGGTGGTGATCACTTACCATCGGGTGACCCACTTGTTTTTTTTAAATATATGTTTATTACATTTTAATGCTACCCGTCCGTAGCCTATTCACTTCACTAGTTCATTTGTTAAAGATAATTTTGGTGTATGGTGCGTCTTCACCGAAAACGGAAGAGGAAAACGACCAATAATCTGACAGTTTGTCAGGGAGCCTGGTGGCACACATTCGATGGTGACCTGTCAAAGTCAGTTAAGTTAAATGTCAATAAACACACTAGAGTTGCCCACACACATGTCTCACATTCGAGAGGACATAAAATGCTGCGCTGGTCTATTTTTCGATGGAATTAAGAAGCGCATATAATAATAACTATTTAGTAAAGTGCAAAAAACTTAAATTGTCTATTCTATCCCCCTTATTCATAAACGCTTCGTAAACGTTTGTTAGTTAACATGTTTTATGTCTTTATCTCTCATTGTGACGTTTGCCCTGAAATGAAAGGGATAAAACATTTGTTAGCTTAAAAAGATTGTTATTTTTTTATGAATAAGGGGGGGACTTTATTAAAAATGAACTGACAGACCATAGACGTCTCTATTGGTCTTGGTAATAAAATGTGTACCACGCATACAATTTGAGCTTATACATTTTGCACGCTCAGAATGTGTAAACGTCATATCTACTGAATTTATTATCATGCAAGAAGGTGTTATAGGACCAGCCACAAGATGGTCCGATGACCTCATACAGGTGTCAGGAAGGCGCTAGTTGCATGCCGCTTCCAACCGGTCGCTTTGAAAATCCATGGAGAAGGCTTATGTTGAACAGTGGATTTCTTGTGGCTGAGATGATGATGATGATGAAGAAGGTGTAAAATGTTTCCATATTATAATGAATGAACATTTTAGTGCCGTAGTTGTAGAAAACATGCTAACAACTTGAAAAGTGGGCGGCAGGCGGCGTGCGTTGCACTCGCCGCCTTGGCGCTATATTGGATTGCATGTTTGTCATATTAGAACACAGTGAAATACCTAAACTAACTAACAATAAACTGTTTATTCTCAAAAAAGGGTCTACAAGACATTCTTATCTTTTTTTTTCACTTTATGTGAAGTTACTTTTGTGAATAATGCTTTGTAATCTTGTTTCGAAAAGAGATGAAAAAAAAGTAGATAGACTTTTTACAAAGCAAGTCTATCAGGGTCCCTATTCTAGGATATGTCGAAAAATTACAGATATCCAAGGGATCTGACATTTCTTTTCGTGCAAGATGAATCTCGCATAAACCGAGAGTCGCCCCGCGGGTCCTTTATAGACTTAATAGGTACTTTATATCAACAGATATTTAAACATTTACTTCGAACATTACGACGCCATAAAAAATAACTGAAGCCACATAACAACCCATCTTTAAGACCACACAGTCCTTCGTAGACCTTTCTACCATAAAGCAACAAGTGACCCTTTAAAAAAAACACAACGCGGCTGTAAATCAGTCTGCACTTTGCTTATGTCATTGGCTTGGATGACATCTGGGACAGAAAGCTAGGGCTGTCTCGTATTTCTAAATTCCAATGATGGTGCGCTGAAAAGTCATTTGTTATGTCATTGGTGATTCTGTGGTGCATTTAGGCTAACAACCGTGGCCCTATCATGTACCCAGCTATAGTAGCAGGCTAGCGTTTATCGCACACATAAACGCTTTGGTCCCTCTCGCACACGCATATTGGTTAGAACGGGATAAACGCTTTATGTCATCGATAAAAGCTAGCGTGCTAGGCCCTCAGGTTTAGTTTATCCGTATGTGCATCCGTTTCATATGGCACTAGTTAGATAAGTTCAACGCCAATCACAGATAAGTCCGTCACTAGAAGTTCAACGGTAATTACGGATGAATAAGTCATTCAGTCATTTATAGTCACTATAAGTTCGACGCCAACACGGAAAATCTGTCAAAATAGGTTCAACGCCAACACGGAAAAATCTGTCAAAATAGGTTCAACGCCAATTACGAAAAAATCTGTCAAAATAGGTTCCACGCCAACACGGAAAAATCTGTCAAAATAGGCTCAACGCCAATTACGGACGGAGTTCCGTCACTGTAGGTATTAACACCAATTACGGATAAATCTGCCAACGCGTGCTATTAACAAGTGAGCTTCGTGTCACTCACATAAGGTTTAATTTTGACGGATTTATGTGAGTATGTGTGAAGTATTTTTTTACTATTCTGAGAGCCAGCCCTACTCAAATAGCCATTTATTTTTCATGATCGCGACGCACTCCGTTAATAATCTTTATTTCATGTATTAGGTCATTGACATACGACCGTTTAACGACAGCTAGATCTGATCTGATATTCCATTTCTGGCCTCTAACATTTCTAGTTCTATGACTCCCTTTTCTTCCTAGTATCATTAGAAAGAGATAACGAGTCGTTACTGTACCAGTGCACATCTAACGTTAGACGTAATAAAGTTTCAATGAAGTTTTTGTTTAATTTCATCGCGGCAGCAAATATTTAACATTTTGTTTGTCGTCATTTACAGCAACTTCATACTAAGTTACCAGTTACCACCCATCTACATATAAAAGCTGCCGTCGCTGTGTAGCAAACCTAGCGCCATCTAGTTTAGAATGGATGAAACCAACTGACATGCGCTACATCACGCTAACGAAGTTTCGTAACACGGACGCATATATACGATTTCCAACTTTCATCCTTCGGACTCCGGTCCCCAGGCATAACACCCGCCTGGAGAGATCTCTATTGTGGCTATTTCCACAACTGATCGACTGACAGATGAAGCACTACCTAACCGCTGCAGATAGAAACATGAAATTAAAAGTAAATAGAGTAGTTTTGAGTTGAAGTGCATTGAGAAAGGGTTTTTGGAAATTTCACCAATAAGGGGATTAAAAGTGTACCTAGTGGAAGTTAGTAATATAAAGCCTACGTAGATGAAATTGCGGACAAAAACTAGTATTAACCAGTTTAGATAAGTTGAGATCACGCACACTGCTGCATGTCACGTGTGTACAGGAGAGTTTCGTTCGAATTTTAAAAAAAATGTTTTCTTTTTTATGGCGCTTTGTGTTCGTGTGTGTGTGTGTGTGGGTGTGTGGTGTGTGCGTGTGTGAGTGTGCAATTAAAATCATTTACTTTAACTCTTATTGCCACCTATACAAAAGCATGTCTGAGAAGCGCTGAGAGCGTTGCTAGGCAACAGCTTAGAATTGAAGGTATGTTATACAACACAGCTGTACCACTAACATGAGTTGCTATCGAAAACTCATATTACGTTACTACAGTCGAAAGCGAGTGACTTACGGTACGGTACGGTATTTTTCGATGGCAAATGTTAAATTTGTGACTCATGACAGCGACTAGGTACTAAAATGTTCAGCTACTTCAGAAGCTGGTCGTACTGTATTACCAAAAATATAGGCCACGATGCACCTGCGCAGTAGACCAATTTTAGTAGCGCGAGAAATTTCGATCTACCAATGATAAAGTAGAATTTTACGCGCGCTAAACTCTTGCGCTTTTATTGGTCTATCGATTTCGCAGCAACATGGCGACAGCCTGTGCGCCACAGTATACGAATTGTGTAAGCGGGACAAAGCTAAGAATGCATAGCAAGCAATACTCTGCCAGTTGCGCTCGCAAATAAAGTACAATATGGATTATTCACACGGTCGGCTACTGTCGGAAACCGGTCTGCGCTTCTCTGCGCAAACGAATACTGCCGATGTACAATATATTTTTGGTAAAACTGTACGAAGGTTCTACTTCTAGTCGCTAGTGCTTAGATTTCTACTTATTATTATATTAATTAATTTACCGTTGGACTCATACAACCGATCTAAAGTTCTATAAGTGACCGCTAGAGGCGCTGTACAATTCTCCATACAAATCGTTTACGCCGTCGCTAGCGAGTACGGTCACTAAAAACTCATGGTAAGGGTTCAGAAGCAAGTCTAGTCACAAAGTCTAGAAGGGTACAGTCAGCCTCATAAGTATCTAAACACTTAAGAACCTTGTCGTAGTAACATATGAATTGAGAGTGTCTCGAATTTGTCACATTACTAATAGTGACAAGATACTAAAATGTTCAGCTAGCAGAAATAATAATTATCCAACATCGGACTAAAATTTTACATCATATCAGTAACGCCCACAATTGGGGCAAAGGCTTTTATTTATAAAATAGGGGGCAAACGAGCTGGTGGGTCACCTGAAAATGGGTGATGAACACCTTTGTTTTCATAGAGCTTTAGTAATTAACACATCTTTTTGTGGTCGATTGTAGTTATTAGAGCAATGACGTATGAACGATAAACTGCGCATCGATCGTCACAGAATGACATATTACAGAAGACTGCCTCTACGACCAACTTACAAACCGCAGCAACTCAATTATTATTAATATCATTGCTAAAGTTAAATATTTCAGTTGGATTTGGCACATACCATACATTCTTATCTGAATCCAAAAATAACTTTAATAACACCTATTTTGTCTTAATTTGCTTACTTAAAAAATCATTAGCAATAAAACATAACCTCAAAATAATTTAAACACGAAAAATTACATATACCGGGTATCAAACAGTCTTGGTGCTTTAGTAAATAATTTATAGTCCGTAAATTTGCCTCGTTTATAATTGGCGCTATGGTTTCAGGGAATAATTCGAGGCGTCCATGGATACATTCGACGGCATTCATGTAATATTTGCGGGAAATATTATTATAATAACCTTATCAGTGCCTGACACGCGTAAAACATTGTTTTTACCAATGGTTGAAAGCCTTTGTCTCCCATTTTAGGTCTGTACCCTTACCATGAGTACAGTACCATTACCATGAGTTTCTATCGAAAATTCTTATTACGTTACTACAGTCGATAGCGGTTAAATACGCTCCCATTTGTCAGTGAAAGAGTTAACCATAGTCGATACGGTATTTTTCGATGACATGTGTCGAATTTGTGACTCATGGTACCAATATTCTACGGCAACAGCTACAAAACGTTAGACACTGACGTTCAGATTTCGATAGGTAATTTACCGTTGGACTCATACTAGCGATCCTTAGTTATCTAAGTGAGCGCTAGAGGCGGATGGGAAATTGCACCCATACGAATCGTTTTACGCTGTCGCTAGCGAGTATGGTTACGGCTAGGTGCACTGTACTCATGGTAAGGGTACTATGATCTAGCCGTAACCGTACTCGCTAGCGACGGCGTAAACTTTTGTATGGGGAATTATGCAGCGCCTCTAACGCTCACTTAGAGAACTAAAAATCGCTAGTATGAGACATGAGTCCGACGTTAAATTCCCTATCATAATCAAAGCGCTAGTGACTAAAGGTTTGTAGCTGTTGCCGTAAAATATTGGTACCATGAGTCACAAATTTGACACATGTCATCGAAGAATACCGTATCGACTATGGTTAACTCTTTCACTGACAAATGGGAGCGTATTTAACCGCTATCGACTGTAGTAACGTAATACGAATTTTCGATAGAAACTCATGGTAATGGTATCTACTGTTTCTGTATTTTCTCGTCAATAGAGATTATGCATCACGCAGCAATGGACTAAATCTATCATTGTACTCAATATTCAATACTTTATTACTTTTCCACAATGGATTGTTTTAAACTTTCGCACATACTTCTAATGTTTTCGGGACTTAAGATACTGTTTATTTATTTACCTGGACGTTTCGGCCGTATTGCTACCGAAATAAATAAACAGATATCATCGCGTTTAAGTCCCGACAAACGTAATATTTAATAAGTATGTTTTCCACGATATATTGTTACAGATGTTGTCTTAAGCTATGTGTTCAACGTGGACCCTGTCGGGCACAGCAACTTTAGAGGGCAACTTATTATTGTTGTACATACATACATAAAATCACGCCTGATTCCCAGAGGGGTAGACAGAGACCACGCATTTCCATTTGCTACGATCCTGACATACAACTTTCGCTTTACTTACTCTCAAGACATTGATCCTGACCTGGTCTTTCTCCAGAATGTCTCCGATTTGGTCGGAGTACGTTCGCCGAAGTCATCCCCTTCCCATTTTTCCATCCACTCTGCCTTCATCCAGCCTTTTTGTTAATCTTCTTTCATCCATCCTCTCTACATGCCCAAACCATCTCAACATACCTTTCTCAATCCTTGTTACTAAATCTTCTTTCACTCCGCATTTCTCACTTAACACCTCATTCTTCACTCTATCGCACTCAGAGTGTTATTATTGAAAACATAAAAAGCTCCGACATATCGCTTAATTACGGGGTGCCGCAGGGAAGTGTGCTTGGACCTACCCTTTTCCTTATATACATAAACGACTTGTGTTCTTTACAACTAAAAAACTGCAAAATATTTACTTATGCTGATGACACAGCCTTGGTCGTGGATGGAGATGACTGGGCTTCTGCGGTTGAAAATACTGAACGAGCGCTACGACATGTTGCCTGTTGGCTGAGAGTAAATCTGCTGACCTTGAATGTAGAAAAGTCTTCATTCATCTCATTTTCCCCGAAAGCATCAAGTCAACCGGAAAGTGGATCCCTCAAGATTTCCGTTCACAGCTGTAGCGATCAAACTGATTGCAGATGCTCATCACTAGCACGAGCCCATCACATCACATACCTAGGTGTTGTCATAGACTATAAACTTAGCTGGCAGATGCAAATTGAAAATTTGTCCTCTAAAATTAGGAAATTATTATATGTGTTTAAGAACTTAAGAGCTGTATTAGAACCAAAAACTTTAAAATCTATATATCTTGCGCTAGCACAGTCTCTTTTAACATACTGTATTAGTGCATGGGGTGGAGCAGCAAAAACAATACTGCTCCGTGTAGAAAGAGCTCAACGAGCAGTCCTGAAAGTTATGACCGGTAAGCCTCATAGATATCCTACTTTCCAACTTTATCAGGAATGCAATGTCCTTCCGGTGAGGAGCCTCTTCATCCGCCAGGTTGTGCTGAGAAAACATAAAAATCTTTCATTTAACGATAATCTAACGTCTAATCGACGTAGAACTGATAGGGTCTGCATAACTCACCGTTGCCGTACTGCCCTTTCTGGTAGACATTTTTGTTTCCTGAGTCCTCGTTTATATAATAGAGTTAACAAAAGCTTAAACATTTATAGGCTAACATTACGAGAGTGCAAACACAAAATCACAAATTGGCTGTCCACTCTAGCATATGATGAAGTAGAGGATTTGCTACACTCTTGTTAAATGTCAACTACACACACACACTCACACACACACACACACACACACACACACACACACACACACACACACACACACACACATTCACACACACACACACACACACACACGCACTTAAACACACCCCTTAAACTTACCTACATAAGACACAAAATCCATACGTATGCATTGCATGCGCTTACGTGTCACAAGGGCATGCAGGTTTTTAGTTCCTAAGTGTTTGGTTTGAATGTTTTACTTACCTCCAAGAAGACTGTACCCTAACTTAGTTATACACATGTCATTAAACATTGTTGCCTTTCATATATCGCACATGTTCCTGGGATGGGGGCCTGGAGATCTGTATTACAGGATCTTTCCTAGTTCGGACTCCAGCCCCTCACAAAGAGTTCTTAAGTTAATCGTTTATACACTTTGTTAACATAATGCCTTTGTGAGGTGAAATAAACATTTATTTTATTTTATTTTATTTTTATTTATCTCTCAGACTCACATCACACATACTTCTCAACGCTCCCATTTCCTAGCGTGTCGCCGGGAGTAGCGGTGCGTTCCTTTTGACTCGCGCCGCCTAGCACATAGTGTATGAAGTAATACGAACTTTTTAAGCGTGTGAATAAAGTTGGAATTCGTTTCATCGCGGTTGTATAAAGCCAACTTCATTTCCACAAATTAATTTGATAACTTATTACATTCAATAAGTAATTTCGTATTTTGAAACCTTTAACGTATCTTTCCTTTGACAAGACCACACTTTTCGACTTAATTTTTTCCAATCAAATTTAAATATTATACGTATTAATATAAATCAAACGAATATTGTTGGGGAGCGAGTCAGACATCAAATTGGAGCTCCTAGATAAAAGATGAATGACGCCTAATTTGATTAGGTGAATGCTTGTGAAAGTATTTTAGCGAAATTGGTTTGTTTACAAGTAATACCGATGAGGGCTACACTGAAAAAAAGCGTAAGTTGGATTTGCCAAATATCAAGAATATTCAACCAAAAATTGACAGTACAGTTCGGTTTTTCCAATTGCAGTTGGTTATACATAACGAAAATAGTATGTTTAGCAATAATTAGCGTTGCAATACTTACATCTAATTCTCTTTGTTAGTTTTAACCATAATTCGGGTAGCAACATCATTTTGGCTGCAACTTATTCAGTTTTGTATTTTTTTTATAAATCAGGAAGAGAAACAGGCAAGTGCCTGCCGCTTATAGACCCCCGCAACACCAAGGAGATTGCAGATGGGTTGCCAAACTGGAGGGCTAAGATCGAATACCTTTTGTGCCAGTAATTGCACCGGCGGTCTTGCTCTCCACGCCGGAACAATACAGTGCAAGCACTGCTGCTTAGCGGCAGGATTACCGAGCAAGATAGTGGTAGTAATCAGATCGAACCTTCCACAAGGTCCCGCAAAACGTATAAGCACATAACGATGTATTCCGATGCAAATTCATCAACGTTCGTTGTCGAGCAACACCAACAAAGCATTACTTATATATATATATATAATAGACTATATGTACCTATAATAGACTAGTCCAAACTCAAACCTCTCCAAAAAAAGGGTAAAAAAAACTGAAATTGAACACAGAAATAACAAGGAAATTAACAAGAAAGAATTTCGTCACGTTAAAAAAATAGCCTTTCTTAGAAGATTACAAATGACGGTCTGCGCCCGTCAATGACCGAAACTGCGCATGTGCGAAAACAATACGACTCCAACACAATAATAACATTAATACCCCACAGACTTCATGGTGACTCCTCTCTTCGAGTTCCTTGCATCTTCGGCGTTCACGTAAAAACAACAATTTAAAATAAGTAATTCGAATTTACGAAATCACAGCATAATCGCGGAAAAACAGTGTTTTACTACCGGAAAACTACTTGTATTAATAAAAATTTGCATCATTTAGCCATATTAAGGTTAAAACCGGCCGATTATCTATAGAAACCGCCAAAAAATCATGTCGTTGTATGGGAGCCCCCTTAAATTTTTATTTTATTCTGTTGTTATAGCGACAACAGAAATGCATTACATCACACATGTGAAAATTTCAACCGTCTAACTCTCACGGTTCATGAGATACAGCCTGGTGATAGACAGGCGGACAGCGGAGTCTTTGTAATAGCGTCCCGTTTTACCCATTGGGTACGGAAACCTAAAAACCGCGATAATATCAAAATACGACGCGATCCACCTTAATTAATTTAACAAGAAAACTGATACAATTTTTTTTAATAACTGCAATGTCGCTATGTGATGTCAACGTAAAAAAGGCAAACGTGTGGTTCTCAATATGTTTTATTTATAGATACTTTTTAAATAGACCTAATCAAATCAACAGTAGTTAAATTAACTAGTGACATAATAATCCATAATGTAATTTAATTTTAATTGTTACTTGTATTTTATTGTGTTTTAATGGAATTTCAATGTTGAATTTAAATATTGATGCTGGCTTAAATTCATAATAAGTTAAGCTCTTAATTTACGTTAATTGTAATTTAAATTTAATTCTTGGTTTACATTATTGTGGTATTTTATCTAATTTATTAATAAACAAGTTTATAATATATAGTAGTAGTGGATTGTGCATCTCTAGAAAAGATTTTACTACTCGTATAAAAAATGCTGTAAAAATATGAAAACAACTATTTCAATGGTTTTAAATTCGCGAATTCATAAGACTATTGAAGATTATGAAGAATAACGTTTTTTTAAATACTAAATAGGAAAACGGGGCTAAGGTAGAATACCTCTTGTGCCAGTCATGTCACCGGCTGTCTTGCTCTCCACGCCGGAACGCAACAGTGCAAGCACTGCTGCTTATTTGCAGGATTAGCGAGCAAGATGGTGGTACCAACTATTTACCACCAGCAAAGGAGAATGGGCATTTTTGTATGGGCGCTGTCCCAACCCTTGTATACACTAGTGAGTAGTATGGACGTGTAGCACTCGGTGTAAGGATCATCATAGGCCATGTTTCGAAGATCAGGTGTCTGCAGGGGTGACGTGGGTTAACAGTTAAATAGACCTATGCTCGCATTAGGTTTTTTACTTCTAATGGCCTCAGTAATGCGTGGTTAAAATCTTTCGGCTATATCTCGAGCATGATTTTACAGATACTTTTCATACAACTGCTAGTACAAAGTGAGGTATAAAATGGGCTGTAGCTTTTTCCCTGCAAACATCTCGGTTTTGCTGTCATATAAAAAAAATAAGCTCTTATAGAGAACTTTAAAATAAGATATAGCAAACTTATACAGCACTTGGGACAATTTGCCCATTCTCCTTTAATACAATGTTAATATAGGTTTTGTACTTTACTAATTTTTGACAGAAATATAATTCATTGTACTTGCTTACTTGCTTGTAGCTACTTAAAAATATATCTTTTGAAAGAAGCTTCAAACTCAAAGCCTCTCTTTGTGCGGGATATTGCGATTCAAACGTCGTCTTTTTATAAATAATAACGCGTATAACAAAACAACCGGACTAATAAAGAACTAAAGTCACAAAAAGGAACAACTTACCTTGCTACTTCGCGAAACCAGTGCCGGGCTCGTGCAAAATAGCTGCGTCTGTGCGACACATATATGTTCATGCAAAAACCCACCCTCCTCCGCTTCCACACGAAACAACATATATCACACAGACTCAACTACACACCACCACCACTAAACACTAAAACTACACGATCGACGCGCGTTTCGCCTCTATACGAGGCATCATCAAAATCTAAAATCTAGAACTAAAGTAACTTAAGAACACAACGAATTACTACCAGTACCACAGTTCCACAGCAGTACCACATTGTCACAGAATGGCATAAAGTATAGTCGATCAAGTAATTGCTTGACCACTTTTCGACCGTATTACAAAGGGATAAGGTTCAAAAGTGGTCAAGCAATTACTTGGTCGACATCTTCGTCTTCCGTAAGCTTACTGTAGTGGGGGAGACCTAACCAACCCTATGCGACCCTTTCAGGGTCGCTAGTTCACTTATCATCAGGGCTGAATGCTCCCCCCCCCCCCCCATTTTCGAGTGTCACGTGATATGATTTGAAAGAAAATATTTTTATTTAGTCCCATAAAGTACCACCACCATTTACAAAAAATAACTTACAAAATATTTATAACCTAACTATCGATGGTGACACAATTTGACACCAATAAAGGGATCTCCACTCAGCACGTGTTGCCACACGAGACGAGGGCTGCAACGCTGGTTTTCTGTGGAGCCCTGGTTGGGGTTGCGCGACAGCAACCGAGGGGAAACACCCCGAGTAAGTTGTTATACACCTGTGTATAAGCCGGTTCATTATCTTCAAGTTTTTAATTAGAAGCACACAACCACAACACCATTTTTCTGTCATTTCACAGATACAGAGAAAGGCACAGACTAAAAAATGCCATAGATATTAAAGTGCCTATTACACTATTAATGTTGGCTGTATTGCCAACAACCAGTCACTGCTGTGGTGCGATGACTGGAATCACATTCATGGTTACATCACTATAGACGCTCTCATACCAATACACACATAATTTATTTTTGCGTAAAATGAAACCAATCAATGGCATATTGCTTTTTATTTAACATGAACATGCTCCCTTTGTTCGGTGCCCTTCGGCAGGAAGTTGGCGGCGGGTGACGTTAATTAAATCGAAACAGGTACAGAGCACGAATCTTCTAGACACGGTTAACTCGCTACTTAACTCAGTGTGTCTTCTTCTAACTAGCTAAGTGGGAGAGAGACGCATTGAGTTACGTAGCGAGTTAAGAGGAGTGTGAACCCAGCCCCAAAAAGCGCTCCCCATACAAACGGCGATAACGTTTTCCACCCTTTAAACCTTAACCTATGGCAATGATTTTTTGGTATGTTGTCATTATGCCTTAGAACTAGGTTTGTATGTTTTGATTTTTTTTATATTCTTCTTAGATTTGCCAATATTTGCATTTTAGGAGTTTCATACAAAACACAAAAGCGTCAATATTTTTGAAACTATTAAGAATATTTAAAAAATCAAAACATACAAACCTAGTTCTAGGGCATAATGAAAACATACAAAAAAATCATGGCTATAGGTTAAGGTTTAGAGGGTGGAAAACGTTATCGCCGTTTGTATTGAGAGCGCTGGGTTCACACTCCTCTTAACGCGTGTCGAGAAGATTCGTGCCTTTACCCTTACCATGAGTACACTGCATCTAGCAGTAACCGTACTCGCTAGCGACGGCGTAAACTATTTGTATGGGGAATTGTACAGCGCCTCTAGCGCTCACTTAGAGAACTAAAAATCGCTAGTATGAGTCCAACGGTAAATTACCTATCGTAATCTAAGCGCTAGTGACTAAAGTTTTGTAGCTGTTGCCGTAGAACATCGGTACCATGAGTCACAAATTTGACACATATCATCGAAAAATACCGTATCGACTATGGTTAACTCTTTCACTGACAAATGGGAGCGTATTTAACCGCTATCGACTGTAGTAACGTAATATGAATTTTCGATAGAATCTTAATATTATACTACACACATGATACTAAAACTATGAAATGAAATCAAAACAACCTCAGATCTTAAATGTCATAAGTATGGCATTGGAGACAGCTTTATATTCAAAATCAGAAGTCAAAGTCAAAATATCTTTATTTAAATTAGGATTACAGTTAGCGCTTTTGAATGTCTTAAAATTTACCAGAAGTTTGTAACGTGTTGGCTTAGCTGTAATTTTAAATAAATAAAAATACAAATAAATAAATACGTAAAAATTATTAGATTTAGCGTTATGGCACTTTTATTCTTTTTACCAATTTATCGATTTTTTTTTTTCAATTCATGTTATTGGGGTTAAAAGTTATTCAATGATAAAATGACAAACATTATTTTTTAAATGTATATTCTATGAAAAAGCGGAATCGTAGCAAATCTAACTGATAATACACCAAAATCAAGACGTTTCGCTTACAGGCAGGTGGCGGGGTGCTTGCACAAATGTTCGCTAAACATCCCTGCGTTCTCGGGGGAGTTAAGTAGGTAAAAAAACAACAGAGTCGTGGACTTACATAAACAAAAGGGAATTCTAAAGGAAGCCCCCCACCGCTCGCGAGTGTTGTTTCAATAGGGCTTATTATAACTCTAAACTTTGTCTCAGGTAAATAGAAAAACTTGTCAATAGACTTTTTATATTTCTTCTCTTAAATTGTGTTATATAAACGAGGTTTTCATGGAGTTAATTTTCATTATAAATCGCCAAGAGGACTTCCAGAAGGTTCTACTAATTGTAAGGCACTATTTTCACGTTTTCACTGCACTCTTCGATTTGTGGCTACCGTCAGGCCCGCCCATCGATATAAGAAGACAATAGAAATGCTTACTTGTTCGAATTGTTACAAGCCTTGCGTCACCACTTTGCGACAGGGTGAAGCAGGTGAAGAGGGGCTTCCAATATTTAGCCATTGGTTCCACTTTGAATCTTATCGTAAGTGAATAAAGTGCTTCTAAGTTTTCTAACTAGCAGCGACACAGGCGTCGGATGGCAGAACTAAAAATACGACGCCAATGTAAAACGTACAGAACGCAGAGCTGTTTACTTGACAATTGGCACAGACAGTTTTATTCAGGCTATCCAACATAGTCTACCAAATAGACTATGGTCAGTACTCTGCCACTACGTTGTACACAGTTCTATAGTTTTCTCATTTAGATGGGCCCGCCGCTAGCTATTTGAACGGCCTTTTGCAATACCGATTATGCCGCCCTTGTTTATCTACGACTAGCGGACGCGCGCGGCTTCGTTCACGTAAAATTAGTAGACTATGTCCATGAGAAATAGTGTAGCTTTCTATCTGTGAAAGAATTTTTGAAATCGGTTCAGTAGTTCCAGAGATTACCCCTACACACAAACAAACAAAGTTTACCTCTTTATTATATTAGTGTAGTTTAGTGTAGACTATCTACGCTGAGCTTGCCAGAAAGGCTGTTTATCGTCTTATAAGAGTGTGATTAGAGAAAAGAATTGCCGCCCTGCATTACTGCTTGGCTACCGTGCTGTTTTACACAAATCTACCAAATTGTCAATATCGAGGATCGGGTTAACACGCGTAATACAGCTAAATGCGTATGAGCCATAGTTGATGATAATGCCGAGTTATGCTTGGAAACGGTGTATGATGACTTATGGCACTGAAACGTGGCTGCTTACTATGAGCCTTATAAGAAAGCTCAAAGTCACGCAACGAGCTATGGAGAGGGCTATGCTTGGAGTTTCTCTGCGTGATCGAATCAGAAATGAGGAGATCCGCAGACGAACAAAAGTAACCGACATAGCCCAGCGGATTAGCAAGTTGAAGTGGCAGTGGGCAGGGCACATAGCACGGAGAACTGATGGCCGATGGGGTCGGAAAGTTCTCGAATGGCGGCCGCGTATTGGCAAGCGCAGCGTAGGACGACCAGCCACAAGATGGTCCGATGACCTCATACAGGTGGCAGGAAGGCGCTGGTTGCATGCTGCTTCCAACCGGCCACTTTGGAAATCCATGGAGGAGGCCTATGTCCAACAGTGGACTTCTTGTGGCTTAGATGATGATGATGATGCTTGGAAACGAGGAGAATTTCACTCGTACAAAGCAACATACAATAAGAGAGGCGAAACGCGCGTCGATCGTATTTTTTAGTGATTAGTGGTGCTGTGTATTTGAGTCTGTGTGATATATGTTGTTTCGTGTGGAAGCGGAGGAGGGTGGGTTTTGCATGAACATTATATATGTCGTACAGACGCAGCTAACTGGCGGCACTGGTTTCGCGGAGTAGCAAGGTAATTTGTTCCAGTTTGTTGAAATGGACCTCCGCAAAGTAACGCCTGAATCTATTAATTATTCAATATACAATAGTTTTAGTAGTCTGACAACATGGGTTAGATTGTTCAATGATTATAAGGCCACGGCCCCAGTAATCGACAGCGACCCAATCATTGACGAGAAGACACGTAAACATACGCCTAAAAACGAGAGACAATGATGTCAACTACTGGTACAAACAATGTCCTACGCGTGTCAAGCACTGGGACAGCTGCCTCATAGTTCCTCGTAGGCTTCACATTAAAATATTTATAATATTATTTCTGTCAATAACTGCCTTAGATGTTCAGGGTTTTAATTCGTGTTCAAGCTATGTATTCACGTAAGCTTTGAATGGTATAGACGACCAGGTAATTGCTTGACCACTTTTGAACCTTATCCCTTTGAAATACGGTCGAAAAGTGGTCAAGCAATTTCTTGGTCGAATATATTAAACAATTAAAAAGGCGAATTTTCCCCTCTCTGTCTTTCAGCTGACCTTTGAGCAAACAAGACAGGTTTTTTTTTATAAAATAGGAAGGAAATCAAGCAAGTGGGTCACGAGGGCTAAGATGGAATGAAACTTGTGCCAGTAATTACACCGGCTGACTTGCTCTCCACCCCGGAACACAACAGTGCAAGCACTGCTGCTTAGCGACGGGATTAGCGAGCAAGATGGTGGTAGCGATCCGGACGGACTCTGCACAAGGCACCACCCGCAAGGATTCACTCATATATTGAGTGAATCCTCGATAGAAGTCTTGAAATAAGCCAGACTTACCTTTGGCCACCCCCTATGGTTTTGCAGTTTCAAGTGGACTGCTGTTAACAAGTCTGTCATCTGGTTTTGATCGTTTCACTCTAGTACCCAGACTATAAACAAACATTAGTAGCAGTGCACAGCAAACAACAAACCTTTATGTCTGGCTTATGTTACACTTTTTATTATGGTTTTTTTATAATAATGTAATGTTGACGACCTCAAAATAAGAACACCCTTGGTCCGTGGGGTCCTAGTGCACTAGGCCTCTTCAAAGAGATCTTAAGAGGCTGGTCGATGTCACAGGCGACCGAAAAGCTGGCAGCTACCTCGCACAGCGTATAAGCTTAACTATACAGAGAGGTAATGCTGCCAGTATCTTCGGTTACCATGCCAAGGGGGCCTTCTTTTTTTGATATAAACATGTTGAGTTTATATTTAGTTTTTATATAGTGAAATGGCAATGCTATAACATTGCCATTTCTATTGAACCCGACTGTAAGTTTAAAACGGGATTGAGCTAGACTTTGTCTGCCAAGCTTTTTTTAAAACGGAGGCAAACATGACAAGTGATTTCCGTCGTCCGTGGAAACTACGGAACCAGCCGTCATAAGAGGACATATTTTTGACTGTCGAGCTCGCGTATTTGATTGGTCGAGAGCTCAAAACTCAAAAATCAACGCTGGTCCGTTTCAAATTACTGGCATTTTGCATTTCTGGCGTTTCACTTATCTGATATTTTGCATTTCTGGTATAAAGCGTCAAACTTAACGCCACACGGTTATATGAAACTGGCGACCCGCGCCGGCTTCGCATGGGTACGAACAGGATGTAATGTACAGACAGATATAGGGTTTGATTGTTCTAAATTAGTATTAATGTTTTATTTGTATATATTGTAACGGTCCAGCCCCTGCTTGGCCGTTTAATTCACAAACTTACAGGATTTATTTGTTTATGAATGGACTAAGTAGGATCAGATAGGGCTATTTATTCAAAGAATAGGAAAAAGAATTATTATTTACAAATACGTTGGCAGAACCTTTTAGAAAAATGTAGCAGTATAAAGGTTCCGTTACCATTAAAATATATAGTTCCACAAATCTCGAAGTTAAAACAAAACGAGGGTAGTGAGCTGAGTCATGCAGTATACATTTTAAAAATGAGCCATAAGGCTACATTAGAAATTCGTCCTTAATTCTATAATGCTAAGAGTTAGCCTAGATAGGGTAGTTAATAGCCACGCTTGAGATAGTGAGGTATATTCTAAAAAAGCTTATACGCCATTTGGTCGCATTAGGAATTCAATCTTAAATTTAAAGTACTAAGGTTTAGGTTGCCTAAAGGAAAAAATAGAAGTGTCGCCAAAGTCGCATTTGTCGCTAAAGTCGCATTTGTCGCTAAAGTCGCGTTTGTCGCTAAAGTCGCGTTTGTCGCTAAAGTCGCATTTGTCGCTAAAGTCGCATTTGTCGCTAAAGTCGCATCTGTCGCCAAAGTCGCATTTGTCGCTAAAGTCGCGTTTGTCGCCAACCAGTGAGGCAAGGGGTATTTAAGACGAGGCGTTAGCAAATACGGGGTTCCATTCTTCATTCATCGATCGTCGGAGACTCTTCTCTGTCCTCAACAGGTGTGCTTAAATTCGTTACTTACGGCAAAGCTCTGCCGGTTTGCTGTTATATTTCTATTATTTTATTGTAAGTGTTCTTTAAATTCAGTGAGTTTTGGTTGTAATTATCTATCCCGTAACTGGGTTCGCGTAAGTCTTTGCATTTCATTTTGTGCTGTGGGTTTAATTTATTTAATTTAATAATGGGGTAGGATTGCATTATATTTCTATTATTTTATTGTAAGTGTTCTTTAAATTCAGTGAGTTTTGGTTCTATTACGTAACTGGGCTCGCGTAAGTTTTTGCATTTCATTTTGTGTTGTGGGTTTAATTTATTTAACTTAATAATGGGGTAGGATCGTGTTAATTAGAAGCACTTGTTAAGGATTGAGGAGCTATCTACGGAACTTAGCTTGTGCGGCGAAGTGCCGGCTAGGAGTTGATACCATGCGGTGTTAACGAAGCTCCTGGTTTTAGAGTCTGTGTAGGCGGGTTAAAATTGGGTACTGGCTGGACCCTTTTCGTGGCGTTATATTGGGGTATTACCCTCGCCATGCCCAGGCCCCGGCTCCCTAAAACACATATACAAGGTACGGGCGGACCCAGTGGACGGACCGATGCTTAGGCACCCGTAAATCTGCGTATGTGGTTTATTGCAGTCGGTCTTATTGGTATTTATATATATATTACACCCCTTAGGTATTCTGCTCTCGCGCCGATCCATAGTTTCGACTTGGTGTTGAGAGCAACGCACACATGGCTTATTAGACACATGGCTACGCCACAGCCACCTTCTTTCGTTCAGTTAGTATAGCTAGGAGTTTTCCATTGCACCTCGGAAAACTACATTACACACTACACGTTTAACACTAAATGTGGAGAAAATCTCCTAGTTTGCAAAACAGAGAATAGGGCTATAGAATAGGTATAGGTAGATACATTGTTTTGTAGGGTATAGTACGGTTTTAGTATAAGGTTTATTCTTTTCATATACTTTTTATAGGCTCAGCTAAGGTTGATTTCTACCTACGTTTACCTTAAGACTTATTTACCTTATTTCTCGACTTATAACTATTGCTATAACCATTTAACCATTTCTTCATTAAGATTACTTTCAGGTTATTTACCATATTTTACCACTCGTAACTTTGCTTAATCATGTCTTCATTAAGATTACTTAAGGGTATTTTTGTAGCTACGGCTATTATCATTATTGTCTGTCTAAGGATTGATTTGTTCATAAAGCTATTTTTAATTTAACAGCAAAGAAAACGCTGATTTATAAGTATAAGTGCTCTCAAGCATATTGCTATGGCAACTTAACTATGTCTTTATTAAAATTGCTGCATCACTATCGATCTAAGGATTGATTTGGATCATGAAGTTATTATTAACGGGTACAAGTACTCGTAGTCATACTCTTGTGCTACAAGTAGCACGGGCCACTGTCCCACGGGATATGCCCAATCTTCGAGTCACTGACTGTAAAAGAAGGCCTGGTTACGACTATGGCTCAGCTTTGTGAGAGAAATCGTTCTATAGTATCGAGCCTTTTAAATATGTCTGCGCTAGATAACTTTAACTTTGTCAACATAGCAATATGCTTCCTTACGTAGATTATTGTCTGATAACTTATAATGTATATTTTTATTTTAACGAGTTGTGATAAGAATCTCATAACTTTTCTTTGTGATGCGCCGTGGTTAGCGCTTAACGTAGTTCCTTAACAATACATTTCTTTACGGAGAAGTGTATTTAGGAAGGCGATGGTGAAGGTCAAAGGGGTGGTGGCGTGACCTTCCGGGATTTTTAGGATCCCGGTTTATCCAGGGATGATTATCCAACTCAGTAATTCTCACATAACTATGTAGTATTCGTACGACAGCCAGTTGGCATCTCCACTATACCTACAGTTATTTCTTACGAAACAGATAGCTTCAACTAGTTATTATTAGTGTTCCAATGAGGCATTACTTATTACTTACCATCGTAATTAACGTGAGTCCAATATCCGCTAGAGCGTGGAGTAGGAGGTCAGTTGGGAGGTTTCTTACTTTGGTTTACGTATAACTTAGGTTTAAAAGCCACAGAGCTTTGAATGAGTTACGAAATGTCTTTATTTTCATAGCATGTAGACAAACATACATAATTACGATATGCATAGTTATCCCCGTATGCATACTAAACGTAGCTAGTTATTCGGCCTAAGTTTATATTAAATAGGAAGCAGAACAATGATCGAATCTCTTTATTTATGAGAGTACATAACAGTCATTATTACTATTTAATTATTTTGCTATAAACTTCATCAGAATCGGCGTAGCCATTCTTTAGAAGCAGCATTCAAGAAAATAGGATTCAGTTTTAAATAATAGGGCAATTAGGACATGGTATTTATTAATATTTGATAGCACGTATAATAGCTTAAGGTAGGTTAAGTTTAGGGCATAGCGAATGAACCGATCTTACATACATTTCAAAGAGCTTGGATTACTACCGTAGGACACAACGCAGGGTAACTAGACGATCACTTGGCCAAATCATTCGTATGTATATTAATTCAGTCAGTATAGTACTAGGGATGAGTAAACGTATAGATTAGGGCGTACATTACATAGGACGTGAGTTTCAGCCTAGGTATTCGATATTTACTTACCATCAGAGAAGCCGCTAGCCAGTTATATACTTCTAGATCTAGGGTAGCTTAGGAGTAGAATTCACCTATAGCTTCATAGCTAGTATAGCAGTAGGCCTAGGTCTTAATAGGTCTAAAAATTAGGTTAGGTTATTAGGTCATTTAGGTCTTACTAGGTTAGGTCAGAAAGAGCGCTTAGGGCGGTTTGTTACAATTTGGTGCCGTGACCAGGATCTGAAGTGTATTTAGGGTTTTCTATTTTACATAATTACTTTTATACTTACGTATCGATTTCTTAGTAGTTCACGTTTTTACAAGTATTAGGTAGATCTATTTTATTTAAGGTGTGACTGCCTACAGTCACACAATTTGTTGTTCGTGGAATGGAGAATGTTGTAAGATTGGTTCACTCGCTTTTGTTTTATTTTCTGTATTTATTAAATGTTTATTTTAGTAACTTAACTCGTGACAGCGTTATCATTTAGGACAATATTAGTAGATACTATTGAAAGAAAAATACAAATGAAGGTAGGACTTTTAATTTATAACTTAAATAAGGCAGTTAAATAAGGCAGTTTTTATAAAAAAACTGCCTAACCTAAGGCAGTTCAGGCAGGATCGACCTAGAAAGAAAAAACGGAAACCATTAATTAAGAATACGTGCGTAAAGTGCGGTAGTTTAAACTAGAAGGAATTAGTTTGAAGGTAGTTTAGTTAGAGGTATCCCACCTTAGCCCTCTGGGTCGGTAGCGCGTCTGCGGTCTCTTTGGTGTTGCGGGTGTCTATGGGCGGCGGTAATCACTTGCCATCGGGCTACCCGCTTGCTAATTTCCTCTTTTTTTTATAAAAAAAAAAATAGGTACTAGGTAATTTTGTTTTCGGAATAGACTAGGTAAATTATCTGTTTCTAAGAGAGTGATGAATGAAATTTCGATGCTACTCGTACTTCTCTTTAAGTTATTTTGAAATAAATGGAAATAGTATTAATATGGTTATGTAGTGTAGCAGTGGATGGTTAAGAAAGCCTTACGAGATAGTCTAGCATCTGAACAAAGTAGACTTGTAGGTAAATAAATAAAATATATGATAGGAAAATATTTGTGCATAAAAACAGTAGCACAAAGTTGAGCTTATCACTTGAAGGTATTTTTCTAGTTATCTTACCTCTTCGATTTTGAGGAAATTATTAGGGTTAGTTAGGTCATATACAAACTTTGTTGACTCCACTTGTATGTGCGTATGTTTGTTGCAAATCACGCAAACTGAATTTGTACCCACTTCCAGTAGTCCCTTTGATTTGAGGTTAGGTATGTGACCATAATCGTACCGTCAGCGATAGGGCTTATGAAGGAACTGCCAATGCTTATGTTATATGGGCCGTCTCGGCCAGAGTAGTACCACACTCCTATAAAGTGGTGATTTGCTACTGCATTTCGTACGGGTCAAGATAGGGAAATTCATCACTTTGCTATCTGGTGGTAGGAATAGTCATATAAAAAAATAGGTAAGGGTGTGTATGTGTTTCTGTCTGTAATTAGTAGCTTACCTTAAATTATTCTTCTTTCTTTACATAATTAGTATAGATTTATGGGGCAGATTCGCTGTCCGCGTGTCTGTCTGTCTTTATCGTATCTTTAGTTGCTCTTTTTGAGCTCCGCAATGGATTTAGCTGTTGTTTAGAGAGTTCTATTCTGAAAGGTTTTTAAAATTTTATATTTCTTAAATTAGAGTAAATAATCTACCTAGAAAAACGTACAAAATTAAGTCTTAATTTTAATTCAATCTACAATAGAAACAAGATGTTTTAATTTAAAGTTATAGTAGGTTAAAAATTTTATAAGTATGTCAATTAATTAATAGGTCAAAATAAAAAAGCAGGTTAAGTAACTTTACAATTTTCTAACTTGCAAACTAGGTTCAATTTTTATTCGGGTTCATTCGTTTAAATTATTACATAATGACCGAGGCAAAGAAGTACTATTATCTAGTGATTATTAATCTAAATAGGGAGGGAAGGTCACAGTATAAATATGTATGTGAAATAACTAATGGTTATAAAAATTCGTTACCTGTAATTTTCTGTTTCTTGAGTCTCTCCTGGTATGTAGCAATATTATAAACAGTCTAACATCCTCGTCTGTATGTAGATAACTAGACGGTAGGCTAGTTTTAGTCCTCAGTTTTCTCGGGTCAACTTTTAGTTTTACACTAAGCGGACGGAGTAGATGGTTTCGTCAATGCACAGCAGTTATGTTTCTAATTATTACAACAACAATAAATAATATTAAGTTCCATACTTTGTATTTTACACAGTTTTATTCTATTTTAATCAACGACTTACTTAGCTTAACGATTGAGTGAGAGGTACGTTATATATTTTCTTGAGGGTACTTTCCGACGGTAGACCAGAGCTAAAAGAAAATCGAAGAATTTGTTAGTCGACCTGCACTCTTTCTGTACACCCGGTATCGATTCTTAACCTTAAGGTAATAAGAGTTTAATTTGTATGCAGTTACTTAAGAAACGAAGTTATTTTTAGCGGCATTTGGTTTTGTACTAAATAGATACAGTACGTGGTTGACAAACTAATGTCATAGATTAGCTGAAATAAACGACCCTATTTTAGTAAGAATAAGATGGAATTTCGTACAGACATTGACAAATGAGGAATAAGATGAATTGTAGCAGTAGTTGTGTAGTAGCAGCAGTGTTTGTAGTTGGTTGCGGGTTCGAGTCCTGCCATTACCCTAGTTTTTCATTGTGTTATCATTACATTGCATTTAAAGATAAATTGTGTGTGTTTAGACTGGTTATAAAGGTTAACTTTAGGAGCATATTATGATAAGTATTCTGGTTGCCAGTAGGAAAATGCTATAGTGTCTATGAGTAGGTTTAATGTTAGGAACTTGCAAAGTTTTGTATGACTAGACAGACGACTTCGTTCGTGTAGCAGTAGCAGCTTGTTTGTCAGTCTTCTGTGAAGTTTTGAAATCTGTTCGGTGGTATTGGGGATTGCCTATGCATAAAAGCAAACAAACAAAGAATAGGAATTGGTTTTTTGTTATGTTAGTGTGGAAAGTATAGATTAGTGTAGATTTGTGTATGGCTTTTTACAGTATGTAAAACATAACGGAAATAGACTCGTAGAACGAAATAGATGAGTGGGGGCGAGCTTTTCTCGCAGGGGGCGCTCTTTCAGAATACCTAAGAGCGATTGGGTAGAAATCTCCTAATATAATAGAAACGTGTGAGGTAAATTAAGTTAAATAAATGTTTAGTAAATTAGGATAAAGTTAAGATAAATTAAGATAATTTAAGTTGAATAGATAAAATTACTTTTAGATAAATCAGGATAAATTAAGCTAATTTTATTTAAAGGCGAGCAGAGGTAGTACGTCAGGATCGTGGTAGGCACAAGTTCATGGTTCCTGCCTGCTCCTCTGGGAGACGGGCTTGACTGTATGTATATATGTTTGTTAATCTATACAATAATAAAGGTTGTGGCTGGTCGATGTATAGCAAATATTTACGAAAAATGAACTTTATGAAAGCGGTAGAAGCTGTAGTAGTTATCTTTAGAACTTTTGGGAGGGAAAATCCGTGGGGTTTATGGATTCAGGAAGACTGAAAAAAAAGGAAAATTAAGCGGTTTATTTAAAATTTATTATCGTAGTATGTTAGAAGTAAGGAAAGTATTTACAATTTTAATAGACTTATTGTTAGAATATAGATAGGTATTGTAGCGTACGATGTCAGATACTGACACAAACCACATTTTTACTAGCGTTACGAGCGCCTTCTAAACGATTTATTTGGAAACTCTAACAGTTCAATTAGTTGATAATAGATGGCGTTACTAGGTACTAATTAAGTGTTAACAGGCATTATAAAAAATTAAGGTATGCTCACGACTGGGTTCATGGATAGGATAGTTAGTGAAATATCATTTTAGCGACTGTTATCGTTGTAGTGAACGGAACATGGTTAAGATTGTATAAATAGATAGTATCTGTTGTAAATTATAAAAGTGAAAAGAATTGCCTATAGGTATATCTATAGATATATTAGAGAATTGAGTACTTGTAGGCATGTGAAGTTTTATATTGCATCTAAGAATTGAAGTAGCAATGTATAAGAGTTACATCCGTTAATTTTCATCCGTTAAGTAGATTCAGACATGTAAAAGACCTATATGGCCTACTTGCAAATATTTTTTTTCATTTTTCATTTTCATTTCATTTGCGCTAATTAGTGAAGTTGAATAGTGCTTAATAGGAACAAAAGGTACCTTGGTAGTGGAGACGTTAATACTGTTTTATATACTTTATAAAAATCGTGGCTAGCTTTTAAGTATCGTTAGTAAAATTCCATTAAGAAAATTATTTATTTAAGGTACATAATTCTTGATAAGTGCAGTAAGGGGTTAAAAGAGTGGGGGCGAGGAATAAATATATTTAAGTTTTTTTATTACAAATTTAGGTTAAGAGAATTAGAAATAATTTTTAAATAAATTTTTGTAATTTTTATTAGGTTTTCTAATAATTATGCTTGTATACTAGACTACAAAAAAAAAATAGAAATAATAAAGAACGGTTGAAAATTGTCTTTTAGACGACGGTAATCATATTAGTGTTTAAGCAATATGTGTATTCTATAGGCAAGTCGGACGGGGTAGATTTTTCAAAATTAGACTTTTACTTCCTGTAAAGTATACTTTGAACTTAATGATTTTTATAAAGCTTAAATCGAAGTGTCTTGCTCATCTTGGTGAGCTGATGAAATGCTGAGTCGCGTGAAAGCGTGATTGAGGAGGTATGAAACAAGTATGATGTATGAATACTGATGATATTTTCTAATGGAAAAAAGGGCATTAACAGGTGATGGGTAATTAACTTAACGAGTTAGGAATTGGTATGAAGGGCTCAAGCATTTCAGTAGCTATGCAGATGAATTGGACGGTTTGTTAATGTTTATCCCCTGAAACAGCACTCACACAAATGGGTTTGCTATCTGGATTGTGTTAGGTTAAGTCCAGTGGACATCAGCGTGTAAGCTGTGGATAGTAAACACATAACTACACACGCAGCTATGAATTATGGACATCTCTACACTAGAGACAGAACTGGAATTTGAAATCATCTGTGCCAACTTATTACTAATAATAAGTACGGACTACGTAAAGGCTTAAAGTGTAAATTTTGTATCATGTTTTATTGAATTTTTCAAAAAAAAAAATATTAATTCGATTTTGATTTCCATCTCTGCTCTTGCACATACATTACAACTTGGGTTGATGACTTGAGATAGAAGTATTAGTACATGGGTGGTTATGGTCGTTAGATTTTTCCGCTCTTCACGGGGCGATGACCCTTTGTATTGTGTTTCTCAACCTTTACACTGCACTGTCATCCCTGTTTGGGAACGAGATGTATTGGCGGTTCTTTGCGCTCAGTTGAGGGCCAAGGCTAAGACTGAGGATGGAAGAGTCAATGCGTTGCCCCTATGGCTGACTGGACTCACAACCCAGTTCTCTACCAAAACAGATTGACAAGCGCGATCATGGTCATTCATGGAAAACATTTCGAGAAATCTGAGATATCTTCTCTTGTTGGTACACACCACATGCACATCTTACACTCAGGGGTAAAAATATTAATAAATTATTCGATGATAGCGTTTGTGAATTTTTCATTTATTTTAGATATTCTTCTTCGGAATAAGGGTTATTACCTGCGAAGAATATCGGGGGCGATTGTAACGGTCCAGCCCCTGCTTGGCCGTTTAATTCACAAACTTACAGGATTTATTTGTTTATGAATGGACTAAGTAGGATCAGATAGGGCTATTTATTCAAAGAATAGGAAAAAGAATTATTATTTACAAATACGTTGGCAGAACCTTTTAGAAAAATGTAGCAGTATAAAGGTTCCGTTACCATTAAAATATATAGTTCCACAAATCTCGAAGTTAAAACAAAACGAGGGTAGTGAGCTGAGTCATGCAGTATACATTTTAAAAATGAGCCATAAGGCTACATTAGAAATTCGTCCTTAATTCTATAATGCTAAGAGTTAGCCTAGATAGGGTAGTTAATAGCCACGCTTGAGATAGTGAGGTATATTCTAAAAAAGCTTATACGCCATTTGGTCGCATTAGGAATTCAATCTTAAATTTAAAGTACTAAGGTTTAGGTTGCCTAAAGGAAAAAATAGAAGTGTCGCCAAAGTCGCATTTGTCGCTAAAGTCGCATTTGTCGCTAAAGTCGCGTTTGTCGCTAAAGTCGCGTTTGTCGCTAAAGTCGCATTTGTCGCTAAAGTCGCATTTGTCGCTAAAGTCGCATCTGTCGCCAAAGTCGCATTTGTCGCTAAAGTCGCGTTTGTCGCCAACCAGTGAGGCAAGGGGTATTTAAGACGAGGCGTTAGCAAATACGGGGTTCCATTCTTCATTCATCGATCGTCGGAGACTCTTCTCTGTCCTCAACAGGTGTGCTTAAATTCGTTACTTACGGCAAAGCTCTGCCGGTTTGCTGTTATATTTCTATTATTTTATTGTAAGTGTTCTTTAAATTCAGTGAGTTTTGGTTGTAATTATCTATCCCGTAACTGGGTTCGCGTAAGTCTTTGCATTTCATTTTGTGCTGTGGGTTTAATTTATTTAATTTAATAATGGGGTAGGATTGCATTATATTTCTATTATTTTATTGTAAGTGTTCTTTAAATTCAGTGAGTTTTGGTTCTATTACGTAACTGGGCTCGCGTAAGTTTTTGCATTTCATTTTGTGTTGTGGGTTTAATTTATTTAACTTAATAATGGGGTAGGATCGTGTTAATTAGAAGCACTTGTTAAGGATTGAGGAGCTATCTACGGAACTTAGCTTGTGCGGCGAAGTGCCGGCTAGGAGTTGATACCATGCGGTGTTAACGAAGCTCCTGGTTTTAGAGTCTGTGTAGGCGGGTTAAAATTGGGTACTGGCTGGACCCTTTTCGTGGCGTTATATTGGGGTATTACCCTCGCCATGCCCAGGCCCCGGCTCCCTAAAACACATATACAAGGTACGGGCGGACCCAGTGGACGGACCGATGCTTAGGCACCCGTAAATCTGCGTATGTGGTTTATTGCAGTCGGTCTTATTGGTATTTATATATATATTACACCCCTTAGGTATTCTGCTCTCGCGCCGATCCATAGTTTCGACTTGGTGTTGAGAGCAACGCACACATGGCTTATTAGACACATGGCTACGCCACAGCCACCTTCTTTCGTTCAGTTAGTATAGCTAGGAGTTTTCCATTGCACCTCGGAAAACTACATTACACACTACACGTTTAACACTAAATGTGGAGAAAATCTCCTAGTTTGCAAAACAGAGAATAGGGCTATAGAATAGGTATAGGTAGATACATTGTTTTGTAGGGTATAGTACGGTTTTAGTATAAGGTTTATTCTTTTCATATACTTTTTATAGGCTCAGCTAAGGTTGATTTCTACCTACGTTTACCTTAAGACTTATTTACCTTATTTCTCGACTTATAACTATTGCTATAACCATTTAACCATTTCTTCATTAAGATTACTTTCAGGTTATTTACCATATTTTACCACTCGTAACTTTGCTTAATCATGTCTTCATTAAGATTACTTAAGGGTATTTTTGTAGCTACGGCTATTATCATTATTGTCTGTCTAAGGATTGATTTGTTCATAAAGCTATTTTTAATTTAACAGCAAAGAAAACGCTGATTTATAAGTATAAGTGCTCTCAAGCATATTGCTATGGCAACTTAACTATGTCTTTATTAAAATTGCTGCATCACTATCGATCTAAGGATTGATTTGGATCATGAAGTTATTATTAACGGGTACAAGTACTCGTAGTCATACTCTTGTGCTACAAGTAGCACGGGCCACTGTCCCACGGGATATGCCCAATCTTCGAGTCACTGACTGTAAAAGAAGGCCTGGTTACGACTATGGCTCAGCTTTGTGAGAGAAATCGTTCTATAGTATCGAGCCTTTTAAATATGTCTGCGCTAGATAACTTTAACTTTGTCAACATAGCAATATGCTTCCTTACGTAGATTATTGTCTGATAACTTATAATGTATATTTTTATTTTAACGAGTTGTGATAAGAATCTCATAACTTTTCTTTGTGATGCGCCGTGGTTAGCGCTTAACGTAGTTCCTTAACAATACATTTCTTTACGGAGAAGTGTATTTAGGAAGGCGATGGTGAAGGTCAAAGGGGTGGTGGCGTGACCTTCCGGGATTTTTAGGATCCCGGTTTATCCAGGGATGATTATCCAACTCAGTAATTCTCACATAACTATGTAGTATTCGTACGACAGCCAGTTGGCATCTCCACTATACCTACAGTTATTTCTTACGAAACAGATAGCTTCAACTAGTTATTATTAGTGTTCCAATGAGGCATTACTTATTACTTACCATCGTAATTAACGTGAGTCCAATATCCGCTAGAGCGTGGAGTAGGAGGTCAGTTGGGAGGTTTCTTACTTTGGTTTACGTATAACTTAGGTTTAAAAGCCACAGAGCTTTGAATGAGTTACGAAATGTCTTTATTTTCATAGCATGTAGACAAACATACATAATTACGATATGCATAGTTATCCCCGTATGCATACTAAACGTAGCTAGTTATTCGGCCTAAGTTTATATTAAATAGGAAGCAGAACAATGATCGAATCTCTTTATTTATGAGAGTACATAACAGTCATTATTACTATTTAATTATTTTGCTATAAACTTCATCAGAATCGGCGTAGCCATTCTTTAGAAGCAGCATTCAAGAAAATAGGATTCAGTTTTAAATAATAGGGCAATTAGGACATGGTATTTATTAATATTTGATAGCACGTATAATAGCTTAAGGTAGGTTAAGTTTAGGGCATAGCGAATGAACCGATCTTACATACATTTCAAAGAGCTTGGATTACTACCGTAGGACACAACGCAGGGTAACTAGACGATCACTTGGCCAAATCATTCGTATGTATATTAATTCAGTCAGTATAGTACTAGGGATGAGTAAACGTATAGATTAGGGCGTACATTACATAGGACGTGAGTTTCAGCCTAGGTATTCGATATTTACTTACCATCAGAGAAGCCGCTAGCCAGTTATATACTTCTAGATCTAGGGTAGCTTAGGAGTAGAATTCACCTATAGCTTCATAGCTAGTATAGCAGTAGGCCTAGGTCTTAATAGGTCTAAAAATTAGGTTAGGTTATTAGGTCATTTAGGTCTTACTAGGTTAGGTCAGAAAGAGCGCTTAGGGCGGTTTGTTACAATATATTTATAAAATAAAGATACGCGTACGTTACGTATAAAGTATGTTTACACCCGCGAAGAAAAAAAACATGTAATTTGTCATTTTACGGTTATTAAAAATTATAATGTCAGTTTATATTGACTGAATAAATAAGTAAGTAAAACTAAGGCGCCACGCGTCTAAGCTTCAGTACAGTCAGCATCGAAAATATCGGGTAAGGTGGTCAAAAATACTTGAAAACGCCCAACCGTATTTGACAATAGAGTCGAGTTTTAATATTTTTGGTCACTTTGGCAGTACTGAACTGCGCAGTTTGGAAGCTGGAAGAGCGAACCAAAGTAAGAGCAAATAACCTTGGCAGGGCTTCCACTCGCTCTCCGGCTTTGTATGGGTCTAAAACAAACAAAAACGGCATCAGGCAGTGTTGCCGCTTTTTACCCGACTACGGCAAAGCCAAAAGGAAGGGTTGTGCTTTTAGCAGCCTATGTATGTATGTTTGTATTTACGTATGTTCCACTGAACGACTGAGCCGATTTTGATGAATGAGATGTCAATCGGTTCGTAATTGTAGTCTGGGTGACATAGGCTATATTTTTTGTGAACAAAATGAAAATGACGTAAGTTATATCCAAAAAAGAGAGGGTAAAAAATTTTTTTTCGCTATCATGTCGTAAAGATATCAAATGAAGGAATAGTAAATTCTGAGCTCAACAACATAGTTTTTTTTAATGGCATCCAGTCAATTCTTGAAATAACACAGAATTCTAATGACTTCTTTATTTCCAAAATTGATAGAGTTGGTCAAAAGAAGAAAATCTGTGTTGTTAGTTTTCTTCTACGATCATTGTTATTCGAAAACGAGTAATAAAATGAAAACGGGCGTGCGTCGCGAAAACGCTCTATCGCGCTGCATACAGCGCCAGTGACGTCACTAGCGTGATCTGTATAGAGCCAACACTAAATCGTGTTTATTTTAATAATGTAAGCTTTCACTAATTAAGTACTCACATACTAACATTTTCTACATTTTTTATTTGGATTCGAATGACATATTTCGAAACAAAAAAAAAAGAACATTTTCTCTTCGTCATCTTTGTAACTTTGTATCGCTGTAACTTTTAAAATATCAGGTTTGTTTACCTACTTCTTTGGACATATTAAATATGTTTTTAGTAGTCGTCTACAGCAATTTTGCCCTTTTATGCCATTCCATTTTTGAGTGGAATACCGTATTTTACGGCAGATGTCTCCGCGATATCTGTGCGTGCACATTTTATTTAGAACGGTCCTGGGTTGGAATTTAACTAGTATTTTGCGCACGAACGAGTTTTATTTGCGTAGATGGAGGTAGTCATGTCCATTCTAACATCTATAAAAGGCGTTAGCGACCTTTATATCCAATAATAATAAAGTTTTAATAAAATTTTGCTAAAATGTTGCATAGAATAAAAGGAAAAGGAAAGTATTTTTTTTATGAAATAGGAAGGCAAACAAGCAAGTTGGTCACCTGATGGTAAGTAATCACCACCGCCTATAGACATCCGCAACACCAAAGAGATTGCAGATGCGTTGCCTACCCAGAGGGCTAAGATGGAATACCTCTTGTGCCAGTAATTACACCGGCTGTCTTGCTCTCAACGCCGGAACACAACAAAGCAAGGACCGCTGCTTAGCGGCAGGATTAGCGAGCAAGATGGTGGCAGCGATCCGGACGGACCTTGCACAAGGTCCTACCACCCGCAAATAAAGTAATTCACTCATACTGTTTTGTGCAGTAAAAAGATTAACATAAAGGACATCGTTTTAAAGAATCTTTTAACAACTTTTTTTTTAAATAAGTACTAATCGTAGTACAGTACCCTTACCATGAGTTGACATGGACAGTACTCGCTAACGACGACGTAAACTATTAAAAGATCGCGAGAATGAGTCCAACGGTAACTTGCGTATCGAAATCTAAGCACAAGCGACTAACATTATCTAACGTTTTGTAACTGTTGCCGTAGAACATGGGTATCATAAGTGACTGAACAATCCAAAAATACCGTATTGAGTAGTTAACTCTTTCACTAGCAAATTGAAGCGAGTTTACCGTACTCACTATAAACGAGTGTAATAACGAATTATATGAGTTTTCGATAGCAACTTGTGGTAGCAATACGGTGTGTCAGCTGGCCGTTGTTTTTTTTTAATTATCTGATGGAACTAATGGAAATTTGTTCCTGGGAATAAAGATGTCGCTCAATTTTAAGTGTACATTTATTTGATTTTAAAATTGGGAAATGAATAGTGCCTTAACGATCAGTGATACACGAAATCCATTTTAATTCTAACCCTTTTAAAGTTTACATCGTTGAAAGAAAAAAACGATGAAAAAGTTCTGTTAAGTGATAATTTATTCCATTTTGAAGTGTGTCGTTCTCTATGTCTATATTTTTATTTGTTACTAACAACTAATGTAGATAGATAGTTTGTAATCTATTTGCTTGATATACAAGCCAAGTATAAATTCCTGTTACTTGTAGTATACTGATTTGCTTCTAATTTGCGAATTAAAAACTTAAAACAAATTAGTCGTAAAACAATCTATCTGAAGAAAGCTCCATAATAACAGTGGCTTATCAAATACTAGCGGACACGCGACTTCGTTCGCGTAAAATTTGTAGCCTATGTCCGTCAGGGATAGTGTAGCTTCCAATTAGTAAAAGAATTTTAGGAATCGGCTCTGTAGTTTCAGAGTTTACCCCTACATACAAACAAACAAAAAACAAACAAACAAAAGTTTTCTCTTTATTATATTAGTGTAGATTCAGTCGTTAATGTCATTTTGAAAACAAAAATCTGCGTAGCTATTATACAATAGGAATGCAATGCAATATGAATCCATGCGGATTGTATAGAAAATGTGTTCAAAAATCATGACCTATTTAATTTTTCATAGTATTATCTAGTGATAGGTCTTCACCATGGATCCTGTCTCTGGGCCAATTGGCGGTCGAAGGCAAGTAGTCTTGTACCTGACGCGTTTTACAACTACGCGACGAGGCATTCTTGACCGCTGCGCCGGCGTAAGTGACGGCAATACGCGTACGGGATTATACACAAACAAAAACGATTAAAAAAAATCTGCTACCGTGTGTTAAGAACGTCAGAATTCATATAAGTATTGCGTAAAACGTCGCCTTGCTTGCGTAGGTGACTTCGTATACAAATTCTGGCCGAAGGGAGTCGCTTTCTGTCGTTTTCGCGGACAGTTGGTGGACACTCCGAAACTAGGTCACCCGTCGCCGAGGTAACGTGCTAATTTTAATGTTTTTGTTTTATAAATATGTATGTTGTTAGTCTTTAAGGTATTTTCTCTATGGGCCTATGCAGCCTGAAATAAATCGTTCTGATCTACGAGTATATTTGGTTTTCGTACAAATAATATAAATTAAATATAATGGAATTTACAGGAACTGAATGGACATTATAAGTAACTTTTTCGTTTTTTTACCAGTTTTTCATTTATTGAAAGACTATTCCTCGTATAATACAATAGAGAAATAAAATTAACATTAAAATTATAAACTAACTATAAATAAAACTACGCTTCAATACAAACTTAATTGAATAAAAATGATAATAAATACATTTATTGAAGGCTGCGTAAAATACATAATTTAATTAACTAAAATAATTATTATTCACATTAGTTTTATTTTAGTGGAAAAACAACATAGAAAAGCTAAATTTTGAAGTAACCGATGTTTATGCCGCCCGCTGTCCGCTCATGACTTGTCCGAAAGTGTGTCGCTAGCCTCGTATAGGTTTTTGTTCGGAACAATCGGTCACCGTTAGCCGAATCTCGGTCGAGCAGCGTTCTCGATCTCGCTGTACTTGGCCCGCTCAGTGTGATCAATGACGCAGTTAGAACCATAGCGAAGACAACACTGCTCAGTAAAAGCCGATTTAGAACTTCAGTGTTCTGTTCGTATTTTAATTATAAACAAAGGTTATACTCGTATGCTGCACACTGCTAATACACTGAAAAAGCAATTTTATTCTACGTTACCGAAGTTTCTTCTAGCTCGTGCAGCGGTATGTCATTACTCAAGCTACATTGCGAGACGCAAACACGTGTTTTTTTTGCAAAATGGTGGCCTCAGCACCCAATTTTATTCTCATAATTGAACAGTATCCTTATCTGTATAATAACAAGTTACAAGAATACTTGAGAAAAGACTATAACGGATAATCTACAATTAATATTTTTTTCGATGTATGGATGAAGCCACTACAATCTACGCCGTCGCCGTCTTCTAATAAAGTTGTATGCTATAATCACAACTTCATCATCACTTGACATTTTCACAATGAAAACACGTGCTTTCACGATGCTAAACTTGGAAGAACCGTTTTGAAGCTTGGATGACGATTGCATGACGATTACGTGGACACACTTAGCACGCAAAATACGCCTGTCGTCTTTTGTAGGTTGCATGCTAGCGTAAAATGACGCCGCCGTGGACAGTAAGCCTAAATGTCCGGGTCATGATGATACAGTTAGTTACTGAGGTCATTTACATCTGTCATTGCGAAATTTATATGTCTTCGGTAAAAGAAGATAATCAAACAAGTGAGACACAATAGCATGATTTGATGTCTGACTTAGGGCCTCCGCTAAGTAGCTGCTGGTGCACGGAGCGGGTGCACGCCTATCGAACAATAAGTATGAGAGCGCCCACTAACTCGCGCGGGTGCTCATACTATTGCTCGATAGGCTTGCACCCGCTCCGTGCAGCCACGCGACTTAACCGGATTCCCTTATGGGCATTTTTCAACACCGTCTAAAATCTAAACGATATAGACGAGGATCGTTCGATCCATATCTAAGTAATTTAGGTTAAGTACTTAAATAAAGTAAATCTACATTTACACTAATATTATAAAGAGGAAAGATTTGTACCTATTTTTGTATGTTTGTATGTTTGTAATGAATAGGCTCAAAAAGTACTGGGCCGATTTAAAAAATTCTTTCTACAAAAAAATGCTACATTCTTCCAATTTGACATAGGCTACATTTCATTTTGAAAAAAATTAGGGATCCTTGGTAAAATTTGAACAATGTAACCGAAGTTGTAGAAAAATGAGTCTTAAAATTGATTGTACCCGTGCGAAGCCGGGGCGGATCGCTAGTTCTAATATAAAGTAGTTCAGGGCCTATACGTATACAACTCTATTTAATTTCTTTGACTTGGAGACACTATGCATAATATCCTGGTCAATTTTAAGTAGTGCGGTATGTTCTGTATGCTTAAAGCTTGTAGTGCTATTTATTGTTATCTATTGTTCTTTAATTCTTTTTTTTATGCCGAACATCTACTTTAATATGTAACGAATATCATAATTTTTTTTTCAATCTAATTGTACGGACTAGTGGCTTATAAACGAAATAGTAAAAACTAAATTAAATCCGCCGTGGCATTGTGCTCGAAAGGCTGGCAGCGTTCTCCCGTTGTTATTATTTATTAAGTTTCGTTGCAAATAGGTTTTTTTTTACAAAATAATAACATTGACAGCAGCGCCGTCCGCCCAAAAGACTGACAGCGCGAGCGTTCGTCGATTTAGTGTACTTTCTTACTTTTCTCCTACTTTTGATGCGCCCATTTTTTAAATGCTGACTAGAAGTCCATTACTTATAGGTCAGTGAAACGGATATATGACTTATAATCTTAAACGCGGTATAGCTTTAACCTAAGAGTGAGCTACTCCATCTAGTTTCCATTTCGCTTCTATATCACTTTGACGGGGTTGATTATACGCCCCGTCTGTCAAACAGTGTAATCACACCTCGTATCTATTTGCTCACAATGAGGGAGAAGGCCGTCTCTCTTAGTGCATACGGGCTCTACTTAATGCATACGAATAAATATCACAAGAAGCGACACTCAAAATAAAACGTCAAAATATTTTTATTCAGTGGAACCAAAATTTCCGGCCATGTTTATTTTTGTTTCTATTTGCTCACAAGAAGTAAAAAATGTCACAGCCACCGGTTCGGAAGAAAACAGCCATGCTGAATGTTCGAACTGCTGTTTAGCTAAGCAGCTGTGTTTGCACTGTTGAGTTCCGTAGAGAAGACAGCCGGTGAAATTACTGACAAAAAAGTATTCCATCTTAACCCACTGGATTGGCATCGCATCTCCAATGTCCTTGGATGTCAATGGCTTTTCGGGTGGTAGGACCTTGTGCAAGGTCCGTCCAGATCGCTACCACCATCTTGTTCGCTAATCCTGCCGCTAAGCAGCAGTGCTTGCACTAGCAAGACAGCCGGTGTAATTACTGGCACAAGAGGTATTCCATCTTAGCCCTCTGGGTTGGCAACGCATCTGCACTCTCTTTGTTATTGCAGGTGTCTATAGGCGGTGGTGATCACTTACCATCAGGTGACCCGCTTGCTTGTTTGCCTTCCTATGTTGTATAAAAAAAAATGGCGGTAGTGATCACTAAATGTAAATGCGTTTGTTATAATTGTACTCTATGTGATGCGTGCATGTGTGTGTATTGTGTCGAATAGTCTTTAATGAATGTTTTTCTTTCTTTTTTTCATCATCAGGCGAACCAAGTTGATCGTTTGCTCTCCTATTTTATAGAAACAGATATTGATATGCCCTTACAGGGTTTTATATTGAAGCCTACTATTATGATAACGGCGTATCGCTTCTGGTGTTTATTCTTACAGGTTAGGTAGGGTAGGGTGTACATATAGGCTTCTGCATTCACGGTCACTATCGCAATTAATGTGATCAAGCCCTTAATAGCTAAATAGCAAGCATACCCTAATATAAACAGTATATGCTCCCGTATTGATGTCCACAACCTCAATGAGGTGTAATCATTGAAAATGAAAATGAAAAATGAAAAATAAAAATGAAAATTTTATTTTGCAAGTAGGCCGTATAGCCTCTTTTACATGTCTGAATCTACTAGCGCTTCGGAAAATGGAAGATACTACTGAGAAGAAACGCCGCAAGAAACTCAGCAGTTTTTTTTTCTCTCTTTTCAAAACAGATTACAGTGCAATTTATCACAATAGCACATGGCATACACAAGTTACATGAAAAATATAATAAAAAAAAAAGTTAATAGCACAGCAAGCTTTAAGCATATTGAACGTACTGGCACTAGTTAAGAATGATCAGGAGATGTATAGGGTCCCCAGATCAAAGAAATTAGATAGGGATGTATATGGTCCCTGAAATAATAACAATCAAATACTTAGTCTAAATAACTTAGAAATGTATAGTCTCTAAGGGTCAAAAAACAAATTAATTACCTTAATCTTTGCTTAGCAGAGGTGTAAAACGCCTCCACGGTCAAATTGTGCAATATTACTTGGAGATGTATAGTCTCCGCATGTCAAAATAAAATAAGAATAAAAATATTCATGTCAAATAAAAAGAAAATAGTACATAAATATTAAGCTTGTGGTAGAACAAAAAGTATATCCAAACTGGAACAGAACACCTTGCTACTCCATGAAAGTGCACTTGCAAAACTGTACGGCTAGCACGTGTGTTTATTTTCTCGCTTGTCGCTCATTGCATCTCTCTAGTCGGCTAGTTTAAAAGAGCACTGACCGATTAAGCTAGCAGTAGTGTGGCTAGTGCTGTTACAGGTTTGTCAGAATTTTTTCTTACAACTCGAGGTTACCTAACCAAATACCTATGAGAATAATAATTATCGACGTTCTTGCGCTTATTACGTCAGGCGTAAAACAATTTAAACACCTATAATACAGCAATTATACAGCAGGTACATATTATACTGTGGGAATATGGTTACAATGGATCAGAGTTGCCACACCAGTTGCCCTTGAGGCTGGCCACTGGTTGCAGTCAGCGGGTATAACTTCTCGTTTGTTTACTGATGTCACTCGTTTTCATAAATGTAAACGAACTTATACAATTAAAAAGCTTTATTTTGTCCTTTTTTTATAGGAAGTTAAATAAAATAAAATTTTGCGAGTGGTCCGGATAGCTACCACCATCTTGCTTGTTAATCCTGCCGCTAAGAAGGCTGCAGTGCTTGCACTTTTGTGTTCCGGCGTGGAGAGAAGACAGCCGGTGTAATTACTGGCACAAGAGGTATTCCATTTTAGCTCTCTAGGTTGGTAACGCATCTGCAATCTCCTTGCTTTGGCCGGTGTCTATAGGCAGTGGTGATCACTTACCATCAGGTGACCCACTTGCTTGTTTTCCTTCCTATTTTATAAAAAAAGTTAAAAAGCTTAAATTTATTAAAAAGCTTTATTTTGACCTTTTTATTTTTTAATGTTTAAGATGTAAAAATAAGGTTGTAATTTTGATTTATTTATAAAATTCCACCTCGTTAAGTTTCTTACCGGTATCGTCTCATCAGAGTTTTTTTCCGAACCAGAGGTAAATTTTGTGACGTTCATGAGTGCTTTCTGTGAGCCTAATCTGAATAAAGATATTTTTTTTATATAAAATAGGGAAGCAAACAACTAAACCTGATGGTAAGTGATCACACTGCCAATAGACACCCGCAACACCAAAGAGATTGCAGATGCGTTGCCAACCCAGAGGGCTATGATGGAATACCACTTCTGCCAGTAATTGCACCGGCTGTCTTGCTCTTCACGTCGGAACACAACAGTGTAAGCACTGCTGCTAAGCGGCAGGATTAGCGAGCAAGGTGGTAGTAGCTATCCGAACTAACCTTGCACAAGGTCCTACCATCCGCAAAAACAGATAAAAGATAAGTAAATGAAAGGCAAACAGACTTTTGATCCTATAAATCCCTTAAATGCTTAATGGTGATGATGATGATGAGGTGTCATGACGGCGCGGGTATAAAGGCTCAAAGTCCTATAAATGATTTCCCTTTGCTTATGTATTCTATGATAATTTTGTGTTAGGTGCTCTGATTATCAATAGAAGGGCTGACGAATGCTAACAAGATTCCGTAACCACGTCCGTTGATTCAATGTCCGACAGTGTCAATTGAGAGGTTCCTGGACACAGACAACCTCACTAACACAAGGTCAAACACGAGTATGTTTACCATAGTTGTTGACATTTAAATTAGGCTACAGTTCGCATTAATGAACGTAAGATATCTAAATATAATGCTTGACATGCAGACCTTGTTTTAATTAGAAGTTGATAGTTAAGTTCACCTTATCTGAGTTGAATAGAAAGGGCTCAATATGTTGTTTTTAAACTTGATTTAAACGTACAAAAAAAAACAATTGGTTATTAATATACACATAAAATATATATAATTTGCAATGAAAAGTTCAAATTGTAATGTAAGTTATCATGGAAATACTCAGCCTCTGTTAAGAAGGTGGAAGTGTATATTTAATTGCGATAAAATGTATAAAAAATGCCAAGCCTCGCAGCACGAACTTTATATCGTAAACATTGTCCTATCTCATATTATGGAGCCAAGTCTGAAAATCGAATAAACTTCTTTTATTAATTTACTCATTGCTCTATATGCTAAACCTAGCTAAAGAACATTTTGCGACTTGGTAATTACATTAAAATGCTATGTAATGACAACACAAAGAAAAAAAAACCATTACCCTAATTTTTCTTTGTGTTGTCATTACATAGCATTTTAATTTAATATTTTGAAAGTTAAACATTTAAAAATAAAAATCGAAAGAAATTTCGGTTATAAAAATTTGGTAATTACAGTTTTAAGTGGTAATATTTATCTTGATTTCTGTCTGTCTTCATACCTTTGGCATGTTCTGTGATAAACGCAAATGACTCAAATGTTCTCTTTCTTTTCATAAAAAACAATTGTATTGAGTTACACGAATTTGATCTGACATATGATTTTACGGACTTTAATAAAACTATTAATAAATGAATATCTTAGAACAATTTACACAAATTGTTTAGTCCCAAACTAAGCAAAGTTTTTGTCGTTCATACAAGGGGTTACTTTTCTCTGCAGCTGACTTATGGGCACAACGGATAAACATTGCCTGTCACGGGAATCGAACCCGGACCATTCAGGGTCACTAACCACTAGACTGTAAACTATAGTCTTTTAGTTACTGCCTATTGTTTTTAAACAAAATAAACTAGTTCATGTTTAACAATATTCTAAAACGAACGAAATGAAAGTATCCGCGGTAATGTTGCAACTGACAAGCGAAGGCCGTCCGAACATGAGAAAAAACGCTATGCCATTTAAAATAAGGCTTTCAATGTGATCATGACTATGGATTTGTCTGCCTGTTTGTGCCGCGATCTTATAATCAAACAACGAATCGATTTAGCTAACTATAGAAATTGTATAGCATAGAAAGAGTCATAAAATTGAAAGCAATATTTTAGTAGCTGATCTTTACTTGAAATGGCAAAACAATTATGCCAAAATGAGACCACTACATACTCTTAACCTCCTCTTCGATTGACCCCCTGTACGCTATCAATAGACAAAATTACCTTTGGTCTACATTAAGTATAATCTACGTTTTTCTTATTAATTTGCGGGTTTAACTGCCATGACGCACACCAAATGTAACCATTTTGAGAGTTTCGGATGTGTAGATACATTTGACATGTACTAAAGATATATCTATGCTTTAGTTCTGCTTTACAGAGCGTCCCGTTTTTCAGCTATCATTTTGACCGTGTCCTGTATTTTAGAAAGAGAAATACGGACCATAAACTCCATACCATACCATACATGCCAAACCGTACCATACCATAAACGAGTTGTCCCGTTTTTTTTCCTTAAGTCCTGTAATTTAAGATCACTTGTACTTTAAAAAAACCGGCCACTTGCGAGTAGGACTCGCACACGAAAGGTTCTGTATAATTATCTATAGAAACGGCAAAAAAATCACGTTTGTTGTGTGTCACATTTACATTATTATTTTATTCAATTTTTTAGTATTTGTTGTTTTAGCGGCAACAGAAATACATCATCGGTGAAAATTTCAGCTGTCTATCTGTCACGGTTCTTGAGATACAGCCTGGTGACAGGCGGACGGAAGGACAGCGGAGTCTTAGTAATAGGGTCCCGCTTTACCCTTGGGGCACAAAACCCTATAAATAAGCACATAGGGTAGGTAGGGTTGGCTACTCGTATCCGTTGACCAAGATACCCCGAATGAGAGATCTGTGTTTCGTGACGCAATCATTATATTTTCGCGTTCGCGAAGGCTACGCCGGCACCGGCGCGCGGCGTTCTCGTTTCGCGACACCAAAGAGACAAATTATAACATTCGGCACGGCGATTCGTTAGACACGATCGTCGTACGCTGTCCGGGTTAAGAGCAGTGTGAACCTAGCCCGAAAACGCGGTCCCCTTTACAAACGGTGATAACGTTTTCCGCATCCTCTAAACCTTAGACCCTACAATCATTTTTTGGTATTTTTTCATTATGCCTTAGAACTAGGTTTGTATCTTTTCATTTTTTTAATATTCTTCATAGATTTGACAATATTTTTATTTTAGGAGTTTCATACAATACACAAAAGCGTCAATATTTTTAAAACTATTAAGATTATTTAAAAAATCAAAACATACAAACCTAGTTCTAGGGTATAATGATAAAATACAAAAAATCATGGCTGTAGGTTAAGGTTTAGAGGGTGGAAGACGTTATCGCCGTTTGTAGGGAGAGCGCTGGGTTCACACTCCTCTTAAAAACCGGAACGTTCCCATAAACGTATGAACACCGTTAATCTCGGTAAGAAACTCAGTGCGTCTTTTTCTAACTAGCTCAGTAGGAGAGAGATACGCTGAGTTACGTAGCGAATTAAAGCATGCCGAGAAGTTTCGTGCTGGTTGCACTGAATATTAATTTACTTGACGATAACTATGGTTGTCCCCTGTTCCCAAGAGATTTACCACTTGCATACTTTCCGGCCATTTCCGCTTTACTAAGTGGAGTGTACGTGACACATTTATAGATACACTAGCGGACGCGCGCGACTTCGTTCACGTAAAATTACTAGCCAGCTATGTCCGTCATGAATAGTGTAGCTTTCAATCTGTGAAAGAATTTTTGAAATCGGTTCAGTAGTTCCAGAAATTACCCCCTACATACAAACAAACTAACAAACAAACAAATTGTAGCTCTTTATTATAATAGTGTAGAAGTGTAGATAAGCAAACATTTTCACCAATTTTTTTTTTTTACTTACACCTATTCATACACAATGCACGCATTTACAATGAAACGCGCGAATTTTATTTTTTGTTTTACGTTCTATGCGTTGCAATAGTATATCATTACTTAGCATATAAAATGAATATAATAATATGAATTCAGTATAGTAAGAATTATAAAATTCTATTGAAATAAAATAAAATAATGAAGATCGCAGGGTCAACCTTCGGTCGGCAGTTCGAACCACCACCAAAAGCCATGGAAATCGATGAACCTTAGCGTAGCAATTCTCGCGTTAGTCGAGATGTGACAAACAGAGCTGTCAGATCTTATTGTTTTAGCATAGATATATCTAGTGTCAGACGAATCTCGATGGATGCGAGAATCGGGGTCCAAGAATGCAGTCTGTCTAATCTTCTAAGTACCAGTACTGCGTGGCTTGCACATTAAAATTGTCTTTACTGGGCAGTAAAGACATTTTTAATGAACAAGCCACGATTACAACAGGTTAGTATTGTACTAACAAAAACACAATACCTATTCATAAGTTAGCACCGAATTCTTAAGAGCGTGTCGCCGAGACGGGAAACTGTGGCCTGGGTCGAAGAATAAGCGATAAGCGAAGACACTTTTCCCATACACTTACTACCTTACCCCCCTTTTTCATAAACGCTTCGTTAACGTTTGTTAGTTAACATGTTTTATGTCTTTTTATAGTATAGGGGGCAAACGAGCAGAGGGTCACGTGATTACCATCACGGCGGTGATTGCTTACCAGCAATCACCGCCGCACATAGACACCTGCAATATCAAGAGCAAGCGCGTTGCCGGCCTTTAAGAAAGGAATGGGCTCGTTTCTTGAAGGTCTCTAAGTCGTATTCATTTGGAGACACCGAAGCCGAAAGTTGATTCCACAGAGCTGACGTACGTGGTAAAAGTCTTTATCTGTCATTGTGACGTTTGCCCTCAAATCTAATTCTAAAGTGGCCCCCTAGAAGTCGATTTTAATTCCATAGGATGTGAGCGAAATAAATTTAGGGTTCATGATGTTAGAGGGAGTCTATATACTTTTTTCTGACGAAACATACGTCAACGTGATGCCCTCATATTTATATATGTCTAACTTTTTAACGCATATTTAATTATTTATTTATTTATTCGAAACTAGGAGGGCTCAGTATTTTCTAACAGAGCTCTGTAGGTACAATCAAGGAAATTGAAACACGTACCACCGTAGAACCTAGTCGAAGAGACACACGCATGACATTTGTATGACATAGCCTGTCGTTTAACGCGTCGCGTCATTGTGATAGGGTTCTAAGGTGGTGAATATATTTCCCCTACTGTACATTTGGAAGATGTAATGACTAGAAGAGAACTGATCTGATTTTTAAATGCAGAAAATACTTAAACATTATAACTGTTATATTGATCAAGTTTTATTTAAAAATATGTTTTAAAAATTAATCTAGTAGCTCTCGAGACGCAATTAGCTCAATTCGTTTTATCGTTGGTTTTGAGCACACCCTGTATGTATGCCAAGAGCCCGCTACAGCTCGCAACTTGCGCACGCGCATCGAACTAGGTCGACGTAGCGTGCGGTGACGAATCGTGACGGATCCGTAACGTCGTCACGAACGTCATCAGTCAGCAATTTCTTCAAAGTGTACATGTCGTAAAACATGCTATTTCAATGTGAATACCATAAACAAATTACTAGAACTGAATATTGGTGACAGACGGACAGCGGAGTCTTAGTCTTAGTAATTTCAACTGTGTAACTGTAGAGATGGGAAAGCCATAAAAAAAAAACTGTAACTCATAAGATGTATCTCATGAACCGTGATAGTTACACAGTTGAAATTTTCACAGATGATTTATTTCTGTTGCCGTTTGTACAACAAATACTAAAATACAGCATAAAATAAATATTTAAGGGCCTACCATAAAACAAACGTGATTATTTTGCTCGTTTTTATAGATAACTAGCTTTTGCCTGCGACTACGTCCGCGTAGACTTGTTTAATTGAAACATGCAATCTGCAATATTTCCTGGACAAATTAATAAGAATTAGTTGCTTTGCTGCTCATGACGTCGCGGTGACGTATAACTCACTTATAGCTATCCCGTGGGAACTACGTAGTTTACGGGATAAAAAGTATCCTATGTGTTAATCCAGGTTTTAAACTATATGTGTGCCAAATTTCATCCAAATTCATTCAGTTGTTTTTGCGTGATTGAGTAACAAACATCCAAACATACAAACTTTCACATTTATAATATTAGTAGGATGTTTCGGAACCCTTCGTGCGCGAGTCCGAGTCGCACTTGGCCGGTTTTTTTACTTGTTAAGGCCCAAAATATAGTAACAAATACTCCGTTTATAGGACTTTCATACACTCCATTTTTGGAGAAAGATAGCACACGATAAAAAAATAACAGTTTATGGCAAGTTTTAATATTATTAAAAATATAGATCTATAATATTATCTAGGCCAAAGTGAAGTGTTCAAAGTCACGCAAAATCGCTTCAGCCACCCTAACATGACAGGACAAGTGCCCCGACGGAAAGTTGCTACTTAAAAATAATAGGAAGTGAGTAGTGACGAATTAATTCTGTCAACATCAACCTCGTCCCTAAAGGTCGGTCTTTGTTAAACAGTTCACACGACATTGAACGTTAAAAACATGCTGCATTTAGGATTAATGAGGCCAATCAAGCACTGTCTTAAAAGTTCAAACACATCAATTAAATTCTTACATATAATTTTAGTCGAAGTATGTTCGCACAGTCAGTCTGCACGGAGATAGAGCTAATGTTCCCTAACTTCCCATTGAATAGGGACCATTGTGGGACCAGCTCTTAGCGGGAACACGAATATACCTGATTTAACTTCACTTTGAGTTAAGCTCTCGATTTGAAAAAGTTCAACTACTCGATAACCTCCTGATCCGTTAACGTACTGTGAGATTCAGACATATTTGAATTAAACGGATCACTCTCGTATTTAAAGCCGAGTTATTGCTTGACGTTTCGGACCAGTACTCCGAAATAGTCCGTGGATCGACGGCAACCCGCCATCATCGTCATCGTCGAGTCATGGCCGTGGGGCCTCATGAGTTTTCGTCATCGGTTACCGTGCAATGCTCGATCTATCTTTAATTTTTTGACTAGCGCCATCTCTTGTGTTCAGTGCAAACTACACTCAAAGGAATGCGTCCAGAATGGGTAGCGAGACACATGCCGACTAGCTTTGTCGCTCGGTTTGCCTTCATCTAACTAGCCGTACGTAAGTAAGTACGAGCGTTCTGAGCAAAAAGCGAAAAGACCACGCATGGTAGCCATTCAGTTTGGTAACATTACACTATTTATTCCATAAACCAATACGTGATCGCGGTCAAACCTCACGGGTATCGTATGCAGCCGACATAAGGCTTAGTTTCTCATAGACTCGAACGTGAGCAAAATATTGCGACGGTTAAACTTAAATGGATTCGTTACGGCACTGAGAGGGAAAGTTCGCATTTGCATGTCGGATTGCATAAAATTTTAAGTAGGCTGTTTTGCGAAAATACTTTATATTATATTTGGTTAATTGGCTTTTTAAACACTCACTACTGTACCACTATTAGTTGAAAACAAGTAGTAAATGCAATCGATTCGGTTATTTTCAGTGATATTGATAAAATTTGTGACTCATGGTACCGATGTTCTACGGCAACAGCTACAAAACGTTAGTTATTAGAGCTTAGATTTCTATAGGTAAACCGTTGGACTAATACTAGCGATCTTTAGTTCTATGAGTGACCACCAGAGGCGCTGTTCATTTGTCCATACAAATCCCTTACGCCGTCGCGTCGTTAGCGAGTACGGTCACTGTAAACTCTTCGTAAAGGCAGTCAGACGTAGCTAGATCATATTTTCGGCATCTGCTGCAAGCATGAGCTGTAATGTTTGCGTGCTGTCATTTCGACTGCCGACAAAGCAACTAGGTCGACCATTCCGCATACCACCTATTAAGAGACAATAAAGTGACTAATTTTTAACTACTGCCAGTTCATCTCCTTTATTAACTTGCACGCAACAATTGGTAACACTCTTGAACAATGCGACCGCAATAGTACATTGTGTGCTATAAAACTTTAATATCGCGTGCGTGTGCAAATGAGATAATTCTGATCGCTTTTCAACGCAAATTTAACACAAAAGTCGTCAGTCACATGCCAAAGCTTATCGCAAGAACATCGATCCCTCACTGCACTGGGTGCACTATGCTCGCAGAACGGATGGCCGATGGGCCACAGAGTTCTCGAGTGGCGACCGCGTACCGGAAAACGCAGTGTGGGCAGACCCGCCACAAGGTGGACCGATGACCTGGTGATCGTTGCGGGAACCCGCTGGATGCAAGCAGCACAAGATCGGTCGTCGTGGTGATCCTTGGGGGAGGCCTATGTATAGCAGAGGACGTCTTTCGGCTGAAATGACGATGATGATGGTGCTGGGGCCGGAGCATTTAAGTTGCCGCGCGTGCGAATGAATACGAGTTATATAATAGACAGAGAGGCATATAGTAGCCATAGTTTTTTTTTGGTGGCCTGAATGTCTCAAATCGTAGTCCTCGCGAGAAGTAGGGGCGACTACGATTGCCTAGCAAGTAAAATTAATAAATGCATCATAAAATTTATAATGACATTTAAAATAAAAATCAAAAGAAATTTCGGTTACAAAATTTAATAACAAAACGGCGCCATCTCTCGTCAGCTGACGGTAGCTGTAAAGGTACCCAGTTGAATATGATAACTTGTTAAAAAGTTTCATATAGATGACACCGAGGGTAGTTGTACCCTTAAAATCAATAATGTAATGACCGTAAGACGAAGCACATTGAAAAAATTCGCAGGGTAGGGCAGCGGCAGTGTGGCGAAACTGGAAATCGAAAGGCACGGAATGCTGATGTTGCAGGTTCAAGTCCTGCCATTGCCCTAATTTTTCTTTGTGTTGTCATTACAATTTTAATTTATAATGAAGATCAAACGGTCTATTGGCGCGTGCGACGACTCCGGTCGGCAGTTCGAACCACCACCAAAAGTCATCTAGAACGGTGAACCCTTTGATCGCAATTTAGTAGTCATAGTAGGGCGCTTCGTATATCGAAGCACCGTTTTTGTTCTAAGTAAAACTTCTGTACTTGTCCTGTTATTATTTTTTGTAGCAAGGTTTCCCAGTGGCCTAGAATTCAGATTTCTGGTTGTCTGTATAGTCTTTCGTAGACTGCCTGCGTGATTCACACATTAGGAATCTACAATTGTTTCGTGTTATTAATATTAAGCTGGTAACAAAGCGAGATGTTTATCGCGATAAATTGCTTTGTTATTACCTTCCGCGTTTTTTGTGTGCTTCCATGTTTTATACCACCATGGGATAGTATCTCTGTTATTCTCTAAGCCAGCGTTTCTCAACCTTTTTCAAGGGCGGACCCCTGCTGCAATGTTACCATGATGCGTGAACGCTCAATATCAAACAAAAGCCGCTTGTATACTTTTATATATGCAATATTCAAGTGAGCCTATTTGACTCACACGAGAAGTGCGACGCCCGTCAAACGCTCGGCCGCGTCGTTATGCTTTATAATTTTTTCTTGTAATATTTATTTCGTCTGCGGACCCCTTAGGATAGATTTGGACCCCAAGTTGAGAAACACTGCTAAGCACATCAGCGTCAGTCTCGACGTCGAGGCATCGCCCTGTCTCGGTCACCCGAGCTAGCGCTAGAGCAAGACTGGGCGCTGCGCCAGCGTCGAACTCGTCGATGTTGAACTTAAAGAATCACTGCCTTGTACGGTCAAGGAAATTGAAACACATACCACCAGTCGAAGAGACATACGCATGCCATTTGTGTGACATAGCCTGGCGTTTAACTCGTCGTGCCATTGCGATAGGGTTCTAAGGTGGTACGTGAACATATTTCCCCTACTGTACATTAGTCGTACGCACTCTGTATCAACACCTTTTTAATGATTAAAAAAAGTTGAATATTTAAGTTTACCGTATTGAATTCAAGCACAGTATATAAATATTCAAGTTTGTGTATCAATCTACATCTACCCTATTGTATAACTGAACTAAATGGTACAAAATTTAAATCTATTGCCAAGAAGACATTAATTTCTCGGGCGTATTATAAAATCAATGACTATATCTTGGACAAGGATGTTTGGAAATGATCCCGATTTGTATTGGCGATCCCTGGATCCATAAATTGTATTTTTTTTAAATTTGAAATGTAAAATAACATTGTAATGTTGATTTATTTAAAAAATTACACCTCATTGAGTTTTTTGCCGGTATCTTCTCATCAGAGGTTTTTCCGAACCGGTGGTAAATTTTTTGACATTCATAAGTGCTACCTGTAAGCCTAATCTGAATAAAACATTTTGCTTTGATTGTTTTTTTTCTTTGTTTGTCGGTATTAGGTAATTTCTAGACTATTAAACGGATTCCGAATATAATTTCACTAATTTAAAGCTACACTGTCCCTAACGGACATGCTCCTTCCAAGTGAACGAAGTCGCGGGCGTCCGCTAGTATATTGTAATGAAAAGGAATTTGATATTATTTCACTACTAGTCAAAGTCAAATTCAAAATATCTTTATTCACATTAGGCTTGCAGGAAGCGCTTATGAATGTCTGATAATTTAGTACTGGTTCAGAAAAAACCTCTGATGAGAAGATACCGGTACAAACGCAACGAGGTGTGATTTTTAAATAAACCAAAATTACATTGTAAGTTTGTACATCTTAAGTATGGTATGCGGGTGGTAGGACCTTGTGCAAGGTCCATCCGGATCGCTACCACCATCTTGCTCGCTAATCCTGCCGCTAAGCATGCAGCAGTGCTTGCAATGTTGTGTTCCGGCGTGGAGAGCAAGATAGCCGGTGAAATTACTGGCGCAAGAGATATTCCATCTTAGCCCTCTGGGTTGGCAATGCATCTGCAATCTCTTCGATGTTGCGGGTGTCTATAGGCGGTGGTGTACACTTACCATCAGGTGACCCACTTGCTTGTTTGCCTTCCTATATCATAAAAAAGTGCCATCAGACCACACACCTACTCTAATGTTTCCTACCTATGTTCACCTACATACTGTAATGTTTTTTGTGTTCCAAATATTATATAATTTTTCTTTTTCAGTGGAACGCCGCTGCGGGCATCCAGCCGTGCCGCCGAACGCCAAAGTCTCGCTGGCCAGTGACACAGACATACGGCCAGGGTCCATTGCCACGTACGAGTGCGACGACGGCTACGAGCTGTTCGGAGCACACCAGCGGGAATGCACGCTGAGGGGCGATTGGACCGCCGAGCCGCCATTTTGTGGTAAACTTAGAATACAGACATTAAAAAAAACCGATATTATAAAATCCGTTTCATGAAATATTATTCACTGAGTAGCGCTGTCGCTGTTGTCGTCGTCGCCGCTGTCTGTCATAGTCGTCAGAATATATACCTTTTTAAAACCAAATTACTCGCACACGAGCAAGGTCCTTCCGTCAAGGCACCTTCTTACGCGCTAATCCAACCGCTAAGCAACAGTGCTTGCACTTTGTATTCCGGCGTGGAGAGCAAGGCAGCCGGTGCAATTACTGATACAAGAGGTATTCCACCTTAGCCCTCTGGGTTGGCAACGCAACTGCAATCTATTCGGTGTTGCGTGTCTATGGGCGATGGTGATGATATCTTACTATCAAGTGACCCACTGGTTCGTTTGCCGTCCTGTTATATATTAAAAATGCAATTTAATAAAAAAATCCTAGACTCTACCAAAACAGGGTTATTAGAGCATACATACGCAACTGATATCACTCTGTGATTTCAGTAACGGGAAGAGTGGCTAACTGTCCTGCATTTTAGAGGACGTCCCGTTTTTTTAGCTATCATTCTTGCCGTGTCCTGTATTTTAATAAGACAAATACAGAACCATGCCATACGGTAAACGCGTTGTCCATGAATTCTGTAATTTTATATCACATGTCCTGTAAATTAAGCACACAAAGTAATTTCGTCTTTCATTGAGATCCAAAACTGGAGCCTCTGTACTAATTTTTAATAATATAAGTGGCATCTATGTTATACCCCTTTTTGATAATGCCACAATTGATTAACAATGCGAGGGCATGCGAATATTATTGGACGATTTTACCTGTGGCCCGTTTCACTAAGCTACAAGTTACAATTTTACAAGTCTAAACCGGCAACATTGGTCAAAAATGACCAATGGCAATGGGCATAATGACCAATGATGCCGGTTTAGACTTGTAAAATTGTAACTTGTAGCTTCGTGAAACGGACCACTGCATTCACAGATCCATTTTCACGGACAGCGCTGGCGATTTCATAACAAACAAACGAATGCCTGCAGCTCGCTATCGCATCTCACACACTGTGAAATCGCACGCCTAAAACCGGAACGGAACAAGTCCACACGCGAATCCTTTCGAATTTGAATCTAAACGTGCATAGATAAAGTTTAAAACGTGATGTGTACTTTGTTTAACTTTACTTCCGGAATCATATGTTGGCTTTAGGATTCAAAATCATAAACAACCGTGTCGTAAGTACTTCCCGCTGTGTCGTCCGTCCCTTTGCAGAGCCGAGTCAATTTATTTGATTAATTCTGCTTTTAAATCAGAGAAGTTTTTCACAGATACAGTCAACTAATTTGATTCATAGGCCACTGTAGACCCCTTCCATAATTAATGTCATAATGACTTCTCAATAAGTATCATAATATGCCAGCGTTGACACTATAGAAATAGTACAGCATACATTGAAAGCCTCGTTGAGTTTCTTGCCGGTATCTTCTCATCAGAGGTTTTTCCGAACCGGTGGTAAATTTTATGACATTCATAAGTGCTACCTGTAAGCCTAATCTGAATAAAAATATTTTGAAATTGTTTTGAGAGCCAAAAAGAGACGACTACGAACTCTAAACCTCCTCTTCAATTGACATCCTTACACAATTAATGGACGAAATGGTTACCTTTGGTCTACATTAAGGTAGAATAATCTAAGTTCTGCTTATTAATTTGCTGGTTTTACTACCTTAACGTGCCCAAGGTAACCATTTTGACAGTTTTGGGTGCGTACGACATGTACTGAGGCTATATCCATGCTTTAGTTCTTTATTCAAGGATGACACGTGCCGACTACGTTCTTCATGCAGTAGCCTAGAAATCACATAGGTTGACTGTATTTCTATTAACTGTACACTGTGCAAGTACATACTGTTATCCAAAGAATTGAAAATATATCCTGCTTGGAACCGCACTAGGCACATCGGTTTCTAATCGAAGCTGAGCACAACACTGCTTGGAGCATAATCTGTGGTCAACCGGGTATTTCGCGCCTTGAGTTGTTCTGTCATTCGATGTGCTTTGTAAAATCACAGAATAAATAATAGGACTGACGTACAGAAACTTCTCTTTTTCCACCACCATTAAACGAATTCCAACTTCATGATCAGGTCCAAAAATAATAAATGCCATTTGTCATCAGGAACGAACGTAGCTTTTCGTAAGCCTGCCAACCAGTCAACGACAGTGCGCGGCGGCGGCGCTGCTAGCGGCAACGACGGCGAGAAGACCACAGAGCACGACGGCAAACGCTGCACCGAGACGCAACGCGAGGCCAGTCCGTGGTGGCAAGTGGACTTGCTGCGCCACTACGCTGTGAAAGTAGTGAGGGTTACCACCAGAGGATGCTGTGGTAAGTAACAGCTTTTAAAGACCTCGTTAGAAAAAAAAGTGTGTTTTTAGTTTTTTTCTATGATCACTATTTCATGAATTATCAGGAGTAGAAAAACGATGCAAGTCCCGCGATAACGCTCCCTGCAAAACTGTCCGACAATATGACGACATAAATTCGGTACTTTGGCTAGTTAAATGTAAAAAGCGTGAAACTAAAATCTAGTTTTTTTTTTAAATAAAAAGAGCGTTTATATGGTTACTCCGTTAATGAAACTTATTTTATTTTCTACCAGGGTTCTAATGAAAAGGGAATTATTTAAAACAAAACATTTAAACTTTGTTTAAAAATAAGTTTTTTACCTTTGATTCGTTATAGCTCCCATAATATATGCATTTTTAAAATTATTTTTGTCCCATACTATGTTGAAATAACGATCTACAACAATTTTCTACTTTCACACTATTTGGTTTAAGGTGTCTAGTACACAATTTGCAACTACTGACTATTGTACTGAGATAGTATGTGGACTGGCCCTCCGCCGTAGCCGCTGATAAAAGCTTTACAGTTTGAGCATGAAATACTTAAGAGAAATAATTTAGAAAATCCGGCCAAGTGCGGCCGCGCACCGAGGGTTTCGTCATCAACAACATCTAGTATCGCATTTTTGCTTAGTATGACCAAAAAAAAATTTTTTTGTGATTATTAATAACAAATTTACGGTTTTCGGATTTATTATTTTATTTGTGCTGTGAGACCTTGCTTCTTGCCAAATTTCATAGTTCTAGGTCAACAGGAAGTACCCCATAGGTTTTTGAGTGCGTTGCGAATGTATGAAACATGCGGCATAAACGGCCGTATCTTTTGATTCCGTTGACTTAGAAGTTTGATTTTTTCACGGCTCTAAGGGACTGCATACTTAAATATTTGATATTAATTTCAACTCAATACCTCCATGCGTTCTAAAGAAAAATAGTCTTGACAGACAGACAGACAGACGGACAAACAAAGTGATCCTATAAGGATTCCATTTTTCCTTCAGAGGTACGGAACCCTAAAAAAACCAATTAAGACCCGGGGTCCAAATCAAGCCTAACGAAACCTTTCGTAAACCTTACTTAGCAAACATGATTACGGATTAACGATAGGATATCGACACACGATGTATCGTCACAGACGCCTAGATTTCCCCTCCAGTACCATTACCATGAGTTTCTATCGAAAATTCGTATTACGTTACTACAGTCGATAGCGGTTAAATACGCTCCCATTGAAAGAGTTAACCATAGTCGATACGGTATTTTTCGATGACATGTGTCAAATTTGTGACTCATGGTACCAATATTCTACGGCAACAGCTACAAAACGTTAGACACTGACGTTCAGATTTCGATAGGTAATTAACCGTTGAACTCATATTAGCGATCTTTAGTTATCTAAGTGAGCGATAGAGGCTCTGTGCAATTTCCCATACGAATCGTTTTACGCTGTCGCTAGCGAGTATGGTTACGGCTAGGTGCACTGTACTCATGGTAAGGGTACTGGTGCGTGCAAGACTGCCAATGTATGACGTCTAGTGTTACCTGAGTTATTAGACTGTGGCATATGGATGACGGATGTTATGTGTGAAGCAACTCCGTCTGTTGTGCGATGATATCAAAGCAATGGAGGGTGAAATTTAAGCTGTTGTTAACCGAACTAACATATAAAGGTTGTTGCACACCACACCTTTAGATCACTCCTTAGACGGACTTGATTTTTAGATATTTTTTTTTAAACAACATAGGAAGGCGAACAAGCAAGTGGGTCGCCTGATGGTAAGTCATCACCACCGCCTATAGACACCTGCAACAACAAAGAGAATGCAGATGCGTTGCTAACCCAGAGGGCTAAGATGGAATACCTCTTGTGCTAGTACGGAACACAACAGTGCAAGCACTGCTGCTTAGCGGCAGGATTAGCGAGCAAGATGGTGATAGCGATCCGGACGGACCTTGCACAAGGTCCTACCACCTGCAAGTATTTATTTATTTGCAAAACTATAAACAAATTACATTATTTGAGATCTTAAACATAACTAACAGTTATATGGCAACTGGTAGTGCGCTGCAAGGTAGACCGATAAAAAGACCTAAAATTTAGCTAATTAATTTAATAATAAGAATATCATGACATAGGCAATCCTATTTAATTCATTAATATATTTTTTTAGATGTAATTAATTCCGTATAAAGCATTTCGCACTAATTTGTATGAGTTTATTAAATTTTTGTAACCGAAATTTCTTTCGATTTTATTTTTAAATGTTTTAACAGTTAAATGATTAAATTAAAATTGTAATGACAACACAAAGATAAATTAGGGCAATGGCAGGACTTGAACCTGCAACATCAGCATTGCGTGCCTTGCGTTTGCCAGTTTTAGAGGCAGTGTGGCGAAACTGGCAAACGCAAGGCTCGGAATGCTGATGTTGCAGATTCAAGTCCTGCCATTGTCCTAATTTTTCTTTGTGTTGTCATTACAATTTTAATTGTATGAGTTTAAATTAAAATGTAAGTACTTTCCTATATTTCATAGTCCTTGTCATTTGCCTAAGATACAGGCTACTTTTGTATCCTAGTTTATTCCTAATTAGAAAGGTGTACTAAGTATTATTTTCATTCGATTTAGCGCTTAGGCGTTATTTTATTATGTCGAGTCAATAGTTTAGTATTTTTGATCTGTACGAACTAACACATAGATATAATGTAGTGCTTACTAACAATTCATCCTGTATATGTAGGTACCATGATTATTATAATAAATAATTTAAATTAATTTGAATTTGAATTATTAATGTCATGCATGGCTATTATACAAAAAAAAAACAATTTATACATTAAAGTAAATAACATTTCGCACGCTTAGTATTAAAGTGACCCATTTCTGAATAATACACGTCCCAAAATATCACCTTAATTAAAAGACATAGGGTTTAATTTTGGGAAATATCATATTCAGAATTGAGTCGCTTTAATTGATCTGATTTGTGACATTTAGGTACCTTAAACATTTCTTATCGCGCTTAGTCATTTCATTATCATTCATTGTATTATTTTACTTTTTACTTTAAATTTAACAATCTAATCATTAGGACTTAAATTAAAACTTAATGTTATTTATTGCATTATTAAACTAATAATAGGCGCTAACCCTTATTCTTAAAAACTTAACAATATTTTTATGCTAACAAATGTTTTTTCCCTTTCATTTGAGGGCAAACGTCACAATGACAGATAAAGACGTAATTAATGTTAACTAACAAACGCTTACGAAGCGTTTATGAATAAGGGGGTAAGTATATACAAACTAACCCTGCGATCCAAGGTGGTCCAAATAAAATATTTTGATTTAAACAGTAATAAACAATATATTCAGGCGTTACTTTGCGGAGGTCCATATCAACAAACTGGAACAAATTATCGTGCTACTCCGCGAAACCTCCGCGGTTTCGCGGAGTAGCAAGGTAATTCGTTCCAGTTTTTTTTAAACAGTAACTTAATAAGTCTCTATAAAGTTTTATCGTTCAACTCCACTGTCAGTTGAGAGTGTAATGTTTGAAGTGTACATTATACCAATATCCTTTGATTGACTGTAACATTATTCCACAGGTCATCAACCTCTTCAGGATCTGGAGATCAGGGTGGGGAACAGTAGTTCGGACCTGCAGAGGAATCCCCTCTGTGCCTGGTTTCCTGGCACCATCGGTAAGTACTTTTAAAGATTACTAAATTAGACAATGCTCTCTCACACTCTGAGTGATCGAATCAGAAATGAGAAGATCCGCAGACGAACGAAAGTAACCGACGGTGGCAGTGGGCAGGGCACATAGCACGGAGAACTGATGGCCCATCGGCCATCCCCATCGGGATGGGGAATGGCGGCCGCGTATTGGCAAGAGCAGCGTAGGACGACCAGCCACAAGATGGTCGGATGACGTCGGACAGGTGGCAGGAAGGCGCTGGTTGCATGCCGCTTCCAACCGGTCACTTTGCAAATCCATGGAGGAGGCCTATGTTCAGCAGTGGACTTCTTGTGGCTGAGATGATGATGATGATGATGAAAGAAAATACTGCGCCCCTAGCAAGACAGCCCAGGTTTAGTTTAACCCCTCCCTGCGTCTCTGTCTAACTAGTGTCATAAGAAAGGGACGCAGTTAGAGATAAACTAAACTTGGCCAGTGATGTTAGGGCCACTGGAGTAGACAGCACTGATGTGACGAATGTTTGTATTTGTATTCGCAATGTTCTTGACGTTCACATTGGCATTTTACAGGATATAAAGTATCCTATGTTTCAATCCAGGACATGATCTACCTGTTTACCAAATTTTATCTAAATCCGTCCAACCGCGTTAACGCGTAATTGACGAACAAATTTAATATCCAAACACCATTACTTTCGCATTTATAATATTGGTAGGATAGAGAATAGGGATCGTGCATTAATAATGTGAGGCTGGAAAGAGGAGATGGCGGTTCGGCAAAAATCACGAAATGTCACAAAGGAGGAGGGGGTGAAGTGAAATATCAGGTGTATTATTTTTTTTGTTGAACTGGAAAGTGGCGTTTGATCGAAAATTTTAAGTTACTTTGTTTTAAAGAAAATTCATATGATTTTGGGTAGGAGAGTCTTAAACCTCACCAAGTTTCACCAGGGGGAGGGAGAGGCGTTAAAAATTCACATGATTAATGGACCCATAGTAGAATTAAGTACTTATTCCAAAAAAATTAGTAAGTTAAGTCGACCAAGTAATTGCTTGACCACTTTTGAACCTTATCCCTTTGTTATACGGTCGAAAAGTGGTCAAGCAATTTCTTTGTCGACTATACATTGTGCAGATTTAGCTATCTGGAGCACGACAGTGTTTGTTATGGTTATATATAATGTTGCAAGCGCCCAATGAGTGAACTCAAGGCACGGTGTTAACGAAAAAGAACGCGATGGCACGTGCCAGTTGGAAAGGAAACGGGTCAAGATCGGCTCTTTCCATGAAAATTTAAAGTATTTGTTAAAGCTATTTTATTAGGAATATTTATGTGAAGTTTTGGGCATCAACTTTTACATTCATCCTGAAATGGTACAAAAATAGCCAAGGCCATCAAATGTGGCATATTTGTTGAAACTTTGCCATTTTAGACTATTCTAAAAAAAAATACTTTGTCTAATTAAGGCTAGTTTTAAAGCTTATTCGAGAGACTGAAAATATTGTCACCTCCTTTGATTAATGCATCCACGTTGAGCAAAATCAAAATAAACTCAAAATCATTTATTTGTTTAGTTTGAGGTTTGAGGGAATCATCCATAGGCGTGGCTTCATTTATTGCGTGTAATTTACTAAAAAGCGGGAAAAAAGAAGGTTCCATATACCCAACAACAATCGTTAAAACCGATTTCTCAAGCTTTTCAAGGCTTAGCTAGTTTTTCGTACAAGGTCAGTTTTTGCTGTCTTTGATGACTTTCAGTAGATATAAATGTTAGTCTCCAAATACTTAAGCATTAATGCGAGTGAGTCTAGGGCAGCCTCGGCGTACCTTTGTCGACCTTCGTGATGTCCTGAAGACAGGTCAAATCAAAAGTACCTGGAACCGCCGAGCATGTATGAAGAGAGGAATGTGTGTGGAGGAAGTGAGGGAAGTACGAGTATGCCAGGACCGGGGCAACGTTCTGTGGTCTTTGCCTACCTCAAAAGGAAACAGGCGTGAGCTTACAATAATAATAATTATTATAAAGGGGGCCCATCTAGCGGAGGGCGAGTCACCATCTGCCAAGATCACTCCGGATGTCTCACGCAATAGCTCAGTAATTAGTCCATCATTTTCCCCCTGTAGTCTTATGCGGTTTCGATCCCATCTTCCCACAATACTCAGTCTTTACCTCTGGCGGGGGCTTCCTCTGCTCGTGTCCCTATGATGCGGGCAGGGACAGCATCCGCCCAGTTTACCCGTCACATTTCATTAAATTGTCTAAAGGGCCTCTACGTGTTGGCTTCGGCTCCGCGCACGCCTTAAAAAGTCCCGGGACACTATTGTCTCGTGAATAGGAACGACATACAAATAATAATACTTAAGCACCAAGGCAGCCCAATGCGGTCGTCTAAGATATTTTTCGATTGTTTAAAGTTAAAAAGCTCACTAACGAAACCTGATTTCGTGTTTCAAAATGAACAGAAAAAAAAACACTTTTTAGTTAGTGATTTACATACGGTGCTACTCTTTATTTTACGTTGTTACGTAATTTTACTACTCTATTTTTTAGTCCACAAGAGAAACCTACCTTCCAAAGACTGATGACAGTATGGTCTTAATGGTATCTGAGTAAACCGCTATAACATACAGACAGACGAAAGGATAACCCGACAGAGAGGTTACAAATACTCTATTTTTACTCCGAAACAATGTATCTAAGTAAATGAATAAGAGAAGAAATTAAATAAGGCAAATCAAGAGTATAAAAACAACAACAACAAATATTTTTTATTGATTCGCACAAGTAAACAAAATGAAAGAACACAAATAGGGAAGTTTTACATGGGAGTCAACAGGCGGTCCAGTCGCTAAGCAGTGATTCCTTCTAGACAACCTTTAGCAAGAGCTTCTCGGCTTTTGCAGGATAGCAAGGTTATTTTGTTCTAATTTATTGACATGGAAATTAGGTAGTGCCTGAATATATCCCGTTTGAAAATCATCCAAAGACACTGGGTATCTACCAAAACGCAGCACCTGATAACTAATAGAAACTGTAAACAGTTCAAAGTACTGCATTTCATCGCTGCTATTTTTACCGACTGCGCTAAGGAGGGTAATAGCAACAATACCCTGAAATTAGGCCGATGGCGAAACGCTCGATTGCGCCATGAAAAACCATACAGTTTCAATATGTTCACTTTTACAATCGAACCAACAACCACTGGGTTTGAGGTTTGAGATGAGCGAGGATGCGTAGCGAGGGATGTGTTTGTATATAAAGAACCAATGAGCCGTTTCCACCAGAGCTAATAGGTCGGACTCTAATCTTAATTTACTAGCGACCAGTCCCGACTTCACACGATACAATTAGGATGTGGTACATTAAAACTTTCCATAAAAACTCTCTTAATGTCAGTGAAAACCGTACAGTATTACCAAAAATATATTGTGCCACGATGTACCTGCGCAGTAGACCAATTTTAGTAGCACGAGAAATTTCGATCTACCAATGATAAAGTAGAATTTTACGCGCGCTAAACTCTTGCGCTTTTATTGGTCTATCGATTTCGGAGCAACATGGCGGCAGCCCGTGCGCCACAGTGTACGAATTGTGTAAGCGGGACAAAGCTAAGAATGCATAGCAAGCAATACTCTGCCAGTTGCGCTTGCAAATAAAGTACAATATGGATTATTCACACGTTCGGCTACTGTCGGAAACCGGTCTGCGCTTCTCTGCGCAAACGAATACTGCGGAGGCACAATATATTTTTGGTAAAACTGTATCAAAATTCGTAACCCCCTTAATAACCCCCTTATTACTAACCTGTATGGCACAGTGGCACATGTGTCTGCCTACTGTGAAGAGGTCCCGGGTTCAAATCCTGGTATGGGCAAATATTTGTGTGCCGAATATGAATGTTTGTACCTGAGTCATGGATGTTATTTGTATTTAAGTATGTATTTATCTATATATGTATGTTTATCCGTTGTCTTGTATCCATAGTACAAGCTTTGCTTAGTTTGGGACTAGGTCAATTGGTGTAAATTGTCCCGAGATATTGATTTATTTTTATTTTATTTTATTTTATTTATAAACTCTTCGTAAACGTTTGCCAGTTAACATTTTTTATATCTTTATCTGTCATTTTGACGTTTGCGCTCAAATGAAAGTGACAAAACATTTGTTAGCTTAAAAAGATTGTTAACTTTTTAGGAATAGGGGGGTAAGTAGTTAAGCTGCGTTAAAATATAAGATAAAAAAACCCATGTCGTTATCTGTTGCAAAACTTACTAACTGTAATTTATCTTTATCTGAGTCCCTTTCTCATGACACGTGTTAGAGTCGCAAGGAGAGATAAATTAACCTCGAGTGGTCAAGGTAAAGTTAATCAAAAGCTAACATATGTACGAATTGCATCATGAAGTAGAACTTTAAAAGCTTTCCAATGCCGCAATGGAATTAAAATTAAAGTGATGGAATAATAGGCCTTAATAGTGCCGATACATCAATTAGGCGTTGAAACCATAAACCTACTGTAGTGAGGTATAGATGAACAAAGACCTCCACCTCGACACCTCGTTGAGTTTCTTGCCGGTATCCTCTCATCTGAGGTTTTTCCGGACCAGTGGTAAATTTTTTGACATTCATAAGTGCTACCTGTAAGCCTAATCTGAATAAAATATTTTGACTTTGATTTTGACTTTGAAGAGCTAATTGACATGTAACCATTTTTAATATGTCAAAGTCAGACTAGGTTCCACGCACGTAGCACTTGGTGATTTGTACTGACACCGCTGTCGTCGGTGCACTGGCACGAACAGGACAAGCATATTATGAGCATTTGCTCATATGCATCGGCTACACAAATCACCGCGGAAGGCTACAGTAATGCGAAAGTTAATACTAAAGCTAACTAGAGCTGAAATGTCATTCAAATCAGTTTACGATGAACGGCGTCGTCACCTTCGTTGGGTTTCTTGCTGGTATCTTCTCATCAGACGTTTTTTCATTCATTCTTAAGAAGAGTGTGAACCCAACCCTAAAAAGCGCTCCCAATACAAACGGCGATAACATTTTCCACCCTCTAAACCTTTACCTATGGCAATGATTTTTTGGTATGTTGTCATTATGCCTTAGAACTAGGTTTGTATGTTTTGATTTTTTAATATTCTTCATAGATTTGACAATATTTGCATTTTAGAAGTTTCATACAAAACACAAAAGCGTCAATATTTTTGAAACTATTAAGAATATTTCAAAAATCAAAACATACAAACCTAGTTCTAGAGCACAATGATAACATACAAAAAAATCATGGCTATAGGTTGAGGTTTAGAGGGTGGAAAACGTTATCGCCGTTTGTATGGAGAGCGCTCCCGTTCACACTCCTCGTAAGTGCTTCCTGTAAACTTAATCTAATGCTACATTATTATTATTATGTCAAAGACGTAGGTCGTCTAGTATATTATAAGTCTATGGCAGAAATACTGGTATCTTTTCCGTCAAACAACGTTCCCAGCATTAGAGAGCCTGGGAACGTACTGACACGGTTCACTTTCATCTGATTGACTGATTGGTATCGCATAGCACGTGAAACTCACCTATTGCACAAATATAACAGCTGTAGGTGTTTTATATTTGTGCACATAGCTACCAAACAGTCCCACAAATAGTATAAAACACCAGACCAGACGGCCAGATAGCCTAGTGGTTAGTGACCCTGACCATGAAGCTTGAGGTACCGGGTTCGATTCCCGGGAGGGGCAAATGTTTGTATGATGAATACGAATGTTTGTGCCCGAGTCATGGATGTTATATGTATTTAAGTATATATTTATCTATATAAGTATGTATATCCGTTGTCTAGTACCCATAACACAAGCAGCTTTAGTTGCTTACTTTGGGACTAGGTCAATTGGTGTTAATTGTCCCAAGATATTTATTTATTTATTTATTTATTTAAAACAGTTATGATACGTAGCAGCAGTCTTGTAGAGTGATTCGATTAACGCGACAGCGACGAGTTCGACGCTGGCGCAGCGCCCCGTCGTGCTCTAGCGCTAGCTCGAGTGAACGAGACAGGGCGATGCCTCGACGTCGAGTCGGACGCTGATGCGCTTAAAGAATAACAGTTGTGATAAATTTAATAAGTAAATTATTTCGAAAATACTTACAGAATACAGCCATTAGGTAGGTTGCTACTGCATTTCATAACAAACAAGGAAGGCAAACAAGCAATTGGGTCACCTGATGGTATGTGATCACCACCGCCTATAGACACCCGCAACACCAAAGAGATTGCAGATGCGTTGCCAACCCAGAGGGCTAAGATGGAACACCTCTTGTGCCAGTAATTATACCGGTTGTCTTGCTCTCCACGCCGGAACACAACAGTGCAAGCACTACTGGTTGTTTAATTTTAAGGACGGTAATATTTAGTGTAATAATTTAAGTGGAAAACCCGATAATTAATTATATGAGCTATTATATTTAGAATAATGTGACATAAAAATAATTATGATTAAAATGGTTAGTTAGCCCGTGCCCTTATAAAAATGGAACCACGCATTTGTACACCTCCGGGTAAAACATAGAGAAACAATACTTTGTACCAACATCATGTATTTCTATACGGTTACCTATGTTTAGACAAATAAATATATTCTTATTCTTATTCTTATTCTTATTCTTATTCTTACTGGTCAGCGGCAGGATTAGCGAGCAAGATGGTGGTAGCGATCCGGGCGGACTTTGCACAAGGTCCTACCACCCGCAAAATCGTCTATGTTTATTACATTTTAGTAGCCGTGGCGGGTCGCTAGTATTATTTATTCTAAAATACTAAATATAACAGATTTTTTAAACAAAGACCTTGCAATCCGATCCTACATAAAGTGATGTGTGGAAACCTGCTATTGTCCTTTAGCATGGCCGTCATTCACTTTGTCTAGACTTCTTTTAGACCAACATTGAATGCTCTCGCAACTAATATTACCGTTAAATAACCTTTAGTAACGGTCAGGGGAAGATCTTTAATTTAGTCTGTACTGCAAGGTTATTGTGACGTTTATTTTGAAGTGGAAAAAACAAATTAAACAATATAAAGATAAATTTTGTAACCGAAATTTCTTTCGATTTTTATTTTAAATGTGCAGCGGCAGTGTGGCGAAACTGGAAAACGCAAGGCACGGAATGCTGATGTTGCAGGTTCAAGTCCTGCCATTGCCCTATTTTTTTTCTTTGTGTTGTCATTACAATTTTAATTTAATATTAAGATACATAATTTAGATAACTTAAACTAAATCTATGCTATGTTTCCCAAGTCAGATCCCTGCGAGATGCCTTGATGCTGGCTGCGCTCCCCTTTGGATCGATATGCCAATCTTCATAGTGTCCCTGGATGAAGGCTTTGTTAATTCATTTGTGGCTATGAAATTATCTATGACCTCCTATGGCCTATGTTTTGAAAATAGTCCGAGACCCTGTCTCCAAATAGTATACCATGTTTAACAATTAAAATGTAAAAAAATAACATTTTAATATTGAATGAAAATGAAAATGAAAAATTTATTTTGCAAGTAGGCCATATAGGCTCTTTTACATGTCTGAATCTACTAGCGCTTCGGAAAATGGAAGAATCTGCTGAGAAGAAACGCCGCAAGAAACTCAGCAGTTTATCTTTTTTTTTTCTTCTCTTTTGAAAACAAGATTACAGAGCAATATAATACAATCATAACAATAGTTCACATAAAGTGTAAAAAAAAAAAAAAAAAAGATAATAAATAGCACAGCAAGCTTTAAGCATATTGAACGAACTGGCACTAGTACAGATTGACCAAGAGATGTATAGGGTCCCCAGGTCAAAGAAATTAGAATCGGGATGTATGTGGTCCCTGATCAAATACTTAGTCTAAATAACTTAGAGATGTATAGTCTCTAAGGGTCAAAACAAATTAATTACCTTAATCTATGCTTAGCAGAGGTGTAAAACGCCTCCACGGTCAAATTGTACAATATTACTTGGAGATGTATAGTCTCCGAATGTCAAAAGAATATAAGAATAAAAATATTCATGTCAAAAAAAAAAAAAAATTGGTGAAAATCCAACAAAATCAGTAATAACAACTCAATATATGTCTATATTTAGTTATATATATAAATATAAATAAATAGACAACACGATGAAGTCTCCCACATCAAACCGCATTTAAGTACCTACATTTTAGGCTTTTTGAGAATTACATTAGTCTTTGCAGCATGAATAGTCCGGACCCCACAAACAGCACCCGATCACGAGTATGACGCGTATCTCAGCCATCGTCTCCCTCAACCATATTGCAGGGAAGGTGGCGACCCGATCAACGACGCCACCGTAAGCAATGCCCTTTAAGCGAGCATGACATACTCAAGCAGTAAGACTACAAAAGAGAAATTGAATACGGCTCGTCTGGCGAGAAACATCACAATGTGCTCCAAAATAATAATTACACTTTAATAGGATGTCATACATAATTAATAGGAATAAAATTAAGTGATAATAAAAATTAAAAAAAAAGATTAATGCTTAGAAATGTCACAAACATACAATTATTTATTAAAGTCAAAGATATTTAAATTAAATAGTGAACAGCCGATATTTAAATTAAATATTCACGCCTTTAGAACTGGCCAAGTCAAATCGTCGCATATATATTCGTCGACTTTGTAATAAGCTTTTTTCAATAGCGTGTTTTTAATATACCTCTTGAATGCATTTAGAGGTAATTCCCATACATCCACAGGCACTTTATTATAGAACCTCACGCAGTTCCCTAGAAAGGAAGGAAGGAATTGAATTATTAGAAATAATGGCATGTAGTTGAATTTCCAATATCTTGTTATCATAGGTTATTATAGAACCTCACGCAGTTCCCTAGAAAGGAAGGAAGGAATTGAATTATTAGAAATAATGGCATGTAGTTGAATTTCCAATATCTTGTTATCATAGGTTTTTCCGAACCGGTGGTTTCTGACATTCATAAATGCTTCCTGTAAGCTTAATCTGAATAAAGAAATTTAGATTTTGACTTCTCTTTTCAACGTAGTAATGTATAACGTGTATGTGGGATGTAATTTGAATAAGAAAAACCCCATATATTTTCCCAACATCAAAACCACTTAATAATTTTACAGGTCTTCGTCTTGGCCTAAACTGCCATTCCTCATTTCTTCCAAATTCAAACATACAAATTCTGTTATTCAAATCTTTTTACTCTCTTACACTCGTTCATACAATCATCTTGCTGTCACTCTTACACCTTCGTACGTCATCCTACATGTATTTATTTTTTCGGCAAACGCGCGATACTGATTTGAAAAGCGGCGTTTTGTGTATTAATTTTTTCGTCTAATGTGTACTATACAAAATCAAAAGCGACTTATAGTGTGGCCTTGATTCGCCGTTGCCAGGCAACAAACGAAGTTAAGATTCTTTGTTGGTATGTACTGAAAATTACACGTGATAAAGGAGGGGGGGAGGTAGTTTTAAACCTCACATGTATCACCAAGGGGGGGGGGGGGGGGTTAAATAATGCTAAACAAACATCACGAGATTAATGGACGGCGCCTTATTCTAAGGGCTTCAGTTTAATGGAATCCAACTGGATGTTACCATTAACAATACTTATGTAAAATGGAACGTAGGAAAACGTTTTCAGCTTTTCAGGTAAACTGTGGCAACAAAAGAAAGCCGTATTTTATTATGATTTCAAGGGAAATACATGGCTGTTTGATCGTTCTGTTTGATGGGAAATGTAAAGCTTTCAAGTTCAGTGAAAGAATCCACCACAAACAATAATAAAAAAGTGGGCGAGTAAAGAACCGGAAAAGCGCGAATTGGACTAGCGCACCGAGGGTTCTGCCAAAACTAGCCTTGGAAGAGGAAAACTGAAACAGAATTACTCGAGTTAATTAAAAAAGAAACTATGTTAGTAAGAAATATTGTTACATATTTTTTTAAATCTTTATTTTTTAGGCGCTTTGATCAAAACGTATCAATAAAATGTGAACTTAATTTTTTTCAGATTATTTCACTTTACAAACCTCGAAATATTTTACCTGTTTTTTTTTTATTTCGAAAATTAATCATAAAAAAAAACAATTTAATGCATACGCTCTCGGAATAAGAGTTCAAGGCCGTTCAATATGATATGAGATCAAGAGCATGTCAAGCCATGCCTTCTACAGGGTTCCGTTGGCATACAAAACAGTTCAAAGTCAATTTTAATAAAATAATATACTTTAATTTAACAGCAGCAAAAATAAGTTTGTACTTGAATACTTAAAGATCTATGAGAAATAAAGTTATTTGCGCTCGCTAAATTCAAAAGCGCATAACCTAAAATATTACGTATTTGTCCCAAAAAATTGTTCAGCCTTCTCCGTGACAATTTTCCTCACTTTAATTACTGATCACAATTGTCTCTGGTACCTAATTAGAGGTCTACCAAAAATGAGTGGTCGTTTACTAACCGTGCCAAGTCCAACAACTCTGTCTTCCTCTAGTTCTAGCACGAGTGAGCGAGACAGACCAAGGCCTCGCCGTTGATGAGCTTATAGAAAAATGAGGCCGCTGTCCTTGCGACAATGAAATGTTCCCACGAGGACAAGTATCATCCCAATTTTTTTTATTAATAGTGTCTGTGCGTGTCATAGACTTATAAATACACTAGACTTAGCCGTTCAGCGTGTGCAAGCAAGAAAGTAATTTATGGTCACAAGCAAGCGTAGCGACGTAAAATGGCGCCCAGGGCTCGCATCCAAACTGCGCCCCTTTCCCTTTGTAAATTATTTTAAAAACAGATACCTACACATTTTTTTAATTATTTTACTAATTTTGTAATGTAATGTAATGTATGTAAAACAAACAACAGACCACAAATAGGTCCCCGTCTGGAATAAATGTATCTACAATAACGATTAAATGATCCTCAAAAGAGTTTCATTTGGCTATGTATACGAATTTGGATTGTATTTTTTTTAATAGGTAGTTAGTAAATTTCGTTTTTTGCGCCCTCCTTATTTGGCGCCCAGGGCACCTGCCCTGCCTGCCCCACCCTAGTTACACCCCTGGTCGCAAGTAAAAAAGAGAACAGCAGGGTTCAGATATTTTTGATCACCTTGCCCACTCTGGTATATTTGACGCTGATGTACCAACTAGGTAACACACAAACCATGTGTGCCGGGACATGGGCTTCATATCGTGCGAAATAGCTCTAAACCCTGTCCGTTCTTTCTTGTAAACACTTTTATCACAGCAGTGCTTGCACTGTTGTGTTCCGGCGTGGAGAGCAAGACAGCCGGTGCAATTACTGGCACAAGAGGTTTTCCATCTTTGCCCTCTGGGTTGGCAACGCATCTGCAATCCCTTTGGTGTTGCGGGTGACTATGGGCGGTGGTGATCACTTACCATCAGGTGACCCATTTACTCATTTGCCTTCCTATGCTATGTTATAAAAAAATACAATGTAATTGTAGCCTGTTTGGAATTGCAAATGTCGTTCCTGTGGACGACAGTTAGGGTCTATAGTCCAACATTTTTGGTTAAGTCTACATCGGCATACAAGGTGCCTGAGGATAGTTTCGGCGTATTCAAAGGAAACATAAATTGTATTGCATACACCCAAGTCGCGTAATTCTAGCCACAGGAGATACAACTATTTGTTTTACTCTGATTTTGGCCTAAGTAAAGTAAAATTTGTCGGTGGTATAACCTTTCCGTCCGGATCGCTACCATCTTGCTCGCTAGCATCAGTGCTTGCACTGTTGTGATCCGGCGTAGACAAGAACACAGTCTGTGAAATTACTGGCACAAGATACCATCTTAGCCCTGAAATTTATCTCTCCTTGGTGTCGCAAATCTCTATGGGCGGGGGTGACCATAGACACTTGCGACCATCCGGTGAAACACAAGCTCGTTTTCCGTCCAATTAAAAAAGGAAGTCCGCTTTTGATCCTTTGCATTACTAGGAACTTTGTGTAACACTTTCACAGATCACTTTGACAGATCAAAAATGGTTACACGTCCGTAGGCACTTTGTTCGTCTATACGCTAAGTACTAAGTTTATGGTACAGTCACGTACTTTAATCGTCAGGACTGTATGGAACTTTGTCACGATGACATTGCTATGGATTGTTTAATAACACGTGGCTACAGATTGGCAAAGTCATTTTGACAGGGTTCTGTGGTGGCCTAACAATTAATGTCTGAGACCGTACATACAATGACAAAGCAATCCAACCAATTTCACGAACTCAATGAACCTAGCACTGACACAATTAAAACAATAAAATGCCAAACATTCACTCAATTAACATACATACATTAAGAACTGTTATTATTACTTATTAATGCTGTCATTTTTATTTATTTTGTTTTTTTTGACTAACTCTTTTGCGTGGAGTTATGTCTCAAATGAAAATTAATTATTTTTATATGGCATCCTTCTTTCTTTCTGGCCAGCAACTTTACTAGCTACTTCTGGGAAGCTATCTTTAGCTTTGTATTACACAGACTGTGGCATAAAAGTAACTGGCCGGTTACATAAAAAAAAAACTTAAATTCAAATTAATCGATCGACTTTTGTTTTTACGTTCACTTTCGGAAGAAATTTTTAGTAATGAAGTGGCGTTTTAAGTGAAATGAAACTTACGTAAAAATAAGTGAGTGCGAATATTTTTAACTTTTTAGCGAATACAAAAATAAAAAAGAGACAAATCGGACTGATAAGTCATAAGGTACGTTTGTTTATAACTTTTACAAGGCCTTCATCAGATCATTGTGTTGTTAGTTGAATAACATCGGAACTGATTTAGTATATACGCACAGACAAAACCTCGAACACAAGCTACATAATAAGCCTTTACCATCAATAAATTACTCCTATCGTATTTTAATGTTAATGAGCAGCATTTTTCACAAAACCCGTTTTAGTTCCACTCCGGCGTTCATTTCGAGGCGGTGGTAATAATGCATAAATTATATAATAACTATAGGCAACAAAGCAAAAACATTTTACATAATGTAATTCTTACTTACGCAGTTATGCGTTACAGGCGCTGGGTAACAAGTCCAAGATCTATTACGAAATGAAAACAAACGTCATCGACTCTCAAGTACAGCAGCACCGAATGGGAATGGGAAAATGAAAATGAAAATTGTTTATAGAGAACAAAATAACCAGAATAAAAATGTCTGTGCCAATTGTCAAGTAAACAGCTCTGCGTTTTGTACGTTTTAAATTGGCGTCATATTTTTAGTTCTGCTATCCGCCTGTGTCGCTGCTAGTTAGAAAACTTAGAAGCACTTTATTCGCTTACGATAAGATTCAAAGTTGAATGAATGGCTAAATATTGAAAGCCCCTCTTCACCTGCTTCACCCCGTCGCAAAGTGGTGACGCTAGGCTTGTAACAATCCGAACAAGTAGGCAGATCTATTGTCTTCTTATATCGATGTATGATAGCTAAATGAGCCAAAACGGCGGAAATTGGCTTCGAACGGTTTACTGTAATTATCGCTCTCAAAGTAAGACCTCCCTGATATTAAGATGCCACTTTCGTTTCGTTATGACACCGCTGCGACATAACACGGCTGTGGGAAGGAATTAATCAATTGTTAACAATCGTAGAAAAGGTTTAGAAAGTGCAAGCGTGATGGCTAACCATTGTAAAGTACGATCTTTTACACGCGACTTTGCCCGTGATTTGTTATAGTCTGTGCATTATTCGGGATAAAAAGTATCCTATGCTTTAAACCAGCTATAGTAGCACGCTAGCGTTTATCGCGCACATAGTTCGTTCAATATGCTTAAAGCTTGCTGTGCTATTTATTATCTTTTTTTTTTCTCACTTTATGTGAACTATTGTTATGATTGTGTATATTGCTCTGTAATCTTGTTTTGAAAAGAGAAGTAAAAAAAGATAAACTGCTAAGTTTCTTGCGGCGTTTCTTCTCAGCAGATTCTTCCATTTTCCGAAGCGCTAGTAGATTCAGACATGTAAAAGAGCCTATATGGCCTACTTGCAAAATAAATTTTTCATTTTCATTTTTTCATTTTCATTTTCATTTTCATTCATTTTCACATAAACGCTTTGGTCCCTCTCGCACACGCATACTGGTTAGAACGGGATAAATGCTTGTCATCGATAAAAGCTAGCGTGCTAGACCCCCAGGACATGATCTTGTTGTCTGTCATAGTTTAATGCGTGATTGAAGAACAATTTAAACAAACAAACATTTTTTTTAAATAGGGAGGCAAGCAAGTGGGTCACCTGATGGTAAATGATCACCACCGCCTATAGACACCCGCAACACCAAAGAGATTGCAGATGCGTTGCCAACCTAGAGGGCTAAGGTGGAATACCTCTTGTGCCAGTAATTACACTGGCTGTCTTGCTCTCCACGCCGGAACACAGCAGTGCAACTGCTGCTTAGCGGCAGGATTAGCGAGCAAGATGGTGGTAGCGATCCGGGCGGACCTTGCACAAGGTCCTACCACCCGCAAATATTTTCGCTTCCTACTTCCTACGAATATTATAAATGAGAAAGTAATGATGTTTGATTATTTGGATGATTGGAGGTTGGTTTCGAAAACACGCATTAACGGCTTGACGGATTTAGATGAAATTTGGTAGACAGTTAGAACATATCCTGGATTTATACTTAGGATACTTTCATCCTGTGGAAATCCCATGCAGGCGAAGCCGCGGATATAAGCTCGCTTATAATATTAGTAGGAATAGGCGATTCGTTATTCACAGTTTTTAATCAACAGTGCTGTTTTCCCCTTATGATGAATACGTTATTCTGAATCATATTATATCTATGTCATGTCATGGCCAGTGTCAGAATAAAAGCGAATAATAAAGTGCGACACAATTGCAAAACTTTCATCTGCCATTATTTGTTCAGATTCGTTATTTAGTTGTTAATTATATTTTTATTTGAATCCTTGTCGCATAGAAATGTACACCGTGACGCAGGCGATATAGCAGCTTAATTTTAACGCATAAAGCCATGACAAGTTAATAAATTAGTGAAAACCGATTTCAATTTGATAATTGAATTCGATATTCAGACAAAAGCTCTCATAGAGACGGGAGAAATGGCACTAAGTGGCCCTGACAAGGATTTAATTCCATTTCGATGACGTTGGCCGCTGCACTCTTATTAATTGGTAAGGACTGAGTGCTAAAACTCAAAAAGCTTTCAATGCAATCGGGGGTAACGTTTTCCACTCTATAAACAGTCATGATTTTTCGTATGCTGTTTTTTTTGCCTTTAAACCACCATGTATGTATGTTTTGGTTTTGAATATTCGTCATTGATTTAACAATATTTGCGGTTTAGGAGTTTTATGCGAAACCATTTAGTGTCAATATTTATTTACAAATCTATAATAGTATTTTATGCAACTGCTATATAATGAGAGGCCTTAAAACACGAGTGTGGTTTTATGAAACGAGCGTCAGCGAGTTTCATAATAGGATCACACGAGTGTTTTAAGGCCTAATTATATACAGTTGCATACAATACTTTATCTACACCTTTAGAAAACCAAACTACGACAAGCGTCTGATAAATTCTAACCCTGAGTTATTTTTGCTTCCATTTACTCCCGAGGTTTCGAGCATATTCGATATCATGACATGAATTGAAATAATGTAAAATCCATTATTAGAAGAGCATTGAAAAAATTTGTCTATTAATAGTTTGAATAGTTTTCCATCTGAAAATTGTTTTAAAGAGACACGCTCGTCAAAGCGAGTTATAGCCACTCGTGCTAGCCGCTCACTTCATTTAATCAAATCACACCTAGACAGAGGGCATATCGCTTTGGGTGATCTTTTTGATGGTGGTTTTTATACGTTTACCGCATTACTATGTATAGGCGACCAAGTAATTGCTTGGCCACTTTTCGAGCGTATTACAAAGGGATAAGGTTGAAAAGTGATCAAGCAATAACTTGATCGACTATACCAGTAAAGTTTTTTTCGATCGACGATAGGTTTGCCTTTCACCTATCTGTGTTTAAATAAACAGTTATTTGTTAAGCGATCGTACCCGCCCGAACCCTTTGGGAGAACCACGATTAGAGAAATACAGAATAAAAAAAAATAAGCCATCTAATGATAAAACGTTTTCTTTTGTTTCAGACGAGGGAGTCACAAAGACATTCACCTGTGCCCGCCCTCTGATTGGCCAGCACGTGTTCCTTCAACTAGTCGGAGTGGAGGGTTCCCTCTCGCTTTGTGAGGTCGAAGTCTTTACTACTGAAGGTAAGGTTTCGATTCTATGCCAAATATTGAAATTTAAGCCCTATGTCATATTTTCTAGGTTTCATTTCAAAAGATGATATTAAAGTAGTGTACGACGTGTGGTCTACGCGTCCTACACTTAGGTCAACTCCGACGTTTGTCACGCGTCGGCCACACGTCGTCCCCGCGGCGGCTATGCGCTTGCGGCTGACGCGTGACGGGCAACCATTTGCGTTGACACCGCGTTGTCCATTAGTGACCATTGGGTGGATCAACTAGTTGACTACTCATCGAAAGTGTGGGTAGAGTTGCAGATCCTTCTACTGTTTGCAGGCAGTTAAACAATAACTTTCACTCTTTAGTTTATTATTATAGTAAACACGTGTTGTCTCTAAGGCTTCTGCCTCGAGACTCTTGTTTGGAACCGTCCTGTCTACCTTCCTTAATAAATTCAAAATTAGACATTTATAAAAACAGACAGTGTTCCAAACTGTTACCGTGAAGGCCCTATTACAATATAGTGTGTGAGAACCTTTATATTAAGCTTGGCTCATAGTATGCAGTTACTGCAGCCGAAATATCCTTGAAGGAACATAAGTATCGGTTATACCGTCAACTGGACTTTAACTCGATAAGACTTTGCGGATGGTAGGACCTTGTGCAAGGTCCGTCCGGATCGCGACCACCACCTTGCTCGCTAATCCTGCCGCTAAGCAGCAGTGTTTCACTGTTGTGTTCCGGCGTGGAGAGCAAGACAGCCGGTGCAATTACTGGCACAAGAGGTATTCCATCTTAGCCCTCTGGGTTGGCATCGCATCTGCAATCTCTTTGGCGTTGCGGGTGTCTATAGGCCGTGGTGTACACTTGCTATCAGGTGACCCACTTGCTTGTTTTCCTTTCTATTTTATAAAAAAAACATTGTTAATTTACCTCACGTTAAAGTCCTGTTGATGTTATAAGTGTGTGTAAAAATAGCGAAACTTAACTTAACTCTTAAACTTTCGCGACTTTTCGTGTTGCCAACCAGTAGCCCATAGCAACCCAGTTGCATATTTCATTACGAGCAAATTAGGGACCTTGATACTCCGCGAAACAAAAATGAAATTTAAATCAAAGTATTTTTTTTTTCGATGTTTATTAATTTGCGAGACTATTATATTATTATGTAGATATTTTGAACGGTGTACTAGTAAGAAATTACTTGCCTATGACCATTCAATCAAGCATGAACTCTTCATTACGGATAATTTACCCAAATTACGGCAATCTTGGTGAATTTACTAACGAAATCAAAATACAGGTCTCGCCGTAAATATTGATTCGATATCAGAGCAAGATGTGAACTGGAATACTTATTTTTTCTCTTTTAAATTGTGGTTTTCCTATTGTGGATACAATAACCCCGCTTTTAACGAGACCAAATCAGCATACTTCGGAGCTAATGCAATGCATGTATAGAAATATGAAAACTTTCAATATATAGTCTAGAAATTTACAAGCACTGGCATAAGTGCCAATTACTACTAGTGGCGTCAATTCTATACATAAGCCGTGGTTTTTTTATTTACGCAAAGGGAGTATTTCTGAGGTCGGATAATCTAAATCTATAACAACAGTAGTTTTTTTTCGTATTTAATCAAGAAATATCTGCCCCTTTTTCCACCAACCTGTTTTAAGGCCTCTGATTATAATAGCAGTTGCATAAACTACTATTAATACATAACTTTGTTTGTTGACCGTACTTTTTGAATTATCATCGTATACTCTGCACACACTATCAAAATTGCAGCCAAAGCGAAAACTAGAAGTGGTTCCAATTTGGCTTCCGAGACTTGATATTGTTTAAATAAGAGCTTGAAAAAGCAGAACTAAACATTTTAATATTTTATAGGAACTACAAGGTATCCGTTACAGTATGAAAATTATTCTTTAAAGTACCTACCTACTTATTTATTTATGGTTTTATGCAACCCCATCAAACCCCAATCAGCTAAAGATGATTTCGGCAGACGATGACTCGCCCTGTTCTATTTAAGTAGATAAGCCCCCTTTTAATGCGACATTTTATTATTAAAAACAAAAAATCAATTTAAACATATTGCAGAATTCTCTAACGACCGCTGCGCACCAGCTGGGGTGTCAGATGACGTGGAGCTGGCCGCGTTCTCCAGAAACTGCTATGAGTTCAACGTGGCGAAGGGTGGCAGCTTCGACGACGCGCGGCGGCAGTGCCAGACTCACGGCGGCGACCTCATCCATGGCTTCCAGGTAGGATTGCTCTTATTATTAAATAGGAAGGCAAACTAGCAAGTGGGTCACCTGATTGTAAGTAATCACCGCCGGCATAGACACCACGCAACACCATGGGGATTGGGGATGCGTTGCCAACCCAGAGAGCTAGGATGGTATATCTCTTGTGCCAGTAATTACACTGGCTACCCTACTCTTGAAGCCGGAAAGCAACAGTGCAAGCACTGCTGCTTAGCGGCAGGATTAGCGAGCAAGATGGTGGTAGTAATCCGGACGGACCTTGCACAAGGTCCTACCACCCGCATGCCTCAAGAAGAGCGCATGCAGGAACAAAAAGGAGGCAATATCCTGTGTGGAAAATTTCAAGAACATTCCCTCTTTGAGATTTTTTGCCACTTTTTCTATTCTAGTCGTACGTGACAATAAATTTCGATCATAAACAGCAGTTTTACCATGATTAGTCCTCACTTAGGTCTCCCTCCGTCCAGGGGCGTATTTACCCTAGGGCCATCCGGGCAGCCGCCCCTAAAAATAAATACTTATTGTCATTTAATGGGGCGCCAAAGCTAAATGGCCCGGGGCGCCAAATCTTTAAATACGCCTCTGCCTTCGTCTCTGTCAAACTAGTGTCTTAAGAAAGCGACGCACGTAGAAATAAACTCAAATAACTTAACTTTTCCGGTCATGTTAAGGTCACAATCATAGATTAAATACATATTAAGTTTATTGATACATAGAAATATTTTCTAATCTTTAAAATCAATTGTTTATGCACATATAACATTATAAGGACCTACTTTATTATTTTCAACACAAAATACAATACATTTTAAATGATAACTAATCTACACTAATAGTTTGTTTGTTTTTCTGTTAGTTTGTTTGTATGTAGGGGGTAATCTCTGGAACTACTGAACCGATTTCAAAAATTCTTTCACAGATAGGAAGCTACACTATTCCTGACGGACATAGGCTACTAATTTTACGTGAACGAAGTCGCGCGCGTCCGCTAGTCATTAATACATTAAAACATTAGCAGTCCCTGATAGTACTGTATTAGCACTAAATACTTTCTATTTGCCAGCATTAGTAATACACATGCATTTATAAGGGTCCAACAATTTATAATAAAACTACCATTTAATAACAATCTATTCCCGCACTGCGCAAATTAGAAAAATAGACTACAGCTCATTCTCATTCCGCTGTGCGATGTTAGATTCACGCTGAACTATATTTACAAGGAATTTTATATGCTCATTTTCGCAAAATATGATGCTCCATTTGCCCTAAGCTCGGCTTGTAAATCTGATTTGAGCAATGCAGCAACGGTAAAAGTAATAATTTATTTTGACATCAGAAACTCTGTTTCGTTTTTTTTAAAGTTTAGACTCGTTGGCTGATATAAGAATTCCTTAACGAGGGGGAAGTGTTAAGGTAAAACATGTTAAATAAATCCTTATTAATGTTATACATTAAAGGATGTTTGTTTCTCGTTGCGCTTTCACAGTATAATAACTGATGCAGATGCGATAAGTTCAGGCACTTTAACGGAACTTAACTTTAATCCATTTCCATTAATAATACGAGTAGCACTGCAATGGTCGTGGATAGTAAATAATTGCTTATTCATAGAGCCATGTTTGGAAGCAATCAAGAGCAATTTTATATCTCTGAAACAAAACCCCTTTTGCAGAATAGTTGTATTTTTGTAAGAGCGCAACAGGAGTTTAAACTTTTAGTTGATTAGCAATATTATACATGGCGCACAACTTATTATTACTTTGAAGCTCAGACTTTGTATTATTATTTAGTGTTTATTTAATAACGGGCGTAATAATATGCTTATTAATTAATGAGCTATAAATACAGTCAGTTCTGGTAACTTTAAAAATAATATTAAACGTTCAAATTCTTGATTTGCGGAAAAATCATAAGGAAGATGGGATAAAGAATTTAATAAACTAAAATATACAGTTGCGGTATTTGCTTTCTATTGTAGTTAAAATAGTTGAACTTTTATGGTTTGCAAAGTTTTAAAACCGAATAGCCGGACAGACCAGTCAGTTTAGACGTTCTTTTGGGTAAAAAAGGCAGACATCCTTAACTTTTAAGGATTTTTGTGTCATAGTAGAGTAACTATGCATCCTGAAGCAAGCGGAGCGGGAATGATCACGTCACTTATCAAAAGTCTAACAAAAGCCAGACAGGCCGGTCTAATTTGCCCGGACAGCCACCCAAGAACAATACGGCTTATTCCGGACGCCAGGCGAAGCTTAATAAGAGGTTACCTAATGTTCACTAGACTTAATAGTAATTTTCTCTAAGAGAAACTTACCTATTCACAGAGAACTAGATGATTACTTTGGCCATGACAACGTTTTTTGATCGCAATCAATCGAGGCGCCGGTCCTACGCTCCCATCGGATTCTAAACCTTTCGACTTGATTCGTCTCGAGTCTCGATGACTTTGTTCTAGTGACAGCTTTCTCGTTGAGTAGGTGCGAGTAATTTGCATATGTGCGGCCATAGCTGACAATGTCGATTAGAATTCGAATTAGCGCGAAAACATTTCACATTAAAATTCAACTAGGCAGACAAAATCAAAATGAAACATGAAAATGTTTAAAATGAAACTAACCATTTTACACGCAAGCAAATTTTCGGCGTAAAGAAGAGCTAAAGGGAACGCGGTGCTAACTAGAAAGGGAGCTAAAGGGAAAGGACAGCTAAAGGGAAAAGGGAGCTAAGGGCTGTTAACGGATCAGCGAATCCGGGAATTAAAGGTTCTCAAGGGCGGCGGTAATCATTTCTTTTTGATATCAGAAACATTGTCAATAGCCTATCAACATTCAGTTTTGGGACAACGAACGGAGACATCAAAAAAATTCATCCTAAGCTTTTTCTCTGTGTAGGATGGTTGCCATTGCCTTTCTCTTCACTTATTGCAAGCCTAACAAACTTCGTTACTTACAAAAGAAGCTCATGCTTAAACCTTTTGGTTTGTTTCAGGGTGCGACATCCAGTTTCCTCACCCAAGAGCTGGAGCGCAGGAAGTCGCAGCTGAAGACCCAACTGGTCTGGATCGGAGCCCAGAAGGAGCCGGGGCTCACCTCCCGCACCTGGAAATGGGTTGATGGTGAGTCAACGACTATAAAAAAAACAGGAGCTACTTACGGACCAGTGGAGCTCCACAAACTTGAAGCGATGACCCGGTATACCTAGACGGCAGGGACGAATTAGACTTCCTGTTGAAGGATTGACCGCTGACAGTAATGAACTGGGGACAGTCGAAGCGTTGGGGGAGGCCTCTGCCCAGCAGTGGGACAAAATAGGCTCATAATAACGATACTTATCTGCCGGACGTACGAGTAGGTCTAGTATCATAAGAAAGAAACACAAAGAAATTTAAATTAATCTAAGACGGTCATGTTCGGACCACAGCAAAACTAGATCACGCACTGTACGAAAATCACCCAGGGTACGAGGTTGGGCAGCCTTTTATTTTCTTTGTTTTTCTTTCGTTTGGGTAATCTATTGATTGATAAGTCTTTTTAATATTCCGAATTGCTTACATTAAGTAAGTACACTTATATTCTCATAGAAATCAACCTAAGAAAGATAGTTATCACAGTTACATTAAGAAGACTCAATAGCAAAATCGGTTTATTTTAATGTTATCAAAAATGTTGTTTTTTTCCTTGGGATTTCCATTGTTTTCCGAACAAACATTATACCGGAAAGTTTATGTGCCTACTTAAAATATAACGCGAAATGTTTGTCGTCATTCGATTCGAAAGCCCTCGTGTGCAAAATATTAAATTTGTCACAGAATAATAAACACCAGCTTACTGCGATTCGACACGTGCCGTGATTGTGATGAAAACATGTTTTTAGTTTATTAAATTTCCACGTATGTGGCACCAACAAAATGTTTTCAGCTTAAAACAGCAATGCTTTTAAGCCCTCGTTTCACAGAGTGAAACAAAGCTAGGACTGCAACTCAGTATTCAGTGATTCTATTTATAACTTCGCCTGTATTTTTTGACGGTCGCGAAATTTTTATTCAATCCGGTGTTATAATAATTTTATTATATACAAAATTGAAAGATTTCGTTAAAAATTAAAAACAGTCTGTTTAGATCTAAGATCACTATTTTTCGAAATATCACTATTAGTAAAATGGCAGTGGACAAGGGTCGCGGAAACGCTTCGTCGCGTTGCAGACAGTGCCGGTGACATCTCTTGTGACCTTCAAAACCTTTATTTTACCATAAGTATTTAACATACAGTATTTTTATTTATATTCATATTCATACATCGTTATACAATAACAAACTTTTATTTAATTAAAAATGTCAAAACCCCTTTGAGCTTACTGGAAATGTAAAAGCAATCAATTTAGAAATGGAAATAAACCGGGCAATGCGATGTATCATAAACTCAATGACTATATCTTGAACAGGGGTGCTTGGAAATGATCCCGATTTGCATTGGCGATTCCTGGCTCCAAATCGTGTATAGGTACCTACTATATTAAAAACTTATGATGTAAAAATAACATTGTAATTTTGATTTATTAAAAAAAAGTACACCTCATTGAGTTCCTTGCCGCTATCTTTTCATCAGAGGTGTTTCCCAAACCGGTGGTAAATCTGACCTTAACAAGTGCTTCCGCCAAGCCTAATCTGAATAAAGATATTTTGACTTTGAATTGGTATTTCTCTTCCCAGGCGAGGTGGTCTCGAAGCCGGCCTGGGGCAAGGACCAGCCGAACAACTACAACGGCGAGCAAAACTGCGTCGTGCTGGACGGCGGCCGCGCCTGGCTGTGGAACGACGTAGGCTGCAATCTGGACTATCTACACTGGATTTGCCAGTACAGTGAGTGTCTCTCTAGGTACATATCCATCGTTCAGTTTGCGTTTGCGCGCGAAGCGAATGTAGCAGTTTTTATGCGAAATCAATAAATAGTTATCTCGGCCTACCCCAAAGGGAAACAGGTGTGAGGCGTGGGTGTTGCTATATTCCGTATTGTAATTCATTAATTTTGATAAATCAATGAAAACATCTAAATATTTGACAGCCATAGGTGACATTGCGAAATCTCTGTTTGCACGCTCTTAACTTGTTCCGGAACTCAGTGCGTCTATTTCTAACTTGGGAGAGAGACGCAGTAAGTCACGTAGCGAGTTAACTGGCATGGAAAAGGTTCGTGCTAGCTGCACTGATGGGCATTGGTTACTGCAGCGTAAAGGAACCAGTGATTCCAATAAATTGCTGATCTGTTGTCGAATTGAAGGTCAGCAACTCTGAGATATGTGAAGGCACTCGAGCTAATACCTCACGCCGGTATTCTGTAAGAGGGTGGTGCTACCTCGGTCGCACCGGAACATTCGTACTGCAGCAAGCAACTGGCGTGGCTACAGAGTGTGACTCTACTACGTCTGACCGCTACAGATTACTTTTAAAAGCGTTGCGATTGTCTCTTAATTTTAATGTGCTTCTGCAGAGAAACAGAAACATGTACATGACGTGTCTGAGGCACGTACCTAGTTATACATATATTGTTCTCAAATAAAGCAGAGTAGTCATTTCATCTCTATAGGAATGAAACGTCAAATACGATCTTAAGACTGCTGTTGATTTTGAGAAATAGAACTAGAGGCTGAAAGCTAAGCTTATTTAAGTTGTTGGACTAAGTTGTTTATTTAAGTGCAATGCTGCCTCTGCATTAATATTGTATGTATACACGATGATATGCGGAATTTGTCCAAAGGAGATAATAAGTACATCGAAAGTGAAGCTATGTTACGCAACTGCGATTTTTTTTATTTAGAAGTAACATGTTGTAGGTAACGCAACCAGAGTCGAGTGAAGGATAACACACACAACTAACTACACAGGCCTTACGAAAGAGAATAAGCATTTTGAAATTGGAACGAAACTCTCATGTACACACGTGACATGCTGCAGTGTGCGTGGCCTCTAATGCCCACACTTATACAGCATACCATCTCTCTTATACAACTGTAATGCAACTCGCATACGAGAACTCGCTCCATGTAAATGGCCCCCTACGTCTCTGTCAAACTAATGCCATAAGAAAGGGAGGCTTAAACTCAGATAAAGTAAACATGGCCGGTGTAGAGGTCGCTTGCTGGCTAATCCTGCCGCTAAACAACAGTGCTTGCACTGTTGTGTTCCGGCGTGACAACCGGTGACATTACTAGCACAAGAGGTATTCCATCTTAACCATCTGCAATCTCTTTGATGTTGCGGTTGTCTATGGGCGGTGGTGATCACTTACCATCAGGTGACCCACTTGCTCGTTTGCCTAACCATGTTGTATGAATAAAAAAATATTTCTGAAAATTCCACTGATAAAGGGGATTAAAGGAGCGTGGAAGTTATCAAGTAATCCATTATCTACGCGGACGAAGTCGCAGGCAAAAGCTAATTTAAGTATAATAGTGGGAAAAAGAAAGCCGTGAGATAAAATATAATTTGTTACGTGTAGGAAGAAAGTTAGTTAACGCAACTAATGACTAATATTACGTTGCCTCCGAGAGCGAGGCAACTAAATTTAAAATTGCACTCGTGTCATAATAGAGTAAACTCATGAACGTAGGTAAAGCTGCAAGAATAAATTTTACCTTTAATATATTAAAGGTAAAATTTACCTTACCTACCTACCTTACCTATAGGTAAGGTACGGTAAAAAAATAGTTTTATAGCAAGCAGTTTTAAAATACTTAAACACTTTGAGCTATTAGTTTTAATGTGTGCTCAAAAAATATGAAAGAGGTCGTGTGGTTTATCCTTAATTTTATTGAAAGTGGACAGCTGCTTGGTCTTTATTATGGCGTCCTGCCCCGGGTACGGTCAGCATAAATACGTTACCAAGGCGTCAAAAATATCTATACACTTTTATGCCACTAAACATAAGGTCGATGTGTATAGTCAGCGTGAAATATACCAGAACGGGCAAGGTGGTCAAAAATATCTGAACACGCCCGAGCATATTTGACAATGGAGTCGAGTTCAGATATTTTTGACACCTTGCCCGCTCTGGTATATTTGACGCTGACTACATATTTTGACGTTATGGCTGTATATATATATTTACAGCTATTTTTTTATACAACATAGGACGGCAAACAAGCAAGTGGGTCACATGATGGTAAGTGATCACCACCGACTATAGACACCTGCAACAACATAGAGAGTGCAGATGCGTTGCCAACCCAGAGGGCTAAGATGGGATACCTCTTGTGCCAGTAATTACACCGGCTGTCTTGCTCTCCACGCCGGAACACAACAGTGCAAGCACTGTACAATTGGGATATGTCCCAATTATATCCGTACCCAATACGTCCCATGTATTTAAAAAAAACCGTTAATAATTATCTAAGTAACAGTGAAAACCTTATCAAAATCCGTTGCGTGGTTTAAAGGGAGTAAAGCCGAAGTTGTACATACGGACGGACAAAAGCTAATAGCGACTTCGTTTTATACTATACTAGCGAACGCGCGCGACTTCGTTCACGTAAAATTAGTAGCCTATGTCCGTCAGGAATAGTGTAGCTATCTTTCTGTGAAATAATTTTTGACATCGATTCAGTGGTTCTAGAGATTACCCCCTACATACAAACAAACTAACAAACAAAGTTTACCTCTTTATTATATTAGTGTAGATATTGCTCAGCATCAGTTGAAGTTAAAATTGCTGCATATTGCGAATTAATAATGTTATTGGGTCTGTTAGATTATGTGTTTTGGATTTGATGATGACGATTGCATATTTTAACAACCATTTTGCCGCGAAACTATCATCATGACAGATTGAGTAACACATAATACAACATGGCCCTTCTGAAATTAAAATTGTATCAAGATCCTTGTCTTTTTCAACATTTGATTTCGGAAGAGGGTAGTTTTCTCGTTCGTACATTTCAAATGCAACCGTCTCCACAGTGCCGCCAACTTGCGGCAGCCCGGACAAACTGCTCAACACAACTATAGTGGGGGATAGCTATAGCGTCGGCTCCACCATTGCGTACAACTGCCCCGAGGGGCACATGCTCCTCGGAGACAAGACCAGGGAGTGCGAAAGGGATGGCTTCTGGTCAGGCTCTGCGCCCAGCTGCAAATGTAAGTATTGCATATTAATATTCTGTCTAAATTAATATAAACTTATATCCAAATAATGCTATGCAAATTTTAAAAGTCAAAGAAAAATCTAGGGCAATGGTAGTGGCAACGAAGCACAATGAAAAAATGGCATAGTATGAATGGAATGCTGAGGTGGTAGGTTCGAGTCCTGTCATTACCCTAGATTTTTCTTTGTGTGGTCGTTACATAGCATTGAAATTTTACAATATGAATGTTTAAAAAAATAATAAAAGAAAGTAATTTCGGTTACAAACAACTTATATTCGAAATTTGCACGGTGTTAGTAGCAACCAAAAGCAAGTTTTAAATATATTTTACTTTATTTTTTTTTGCTTCCCAGACGTAAACTGCGGATCCCTAAGCCCGATCCAAGATGGCGACGTGACTCTCTCCGACGGGCGCACCACGCACGGCGCGCGCGCAGTCTACTCGTGCCGTGAAAACCACACACTGGTCGGCGACCAAGAGAGGTGAGATCGAATACCTGTACCCTTACCACGAGTACAGTGCATCTAGCCGTAACCGTACTCGCTAGCGACGGCGTAAACTATTTGTATGGGGAATTGTACAGCGCCTCTAACGCTCACTTAGAGAACTAAAAATCGCTAGTATGAGTCCAGCGGTAAATTACCTATCGAAAACTAAGCGCTAGTGACTAAAGATTTATAGCTGTTGGCATAGAATGTTGGTACCATGAGTCACTAATTTGACTCATGATACCTACATGTCATCGAAAAATACCGTATTGACTATGGTTAACTCTTTCACTGACAAATGGGAGCGTATTTAACCGCTATCGACTTTAGTAACGTAATATGAATTTTCGATAGAAACTCATGGTAATGGTACTGTTCTAAGTGACAGATCGGCCCAAGTAAGCCCGTTTTCGTATGAACGTTTCGTATTACCTGAAACCTTGTAGCATACTTTGACAGATCAAAAATTTACACACCTCAATGAGGTGTATGTCTGTCCGTACCAACGCAGTAAAGTCTAGGTTTTTTATTGCAAAATCTAGGTATCAATCTATCTAAACACTAGATTGTTACCTACTCGGTACCAGGAGCACATGAATCTAAGGAAACCGCGCGATCTAGATGCAAACTGAAACATCTCCTGTCTCGCTTTATCGAGCATTGGCAGCTGTTTCAAAAGAGTGCAGTCATATTTTGAACGTTCGCATTGGATTTTGATAAAATGTAATCGCATTAATATTAATGAATCGTGCCTGGGAAGCAGTGGCCTGCATGACTAATCTAGTATTTATATTAAGGCAACGCGTTGACCTAGGCACAGTGTAAATAAGAACAGTGACTAAACTCCATAGTAGCGTCGTCCGGCGCACGCACACATACACAGCGTGCAGCCTTCTGAGAACCTCTATGTGTTAGTAAAGACCGCGTCAAAATCTGTTGCGTGGTTTAGATATAGGAGGTGGGCGAAGATGAGGAGACAGACAGATACAAACAGCAACAAACTTAGCCGACCATTTAAGAGGAAGCACTAGACACTATCCTATCCTATCCTATAGATAATTTCGTTCAGTTTCCTCTTTAATGGTCATACATATATGTCTGCCTTTCGAAAAATTACACATTCTCGCAGTTCCGACTTCAATGGTGGCTTATGTGTCCTCGATTGTACAAGATGGCGATTTAGTTTTAATACTATGCGAAGATAAAGAAAAGTTCAAGCCAAGAATCAATAAGCCAAGCCACGGACAAAAGATTCCTTAATAAAAACCGGCTGCTCTAGCTAAATGTGGCGGCCGAAGCTACCATGAAGATAGGCAGGCACGGCTAGCGACTTAGAGACCCGCCCCAGCTTTGCGCTGGTACAATATCTAAACGACAGTGAAAACTGTTATCAAGATCCGTTGCATGGTTTATATGAAGTAAGCGGCCAACGGTACGATGACGTTTATTAACAAACAGGAACGGCGATTGCGATAGCGATTTCGTTTAATACTATATCAACATGTAACTTAAATAAATACTTTTCGTAAAAAATCTCTAGATGACAGTGGAAGCCGCTTCAAAATCCGCTCCGTGGTTTAGAAGGCGAAGGCCGAACATAGTATAAGGATTTAGGACAGTACATAGAACACGGTACATAACATTGGATACAATTAAAATAAGTACAAAGGCAAGCATATCCCTGTAAGGGATCTCTTCCAGCTAACCTAGGACAAGTTTTATACATAAATTACATGGAGAGACAAACAACTTTATACATGCAAAGATAGTCATTTCAATTTATTCAGAGTGAAACATTAACTAATCAATAACACATAAATATTAATAAAACGGATCACTCACGTATTTTTGCGTCGAGAAATGCCCGACATGTTTCGGACCAGTCCGTGGTCCTTAATCATGAGCCCCGCGCGGCGGCGGCGCGACGACGACTGCGTACCGAAGCCCTGACAGCTCGGCTACTCGGCACAGGCGGCTCGGGCGGCGGCGAACAACTACCCTCGTTTGCTTCATTATTTTTAATGTCAAATATAGGGTTGCACATTACACTAATATGTCTATGTGTATGTATTAATATGTCTGAGTCTCACGGTAGTTTTATGTTAAAAACACATCTAAAAGTAATTAATAGATTCAGGCGTTACTTTGCGGAGGTCCATATCAACAAACCGGAACAAATTACCTTGCTACTCCGCGAAACCAGTGCCGGGCTCGTGCAAAATAGCTGCGTCTGTGCGACACATATATGTTCATGCAAAAACCCACCCTCCTCCGCTTCCACACGAAACAACATATATCACACAGACTCAACTACACACTACCACCACTAAACACTAAAACTACACGATCGACGCGCGTTTCGCCTCTATACGAGGCATCATCAAGATCAAAGAAACAGTACGACCGTTCGCTACTTGAACGAATGGCACGCAGACGCAGCTATTTTGCACGAGCCCGGCACTGGTTTCGCGGAGTAGCAAGGTAATTTGTTCCGGTTTGTTTACATCTAAAAGTATAAAATAGGGAAACTAAACCTAGGTGAGGTCCCCCAGGTCTGATCCCTGCGGTGGGTCCCCATGATACTGGTTGCGTTTCTTCTCTGGATTGATTTCGCACCTTTAGAATTAAAGCGACTCAATTCTGAATATGACATTTGCAAATGGGTCGCTTTAATTCTAAAGGTGCGATATACCAATCCGTTGAGCAAAAAACTTTATATTATGTAAAGATAGAGATGAAGATTGTGTTGTACGCAGGGTCTGCGGCGACGGCGGGCTGTGGTCCGGCGAGCCGCCGCGCTGCCTGTTCGACTGGTGCCCCGAGCCGCCGCCGGTAGCCGGCGCGGCGGTCGCCGTCGCCGGGCACAAGGCCGGCTCGCTCGCCACCTACACCTGCCAGAACGGGTTCATACTGTTCGGACAGCCGGTAAGAACTGAATTTAACCATCTCACCGCCAACAACGCATACAAAAGTTGTCACCATTATGTCAAACGCGAATTTGAAGTTTAAACCACCGACCTATAAGTAATATGGACTTCTAGTCAGTTTTTAAAAAATGGCGTATCAAAGTAGGATAAAAAGAAGACTAAATCGACAATCGCTCGCGCTGTCAGTCTTTCGGACCGACGGCGCTGCTGTCAATACTATTATTTTGTAAAAAAAACCTATTTGCAACGAAACTCAATAATATTATTTTTTGCAGTTAGGCGTAAAGTTGTTAATCCAATGACTATAAATGGTAAACTAATAATTTGCATTTGTAACATTGGCGTCAACCTGTATTCTCGTGTCGGGCCATTTTTCTGCTGTCATTTAGTATGAAACTGTACAGCCATGCATTATAATATCATTGGTTTAAACAGATGCACATAGGTCGCTATTGCACAATGCCATTAGTCAACTATATGCGTCGGTGGCGTGATGGGCACAACAGCTCTCGACACCTTTAAGCGTTCTTGGCGTTCATAGGGACTAATAACAGACGTACCGATCTGGCAGGCGCCAACCACCGTCGCGAAGTCGACCACGACCAAATTAATACGTGTGTACTCGTAGCTTGGTCGGTCCGACATAATTATTATTAATCGGGAGAGGTTCGCTGGCGGGAGCATCCGACGACCCGATCATCTACCAAATCGAAACGTGTGGAAGCCGTTCTGATGGTCGAGTCCGACCGTAGCAGTGTTGCCAACTTATTTGATTTTCCGCCAATACTAGTGGTTTTGACCCCGCATTTTGTTGCGAAATATTGCTTTTGGTGACTAGTGGTTTTCTCTAGTGGATCAGTTTAATACAGGTTCAGTCAGAAATCCCAAGGGTCCCACTGAAAATCAGCGTCTCGGTTTACCGAGGCAGTATGCTGAGTGGGGCCCTTTTTGGATTCTGTTCAACATAATGTGTTGTTTTTTTTAATTCTGTCCGTGTTGTGTGTATTTGTATGTTTTATGTTGAATAGTTTAAATTTTTTTTTTATATACAAGGAAAACAAGCAAGTGGGTCACCTGATGGTAAGTGATCACCACCGCCTATAGACACCTGCAACAACAAAGAGAGTGCAAATGCGTTGCCAACCCAGAGGGCTAAGATGGAATACCTCTTGTGCCAGTAATTACACCGGCTGTCTTGCTCTCCACGCCGGAACACAACAGCGCAAGCACTGCTACTTAGCGGCAGGATTAGCGAACAAGATGGTGGTAGCGATCCGGACGGACCTTGCACAAGGTCCTACCCGAAACCGTCCGTGTTCTTCCTTTCTAACTCTCCCTCCGTTGGTCAGAGCGTGTCCTGCACGCTGGGCGGGCAGTGGTCCGGCACGCCGCCGTCCTGCAAGTACGTGGACTGCGGCACGCCGGCGCAGCTGCACAAGGGCCAGCTGCGGCTGCTGAACGGGACCACCACGTACGGCTCGGTGGCCCGCTTCAGCTGCGAGCGGGACTACTGGCTGGCCGGCGCCGAGGAGCTCACCTGCAACAGGGACGGCAAGTGGTCACACGACATACCGTCGTGCGAACGTGAGTGATGAGAGTATTTTTTTTATTTATATTCAGGATAACAGCAGCCACAGATATATCGCACGTTAAGAATTAAAGCGACCCATTTCTGAATTACACGTCCCAAAATATCACCTTAACTAAAAGACATAGGGTTTAATTTTGGGAAATGTCATATTCAGAATTGAGTCTCTTTAATTCTAAGCGTGCGATATAATGTTACATATTTTGTTTGTATTCTAGCGCCAAACACAGTTATTCATTGAAATGGGCGTACCCAGGGGGGGGGGCAGCTGCCCCCCCTGGGAATCTCGCAGAACATGTATGAACTCGCCTAATTACTAATTAAAGTGTAAACGGGCCCCGTTATGCTCTAACTTTTAAACAAACCGCGCAGTAGACACTGGCAAAATGCACACTGGAATTGAATGGTCCCCCCGCCCCCCTAGGTCAGAAGCTGGGTACGCCCATGTTCATTGATCATATACATTTTTATCGATATACTTAGTGAAAAGTGTCCAAATCGGGCAAAGACTGGGCAAAGAGTTATTGATAGGCGATAGATGTTGCCTCCTTTTCTATAGACATCCTACTAATATTATAAATACGGAAGTAAAGGGCCATTTACATGGGGCGAGTTCTCGCATGCGAATTGTATTACATTGCGGGCTACCGAGGCACGATGGGTCGATTGATCGAGCCGCGGCATGGAATGCTACTCGCATACGAAAACTTGCTCCGTGTAAATAGCCCTTTATGACGTTTCGATATTCAGTTCCACAATCAAGCTTTAACTGGACGGATTTAAATGAAATTTGGTGCGTTGATCATGTCCTGGAATAGTTTTTATCATGCGCGGGCGTAGTCGCGGGTAAAGACTTGTTCTACAAATGAATGTTAGTAACATTGGTCTTGAGATTATAATGAATAACCCGCTGTGCCCGCGACTTCGTCCGCGTGGCCTTAGATCTACGATTATGATATGCTAATGCTGTATGCTGAGAAGTTTCCAAGTAAACTTTAAAATTGAATATTTTTTGATTTTGTGGGAAGATTTTAATGAAATAAACTGAGAATAATGCTTCATATTTTACAGTACCTAATTAGATTTCCAATCCAATTGGTGGCTTTTGCGTGATGCGGTTACAATCAAACACACAAACAAACCGATAACGGATAAAAAATTTAAAAATTGTGTTCTTCACGGTCTTTTACTCCATTTTACGTCACTCTGGTTTGTTTTGCTAAAAAAGTTTTGCTTAAAGCACGGAAAAACTGCATTTATATCATCTGTGTGGATTACTATAGAAAAATAATGACAATATTTTTATACTTTTGTCGAGTGTAATTGCACTGGTCTCTGTGGCCCTAACACAACCAGCCCAGGTTTATAGCGACAGAGAGGGATATTTTTCCAAACTAAAATGGTTCTTTCGGAGTTTTTTGTACGGAACCTTTTATTCGCGGTACTAACTCGCACTTCACCTCTTTTTATTTGAAGCCCCAATTCTCTCGTTCCAGTGATAACGTGCGCGGACCCAGAGGTGCCGGCGGGCGGCTACATGGAGGCGTACGATTACAACGTGCACTCGACCATCGAGTTCCACTGCGAGCCCGGCCACCTGCTGGTGGGCGAGTCCAGCCTGGCGTGCCAGCAGGACGGCGAGTGGTCCGGCGAGTCGCCCAAATGCGAGTGTAAGTAGTGGCGCGAGCTACTGGCGCGAGCTACTGGCGGACGAACGAGAAGTTGCTTTACCAATCTCATTTGTTTATTTATTATATGTAGGAGAACCAACAGCACTAAGACGAAATAGGTAAATTAAGTAATCACAGAGTGCCTATTACAGGATCTCGCAGATAATATCAGAATGCAATTTTAAGTTTAACTTAACAAAGAGGGGCGCACTATGTCAAAGCAACACATGCCAAATAGAAAACACAGTAAATAATCCAGTACGGAATCAGTTTGTCAGTTAATAAGTTACAGGATTTAAGTATAATTCTTACAAAAACTAAGTATATATGTACCTAACATTAACTAAGCTATACCCATCGCACGAACGAATCACCACCGGCAACGTTTTAATAAAAACAGAGAATGTGCTTAGTGAGTGAACATAACGACGCGCTCAGTCAAAACATCTCATCGCCAAACTTCGTCGCACAGAGGAGGACTTGCAGTTGAAAATATCAATGTCCAGTTCTTTCGTCAAATCATTTAGGCTACCATTAGCTCACCTTAAGAGGAGTGTGAACCCAGCCCGAAAAACCGCTCCTCATACAAACGGCGATAATGTTTTCCACCCTCTAAACCTTAACCTATGGCAATTATTTTTTGGTATATTATCGTTATGTCTAGGAACTAGGTTTTTATGTTTTTATTTTTTCAATATTCTTCATAGATTTGACAATATTTGCATTTTAGGAGTTTCATACAAAACAAAAAACGTCAATTTTTTTTAAACTATTAAGAATATTTAAAAACCAAACCATACGAACCTAGTTCTTATTAAACCTATTTGTTTATACATAGTAATGTAACACTGCCTGCTATAATTTAAATATTGTTCCTTTCTGTTTTTACTACTGACTTTGTCACAATAAGAAAATATACGTCTAACAAGCCTTGCGCCTTATTTCATCTTAGCTAATATTAGAAGTTCTAAGGCATAATAATAACATACAAAAAACTCATGGCTATAGGTTAAGGTTTAGAGGGTGGAAAACGTTATCGCCGTTTGTATGGAGAGCGCTGGGTTCACACTCCTCTTAAGAAGCTACTACGTCTATATTTAGTTGCTGCAAATTTTGCAATAGTCCCTAAACAGTATTGGCTTGCACTGTTGTATTCCGGCGTGGAGAGCAAGACAGGAGGTGGAATTACTGTTACAATATTCCATATCCCTCTAGGTTGGCGTCTGCAATCTGCTTGGTGTTGCGGGTGTCTATCACTTACCATCAAGTGACCCACTTGCTTGTCAGCCTTCCTTTATTATAAAAAAAACTGCAAGGTTCGTCCGGATCGCTACCACCATCTTGTTCGCTAATCCTGCCGCTAAGCAGCAGTGCTTGCACTGTTGTGTTCCGGCGTGGAGAGCAAGACAGCCGGTGTAATTACTGGCACAAGAGGTATTCCATCTTAGCCCTCTGGATTGGCAACGCATCTGCATTCTCTTTGTTGTTGCAGGTGTCTATAGGCGGTGGTGATCACTTACCATCAGGTGACCCACTTGCTTGTTTTCCTTCCTTTATTATAAAAAAAAACTAACAGCCGGTCTAACCTGCAGACATCGACTGCGGCAAGCTGCCGCCGCTTACGTACGGAGCTGCCGAGCTGGTGAACGGCAGCACGCACCTCGGCAGCGTGATCCGGTACTCGTGCACGGCCAACTACCGGCTGGCCGGGCCGGCGAGCCGCGTCTGCCAGTCGGACCGGCTCTGGAGCGACGCGACGCCTCGATGCGAAGGTAGCTTAATGCCCCCTTATTCTTTTAGCGCATTACGGGCCTGCGCTAACTCGGGCGGGCCAACGGAGCGGGTGCACGTTACGCCATACAATTTTTTCTATAGGTGCCACTGATAAGTAATGGACTTCTAGTCAGTGTTTAAAAAATGGCGTATCAAAGTAGGATAAAAAGAAGACTAAATAGACAATCGCTCGCGCTGTCAGTCTGTCGGACCGATGGCGCTGCTGTCAATACTATTATTTTGTAAAAAACCTATTTGCAACGAAACTCAATAAATTATTATTTTATGCAGTTAAACGTAAAGTTATAAATCCAATGACTATAAATGGTAAACTAATAATTTGCATTAGTAACATTGGCGTCAACCTGTATTCTCATGTCGTGCCGTTTTTCTGCTGTCATTTAGTAGGAAACTGTACATCCATGCATTATAATATATTGATAGGCGCCCTTAGATTGTGGTGGTGGAGACCCTTAAACTCGGACTCGGCGTCGAGTTATCGTTCTGTCGCGCTCGCTCGTGCTAGAGCTAAAGTGAGACAGAGCGCTGCCCTAGTCCGACGCTCATGCGCTAAGAGAACAGCACTGTACTATTCATAGTGTAAGATCTCGCCGTAAAATTCTGCACCTATCTGTTATTTGATCAAATTTTGATTTAAATAAAAGGTTCTACGTGGGGGCATGTAACGCCGCTGGGTTGCCTAGCAAAATCTTGCCGTAGGTATCTTTTTACATCGTATTATTTTGTACCTGCCCGTCCGAAGCCGAGGTGGACCACTAGTATTGACAAATCAAACTCCAGGGGTCACGTTAGGGCCAGAGGGTCCCGCCGTCTCCGAAGCAACGGGAGCAAAGAAGCTTCCAGAGTTGTGTGTTATAGCGGAATAAAATACCGAATGCTTCCTCAAACTGGAACAAATTACCTTGCTACTCCGCGAAACCAAGCAAGGTAATTTGTTCCAGTTTGTTGATATGGACCTCCGCAAAGTAACGCCTGAATTAATTATTTGAATGCTTCCTCCTTAGAAATCCGCTGCCCCGAGCCGATCGTCGCTGAGAACAGCATAGTCTCTGTGACGGGCAACGACCGCATGCACGGGCGCACCCTCATCCGCACCGCCGCGTCCGCCAGCACAAGCAGCGGAAACACCTACCGCATCGGCGCGCTGGTCAAGTACCGCTGCGAGCGCGGCTACAAGGTGATCGGCGAGAGCCTCTCCACCTGCGAGGACAGCGGCCAGTGGAGCGGCGTCACGCCGCGCTGCCAGTGTGAGTACACCACTGACAGGTTGTGACAGCCCTACGCTAGCACAGGCACTTATGTGTTAAAAGAAACGAGTGTCCATTGATCATTCAATTCGTCACAGAATAATAGTACTAAAACGTTCAGAAAGTTTTCTATTACGACCGCGATTAAACAAATTCCAACTTTATTGACACGCTCAAAAAGTTCGCGCTACTTCATACACAATCGCCAGGCGGCTCGCATCAAAAGGAACGCGCCGCCTTCCCCCCGCAACTCTCGTTGCGGCGCATTCGTTTTCAATTGCACTGACACAGTGAGGGCAAGCGAGCAGGCGCGCAGTGAGTCGGCAACCTACTGCGATTTGCCTACTCTGTAGGCAAGGTGGCCGAGCGCACAGTGCTGAGTAAACCTCCTGTCATTACACACTCTGCTCCCTAATCGCGCTCGCGTACCGCTCGTGCGATTAATTCCGGACGGTGTAATGACTCGTATCATTAATTCATTTAACTCATTTATTCATTCATTGCAGCCATGGTATTACAAGATGACAATATTTGGATATTACAGTGCTACATGGACCCTGTTAGGGCGAGGCAACAACTTATGTTTAACTTAACCTAATATTAATAATAATATGATTTAGTTCTCCATAATATACTCTTTTACCGTATAAAAGCATTTAACTACTAAAACATTTTTAACCTTTTTACAAATGTGTGGTAATTTTCTTCTTCTAATAAATCTTTTGGTAATCTATTGTGTATATTCTCACTGACATTGCATAGGGACCCTTAGCGTAGATTCTTAGTTTAACAGGTGTGCCTACTATCAGCTTAGTTCTATGACGCAAGTGATGGGAGCCCTTATAAACATCTTTGGCTTGGGTGTATAGGTCGGGATGCTTCCGGATGAATTTACACGTCTCGAGAATGTACAGGGATGTAAGCGTTAATATTCTAAGCTTCTTAAAATGGGGTCTACAGGATTCCTGGTTGTTAATGTTACTTAATATCCTAATGCACCTCTTTTGCAACAAAAAGAAGTCGCCTACACCGATGCTATTACCCCAAAGTATGATACCATATTGCAGCCAAGCCTGAACCAAAGCATGATATGCACATACTGCAGTTTTCATTTCGGTGTTTTTTTTTAACATCCTTAAGACGTTCATGTGCTCTACGTGATAAGACGTAAAAAAATAGTAAATACGGTGCAACAGAACGTAAATAGCCGTGAAAATAAAAAAGTTAAAACCTCATACAACGTGACTGAACGCCGAGCGTCCGTACTAAATTCTGTCAGCTACGTCATCGCGCTACATTATGTCAAAATTGGAACTGCTAGTGCCACGCTATATCCAACTTTACTCTTACTAAAGATGACTAGAGTACACACATGCAAGGACCTGTACAAATACTAACAACGTCCTATGACGTCGCTGCTGTTCCGCGAGTTGACGTTAAGAAACGTTCGTATCAGATTTCGCGTTATTTTTACCCACGTTGTATCATATCACAAAGTCTATAGACGTCGTTGCATTTTGTACGGGGAAGTACTGTACGAAACAACGGTATTCTAAAAAATCGGCAGTGAACGTGTTAAGGCGTATGTGAATCTTGATAATTTTGTTGCTTGCAGACGTGGACTGTGGCGACCCGGGCCACATGAGCAACGGGAAGGTGACGCTGGCGACCAATGCGACGTACTATGGCGCCGCCGCTCTGTATGAGTGCGCCCAGCACTGGGCGCTGGACGGCGTGTCGCGCCGGCTCTGCCAGGACGACGGCACCTGGAGCGCCGAGCCGCCGCAGTGCAAAGGTCAGTAGACCTTCACAACTACTCTGCTCGGTAATCCAGCAGTGATTGCGTCAAACGGCTCTGACAGCTGACCGGAGAGAAAGGGGAAGTCAGAAGTTCTGGCGTGGAGAGCGAGACGCCGACATTACTGGCGCAAGAGGTATTCCACCTTAGCCAACGCGTGTGCAAATCCTTGGTGTTGCGAGTGTTTATAGGCGGTGGTGATCAATTACCATCAGGTGATCCAATTGCTCGATGTTCTTCCAATTTTGTATAAATAAAAACTCTACCTTCACAGTGGCCCTAACATGACTGGCCAAGTTTAGTTTATCTCTATCTGCGTCCCTTTCTTATGACACTAGTTAGACAGAGACGCAGGGAGGGTTTAAACTAAACCTGGGCTGTCATGTTAGGGCCGCTGGGTTTGCAAAAACAAATTTTCTATTGAGGCATCCGTTTGTGAAATTGTAGGCTTTACAGTGCTTTTTTTTGTTTTGTTATAGTTGCTAAATGGTTGTTTTTGTATATGTGAAAAAAATCATCGTGTGATCCGACATAATATGTCAAAAAAAGAAGTCATTTACGCCCCAAAATATTTCATGCCAGTACAATATAACCATGATAAAGGTAGGTCTTAAAGGACAATAAGGAGAAAATTGATCCTTTATGACGTCGCTAATATTTAATGAGGTCTTTTACGTTGACTACGATTTTAAGATTTTTATAGTTTGATATTTACACCCATTAAATAGAGATATTTTGGTGCCGAGCTATGAAAAAAAGTGGATCGTAAAGGTCAAATTTTACAAGATATCGAAATTCGGAGTATACAGTTCGATAGAGCTCGAAGTTCTGAACAAAACTGTATACATAAGTCATTTCGGCATTTCGTCCTTTACGCCAATTGAGCCTTAAGGTATGTGCCACGATGTACCTGCGCAATAGACCAATTTTAGTAGCGCGAGAAATTTCGATCTACCAATGATAAAGTAGAATTTTAGACGCGCTAAACTCTTGCGCTTTTATTGGTCTATCGATTTTGCAGCAACACGGCGACAGCCCGTGCGCCACAGTGTACGAATTGTGTAAGCGGGACAAAGCTAAGAATGCATAGCAAGCAATACTTTGCCAGTTGCGCTTGCAAATAAAGTACAATTTGGATTATAGAATAGAATAGAATTCATTTATTTCAGGCTGCATAGGCCCAGAGATAAATACCTTAAAGACTAACATTAATATTTATTAATATTATTTTTATTTTTGATTATTCACACCTTCGGCTACTGTCGGAAACCGGTCTGCGCTCCGGAAACGAATACTGCCGATGTAAAATATATTTTTGGTAAAACTGTACTCTGAGGCCATATTTAATACACTGACTAGACGTCCATTATTTATTGGTGAGAGATGAATATTGAATGTAACGTCATCCCGCAGAGATCACGTGCGCGGACCCGGCGGAGCAGGCGGCCGGCAGAGCGGGTCTGCTCGTGGAAGCTGCGGCGCGCGGCGTGGGAAGCGAGGCGCTCTACCGCTGCGACCGCGGCTACAGCCTGCAGGGGAACCGCTCCCGGCGCTGCTTGCCGCGCGGCCAGTGGGCCGGCGCGCCGCCCGTTTGCCTCCGTGAGTTGTGTGCGCCAGCCGCTCTTTACTTGCGCCAGCGGCCCTAACATGACAGCCCAGGTTTAGTTTAACCCCTCCCTGTGTCTCTGTCTAACTAGTGTCATAAGAAAGGGACGCAGATAGAGATAAACTAACCTTGGCCAGTCATGTTAGTGCCACAGGGAGCGTTCAAGTATTACCTAACGCAATTCTAGAAGATTTTCGACCCCCCCTTGCAACTTGCCGTAACGTTTTTCTGTAACCCCTCTCTAAACGTTACGTAACGCTAAATGACAAAAACAACATTAAATTCATCAAGTTGGTCTCTATTCTAGTATCCACAGATATTAAAACAGTTATCGATACGAAACGTCAACTCAGTATGCTTTTTTAATTTAAACGCACGACATTTGACCTCGAGTAACATGACAATAGGGACTTCATTCGTTTGTCTATGGTTTAAAAAAAACGTTCGTCTTGGCGGATAGATCGAATGGCCGCCATGACTGTTTGTTGATTTTTTGCTGTTACGGTTTTTTGCAGTTATGTTATGTGTGTAGATAAAGTAATGTATGCAACTGTATACAATTACGCCTTAAAACACTCGTGTGATCCTATTATGAAACTCGCTGACGCTCGTTTTATAAAACCACACTCGTGTTTTAAGGCCTCTCATTATATAGCAGTTGCATACAATACTATTTATAGCTGTTTTATGGTAATGAACAAATTCGCTTCCAGCCATCGACTGCCACCAGCCAAGCCCGATCGAGAACGGGCGCATCATCGTCGCGAACAGCTCGACGCTGTTTGGCAGCTCTGTGGAGTACCACTGTCTGCCGCAGTTCCAGCGCGTCGGGCCGTTCCTGCGCAAGTGCCTCGACGACGGCCGCTGGTCCGGCGAAGAGCCACGCTGTGAGGTCGCCAGCAACGAGGCCGCGGACGCGAGCACGTTGCCGCTGCGCGTCGGCATCGGCTGCGGGGTGGTGCTGTTCCTGCTGGTGCTGTTAGGCGCTATCTACTTAGTGCTGTGAGTTTTGTTTGTCTAAGTCTAAGTCCCTTGTGGTGGGACCTGGGTCCATCTGGATCGCTATCACCATCTTGCTAAGCAGCAGTGCTTGTGCATGGTCCGGCTTGGAGAGCAAGACAGCCGGTGAAATTACTGACACAAGAGGCATTCCATCTTAACCCTCTGAGTTGGCAACGCTTCTGCAAGTTTTTGTATTGCGGGCGTTTATCGGCGGTGGTCAATACTTATCATCAGGCGATCCGCTTACTCGTTTGCCTTCCCATTTTATAAAAAAAAAATATGTTGTCAGTGGCAAACAAATACAAATTTCATCAAAATCTGTCCAGCTGCTGTAGCGTGAAGAAGTAATAAAAAATTTAGTCACAGACAAACTTTTAGCTTTATACTATAATTATAATAATCACGTTATATTTCATATTTCATTTCATATTTTGTTTCATTTTCATTTTATTTCATTTTTGCTTGTATAGACATTTTCACCGTTTGTGATAGGTATATATTTTTATTTTTATTGTGACATTTGAATTTTTAATTTTTGACATTTTTCTAGACGTATTTCTAGATATTTTTTATTTTATTATTATTGACGATCTTATTGTGAATTTGTTATGTTTGACATTCAAAATTTAATGTAATTTTCAATGAGTAATAAATCATATCTAATCTAATCTAATCTATTGCAGACGAAAATCCACCCCAGTTAAGAACACGGAGAACATAGAGGGCGCTGAGCGCAAAGAGGACCAGAACGCAGCCGTTATGAGCTACGCTACGCTGCACGACACGACCGGACGACACGTCTACGACCACGTGCCGGACAACGTGTACGATTCGCCGTACAGTGACCACCTGTCCGACAACGCTGCGTACGGCCGCGGCGACACCGACTCTGCGTACGAGCCGGAGCCGACCGGACCTAACGCGGTCGTCACGATCAACGGCGTCGCCGTACGTTGAGCCGGGCTGCGATGTTGATGCACGCAATACCTTATTTCAGGGTCTCCCATCTGAGTCCCGGACAACCGGGGATCCACGGACTTGTCCTAGGGGTCCGCAGACAAAATTAGATTTTATTAAGCATGGCGCGTTTTACGAGCATACATTTTTTGTGTGAATAAAATAGATTTAAGTATCACAGCGTTATTCTAGGGTCCGTTAAGAAGGGTGTATTAAGGGTCGACTTTTGGGAATAGTTGGAAAACCCTGTCTTATTTAGGTGACAATCGTCTAAAACATAGACGGTGTATACTTGGGTCAAATACAAAACTTGTCTCCCCTGTGGTCAGGTACAAACATACGACTTGGTTACGTACAGTTTATGTTCTCTTTGTATAGTCGACCAAGTAATTGCTTGGCCACTTTTGAACCTTAACTCTTTGTAATACGGTCGAAAAGTGGTCAAGCAATTTCTTGGTCGACTATACATAACAAAGCTCCAAGGGGTAATGCGAAAATTGAGTTAACCGACATTTTTTTTGCTATAGACCCTTAATTGACTTCCACAGAAGTTTTTGTCCCATTTCGCTTATTGTCAATATGGTAAAATAGCAAAATTGACACTGGATGGTGTCTGTCGAAGATTGGAATGGCAGATAGCGTCGTAGTAATAGGGACTACAGGTTGCATGGCAAATATGCTGAAGTCAAATGGAGCCTTTGGTCTCTTTTGCTGACATGGGAAAACAACTTTGCACCCAAAGTAAAATACCTTGTCACATAGTTCTCAGGAGGAGTGTGAACCTGGACACAAAAAACGATCTCCATAGAAACGATTACGTTTTCCACCCTCGAAACCTTAACCTATGGCAATGATTTTTTGGTATGTTGTCATTATGCCTTAAAACTAGGTTTGGGTGTTTTGATTTTTTAAATATTCTTCATAGATTTGACAATATTTGCATTTTAGGAGTTTCATACAAAACAAAGAAGCGTAAATATTTTTGAAACTAAGTATAGAGAATATTAAAAAAATCAAAACATACAAACTTAGTGCTTAGGCATAATGACAACATAACAAGAACTCATTCTAAGGCAATGTTAAGGTTTAGACTCTAAACTTTAGAGGATGGAAGACGTTATCGCCGTTTGTATGGAGAACGCTTTTTGGGGCGGGGTTCACACTCCTCTTAATCAGTGCTATACTTCACGAATTTAGGTAACCAAATAGCCATCGCATCCAATCGCTTATAAAACGTAATTAACTCGCGTCTGTGTCATAAAATGTAGTCTCGTGTTCTTATTAAGAATTAGTTTATTGCTTTTTGAATAGCTGCTGACAATTAATTTTGAATTGTCCAAACATGCATTTGTCGCAGTTATTGATGTGAAGTATATCGCAACGCATCTGCACTGTGCACGTCGCAAGTGCATTAAGCTGTTAATTGATAAGTATTGATAGCTACACGAGTCCATAAAATTGTATATACTATACAATTTACTATGGTATAGTTATACATACGTTTTGTAAAGTTTTTTTCTTTCAAATCTGTCTCACAATTGCAGTATACACGATACGGCGTTCTGTTTATTATACTCAAAATTGAAAGAATTCGTTAAAAGGTGAAAAACTGTGTTATTGTTTTTTTTAAATACACGAGGAGTAAAGTGACAGTTTGGGCGAGCCTCGCTTAACGCTAATTGCACTCCCATACAGCACTAGTGACTAGGGTTGCCAACCGTACTATATTATATAGTATTGTACTATATTTCGGCTCTCCGTACTATATACTGTTGAACTAATATATAGTACGCAAATATACTATATTTCGAGCACTGGTCATGTTATTAAAATAGATAGAATATGGAGATAGACAGATAGATAACAAACTTACCCCCTTATTCATAAACGCTTCGTAAATGTTTGTTAGTTAACATTTTTTATGTCTTTATCTGTCATCCTGACGTTTACCCTCAAATGAAAGGGACAAAACATTTGTTAGCTTAAAAATATTGTAACGTTTTTATGAGGGGTTACACTATTGCCTTTTTTTCATCTTTCCAAAAAATACTATATTTTTTTGAAGCGCACTATATATTTTTTAGCGTATTCTCAAAAATACTATATTCAACCGAATAAATGTTGGCAACCCTACTAGTGACGTCACCATTGTAATAATGTACAGAGCGCAACACTAAATCGCTTTTATTTTAATGTACTGCCAGCTTTTACTTTCTACATTTTGTATACATTCTAATGACCGTATTTTAATTTTTTTTCTACATTTTTGTAATTTTGTATATTGCATAATCTATAAATTGTATACTTCATGCTATTACTAAGGGAGATACTGTACTCTACTGACTCGTGAAGTTACCAATACAAATTTAATCCCTTTGACTTCTATAAAAAAAAACTAAAAACAACGGCAATGCATTGTTTTCTTCAAGACGTGCATTTTTAATGAATTTGTATGACATAAAGGTTACCATTTTCTATGACTAGAATCTATAGATACTTGAGTGTTCAAACTGAATGTAATTATAGTTTAAGATTATTATGTTAGTATGTCCGGTCGCTCAGAGCTGAAGCCCTAACATGACCGGTCCAGATTTAATTTATCCCTGCGTCTCTGTCAAACTAATGTCATAAGAAAGAGACAAACTCAGATAAACTAAGCTTTCCTGGTCATGTCAGGGCTACTGGAGTACCTGGGTGTGTATAGGTACTTAATGTAAATAGCTTGTATAGTTTTAAAATATAGTCAAGGCAAAATTGTATGAGAAGTGATCACCAACTCCTTCTAGGTATGAACCAAAGATGTGAAACTGTTGGCGTTGTATGGATTTTATTTTAATTTATAGTGTACGGCGAGTTTTCTAAAAAAATATGCGCAGTATGATTATTAATCTTTTTTGAGAAAAAATGGAGTAAATGAAAAACTTTAGATTTCTCAATCTATTTATGTATGGAATTGTCATTTTCGTGACGGTATATGAAATCTTACTGTAGTTTGGGCAGATTTTATCAAGAATTATTATTATTTTTGCGTTGTTTTATTCAACGACCATGTAATATCCTTTTTTTACAATCGGACGATAAGTATAATTATTTAATTTTTACTGAAAACGGCTTGTTATGAGCAGCGAGGGAAATCTGTCAGTGGGATAATTTCAAATACCGAGTTCTAGTTAAAATTAAAAAACTACTAGAATAGACTAGGATCGTCAATCATTTTGATAATTGTTTTTATTTATTATTGTCAAAATATTTAAGTAAAATCTTATTTACAACATTATGTGTAAGCAGGTATGTACAGTCAAGGAAATTGAAACACGTACCACCGTAGAACCTAGTCGAAGAAACATACGCATGACATTTGTATGACATAGCCTAGCGTTTAACGCGTCGCGTCATTGCGATAGGGTTCTAAGGTGGTACGTGAATATATTTCCCCTACTGTACAGTTAATAGTTCAAAACTACCCGTCACACTTTATACCGAAACTTTATTCCGTAATCATTTGTGTTGTAGAGGTAGGTACAGAGAGGGAAAGGCATTTTTTCTCTACACGAGTGCATCGAGTATTAATAATACCAATGCAAAACATTTTGTACTGTGCTCACACAAAAACTTTCAGCTCACATTTTCCTAGTTTTTTGTGAAACGAAAGTATTAACGAAAGTAAAATTTATTATTTAGTACGTAAGGAACACAAATCAGTTGGTAGAGTCCGCGTCGTTATTCCGACGACATTCAGCGATGTACGAGTAGCCTGTAATGTTATTTACCTTTTGGACCCTAAAGACCGATATATCCGCGCTAGGGGTTCAACGCTAATGACCGATACGTATGACGTATACATCAACGCGTGCGATATAAAAGCTGCCTACGTGAATTCACATAAGGTTCAACTTCGGCATGTGAATGACGACTTTTGTATTTGCTAACATTGCAACGTCACATCTAATACAAACGTCATTCATACGGCAAGACTTCAAGTTCAAGTTGTAAACACGAAGCTCATTTTTATTTTGGACGCTTTAACAGATATATCTGACATCCGCGTTGAACCTGTGGTCCTAACATGACCAGCTCAGGTTTAATTTATCCCTCTCTGCTTCTCTGTCAAACTTAGTGTCATAAAAAGGGACATAGAGATAAACTCAGAAAAACTAAACTTGGTCGGTCATATTAGGCCTACTGTAGTGACCGAAATATCCGTTTTTGGCGTTGAAACTGTTAATGTGTTTACTTGTGACCAATATTCGCTTGCGTAGACGTAGAACACAAAAAGGTCACGAAACATGGGTGCACGATAAGCTGTTACTCTTATCAATGCGGGCACGCATAACAAAAAAAGGATAAATTAATACTTTTGAATAAGAATGCAGTCGAGACGACGCAAAAACTTTCACAGCGGACTCTGCCATCCCATTTGTATATAGATGCTAAGGAAGAGATAGGTATTTATTTTGTTATATATCCAATTTGCTAGAATAAAATAGATTTTGATGCCAAAATAATATTGCTATTTCTTCAATTATTTTTATGAACGTACCTAATACCTAGTTTTAATGTTCCTTCACAGCTTATTGGTATTTCCTTTAAGTGTAATGTTATTGAAGTACACACTCTTCTCTAATTATACCAATTAAGTTCTATTGAAATCATTCACTATGTAAATAAATTAATTTAGTCTAGCTTCTTCTAACGCTTGATTTAATTGTAAGTTTTACAAAGAACCAACTTAGTTAAAGATATGTTAATGTGGTCATTAACCTGAATATAAACGTAACAGAAAGTTTAACGAACGGTACACGAAATACTAGTAAATGATTAAGTACGACAAAATTAATAAAAGCAGCGAATGTTCGAAGTTCGTTTTGAGCAAATACTCAGGATTATTAGCACTTTTAGCGAGATTACGATAGTAAACACACAGAAAAGAGTAGTCTATTAAACTTTCGCTTTAAAAGTATTCAAAGAATAGGTTCGGCTAGCCCAAGTTCGAGCATTTTGAGCATTTAAAACAGACATTTTTCATTTTTAAAATGTTTGGCAGCTCCTGCCATGTTGAGTGTGTATGATTTGTGGTTGATGGGCGTCACAAATTAATACATGCTGCATGCCTTTTCATCTACTAACATTACTCTGTATTCGAATAATTAGTTACTAGTATAATTATTTTCAGATGTAGATTACAAATGAAGCTTGAATCTCGTAGTGAAATTTCGGTTATTTGGAAATCATTCATTTTGATACAGTCGGTCGCCACATCAGCGAGAGCCAGAGATGTAGATACCTCAACTCATAGCGTGCGGCGCTGTGCGCATGAGTCTGTCAATATGCCGCTTTGATTTATGTGGCAGTGACGCGGCAAGCGGCCGAGCAACGCACAATTCAAATCTGCATATATACGCAAACTAGGCGCCGTGCGATAGTAGGAGTTGAAGTATCTATACGGTCCCAGTTAAGTTGGCTTTTCGGAAAACAGAAACAGTTCCGATAGCTTAAATTATGATTGAAATCTGCTTCCAAATTCAATCTGACTTGAACTTCCCGTTTCTCTTTCTAAAAATCTACTTAATGAACATTCAAGAAAACTTTTGATCGCAAACGCATCCGTATTTTTCAGACTAAAATAGTGAGAATTAGTCCAATGCTGTTGGATCACGTTAATTGTAAAATTACCTACTACACAATGGGCAAGACCCGATTGAGCATTAGTTGCTCACTCTAACAAATGACCGCGTCCTGCACGTTCGGATAGTCTGCCTTACCATTACTATACAGTTAGCAACAGAAATAAATAGACCCTCGAAGAGTTCCAAAAGAGCTCCAGAAGCTCCAGACCCTCTTGACAATAGAGTAGTATTGAAATCTGTGTAACCTCTACGATTGTAAAAACACATCTGCTGTTAACTGTATCTTTAATGGAAGGGATATAACAAAATATTAAAATAGCTCTATGCCTTATTAAATCCTATTACTCAATCACATTTAAAATCCACATTGCAAAGGCATAAAAGTGTTCATTAGATTTTAAATATAAAAGCAAAATACTTATTGTTATATATTTATAGTACCTAATACCTAATTAAAATAATTCGTGGAACGATTTCGTAAATAAATGTCTTCGATGTGTAATTGTCTTTTAATTAATAGATAATCGTATAAGACTTGCAACAAAAGGTTACCCTTTAACCGCAGGCTTAAGTTTCATCGGACATATCTGTGTCACCATTTATAGGTACAGTCAAGGCATTAAATTTCCAACCCACCTAAGGTTCAATAGCAAATAGCAAACTGTCACCATAAGAGCTATAGAGCAAGACGTTAGTTTGACATATCGACCTTAATGCATTGCGAATGTCAGACGACATTTCAATGAAATGGGTAGGGAATTAAGTTCCTTGACTGTACCTACCAAAATTATATAACACTAGCTGTGCCCGCGACTTCGTCCGCATGGAATAGTGTCTTTGGGTAGCATTTTTAATTATTTTGGCTAATTATTTTACAAATAAGACATACGTATAAATACTTTAATGAGCTATTTGCAGTGTATTTGCCGTCACGTGTCTGCCCGTTCGGGTAAGCACACTTAGGTATATTTCCCCACCTACGCCGCACCGTACATACCACGCTGCATCCCCCCCCCCCCCCCTGCGCTATAATGATTCCGTAAATTTTACATCAGAATAACTCTAATATTTTATCTCTGGTCGCTAAGGTATAAAACATTCACATAAACCTTACATATTTCCATACAAACTTTCATCCCCTATTACCTATTGTTATTTTACACCCTTGAGGGTAAAACTTTTACAAACTTTGAATGTCACATTTATTTATATCGAATCAACAGCCTAAAAAGTAAGTTTCAAGCTTCTAGCTCTAAAAATGACGATACTTCCATACAACTTTTCATCCCCCCTTTCAACCCCTTACAACCCTTTTTTCGCATTAAAAAGTAGCCTATGTCCTTTTTCGGGCTCTAGACTATAGGTGTACCAAATTTCATTCAAATCGGTTCAGTAGTGTTGGCGTGAAGGCGCGACAGACAGACAGACGGACCGACGACAGACAGTTACTTTCGCATTTATAATATTAGTAAGGATAAGGACTAGCGGACCCGGCAGACGTTGTCCTACCCGGAAAAGCAGCCGCACCTGCACCGACAGCAGCGCCACCTACCACGCCTAACTGTGTTTTCAAACCATCCCGAACCCATTGATGTATGCATACAAACTTTTATCCAAATCGGTCCAGCCGTTTCGGAGTCAAGTGACAAACACACGTACTGAAGAATTAAGTATATATGTACATTATTAAGATTCTTCTTAATCATTAGAATGTGTAAGTGAGCAAATTAAGCCAAATATGGGCAATTAGAGGAAACAAAACATGTTGTTTTGTAAATTGGTACAGTTATACCTTGAGGTGCCCCGATGAACATACTCAAAGTCCTCACAGCGGGGGGTGTGCTAAGAGTGTAGTCTCTCTGCTCTTTCTACGATTTGAAAAATCTGTCCTTATCGTGGATACAACATTTCGCCAAGTGCCTACGGATTGTTAAGAAAACGATGGTTATTTTCAATTAGTTTATTGTATGAAATTGACAATACATCAAGAGGACAACGATATCGTTATAACATTATTGATATAAAAGTTTATAATTCTCACCTACTTACATCAGACTTATGAATATTATGCTATTTACATTATTATCAATTTCACAATGTCATAGTTACTGATCTTGATACTAGAGTAAGGTTCTATGAAATTCATTAACAAATTTTACGGTACGTACTTGCGGTACAAACAGCAACATACTTCGCCGACCATTAAAGAGGGAAGTGAAAGAAATTGCCTAGGTATAGAAAGTGAGATGAATCTTGATGAATGCCAGAATTCAGCGAATTCATGCGAGATTCAGTTTTCAATGAGTTTGACAGTTTCTTTTTACATACTCAAATGCCACTTGGTGTCACTGATTGCGAGGAAAGAATTGCCTTTAGGCTGCTTAGGGAGGGACAGTCGGCCGCAGAATAAGCTAAGCACTTAAGAACCTTGTTGTAGTAACGTGTGAAATGAGAGTTGCTGATAGTGGAAAGATACTAAACGTTCAGCTACTTTGGAGCCACTGACCTATAAGTAATATGGACTTCTAGTCAGTGTTTAAAAAATGGCGTATCAAAAGAGGCTAAAAAGAAGACTAAATCGATAATCGCTCGCGCTGTCAGTCTGTCGGACCGACGGCGCTGCTGTCAATACTATTATTTTGTAAAAAAACCTATTCGCAACGAAACTCAATAAATTATTATTTTATGCAGTTAAACGTAAAGTGATAAATCCAATGACTATAAATGGTAAACTAATAATTTGCATTTGTAACATTGGCGTCAACCTGTATTCTTATGTCGTGCCGTTTTTCTGCTGTCATTTAGTATGAAACTGTACATCCATGCATTATAATATTGCTTGGAGCTAACCGTATACGGCCGATGGCTGGTCCCTCCCACCCGTTGCCCCGCAGGCGTTTCGCCAATCGAGCAGCCGCTCTATATTACGTAGGTACCTATAGACATACGTATTTATTAGCAAACATGGTCCAGATCAAGCAATCAATTAGTATATTCCACTGTATTCCTAGTCGTCCCTGATTAGAAAAAGTGTCATGGTAGCCGGCCAATCAGCGTCGACCGCCAAGCGTGCCCGGGCGCGATTGGTCGGTTCGAATTTTGGTGCACACAATATGCTCGTAAAAATTTAATTCTGGAAAAAAACGGAGCTTCCTGCATTCTTCTTGCCTTAACAAACAAGTAAAATAAGGTAGCTATCCATTTCTGCGTCTCCTCATCGCAACCTCAGCCGCATACTCTTTCTAAACCACGCAACGGATACCCCGAACCAAGAGAATTCAAGGCACTACCGCTAAACCACATCATCCACTTTATGGAGGAAGTGGAAAAAGCGATGGACTGAGTGCGAAGGAGGGGTAAATACACAAAAGATCCCGCTGGGTCGAAGTGTATCCGAAAGGACCCCGCATAGATAAGATAAGATAAGATAAGATAAGATAAGATAAACCACGCAACGGATTTTGATACGGTTTTCTCTGTCATTTAGAGAAATTTCCCCGCAAGGTTTTTTGTACATCACTTCCAAATTGTACTTAGTTATAGATATAAGACAATGCTTTATCCTGATTTTTAATGATGGCAGCTTTATTCAGAACCATAAATATAAAATGTATTGAACTAAAAAGATATGTGAAAGCATTGGCAAAAATGCCTGATTATTCCAAAAGTTCAAAGGCACGTAAATACATAATTTAACATTATGTCGTAACAAAGCTATGATTAAAATCAGTTTCACTAAAATAGTAACTTTTGTATATTTTACATTTTAACTAGGTACATAATAATGTTAAATTACTACTAAATCAAGTTTACTACCAGGTGCTTCCAAATTAGGTGCGAATATTTTCAGAATTAAATCTTACAATTTTACAATAAAATTTTACATTTCGTAACGTATGATGATGATGAGAATGGGTCAGTGTAATTTTTTGCTGATTTTCCAAAAAAAAATTACTTCAGAAGTTGCTTTCTTTGATAAATAGATACAGTCCTGGAAATATCGGTATATAATTTGATCAAAACCTGTATATGCATCAAAAACCAAAACGGTTAGGTATTTATGCTGCTTATAGTACTAAAAACAAAGGAAACACGCTACTGTGTATTTCTTTTTAATGAAAACTAGAGCACGTACTTGGGTCACAGCACCGCGCGAGTTACAGCCAGAATTATTTCGAGGCGCGTCGGCTGTCACCAGTGAGCCTAACATGACCGCCTCAGTTTAATTTAACTCTATGTGCTTATCGGGCTAGTTAGAAAGAGACTGTATTGCGCTAGTCATCCTGGTTCCATGCTAGCCATACAGACTGGCTAGCACGAGTTACCGCCACTCGCTTTGCTATGCGCGTCTAAATAAACAAAAAAACGGTACTGTCAATTTGTCATCTCATTTTTTTTATTTTAATGTGCTCAGTTCTTCGCAGTTGGTCCAATCTTAAAAATAGAAGGAACAAAAAGGAAACAGAAATAAACCAACGAAAATAAATTAATCAAGATATTTATTTCATTTAACTCTTATCTCTGGAAATAAATAAAAAAAAACCTTTAATGAACAAAAATTTCAGAATCGCTAAGTTAAAAATGCTACGAATTTATACAATAAAATAGTTTCCAAGTCGACGGCTAGTATACATTTTAAATAACATTAAATTAATATAATTTTATTACATTATCTGTCTTATTACAACAGGGCCGCGGGCGCCGGGGCGCCACCGGGGGCATAAGGGCGGGACCCCACTGCGGCGCACAAACCTATCCACGCCAGCTAGGTTTCTGTATGGAGCGTGCGCTGCAGTGGGGTTCCGCCTTAACTTAAACAATTTACATGAAACAATTGAAACTTACGACTAGTACGGCCAAGGGCGGGCAGCTCTGCGGCGCCGGCAGCCGGCTATGTGGCGCCAAAGGACGTCAGTAACACCAAAAGTGACATTATCACCTTACCATAATGTCATTATTTTTTCCTTAAAACAGGTACCCAGTTAACAATAGAATTTTACAAGACAGCCCATTGCAAAAGCGACCAATAAATAAACGTTTTTTTTTGCTGTCTCGTAGCACTGAAAACTACTATAATAAATTAGTCGATATTAATAACGTCCAGTTTTATAATGCCCGCCCTTAGGGTGCTGCGGAGTTCATAAGCCAAGTCAGACTAGTCTGGCCTATTTCGTCCAGGACGGCCAGCATGACGTGCCGTGACACGCTCGTCGCTAAGTACGTCACTTTCACACCGATCTAGATAGAAAGGGACGCACATACCGACGAAGCGCGTCGCGGACGGCAGTGCTAGCCGTCGAGTAACCAAGTCAGGTCTATACACTCATGCAATACTAACATGCAAACAGACGCGTGAGGCTGTCTGTGTCCATGCACTCTTATTTATCATCATTTTTAAAATGCTAAAGGTAAAATGTAAGTCTAACTAATCATGATCAAGTATCCAGTTATTTTCGGCTGTTACCTTCAAATTGCCTGGTCTGAATATCTGCGTTAAAAGTTCATCATTCAATTCCATACATCGGAATTTTCAGGGCACGAATTAAAAAAAAGTTAAGACTAGAGCGACTAATAATCAGAGCTCAGATAGGTCGTCGCATAACAGTTCCAGTGCGAAAATAGAACAAGATGTCATAGAGTCGTAATGCATAAATTATTCTTTAATTATATTTAGCTGAATCATATATCAGTATAGAATAGTCTGAGACTGTTTAGATATAGCCTCCGATCAATTGAATAACGTAAATAAAATAATATTAATATTATGGACTGGTCTGTTAAAGAAAATTAAATGTCAAAAGTAAAATGTTAATAGGATACCCTCACTAGCTTTTGGATAATTTTAGGTTGCTGGTATAAATATTATTGTATAATATAATACGACTCTATTACATCTTGTTTTATTTCCGCATTGAAATTGCTTTGCAAAGACCTTTCCGAGCTCTGTTTATAATATTCTAATTGGCTTCCAATTTATATGCAACGGCTAATTTAAACATCAGAATCAACATTTAATAATCTCATAATGACACAGATTGTTTTTTAAAGGAGCAGTAGTCCGTTCAAGCCAATTTAACTAAATATTCTTTAGTGACTGGGTTCAGAAAGCATTTGAAAAATATCGGTCTTACTTGCCTGCCAATCGCAAAGCAGACACTAAGGGTATAATTATACGTATCATATTAAAGCAGCAAGCAAGCCACCCAACATTTAATACTTCAAACTTTTTGTGTCCCGAAAAATCCAATGCATAAAATTTATCAGTTCCGTTATTGCATTTAAATTGACACTGTTATAATAACAACAGTTCTCATATAATTCAACGATTATTCCATCGAGAACCCTCTCATTAGCTACAAGTAATAAATAGTCGTAAATCTCTTTAAACGTCACAATTATTTTTACTTTCCGCCCCGTTACTTTATTCAAACGGCGGATCCTTTGTTAGTCAATAGTTGCATTTCGACATATTTTACAAGTGTCGACATTTAACGGCTGACAGCTAAAACGAGCCGTCCTTTAGTTATTATTGTCATTTTTTCTAACGGATTCCAAAAACTCTATCCGTGGCGTCGTGAAAGGCATCTCGCAAATTAAATCGCGGCATTTTGTATATACATTCTTGGTCGAGGCATAGTGTCGATTTCACAATACATTGGACGGATGCCTTATGTCCGTATAAATTTTCATAAAAAAAGAGTCTCAGGTTGTCTCTCCGTCAAAAAGAATAACGGCCGCTTTAAGTGTAGATATAGTCGACCAAGAAAGTGCTTGACCACTTTTCGACCTTATTACAAACGGATAAAGTTCAAAAGTGGGCAGGCAATTACTTAGTCGAATATTCACGAGTCAATGAGTCGAGACCTTACTCGACGTACAGGTTTGCACTAACCGAACGGCAGACTAAGATACAGCCCCGCCGAGTGAATGTTGAGCCACTTGTCAATAATAAATACACAACACCAAATAAAAAAGGGGCCACTCGACTTTTCTTAGTAAAACAAACGTGTAAAAATATGTATGTGCCAATATTTTCGTAGTAGGGTTTTATTCGTTGTTTAAACATCGAATTAATAATATAAAACCTATTAATACCTAGCAATATGTGCATTGGTATTCACACGCTTATTCTATAATTTAATTTTACCGAGAAAATTCAAGGGGGCCTTATATTGTTTTGGGTGGTTTATAATCGTAATTTGGTCATGTTCTTACATCCGGTCAATATCACCTATATCAGGAAAAGGAGCAACAATATTTATGTCTCTGTCACCACGTATTATCTTAATTCACCAATGGACAAAGTAAAAGATGCAGATTGGACCCTATGGATGACAAACTGTTCTTTTTTTACAGATATTCCGACAACCTGCCATGGCGCAATAAATGGCTTCAAAGATATTTAATAAATAGTTATTCGCGGCATAGAGTAGTAAATGAAATAGAAGACAATATCGCTTAGAAAGAAATTGAAAAATTGAAAATAAATGCCGTTGGCCTAACAAAACGAGAAACGTGTGTTTTGTTGATAGTTCCAGTAATGTAGAATAAAAATAATTGACACGTCAATCCTGTCTGCGCGTAACAAAGATAGAAATATCATTTCTTTCTCCTGGAACGATGACAGCCAATTTTTTTTTTCCGATGTGTCTCTCACAGGCAAATTAAGATAATATTCGTATGTTGCTGTCCCAACACTCTCGCGGCCAGACTTACCATACAGACTGAGGTCGCATTAATGCTTGCAATAACTCTAATTGTACACCATGTCAATCACGGAAATCAGAAAACAGGGGAAGTGCAATGTACGCGTGATGCGCGTGCCAACATTACGTACTGTTGTACGTAACTTCCGCTAAACCGCTCCCAGTCGTGTACTGTCATCCCGTGGAGGTGTTAGTCTCGCGCAATACCTTATTTTTCCCTAGCCATGCCGTATTGTTCAGTTTTAGAGTACTAGAACCATATTAGGAGTATAAATCTTCAAAATGGGGTTGTTTCTACCACCGTTAAGTACGATTGTAACGATATTCCATAAAAGTCTTAGTTATTTTCATTGTACTAATAATTTAACAGAACATTTAGTCAAAATTCAACCGTACATGATTACAATAAAGTTCATTATTGATTGACTGCAATGACTATTTCGCTCTGAAAGGTTCTGCGCTACAGTTGTGACATCTAGTGTTGAGTAGCGGAACTACGACGCCAAATTTTTCTTTTGACGTTTACAGATTAAAATGTCGTATAATCAGTTTGACGTTAATAAAAAGTAAACCTTAGTTTCATTAGAATAAGATATATTTTCTTACAAAAACTTGTGTACTATTTGTCTGATATCGTTTGACAATTTTAACCAATCAAGATTAAGTTATTTTAGTAGTGTAGTATAAGATGATATCCACAAGTGTGTGCGTGTGGCGACACCGGTACCGGTACAAATAATGCTTTAAAGCACTTCCCCTATTTTTTGATTTCCGTGATGTCAATTCTGTCCCTAATAATAGGACGTATATAGGCTTGATAGTGATTACTTGCACCTCCGAGGGAACCGTACTTAGAAACACAAGAGAAAAACAATTTGTATTCATAGCAATCAAACATGCTCGGTGCGTACAAACTCAACATATCACATTTCCAATTCATTCGCATCTATTGCTTAAAAAAACTACTCGTATATAAATAGATATTAGTAATTCGAGATATATATAACTATAAAGAAAATTAACACGCGCTTGCGCTATATTTAGTTGTCGTAAAAACTAATCTACTTTACAAGACCTATAATGATCTAGGAATACATCGATGTCGGCTCGGTGCAGCGAACCGGAGACATGGGACCGTCATCCTCAAGCCCGGCTGACGACTGACACACACGGACACAAACATCGGCCAACAGTGCGTTTTTCATACAAACTAGGCTTTAGTCACGTTGGTTTCTTGCACAGGGATTGCTAGACTGAGCTTCAACAAAGCAGGTAAAGGGTCTAAGATACCTTCGTCCAACAAGCACACACCATAGCAAGATGTCAGCATTTGGATTTCCATACGTTTTTTAGCTATTTAAGATGTCTTTTTGAGCATATATTCCGGCGTTAACCTCAGGTTCAATCAATTGGGTATGTTAGAAACCCTGATCTAATTAATTGATTCTCGAGGGATTCATCATCAGACCTCACTCAAAGTATCCCTGTGCAAGAAACCAAGGTGTCAAGCTAACCTCGTTTGTATAAAAACGCACTGTAAGCCGATTTTTTTGTCTGCGAGTGTAGTTAGACTTAGGTGAACCCGTCTCGTCTGAGTGGCATCCTCACCCGTCACGTTAATATTTCGAGCCTGAAAGCTAGCGGATATCTACTGTCGTAATGATAAAGAGATACGCTGCGATAAAACGCTGTCGATTTTTTATTTCATAAGAAAACACATGTAAGTGTTTGTTGTATAAATTTTAGCACATTTACATGTTGTTAGGGTCCCGGAGCCAATTGGCTGAAATACGGAACCACTATAATTAGTATCAACTCGTCAAATAGTCTTACAAATACAGAATCAACACAGATCCTATATCACCAATCCGCCATCCCTGAGCACACCGGAAGATAAATAAATATATTATAATACTTTTTTACCGTAAAAGGAAGAATTAATTGAGGCACGTCGATGTTTTTTTTTTTGAGGAAGTCTTAATTACACTTTACGAACACTGATCCTAAAATCATACCACATTAAGAATAAATACATTTCGATTTACAAAAATAATTTAATTACGATGACACTTAACAAAATCAATTTCTTTAACTTCAGGATTTAATATTGATGGTGAAATGGTGAAATTTCGACGATCGCTTTCATTTGAATATAATACTTGTATTCTTTTAATTATAATAATAATTTAACATGATGAGCCGATAAGCCAAATCATTAGTCACTCTCGAAGTCAATCAACACAAAACAAATAGATTAAAAACGAACAAAAAAATCATTAAATAAACTGCATCACAATATGTATAACATTAAGCCGAATTCATTTATAGTATTTTCAAATGGCATACGAAGAATTATAATATTTATACCGTATTAAATTATTCTGAATTGAATATAAAGGATAAGTAAGATCGGTCTCCATTCCAAGAAATACAAAATAATACATAAAACACATTCTTCAAAAGACTACACGGTCGTCGATTTGAACATTTAACCATTTTTCAATAGTTTATCATTATTAAAAATAATGTGGCAAGACTGTGTGACAGCCGACACTCTCGGCGAGACAATATAACGAATTAACTAGAACAATAAACAGAATTATCAATTATTTTACTTCGATTTTAACGGAAGTTGATAGCTTCACAACATTTGGAAACAACAAAAACGTTCGGTCATTTTACAGTGCAAAAATAGGCAGTAGATTATTTCGCGGACGCGCTCCGGGCTTAGATAATATTGACTTCATCTGTCATAGCCAGTTGGTTAAAGTGATAGTATAACTGTCTTTTTATCTGAAATTTGCTAAGGAAAAATCAGATCAAATGACAGATACTCCGCGCCATTATCGGCAATAGCGCACGTGACGGGAAGATCATTGAAAACTTTCCAGTTCATTTCATAATATCGTCAGGCCTGTTGGGAACCATTGGAAATACACCAGAAAAAGTCTCTGTGGGCAATAGCCCCAAATATTCCCAATACCGTATCATTAGATCAGCACGTCGTCAACGTAAATGGCCTTAAACAAATGTATCAAAATGATCTATTCTCAGCACAGCTAGCACTTGTTTTCTAACAAACGTAAGAAAAAGACACACTGAATGAGAAATAGCACACGCGCTAGCCGTTCAGAGGCGTCAGTGTTCCGCAAGCGCCATGAAGCCAGCGTGGAAGGACTATACCTCACCGGGACACCGAACGCGGCGCAACCAAGCGGACAACAGGTGAGGCATCCTCCACAAACCTCTATACGGTTTATTGGTGGCTGCTTGCGCCGCCAGGGTGTACTGGCGAGATACAGGCCAAAGGACTAGTTTCCATTTGAACTGAGCAAAGGGTAGTTAAATACTGATGAAATGCCTCACTGTTAAACTATAGGGGTTCGCTTAGTAACGAGTATTACTTAGGCGTCGACCATCACTTAGACAGCTTGCTGATGACTCTAATTAGGGCTCCGTTCTCGTCCTTTAGCCGTTGGTTTTCGGCTTGAAGCGCTTGTTGATACTGGAAATACATAAAAAGTTTAAAACAATTGTCGACGTTTATTTCACTGTTGTTATTTACAAATGTAGCGTTGAAAAGGGTATTTAAAAACATGAATAAACATTTAGGTTGCTAGTAGCGATTGGACGAAATGTACCATTGTTTGACTCTCACTGCTCATGCTGAATAGGTTTAGAATAGTGCGTGTCGAGAACAATTTTGTGGTTTGCCGCGTAGAGGTAGTTGGGCTAATAGCCGCTATTAACTCCGGGTAGTGTATTGGCCTGACCACACCAGCCGATGGGTACTATAACTGTAGCCGAGAAAGGGCATCTCTCACGTTTATTTAGTCAGTGTGCGAGGCATGTATAGACAAATGAAAGTGGCATAAATGGCTATGATCTGCATTGTCGCTAGGTACAGCTTTAAAAAATGCTTTTGTGCCTTTTGACCCCTCGGAACAATCTGTCAATTAGTATTATAGCATTTTTGAATCTTGTGAAATGATGTTTTAAAGGTTTACTGTCAAATTTTGACTGTCGCCTTTCGGCGGCGGTGGACACCGAGAGGTTAATGAACTCACGTAGCGACAAACGAGACCTGTCGTACTAGTCGTCCTGGTGTGATCGAGGAATAAAGCAGTGTGCGAGTTATCAACAGTATTAGGTATGTCTTTCACGGCACCCTACGGCATTCGTACATTACGTGAGCGTGGTATAAGAGTAACTCGATTGCTTCTTACCTGCAGTATGACAGGAGCCTTAACTTAACAAAAATTATGTACAAACTGTGCGCGTTTATGTGTTAGATTACTTAAAAACCGGACTCGGGAATTTAGTAACACAAATCCATTCTGAACTCAACCCTAATGGGGGCAAGGTGTCGAATCGAACGAATGGGCCTAAAGTACTGAATGAAATGTTCTATACTGTACGGGTAGTATAACGTTTTTAATTCGTCTTTACGTGACTCACGGACAATAACAAGGCATGCAGCACACTCTAGCGAACACTGCGAGCACTGTGTTTCATACAGACCATCGTTACCTACCGAAAGTGCCATCTATTTGATGTTGGGTGAATATTAATTAACCGTGACCTATTGCTAGTGGAAAACCAGCCTACTGAGGGAACATAATTTGAATACTAGGATACCATAGTACTTTGTGTACCTTGTATAGTCGACCAAGAAAGTGCTTGACCACTTTTCGACCTTATTACAAAGGGATAAAGTTGAAAAGTGGGCAAGCAATTACTTGGTCGACTATACTTGTTTAGCCGCCAAACAGATACATATCTAAGTGAACAAGGTGCTCAAAATATCTGACATTATTCAATACCTCTTAGATTAATAGTAATAAGGTTTGTTTTGGCATATTTTTGAACAACTTGTCCACTCTCACGCATCTGTTAGTAACACAAAAGGACGAATCCAAAATTGAAAGCGTGGCTCTTTCTCGTGTATATTTTCTGAAAGGGCTTATTAATGTCCCCGTTAGCTACTGGTTACTTATCGATTAGGTATCTATAAACTCTCTATAAACAAGATTGTGTACCAAACCACAAAAGACGATCTCCATACATACGGCGGTTATCCACCCTTTAAATCTTAAAATATGGTCATTTCATTATTTTTGCAGATGCTGCTAAGTCTTAGAACTTTTGCATGTTTTGTTCGTTTTTAATATTCTTCATAGAGTTGACAATACTTGCACTTTAGGAGGTACAAAAAAAATATTATTTACAAATCAACAAAAGATTTAAAAAAAAGAAACTATATTCTAAAGAATAGCAATAACATACTAAAAAACCTGGGTATAATTGAAGGTTTAGATGAAAAAAGTAATTATTGTATGTATGGAGAGCGCTGGGTACTGAATAGTTTTGTTTTAAGGAACGATTCTGTTCGATAACATATACTACGGTCTCACATGAGAAAGCCCTTGAGATGCGTCCGAGCCGCGGTTTTTGGAATAAAGCGTACCTAAGTCTACCACTTCAACACTGAGTTTCGACGACGGTCTGATAAAACACAGTACACAACGAAATGTCTACGTCTCCCGACTGAAGAATAAGGCATAATTGCAATCTTAATCAAAACTCTTGTCTAATTAATTAATAGAGCATGAAGTGGACATATATAAAACTTAAACTAAAACTAAAACTAAAACTAGGTGAGGTCCCCCAGGTCTGATCCCTGCGGTAGGGTCCCCATGATGCTGGCTGCGTTTCCCCTCTGGATTGAAATGCCAATCTTAATGCAATACTACAATTAATACAGACTGCAAAACTTAAATTAGGTTTTATTTTTTAAATTACTATCGTTTATATTAATTGATAGTTGGACCCCAAACGCTACATCGAAAAATAGTCTCGGAGCTACTTTACTAGTGTTTTTGATAGTATCAAACATGGTGCATGAAAAATATTAATAAGAGAACAGGAAATAATGTTTCAATACTCAGTCCTCAAAACATTATTGCTTTTCCACGATGTACCTATATGTTACAGATGTTGACTTAAGCTATGTGTTCATCGTAGACCCTGTTGGGCAGAGCAACTTTTGTTTCAATCGAGCGCGCGGACGAAGTCATGTTACCGAAATTCTTGACATTAAAGACATTCCGCTCAACTCTCAAGTTATACCTCCCACTTTTCTTTGTAAGAAAAGAACAAAAAACTAGTTTTATCGCATCCCCTCTTTTCTATTCGTCCGCCAAATACGCGGCGAAGTTATTTATTTCATATTTACCAAAACTTCCTAAAATTTTGGAAAAGTAAGTCACCTATAGAAAACAGCCACTTAAAACTGAGTGCCCTACTTACACAAGTTATATTCTATTTGATAATATCACTTTGTCAGGACTTAGAAAGACTCTTACAAACTGTGACCCTAACATGACTGTTAAAGCATAACTAACCCCTCTATACAGCTCTGTGTAACTATTGTTAAAGGGACACAGATAAATTACACTTGAGAAGCCATGTTAAGGACACTGGGGGAGGGTCCCTATTCGAGAAACGTAGACAAATCGTGCGCAAGTTAGATACGTATCAAAAGCATGCTCGCCATATCACACGGTTAATATGCATATTGCATTATAGTGGGGGAGGGCGCGCGACACTTAGCAACGCCAGCAGGGACTACCGACCTGCGCCGCGGACAACCATGGTCTCTATTACGAGGGACGAGGCAGCAGTATCATGCCGCGTTTCTTTTTTTAAGTAAGAGTGTGGCAAATTAGAAGGCGGGTCACTGCCGACCATAGGCACCAGCAACCCCATTGGAGTCGCTTGCCTGTTGTAGGCTTTTGAGGGAAATGTAGACCATTCTCTTGAAGGACCTGATGTCGAAGCTATTAGGGAACAATACTGAAGGGAGTTGATTCCACAACTCTGCTGTACTGGGCAGAAAATGTAGGAGACATAATTCCCTTAGCCTGGTAAAGAGCTAAGAAAGTAAAGTCGACGATGTGATTAACACAGATTCATCCATCCTCATTAATCGAGAATCAGTGTCGACTAATGGAGCGGGTGTATCTGTCTTGCGGCAAGTGGCTCCGATGAACGACGGATCTTACCTGGAACGTTTCACCATCAAGAGCTTAACTAACCAACTGAACAAATTTCGTCGCAAATTGGTAGCTAGCTGGCTCATAAACGCATATGGAAAAACTGAATTAGGAAGGTATAATGATCTAAGTTATTTACTTTCATATTCGTGTTTACATCTAAAATACACTTAGCATTAAGTATATCGGAGCGGGCAAGTTGGTCAAAAATATCTGAACAAGCCCGAACGTCTTTTAACAATAGAGTTGAGTTAAGATATTTGTGACCAACCCGCCTGTTTCTCAATACTTGATGCTGGGTGTACCTAAAGGTCAGTTATAACTGTTCATGCCGGTATGCGCGTGGCAACAGACAGTTTCCATGAGCTAAGCTAGATCGAGACCAGTGGTTGTCAGCAGCGCGCCGGCCGCCCGCGCGTGCGGAACGTTTCAACACAATTTACCTATTTGGTTGCCGAGTGGGTAAGTTTGCTGACGACGCGCGTCAGGGCCCGATTCTCGGCCCTCAACCTTTCGTTCTCTGCTTTTAGTTTTTGCAATTGCTACAAAACGAACACCACGATTACTCCCGTCATCTGTACAGGCTCTCGTTATACTAGATTGTTCTAATATACAGAGTGATGTGTATGATATAAATGTGAGTGTTTGTAAGTGGACCTTCACTATCGGCCCTCGCCCTGGGAGTTAACGAGCACGTTATCATCAGGCTGCTAAGTTTTGATCCAATCATCAATAATGAAACCTCAATGTTTCTAAAAAATTCTGAACCATTTCTTTTGGTAAGCAAAATTGTACTCTTACAAGTTTTTTTAATGCAAAGGCATTTCTGATTGATTCCTTTTCGTTTATTAAGTAGCTACCCATACAATAGTTGGCTGTTATAACCATTTTTTTTTTAGTTTAAAATCTACCAAATAAAATGACTAACTGTTTACGGAGTTAATGTCCAATAACTCTGCAGGCGAGGAACGATTTCTCCAGTTAAAATGTATTTATTTATCTAACAATGATTCAATACTATACCTTTAATTCTTCCTCCATTTCAGATAGTTTCCTTTCCATGGCCCTCTTTTCACGTTTCTCGGTGTCGGAGAGCGAATTCTGATTCTGTAAACACAATTTATACTAGTTAATTTGCATACGCACCAAATTCGTTATCGCAAGCAGTCCGGGAAATAAAACAAAGAATTAAAATTTCAATTTCGCATAGCACATTTAAAAATTAAGAATATAAAGACTATCGTCATTGGTCGGCGTCAACTAACTATTACAAAAATGTGGATTTGACATTTTTAAACTGAATGGCAGCCATGTATGAAATATTATTGTCATTCAAGACATAGGACGGGGATACGATATGTAAGTCTTGATACCGGTACTATGCCGATTACATAGTAGCTATTTATAAAACTATGTCATCCAATTTAGGGCCACGCCACACCGGTTGCGTACACGTCGCGTATGTGTGACGGCTCCAACTACGAAGCGAGCTGCGTACGCATCCTGTTGCTCAGCTACAAGTCGCGCAAGCGTTCTATATCGTTCTATTGTGGCTGTATCATAAAACTGTGATATACACGCGAGCTTCGTTTAGTATACAGGGTGTCTCATTTAAATCGGTCAGTATGGGAAAGTCTGAAACTATAAGACATACGAAGATCTGTTCTTAGGAACCATGTCATCGATTTTAATAAGAAGAAAAACTGCATTCATACACTTTGCATGAATTCTTATTATCTCTGACGTATAAGGTAATGCCAAAAAGTAATAAAATCGATTAATATTTAGAGGTTGCACAACATAAATAAATTTACTCATACAACGACATACTTATTTACAGTAAGTGATTAAAGTTAAGTGTTTGTCTTTGTAGAGGAGGATATTAAGTGCTATAAGTGCGTTACTAAACTTTCTTAATTTTATAGAATAGAATAGAACAGAATATTTGTATTTCAGACCATTTTTCGATCCATAATATTTATTAATTAAACTTCGAAAGCCATTTTGAAATAAAGGTATTAACACTCTACATATATATGCGTATTTTTCATTCTATAGCTTATTATTTTGTGCAACCCCTAAATATTGTCTAAGCTTTTTGAAATTTGGCATACATATTTTTATGATTAGCGAAACCAGAGGGGCGAGCAAAGCCGGGTAGAAAATAACAAATTTACCCATAATAAAGTGGAACACCCTAATACATACATTTGGCCAAATGGCCATATATATTTATGACCTGGACTGTACAGTGTTGAAACTTTATAAAAAAATGTATGGTGGTATGAAAAAACTATCTTTTTCAATTCAAATCATGATTATCGATTCTTTTTCACTGTACATTTGGCATTGCGCTATAATTATAATAAACTATTCCAAAAGTCGCATGGCAAGACTCTAATCAAAACTATATGTGATTTACATTTACATGACATTTGTTAAAGTACTTAACTGCACTCTTTAAACTGGTTTTCAAAAAATTCTCAGTGAATAAATGTTGATAGTTCCAAAAGGAAATAACCTCTTTAACAAAAATTAGACAATAACTTTCAAGAAATTGTATTTATTGTCCGTAAACCGGTGTTTAAAGAGTAATTAAAGCGTTTAACAGTCGTACAACTAACTGCTTTAGTTTTTAATTAGATAAAGATAACATTAATCAACTTTATTTATTTACTTGTATAACCTTCGCTTTGTTCAGTGCTATGTTGTAGAAAATATTATAAAGCAATAATCTGCATGCTGTATAACTATACACTGGATGTCACCAAGTACACTAAATGCCACCGTGTACATTAAATTTCACCGTATACACTTCATGTCACCCAGGACCCTGGATGCCACCGTGTACACTGGACGTCGCCGTGCCCGGCGGCGGTCAGCTTACCACTTGCGAGAGCCGCGTGATGTTGGTGCGCGCCTCGCGCAGCTGCAGTTCCGAGGTGGCCAGCAGCGCGCGCAGCCGGCGCACCTCCGCCGCGGACGCCTCGTACAGAGCTTTGTAGTCGCAGTCGTCGCCGTCCTCTGTGCGTTCGCTTCCGGACTGGAAAAGGAAATGCAACACCTATTAACACCTTGGCTGCCAGCGACAAAATGTATACCTTAACCCATTCATGTGTGGTAGACGTTTATGGACGACAAAACAATAAAACTTCCATTGTGACCGCGCTTGAATGGGTTAAGCACTGAACAATAAGGGTTACGTGATTCCACTGGCGATGGATCATGGCCGCCAACGTTTTAAGTGATAGACACAATGATACCAAAGTATTGGCAACCTTTTACCGATAATCACTTCACAGACGACAAAGAAGTTAAACAAGGACCTCCCCCCAGTATACGCCTATGACTATAGTTAACAAACTTTCAACGGATCAAGTAGACCAAACTCTATGCTGTGAATCTATGTAACAAAACCTGCTTAGTTAACCGCCATTTAGAATGGTGGTCCATAGAATCGCCCGGAATATGGTGTAATCACAAACCACTAAAGCCTGCCTCCATGAATTGAAACACCTAGAAATCAAATATGTTTTCTAGCAAACACTAACACTAACTTCTACACGATTAGTGTGCTTTTGCTTATGCGTTGGATGATTTCGTTCATAAAGATGCAAAACGCTAAAAGTGAGGCAAGGCACGCCGCGCCGTCCTAGAAAGAAAGAAGAAAGAAAGAAAAATCGTTTATTCAGCTTACAATACAAGACAAGACAAAAATAAAACAAACATTTTACAATTATGGACAGCATTGTATAGCCGAATTGGCCTCCACTCAGCAATGCTGTCAGCACGGCAATGCCAACAGCGCTGGTTTTCAGTGGAGCCAGTGGGTTGTATGGGACAGCGTACTGTGGGGACATTAAGTAGGTAAGTAAGTTCCTAGACCATATATTAGTTTTGTTAGCGCCTGTCTTTTGATATTGTTCCATTGAGCTTTATACTAACCCTAAGGATGTCACCACACCTGACCGCGTCGATCGATGAAAGAGGGACTCTCAGGTGACGTCGATGACAGTCTTTATCATACAAAAGATGTCGATCAACCGATGATATAACTGACGTCGGTCGATTAGTCGTGCCCTTAAAGCAGGGTTTCCCAACCGTTTACAAGGGCGGACTGCTAGTGTAACCAGACCATGATCCAGGGAACCAAACAAAAACACCGCTGTGACAACTTTGTTGTAATTGTCACAAGGGACTATTTTACTCTCACGAAAAATGCGATCGCATCAAACGCTCAGCAGCGCCATTATCCAAGTTAATATTAAAATGCTAAAGTCTGTCTGTCAGGCGTTTCACGCTTAAACGGCGGCACTGATTGGGATAAAATTTGGTACAGAGATAGTTTGACACCCGGAGACGGATATAAGGCACTTTTTCAAAATACGTTAAAAAGTTGAGATGGGAGATGGAACTATGTGTGAGAATGCTGAATTTTTTGGACGGAAGAAGTTGCAGGCAACAGAAAATCTGTTTGTATCTTGAGAACAGCCATAGGCTTTATCCCTAAAAGATTTAATTTAATTCTCGCAGAATAGCAATAAACGAATTCTACGTACTTTATAACCTCTCTCTTTTTATTTTATTCGCGTACTGGCTAGATTCGCGGACCCCAAAAAGTCCTCTGACGCCAGGTTGGGAATAACTGACCTAAGGTAATCTCGTGGACGCTATTAGTACAATGCAAGACAGCTTTAAAAACAAACACTATCTACCTATTGTAAAGTCCACAGAATTATTTTTGTTCCCTACGCACAAATATTTAATTTGTCAGAGTCAGCTAAAGCTTAAAGGCAAATAATTAAACACGGGGTGATCCACAAATCTTTGGCAGGGCACCAATTATCAAAAAAAGATTATACTGGCTTAGTTGATTGCCCGGCTAATATAAATTATACGATGGGAAACGTGATTTCAGTGACCTGCACCGTTCAGAAACGATACCTAAAACAGTCCATATTGACTTAAATCTACGACCTGTGCTTTCAGCTACTCGATATTTCCAACAAAAAAGTGAGTGCGTTTGAGTGTGCACTAGACGTCAAAAAGTGTCGATCGCTTATCGAAGTTGAGTAACATTCTCGGAACATGAGGCGATAAACGCCATTTTCCTGCATTAGTACACATTGGCACTTCAAAATTCGACTTTATAACTTTCATAGTTCAACGTAATTATCACCGAAACTGAATGACGCAACTACAATTATACGCAAATTATGGCACTAAGCGTTTACCATAGTCATGAAACGCAACAATATCAACCTTCCATATAACTCACAATCAGGACAGTTCCTTTCCACGTATCACGCTAAAGATCTCCCTACATGGTTATGACGCAAATCTTACACATGTTTAACACCGCCATGTCTTCTAACCCAATTCTGAGATAAGAGACATCAACTACCTTTAATTACGGGCTTAAGACGCTTCCAGAGTTCCACCCTTGCGGATGGCTAAAATGCGAAAAATCATCTACATACACAGTAACCATCGGAAGCTAGCGAGTTGAGACTGAGTGAGCGCGCGTTGAGATGCCCTCCCGGCTCGATAGCGGTTAGCGATCGGGACCGTTCCTTGTTCAGATTGCTTCTGCTCCCGGACCGGCTCTTCCTCTCCGGCCTGACTGGAGGCACCTCCGCGACCTCCAACTCCGGTGGAGGCTCATGCACTTTCGCCGGAGGCACAGCCTTGGGTTTAAAGTTCGTTTTACTAGCCAAAAGTTTCTTATCTAACTTTTTTAACACTGGCGTCATGATGTTAAGCGAGCCTAACACGGCGCCTCTGAGGTAAACACCGCCGTAGCCAGAACTGGTGCCGCCGTATATGCCGGAGCTGGAACGGCCGAAGCCGGTGCTGTAGGGATTATAGTTCCTGTAGTTGTTTGAGCCGTAGTTGGAATAGTTCGAGTACGGGTTGTATTGGGAGGGGCTGGAGGAGAACACGGAGCCCAGGACGCTAGGCGAGGAGCCGTAGTGGCCGGTGAGCGCCCGCGGCCGGGCCGCACTGTACCGGTCTTGTTTCCGACTCATTTTCACATGACACGCGTCGCGGGCGAGGGACAACGCAAGCGGCCGTGCGCGGCGCGGTCTGGGTTCACACTGACAGAATGTTTTACGTGCGACGCCCACGGCTGGACGTAGACCGGCGGTGCCGCGTGACGCGGTAGTTCCGTGAGAGCATCACCTGTAAATATAACGCGGTTTATGGACGCGACAACACTCTAAACTTAATCCAGACTTTAGCATTAATGGTCCCGTCTCAGAATACAAGTTCAACTTTAAAGGCGAACGTCTGCTACGAAATCTCAGAACACATCTATGCGTGCCGACCATATTATTCCGAAGTGAAGGCACACGCCCGTAACAAACGTACGTAGTGTCTTTAAAAAGGATTCTCTTGACCAACACTGAGAAGTAGCTGATGCAGTTCAAAAGTAGCACTTGTTTATACGAAAGCTGCGAATGTCACAATGTTTTGAAGGACGCGACAAAAATAAGGATTACATGTGCTCTATTATTGTTAGAGACGCCTCATCAATCAGTTGACGGTTTCCTTCACTATTGGCAAGTGGAGCGAAGGCCGTCTTAACGGGGCCTCGACGGATAGTGAAATGAAGCGCAATATATTATTCTACAATATATTTAAATATGTTTAAGAATATGCTACACCGGTGGTTATTTGTTAACGTAAACAAGAAAAGTACAGTTGCACCTCAAAATTTCGGTTAATCTATTTATAAAAAAATTGTGTAAATCGAGGTCTCGTACGTGATCCTCAAAAATAAAATAAATATTATGTAAGACACCTACGACATTATTTAACAAACAAAGGCAAACATAACAACGACCTGTAAGTCTTGATGACTCCCCACGAGTCACTCATTTGTCCCTCAGTGCGTCTCTTTCTAACTAGCCCAGTAGGGGACAGACGCACTGAACGGTAATTGGGCTTTCTATGTAGAAAGTCATAATTACATGACGACATGGGGTTTCTTTAAAAAAATGCTCCTATGAGATTTTTAAAGGCGGCGAAGGGCAAACCTATGAGCGTAGGCCCATAACATGTCCCCCATCAGTCATCCTCCAATCTCGGAAAATAAAAGAAAACTATCGGAGCCCCTTTAATACGCGTCTAGTGAGAGCAGGTACGCACGCTGTTCTAATAATACCAGTCGTTTAGCCGTACGTTATGTATGACTGACAAGGGGCGTCATGAACGCAGTAAATAAACTCCAGAAGAGATGCGGTAGACGTTTAAACGGCACTATGAAATTAATTTCACGAAAAAGGAAACAATCTTTCGGTCATTTGATCCCGGTGGTCTAGGCTAGAAAACAGAGTAACAATTATCATTGATCTCTACATAGACAAATACAAGGCATCCCAACAATAATAAACATTTATCATTCACGGCACAAGAAAGGTCAATACCCAATGAGCGTATATTGAAAAGGAAATGTATCAAAACAGTGTAAATAATAGAAAACTCCTGGATGATAATTATAAAATACATGACGTAATGCCTAGAGCAAAATCCAGAAGTCGATGAGGTCTGCTCTGCTCTCAGGGTGCAAGCCTGGAGGCATTGATTTCGCCAACCATTTATGCCTGCTCTCCGCTACGCAACTAGACGTACAATCTAAGACTGATGAGCTATCGAATGAAGCCGCCACTAGAGGTATCAATAGCGTTACGACAAAGGCCATATGCCACAGAGTATCCAGAGAAAGGCCGATGAATCCCTACCAGGAAAGGATGAAACTCTCATCCTCTCGGACATAGTGACGATACAAGCAATTTACTTACACCCAACTGGGAGAGGCACAAGAGGTTTAGAAGCTAGAAGCCGCAGCAGCAGTTGGAGAGAGATGGAATCTGTTGCAAAGTATCGCTCCATATGGAAAAATGTGTAAAGAGCCCTATGTCCTTTCTGATGGATGAGAAGAACAAGATGATGATGTTGGTTAATATTGGTTGAAGAGAACTCTTAATACGAAACAGATGACTGGAACAGACCAGTCGGAATTTGATTTAGAGTAAACGGTGGTAAAGCCAGTCTTGTGTTTTCGATGTAAACAACTCGAGAAAGAGAACTCTCTCAAATTTGTACACAAACCCACAGGAGTTTTTTTACTGGTGTCATGACAGATCTTAAAAATGTAATGGCTAATTATACAAACAATACATGCAAGGGTGTAAAAGTTTTGACCTATATTCGTACAGGTGACACTGTATTATGTAACCACTGGGGTAAGGGACGACACTTTACCAAACGTGCTACATTCGCCGAGGAATGTTTAATAAATTAAACGTTCGGTTAATCCAGGAACAATCGAAACGGACGCGTGTGAAGGAACGCGTGCGCGTGGCTTTTTGTATTAGGTTGGGACGCTAAAAATAAATTCTATTTTCAAGTTTACACACTATAATATGTTTGTTCGAACGCTCTGACCCAAATACGCGCGTGTTTTGAGTTGACCGGAGTTCAGATGTGGGATTTTGAAACAGTCGGGAGCGGTTTGAGAAGTGGACGACATGCCGTATGCAAGCGGCTGCATTTTATAAAATATTTGGTACCTATTCTTTTTGTTCACTCAAACTTGTAATTAAGATCAAAACGCAAGGGTTCGGTTTAAAAATATTCAGGTTACCTGATCGAAATTATATTACCAAAACATTTTTGGGGCGTAACTGCAGTCAATAACGTCACATGGGTTTTCATTATCAAATATGTGCAATATAGGTTTCGAAAGACATACAAAATAGGAAACGCCAACGACCATAAGGAACTGTTTTACTTAAGAAAGCTATGTAATGAATATCCTTAAAGCAGTTTTGCATTATAAAGAGGCTTATCAGAAAAGTTGTAAAAATGCATGTAAGATTAGGTAAGGTACCTTGAACATAGTATAAAATCTAGAACGAAACAATAGATATTTAGAAATAATTGTTTTTTTTTTTAAAGCTAACAGCCAACTTTTTAAACTACTTCAGTAAAACTATTCTAAAAGTCATGATTTAGTGCTTTTTCTGAATTCAAACGCAAAATTTTCTCCTTAATTATAAGTTTTCGCAAGTCATAACTCAAAATGTAAAGAAACGTAATAAACGCTTAATAAATAACAACAAAATGGACGACGGGACAGCGCGCAGAAACAAGATATCGTAAATTTTGCCATAAATAAATTCACGAACCAGATTATTATTTGATGGCTGACGTGTCATCAACACATATACTGATTTCCTGTGTACAGTCAAGGAGTTAAATTTCCAACCCACCTAAGGTTCAATAGCATATAGCAAACTGTCACCATAAGAGCTATAGAGCAAGACGTTAGTTTGACATATCGACCTTAATGCATTGCGAATGTCAGACGACATTTCAACGAAATGGGTAGGGAATTAAGTTCCTTGACTGTACATACACCGACGTCACAGTCAAGGCGAATCATAATTTAAAATAATGGTAATACGTCAAAGCGAAAAGAAAACAGCAAGCAAAAACCGTGTAGGTAGAGAAAACGATACCAACAAAAACAAGATCAGACCAACAGATTTTTTTGTTATATCTTTTGCTTTTCCGAATTTCAATAAACTTTCAGTCATAGGAGCTTTCCACGGAAGTGACTAGGTACCTCATTCAAGAAAAATAATCGTAAGAATGTTTTTTTTTTTAATTGGTATAAAAAGAAAGAAGCAGCGGATCGCGTGACGGTAAAACAAATCGCCGCCGCCCAAGAAAATCAACAATCTCCAAGGAAGATCATCGAATCGAAGTCACTCCAAACTTACCGCTACTGGCAACGGCGAGTCAACCACTACAAAACTATATCCTACATCCTACTAATATTATAAATGTGAAAGTTTGTAAGTATGGATGGATGTTTGTTACTCTTTCAAGTAAAAACTACTGAATGGATTTGGATGAAATTTGGCACACATATAGTTTATAACCTGGATTAACACATAAGATACTTTTTATCTCGTAAATATGCATAGTTCCCACGGGATAGCGATAAGTGAGTTATACGCCACCGTGACTTCATGAGCAGCAAAGCAACTAATTCTCATTAATTTGTCCAGGAAATATTGCAGATTGCATGTTGGGTGCACGTTTGCTTGATTCAATTAAACAAGTCTACGCGGACGAAGTCGCGGGCAAAAGCTAGTGTTTTATCATTTTGGAAGGACTCTAGTACTGCAACTTTGGCGCAGGGGTCTACGGCTCGTCCCCCGGCAACTGTAGGCCTTCAGAAGCATAATAAAGTAAGAAAACGTCGCGAATTCTATTTACGTCCGACATCCGAGAGCAAAGCGGAAGAGCGTTCGTAAAAAGTTTCCGCGAGTTGCATGACGCAGGACGTTTGATATTCATAACCTAATTTCCGTCGCCGTATTGGTTTGATGAGCTCGTAAGACCCGGGGACATTGTCTGTTGAATTACAATAAAATGTTAACTTTTCTTTAACGACCGTAGTCGCAAAGTTTTTGAACAAGTCTGAGCTGTTGCTGCTTTGTAATTAGTTAACGTTTAACAATGGTTATGGATAGGGGAATCGTGAATGTCTCACTAATTCTACCTTGATGCATTATAAGCCTGAGAATCATCATCAACTCGTACAGTCAGCCGAACAAATAGCGTAACACTTAAGAACCTTGTAGTAGCAACATATGAAACGAATGCTCGAATCCGTCATATTACTGTCAGCGACAAGATACTAAAACGTTCAGTTGCTTCAGAGGCTGACCGTACCTAAAGCACAAATTTGAAATGTTACGTAACTAGACATTGGCCAGTTACAATTTTGTAAATCGACTTTTAAAAATGCCTCCTCCTCCTTTCTCTGTTCACAGTTTATCAGAATCTTATTTTTTATCATCATCATCATCATCATCATCTCAGCCACAAGAAGTCCACTGTTGGACATAGGCCTCCTCCATGGATTTCCAAAGTGACCGGTTGGAAGCAGCATGCAACCAGCGCCTTCCTGCCACCTGTATGAGGTCATCGGACCATCTTGTGGCTGGTCGTCCTATGCTGCGCTTGCCAATACGCGGCCGCCATTCGAGAACTTTCCGACCCCATCGGCCATCAGTTCTCCGTGCTATGTGCCCTGCCACTTCAACTTGCTAATCCGCTGGGCTATGTCGGTTGCTTTCGTTCGTCTGCGGATCTCCTCATTTCTGATTCGATCACGCAGAGAAACCCCAAGCATAGCCCTCTCCATAGCTCGTTGCGTGACTTTGAGCTTTCTTATAAGGCCCATAGTAAGCGGCCACGTTTCAGTGCCATAAGTCATCACTGGTAACACACATTGATCATACACTCTCATATTACACTACATATTTTTTAATGTATGTCTCCAATTATTACATGTCTACCTAGACTAGCGAGCGTTTATGAAAATCTCTAAATGACCGTGAAAACAGTATCAAAATCCGTTGCGTGGTTTAGAAGTAGTTAACGGCCGAAGATGCGATGAGGCAATTCGAAATAATAGCTATGTTTTTTACTAAGTAAATATAAAGACTACGAAATCCAATCAGAGGAGAATGAATAGACAATCATAGTTGCATGTGTTCTGGGTTTTCAGTGTCAAACATTGTTACCGTTACATACAACATCCGACTGGAGAAAGGATATATCCAGGCAAAACCGGCCCAGCCTTGCCATCATCCAAAAGGGCAACACTGTAAAACTCGGATCCCAAAATAGAACAGTTTCACGATTCATCCTACGCGCGTTTCACAACACGCTAATTTCCAAATGCGCGCTCCAGAGTATTAATATTACACTATATTATGTTAGAGTCAACAATGTTGGGACGGTATCGTGGCCATGTGTGCATTAACCAGGAATAATAAACTCGAGTGTTGGAATTATTATTCATCGATACCATTTACCATTATGTATCAGTCACGTGTATAGCTTTGCTGCATCATATCAAAACTGCTTCGTCCGCTGGTTAAGATTGGTTTGGTTTGGATTGGTTGGCGATTATTGGCCGCTTTACATGTGAAAAAAAAAACGTTAAATATATACGAAAAACATAACCCTGGTTTTTATCCGACTGCCGAGTCGGATAAAAACCATATCACTTTTCTTTTTTTTTCTTTATATCAACATAGTATCAAATTAAGTCGCTATCCGCCTTCGTATGTTCTTATATCTTCGCCCGCTAACTCCCTATAAACCACACTACGAATTTTGACGTGGTTTTCCCTGTTATTTAGAGATTTTTTACGGAAGGTTTTAATGTACATTAAATCCTAATTGTAGAGACAAATGCGCCATAACTCCTAATTTGCCTAATCAAAAGACTCTACTTAGAGTAGTTTTAAAAGAATTTAACTTTTACATTACTTTTATCACTCCTTAATTGTTAATCTTATGTTAGATCGAACATCGAGCACATGCCCAATAGAGCGGTTCGGTTGGCAATAAAATCCTGAAGCTGATTAGTGATTTATCATTTATCACTAATGAACATCAACCATCACTCGCGCTGAAACAGTACAGCGCCAGCAGCTGAACTGTGTAAATCGGTATACATATATTCCAAACTAAAACTCAATACACATATTAGCCAGTTTTCTATTAATTGATGTAGAAAAACAGCAAACATTTGACCTATAAAACAAACGGGATTAGTAACAGTAATTTGAATTTACATCTATTTTATCATGGCTTTTTTGTTTTTATCAAATAGGAAGGCAAACAAGCAAGTGGGTCACATGATGGTAAGTGATCACCACCGCCTATAGACACCCGCAACTCCAAGGAGACGGCAGATGCGTTGCCAACCTAGAGGACTAAGTTGGAATACCTCTTGTGCCAGAAATTGTACCAGCTGTCTTTCTCTCCATGCCGAAACACAACAGTGCAAGCACTGCTGCTTAGCGGTAGGATTAACGCGCAAGATGGTGTTAGCTATCCGGACGGACCTTGCACAAGGCCCTACCACCCGCTTCGGCACCGGCTTCGCTTGCTTCGGTCTTGTTTAAACTTAGATTGACCAGAACGTCTAGTGTAACTTTTTGTTGCAATAAACGCCTCGAACGCATTAGCGTTAACTTCTCAATTACAATGGAAGTAAAGACAGCGCCTCTTGCGGCGCGTATCTGCAACGAAGTGTTTCCATAGTAATTTTGAAGTCAACGCTTCGGCGCTTAGGCGTTTTTTGTGACAGAAAACTTACACTAGCTCAGTGTGCAGTGAGGAATTGCTTTCAAGCAAAATAAGCGACACTTCCTCTCTATTGGGTATTATGATCGATGAATACAAATAAGACTTGATATTTTTTAAACTGCTCCAAAGCAACTGACAGTTCGCACACCCATTGCAGGGTACTTGTAACGGTTGGATAGAGGCCAATATGTCATGCTAGCCATAAAGTATACAATTAAAACCTATTGTCTTTTAAAATCACAATTAATAACATTAATTGACAGACTAGATCCGATACAAGGTTTTTGTGTAAGTAAAAAAAAATTAGGTAGAATTGAGAACCACATCCTTTAATTTTAATCGGTTGAAAAAGGATTGAAATTGACATTTCAGCTCCGAATTTGAAAGAACATACAGTGTTTTTAATGCCGCCTGAATGTCTCATTCAAGATAATCAGTAAGTTTTTTTTTTTATCTTAGCTGAAAGAGATCTAAAAAAAAATGCTCATGTTACCCAATAGGCCCGGTATAGATAACTCTTTTTTTTAACTAAAATAATTAACGGACGCCAGGATTAATAAAGTACATATAGTTCAAATATTTTAAAAATTAAGTTTTTTACAGCTGTCACTCTAGTACAATTGAGATTCCGTAACGCAAAAATTGCAGTGGTATGACAGCTGTCAAAAATGAATACTTAAAACATTTGATCTGTCGTTATTGTCATCATGTTATAAAAAATGCAAGTATAAACTAATGATGATAGTTGATAATGACTACCTACTCTGTCATATGCATTGATTACATCTGTAGCAAACGAAGGATGGAACATGTCGAGCCACTTCAAATGTCCACTGATAGAACACGTCTAGTCACTTTTCAGGGTTCCGTACCTCAAAAGTAAAAACGGGACCCTTATAGGATCGCTTTGTTGTTTGTCTGTCTGTCTGTCTGTCAAGACCGTTTTTCTCAAGAACGCGTGGAGGTATTGAGTTGAAATTAATATCAAATACTCAGGTCTGCAGTCCCTTAGAGCCATGAAAAGATTAAACTTCTAAGTCAACGCAATCAAAAGATACGGCCGTTTCAGCCGCCTGATTCATACATTCGCAAGACACTTAAAAACCTAAGGGTGCTTCCCGTTGACCTAGAACTATGAAATTTGGCAAGAAGCAAGGTCTCACAGCACAAATAAAATAATAAATCCGAAAACTGTAAATCTGTAGTTAATACGCACAAATAAAAAAAATTTGGTCTTACAAAGCAAAAATGCGATACTAGATGTTGTTGATGACGGAACCCTCGGTGCGCGAGTCCGACTCGCACATGGCCGGTTTTTTTTAAATTGAGATTTCAGTCCCATAGTGTAGAGTTCGCAATGAACTTTCGAGACCAAAATCCCATTTCCAAGAAAATTGACTAGACCTGTCATTTCTGCGAACGCTGTGTGAGAAATACCTAATGGACTGTATGAATAAGAGATATGGAAACAGAAAAACTAATTTAATTAAATAATTAAGAAATTTACAATATGGATACAGGTGGACCTCGTTGCAGCATCCTCAGCGGACGGCGAACGACTAACTCCTGATCCTCTTCTAGCTGGACTGCTGGCACAAGGTCTCACAAGGAGGCCTGCTTGTCCTTCACAGTCTACGTAAACACCCTCAAATAATTGGATAAAATGACAAGAAGACATGAGCGACACTAATTATTTCAAAAGCCGGCAAAACCCGAGTCGACGTGATTGCCATTTAGAGCTCCTGCCAGCGACATTCTCGGTAACATTTCAGATTTCTTTGTGCGATACTTCCCACACAGGCCCGCACGTGATGTGCCAAACCGCGTTTCATTAGTTGCCTTATTTTCGAAACAGTAATGAGCACGTACATTTCTGTGTTTTTTTATTAAGTATGATTCATGGATGTAGTGAATAAAAAGGTTGTCGGCCACTAGACATGTTACCAGGGGGGTTCCACTCCGCACTGTAGGTGCGCTCACCGCATTACCTATGGCATAGGTTAATCGCAGTAGGTTGCCGCGCGCGCGCCCGCTCACTCTGTGTCGCGCGTTGTGATAGTATTATAGTAAGCAGCCCAACCCTAGCGGTGCGCAAGGGCATTGCGGGTGGAAGGCGGGCGCGGGCAGCGCCTTCCCTTTGACGCATGCCGCCTGGCAAATGTTTATGAAGTAAAACGCTCAAATTTTCAGATCCCTGTTAACAATAATACCAAAAAGGAATGAAACTTTAAAAAGACATTTTTGATTTTTGCGGGTGGTAGGACCTTGTGCAAGGTCCGTCCGGATCGCTACCACTATCTTGCTCGCTAATCCTGCCACTAAGCAGCAGTGCTTGCGCTGTTGTTTTCCGGCGTGGAGAGCAAGACAGCCGGTGTAATTACTGGCACAAGAGGTATTCCATCTTAGCCCTCTGGGTTGGCAATCAATAAAGAGTATTTGTTGTTGTTGTTGTCGGCAACGCATCTGCAATGTTGATGTTGCGGGTGTCTATGGGCGGTGGTGATCACTTACCGACAGATGAGCCATTTGCTTGTTTGCCTTCCTATTTCATAGAAAAAGATACTTTACTACCAACGACCGACGCAGCGCCATCAACTCCTATAAAAAATTAAAATAAAAATAAAAATCTTTTATTCTCAGACAACAAGGCCCATGGTTTGTTAGTTACAATAATCTTATTAAACATGGTTTTATTTGGACGCGCACGCCGACACAGGACAGCATCGGCGCGCGCGTTAAGATGCTCCTTAACTCTGCCTCACTGTACTGCCCTATGTGAAATCAGCATTATGCACCTTCACTGAGCCTCACTATACTGCCCTATGTGAAATCAGCATTATGCTCCTTCACTCTGCCTCACTGTACTGCCCTATGTGAAATCAGCATTATGCTCCTTCACTCTGCCTCACTGTACTGCCCTATGTGAAATCAGCATTATGCACCTTCACTGAGCCTCACTATACTGCCCTATGTGAAATCAGCATTATGCTCCTTCACTCTGCCTCGCTGTACTGCCCTATGTGAAATCAGCATTATGCTCCTTCACTCTGCCTCGCTGTACTGCCCTATGTGAAATCAGCATTATGCTCCTTCACTGTGCCTCACTATACTGCCCTATGTGAAATCAGCATTATGCTCCTTCACTCTGCCTCACTATACTGCCCTATGTGAAATCAGCATTATGCTCCTTCACTCTGCCTCACTATACTGCCCTATGTGAAATCAGCATTATGCTCCTTCACTGTGCCTCACTGCACTGCCCTATGTGAAATCAGCATTATGCTCCTTCACTCTGCCTCACTATACTGCCCTATGTGAAATCAGCATTATGCTCCTTCACTCTGCCTCACTATACTGCCCTATGTGAAATCAGCATTATGCTCCTTCACTCTGCCTCACTATACTGCCCTATGTGAAATCAGCATTATGCTCCTTCACTCTGCCTCACTGTACTGCCCTATGTGAAATCAGCGTCGTCAAGAACAGTTGCGAGTGGACGGCGGCCCTTACAGCGACGCACTCGCCGCGCTAGTTGCCAAAGACGGATCCCTTTCGCACTCTGTAACCGAGGTGGCCTTGCGCTTTGATACGCAAATAGATTCGTGTCAGATTCCCTTTTAAATGTGCACTCAGCACAACTCCTGAAACTACAGGCAGAACTTAAGCACGATTTTTACGAGATTTTATTTCACTATAGTTAATTCATCGATTTCGCAATACGGTACAGTCAAACACACACATAAGTGCCCATTAAAATTGGGACTGAAAGAAAGTGTCAAATTTCGAAAGCGCGGCATATTATTATACGCACTTTGAAGTTGATATAGCCCTTTCGAGCATAGACAATTTCTCTCAGTTCCCTTCTTAAATGGGAAATTAAGTTTGTTTCTGTTTGTATAATAATTTTAAGAAGTAACTTCAGCTGTCATCGGAAACTTTTTTTTAATGAAATGCTATAGTAAATAAAATACATTGCTGCCTTTAGATAAAAGAAGTGGTGTCGGTCTACCTTGTCGAAGTTAGTAAGTATTTCATTCAAAATCTACACGATCGGATTCACGGTCAAAAGCTAGTCTCCAATGTAACACCCGTACTTATTAAACCAACAGCAAAACATTGGCAACTAATTGCCGTCTCGACTCCCTACTCGACAAGTGTACCGAATCGCGAATAACCCACAATCGTGTCAAGGGCAATTTTAAACGTATCAAAACCTCGGGCATAATTTACGATCGCAATGAACCTGCGCGAAATCAGGAAGCGGTATATACGGCGCTTTTATCGTGGCGTCACGGCGCGGCCGATTTATGCACGCATCTGCGCTCCACCTCAAAAGATGTCAAACGTACATTTTGACGGATGCGCGTGCGCAAATGAATAGCCGGCTATAAATACGCCGGGCCATTGTTCGGCCGTCATCGGCTCCCGCTAAAACCAAGCTGCGAACTTCAATGAAAGCTTCTTCGTACCTATTCAAAGAAAGCGTCCTTTAAGAGGAGCGTGAACCCAACCCGAAAAAGGGCTTCCCATACAAACGGCGATAACGTTTTCCACCCTCTAAACCTTAACCTATAGCAATGTTTTTTTGGTATGTTGTCATTATGCCTTGCAACTAGGTTTGTATGTTTTGATTTTTTAAATATTCTTCATAGATTTGACAATATTTCATACAAAACAAAAAAAAACGTCAAAAACATACCAACCTAGTTCTACGGTATAATGATATTATTTAAAAAAAATGGCTATAGGTTAAGGTTTAGAGGGTGGGGAACATTATCGCCGTTTGTATGGAGAGCGCTGGGTTCACACTCCTCTTAAATGTGCGTCGAAAAGCAATCAGTAACTGTTCGAAGAATGTTGACATGCGTCAGCGAGATGTAATTGTTTTTTTACTTCGTTATTTTTACAAGAGAGTAACGAAGAATTTGCTTGTCACTAGCTGTAGCCCGCGTTTTCTTCCATGTAGAAATCCCTTATCGCTATCCCGCGATAGTTCCGTATCCGTCCGGGATAATATTCTCGCAAACATCATCCCGCCTCATGATGATTCTCTGTTGCCCGAAACTTCCTCTGTACCGAAACTTCAGCGTTGACATTTCCCGTATGAAGTTTTATCACCCATTTCATCTCCATTTGGAGACTGATTTGTTTATGAAGTAGCTTATGTCCAAACTATCCTTGTCTCCAAATTTCATCCAAATCGATTCAGCCGCTAAAGCGTGAAAGCCGGACAAACAGACTAGACTATCGCATTTATAATATTAGTATGGATTTCGTCAGGGAAAAACCTTAGAGATAAATAAATAAATATCTTGGGACAATTTACACCAATTGCCCTAGTCCCAAGCTAAGCAAACCCTGTGTTATGGGTACATACTTATACATAGATAAATACATACTTAAAAACAAATAAATAACATCCATGACTCAGGTAAAAACATTCGTGTTCGTCACACAATTATTTGCCCACACCAGGATTTGAACCCGGGACCTCTTGCACAGGAAGCAGACACATGTGCCACTGTGCCACTGTGCCATACAGGTCGTCGATAAAATAAAGAAGATAATAGATAATTTTGTGATTTCATTCAAACCTCATTTAAGGCAGATTTCATTTAGAGTACGCTTTCTCCAGCAGCAGAGCATTCCGGATTATAAAAAAATAGTCTTCGCCTTAGGAAAGTTTAGCATATGAGCATTTGTTCAGCTTTCGGCGACATTTTAGGCGCGAGCGCATCACGGACACCCGACAGGTGGGCACGCGCCGTCACGCCGCCTAATGACCCGCCGTGTAGGCGCACGCGCAGTATGAATCAGCTTAGCCACTCGTATTTATTATGCGCAAGCATGTTATAATTATTAGCAATTTGTTCAGATTAAATAGTACATATCAGTACTAGCAAACCGCCCCGTCTTTGCACGGGGACAATTAGGATAGTCATACAAGCATTAAATTCACGCCAGTTTCCTGGAGGGGTAGGCAGAGACCACGGATAACCATCTGCTACGATCCTGACAACCTTTGCTTCACTTAATCTCATAACATTATTCATGCATACTCTTCGGTTTAGGGTAGGTACTAGGATATAACGTACATAAAAAACCTTTCGTAAGAAATTCTATAAATGACAGTGAAAACCGTATGAAAATCCGTTGCGTGGTTTAGAAGGAGTAAGCCGCCGAAGATATAAGGACAGACAGGAACGGATAGCAACTTTGTTTTATACTATACGTATTTTATGCAACTGTTGCATAATGAGGGGTCTTAAAACACGAGTGTGGTTTTCAACGAGCGTCAGCGAGTTTCATAATAGGATCACACGAGTGTTTTAAGACCTAATTATGTACAGTTGCATACATTACTTTATCTACACACATATCATAAGTACTCTATGATGGGTTCAGAAGCCATAGGGCAATGATTTGCATTGCTACTAGCTACTAGTGCTGGGTACCTTTTAAATATCTATAGACTGTACACATTAAAATAATGTAATAAACAATGAATTTGAACAAATATAGAAACAAATTAGAAAAAATCTCATGAAAATATTGGTTGGTATAATGCTGGTCATTGCCTACGGTTTCTGAACGCATTATAGAGCATTTATGTTATATGTGTAGATAAAGATATGTTATTATCACTAGCTTTCTTCCGGCGATTTCATCCGCATAGATCACGAGTTCCCAAAGTTCATGTTGGCACGCCTCCCTATTGCCTAAAATTGAATTGCCTTGCCTCCAAGAAAAAACAATAACAACCGACCCAGTATGAGAAGCCCACTGCAGCGTAACCCTCGGTGAGCGAGACGAGGTTCAGTCGGTTCTTTTACAGTATAGATTAGTAGATAGTGAAGATTAGTGTAGATTGTAGATGTAGTGTAGACTGTCAAAGGGGCCAATCTGAAAATCAGCGCGGGATACTTCCACCTCGCACATGCTGAGATTGGGACCCATTGCCAAACAGCTGTATTATTTCTTTCTCACTTTCTTTTATTGTAATTGTCATTTTTTGCCTTTCCAACTACCTGCTGACGTCTATGTTGTGGCAATAAAAGTCTTTATTTATTTAAGGTTTGGACTATCGTCTATCTAGTATTTTCCTTCAAGATAAAAACAAACGAACCCCGGATCCGAGATCCGAAAGATGATAAATAAATCCATAAACGAATACAGTAAACACCACTCACGTACACGCGACGGATAAATGGAGTTGTAATTTACGAGCCAAGTGTATTTTTGTTGTAAATATATATATTTTTTGTACAACATCAAAACAGCAGTTGGCAGTGTTACAGGAGATATGATTTAGCGTTCGTGGGACGGAAACCGCCGGGCGACGGACGCCGTCTCGACCGCTGGCTACCGAACCGCCAATGGTTGCAAATCACTGTTTGTTGACGACTCGCTTTTATTATTGCTAGCGATCTGCCCTGATTTGAAATTGGGTAAGTTTGAAAGAAAAGTGATTTCGGTAATAATTGGACTTCCAACCCTTTCGCTCTGATGTCCAGGGATGTACGCAATCAAATAAATCTTGAGAATAAAATGTCATTATCGAAAAAAAATGGATTAAACCACGTCCTCGTGTACCTTTCGTTTGTTCAGCAAAGCACTACTTCAAATAATCATTTGTTTTGCTACAGTATCACATTAGGTCAGCCTTTTAATACGTGCATGGATGGAAAACTTTTTCTAATAAAACATCGACTTTATACAAAGATCTTCTGACGAGACTCGTAATTAAATGAAGACGGCATCCGCGTCCCTACATCCCCATTTTTCACACTTAGACCTAGAATTTTGTCTCCAAATTAACATGGAACTAAGTTCGAGGAGGTTTAACCAATTCAATTAAAAAAGAATTATTCAAATCGGTTATTTTTTCGGAGTAGGTTAAAATAGAAATCATGAATAATGTCACAAGAATTCTTGGGACCAAACTAAAACGGCCGGCTACCATATAAAAGTTAAACAGTGGGCGCAGTATGAATATTATGATTTTGATCGTTTACCTAAATACTCACATAAGCATTGTGGAAATGCTATAAATGGAGTCAATTAAAATTCCTTTTTTAATTTCCTACGCGAATAAAGATTAAAAGGACAAAAGTATATACTACTCAAAACAAAATAGGGGCCACTTAAACTTTCTCGGTAAAATTCAAACATAAAAATAATATTAATTTCTAGTAAAACAATTCTTGAAAGTAGGGTTTAGGATAGTCAATAGAGACCCACGCTAACTCTGTAATAAACTCACAGTAAGTACAACAACGTCGAGTAAGCATGTATAGCTGCCCAAAAAATTACTATCAACCAAAATAGACTTTATGCGCGACGAGTTTTTGAATTATTTACAGCTATTGGCTCATCGATATAAGAAGACAATAGATCTGCCTACTTGTTCGGATTGTTACAAACCTAGCGTCACCAATTTGCGACGGGGTGAAGCAGGTGAAGAGGGGCTTTCAATATTTAGCCATTGGTTCAGCTTTGAATCAACAGGCGTCGGATAGCGGAACTAAAAATATGACGCCAATTTAAAACGTACAAAACGCAGAGCTGTTTACTTGACAATTAGCACATACAGTTTTATTCAGGCTATCCAACATAGTCTACCAAATAGACTATGGTCGGCTACTCTGCCGCTGCGTTGTACGACAGTTCTATAGTTTTCTCATTTCGATGTATTGGCTCATCTATCCACCGTGGCCGATCGCACCTAAAGATTGGAAGAAGCTAAAGTAAATTTGGTACCACGCCATTAGGAATTTTGTTTAACTGTAGGTATAAAATAGGCTACTTTGATAGTTTTGAAATCGTCATAAAATCAATGCAGTCGTTATTAACGGAGATTTTGTCATATAGACAACTAGACAACCTGTGAATACATCAAACGGATTAAAAAAATACGATTAAGAATGATTAATGTTGCCTTGGAGCAACTTTTTCAAAGTCGCTCCTGCATTTTAAAGCCGCCATTTTCGACGGTACGTTGCATGCTGGATGTTGGGTATAGAAGAAAGTGTCCTTACCTGAAGATTTTCTGTGTCACCGTCACCCTCCCCGCCTCCGCCGCGGTCGTTCACGATGTCCTGCAACAATTCGCTCAGTCACCAACCAATCTTTACTTTCACTAGAATCTCACTACCAGTGGCATAGCTTGGTGACCATAACACAGAATAAATAATAGTACCAAACATACAGAAACTTCCCTTTTAGGGCCGCGCTTAAACCAATTCCAACTTTACTGACACGCTCAAAAAGTTCGTATTACTTCATACAGCATGCGCCAGGCGGCGCGAGTCAAAAGGAGCGCGCCGCCCGCGCCCTCCTTCCTTCTCTACTCCCGGCGACACGTTAGGGTTGCGCGGCATTCGTTTTCAATTACACTGACACGGCGGGGCGAGCGAGCGAGCGCGCGGCCAGCCGACAGTCGAGCGTACCTACAGTGCGGAGTGGAACCCCCCTGGCCCTGGGACAAACAAAAATTGGGGCCCTATACCTAGTCAAATTTTACATTTTCCACCCTCTAAACCTTAACCTATGGCAATTATTTTTTGGTATGTTGTCATTATGCCCTAGAACTAGGTTTGTATGTTTTGATTTTTTTTTTATATTCTTTATAGATTTGACAATATTTGCATGAGTTTCATACAAAACAAGAGAGCGTCAATTTTTTTGAAACTATTAAGAATAATTTTAAAAAATCAAAACATACAAACCTAGTTCTAGGGCATAATGACTACATACCAAAAAATCATTGCTATGGCTTAAGGTTTAGAGGGTGGAAAACGTTATCGCCGTTTGTATGAAGAGCGCAGGGTTCACACTCCTCTTTGATGGTCGGCTAAGTTTGTTAATGATTGATTGTACTTACGTCGACCTGGCCGACGCCGGTGGAGCGTCGCTTGGGCCTGCGCCGGCGCTGTATCACGTTCAGCGCGGCCTGCGTACTCGCGGGGGACGCGTTGCTCGAGGACTTGCTCTCGGTACTGCTCTCTCGCTCCTTCTCGTCCTCACCTGCAAATTAACGTTTATTATTGCAAAGAATAAATTAAGCTCTAAAGATAGAAACTATTTATGTGTTCAACTTTGTATTAGTATACAGGAATCAACTGTTTTAACTAGCTAGACAAAATAAAAATTAGTTAAATCCTGAATTATTTAAATAATAATGAAAGTTAGACAAACAATACTTCTCAATCTTGAGGCGCGTACGACTTCGGTTACACGCTAATTCTGGCGTCAGTTCAGTCCATCATTCCGGTATAGTTTTGACTGATGCCAGAATGATGACAAATGGACACGGTTACGATCAGTTCAGACTGACTCGACATGAGACAGGTTACACGATAATTCCCTCGTCATTCTGACCAGAATGATGGAATGAACTGACGACAGAATGAGCGTGTAACCGAAGCCTTAGTCAGTTAAGTCAAAAAACACAGTACACTTGATAGGGTGACAATAACTTTGGTTAAAACTTAAATACTGAATAAAAAAAAGGATTACAAAAATCATGTTTGTTTCATGTAAGTTAAATGTAATTCCCATCGAATACTGTGTAAGTAAAAATGGCTAACCGTGTATAATTGGAAAGGTAGAGCAATCCTATTCGAACACTGTAATAAAATGTTCTCCGAACAACGCCAACTCAACCCTTTCACTGCCAACAAAGCAAACTAAAGTTGTCGCCCACACGCCAGGTCGATATTATGTCAAACGCGAATTAAAAGTTTAATCACATGCTCAAAGGCCGCTATTACACTTTCTCATCGGCCAACTACATGTGTCGGTGGCGTGATGGGCACGACAGTTCGTGACACCTTTAAGCGTTCTTGGCTGTATAACGAAACATAAGCCGTTCGTTACGGCCACTAACTAATCGTAGACAGACCAATGAAGAATGGAAACGCTCACGCCGGTCAGTCGAGGGTAGGGTGTCCAACTGTCCGGTATTTTAGAGGACGTCCCGTTTTTTTTTATACAACATAGGAAGGCAAACAAGCAAGTGGGTCACCTGATGGTAAGTGATCACCACCGCCTAAAGACACCTGCAACAACAAAGAGGGTGCAGATGCGTTGCCAACCCAGAGGGCTAAGATGGAATACCTCTTGTGCCAGTAATTACACCGGCTGTCTTGCTCTCCACGCCGGAACACAACAGTGCAAGCACTGCTGCTTAGCGGCAGGATTAGCGAGCAAGGTGGTGGTAGCGATCCGGACGGACCTTGCACAAGGTCCTACCACGTTTTTCAGCTATCATTTTTGCCGTAACCTGTATTTTAATAAGACAAATACAGGACCACATCATACCTAAAATAAACGCGCTGTCCCGTATTTTTTCCATCAATCCTGTTTAGAGCACGAGTCCCGTAAAATGAGCACACAGGGTTGGTCGAGGTCCCTAGTCGAGGGCACTTACCGGCGCGGCTCTCCTCCTTGGTCGGCGGCGAGGCGGTGTTGGCAGTGGAGCCGGCGGGCGGGCGCCGCAGCGGCAACGTCACGGTGGCGTCGGCAGCCGCGCGCGGCCGCGCCGCGTCCTCCAGCTCGAACTGTCACAGCCACGCGCCACCAATCAAAACCGACGCACGCGCAGCGGGCTCGCACCCGCACTTTGGCTCGTCAAATCGTCGCCCGTCGCGGTAATAGATAAGTATCCTAGGACCTTATTGTAGTCCCGAACTAAGCAAAGCTCGTGTACTGGGGCAACGAATAATACATACTTAAATAGATACTTAAATACTTTCAAACATCCGCGACTCACGTACAATCAGATATATCGGAGCGGGCAAGTTAGTCTAAAATATCTGACAAATAGAGTCTAATATAATGTTTAAAGCTGACTGTGCCATTCATATTAATCATACAAAGATTTGCTTCTCGCTACTAACCTATCAGGTCGTCAGATCGTCCGGTCGTTCCTTATTATTAGAATATCTGTGAGGAACCTTTAAACTCTTTCATCACTAAAGGCACGCTAGGTTTGTCCTTTTCTAACCAATAGGTGTGTGCGGAAGGGACGGGTGCTTTAGACTCTAGTGAGCTACTAGTGCAGATCATATGAAAGCAAGTATTAATCATCGCCCATAGACACTGGATATCTACAATGGTCGAAGATTCGAAAACGAGGTTTTTACTGGTAATGATTTGAATCACAAAAGTGCAAGAAATTTTCAGAAACAATGAGAGATATGCCATGAAACACGGATCACTTCGAAAGATGGTGTTAGCATAAGTTTGCCCGAGACTGTAGTATAGTATATTTATTGGTAAAAAGACATCGACTTCATGTATATAGACACGCTGTACGAATCAAAAATATTGTTTACACCGAGTTACGGTAAATGGTCGCAGCTCGAAACGACATTTGCCGCTTCAAAAGACAGCGGCTGTCCTTTGAACCCGGAAATGCTGCGTTGTTGAAGAATTTTCACATATTTAGTTAAGAGTGATACATAAAAGCGTATGCTACTTAAGTTTGCGCACATTAGTTGCGGCCGTGTACCGGATCTCAGCGTGTCAATGTTTTTGTTCCGTACAGCATGTCTAGTGTAGGTACACATAGAAGTCTTTGGTAAAAGACAATATTTTACAAATCACGTATACAATATGTGAATCATTCTGATTAATTGTTTATCAACGACAAAATGCATGCCATACTTATTTTAAATTGAACCGTTAAAGGCAAGCATGCAAGACAATTAACAATACAAGATAACAGCGCCGCCATCTTTACAAGCAAAATGTTTGTACCATTTTAAAACACTAGTTTCTTCTCGCATACTTCTTGCTGGTCGCTAAGGTCCCGGCCATGCCGGTTGCGTGCACGTCGCGTATGCGACACAGCTCTAACTAGCTTCATACAGCTGCGTCACCCTTGCGAAGCCAGTTAGAGGTCCTGTCTAATGTGCTTGTGACTAGAAAATGACCCGCATAGCGACAAATCTAATGTGTCAAATGTTGCTAGCCGTTCTGTAATTGCAATTATGGCATATCTCCTTGCTTCTACGATCTGAGTTTAAGGGCAGCTAGATTCAAAAGGTCAATTAGTCGAAATATAAAGCTATTTGAAAAATTGGTCGCATATTTTGACTAAACAATCCTTTGACGCCTAACCCCCTTATTCATAAAAACTAAACAATCTTTTTAAGCTAACAAATGTTTTGTCCCTTTCATTTGAGGGCAAACGTCACAATGACAGATAAAGACATAAAACATGTTAACTAACAAACGTTTGCGAAGTGGTCATGAATAAGGGGGTTATACTGCATGTCAATATTCATGCACTATTATTGGTACGATTAAAAAACTCATTCTTATTAGCTCTTAAAATATCTACATAAATAAAACTAGAAATGAAATGGACAATACGACACAAATGATGGGAAACATCACAAAAAACGGTTCAATCCAAATACATTCAAGCCTATACTTGATTTTTAAAGATATTGAAAGAAAAGTAAACAAACCCACTCGTGATTTAGTGAATTAGTTAATCAAGTCCACTTATTTACATCTGTGGTGAAACCTAACGGTCAAAATGTTAGATTTAGAAACGTCATCTGTTTGTTTACCTTTTTTTCATATTAAAAAAAACAAAGTACACATAACGGAATCACGTCTTGAAACAACACCCATCCGGAAATTGTTCATAGGATGCGTGTTGTTCCACAATCAGATGATCCAATTAACCAGCGCAAACAACAGCTGGACAGAACTATGCAATTACTTAGTCTCGAGTATTATCGTTTTTTAAAGAGACGGTAATATTCGTAAACAAAGCAAATACTAGTGTTATGACGTTGACATTGCTATTAAGAACTTGGGGCTGTTACGTCAATTCAGATTTGTTATAGAAAGAAAAACACCGTAACCGCCCGCCGCCGCAAAGTCCTTATAGGTACAATGAAAACGTCACATATATTACTAGCTGAACGATAAGCAGACAATTATCGATATAATTGAAGCTTATGAGACCAATTGTAACCAAATTAATCAAAACTTAAACATTGGCATTTTAGAGAATTTCAATAAATTAAATTTGAAATGCATCTCGAGTTACTAATAAAGCTCTATATTTAGTATTGTATTAGCAAAAACACAAAAGGTTATATTAAATAATAACAGAAATAGATATATCCCAAGAGATTACGCGATACAAATATAATAATTGTAATTTGAGGGCAATGAAATAATTTAAAAATAAATCTGATCAACAAATAGAAGCGGCATTACAGGCTATTCAAACCAAGACTGATACGTTAATGTTTTAGCACAATTATTTTCAAACATATATCGCATGCATGTTTTTTTCGGAAAGCAACAAAAAAGAGGTTAAATTTACGTCGAACTGACCTAAAATTCGTTTTAACCGGAGTTCCGTGGATGTCAACATGCTCGACACATATTCGACAAATGACATATGCGACATGAGCAAACGCGATTGTTCGTCGATAGACGCGACAGACCAATCGGAGAGATGACGCGTCAATAAACACGATCATCACGCCTATTTGCTGTCCCGTGTTCTAAAATGAATTCGAGTCCTAATGTTCACGATGAGGTTTAAAATCCATGGTCAATGTATAGGAGCGCGTAGCTTTTAACCGTTCCATCGCCAACAACGCAAACCAAAGTTGTCATTGACACGCCGGGTCGCCATAATCATCAACATCATCATCATCATCTCAGCCACAAGAAGTCCGCTGTTCAACATAGGCCTCCTCCATGGATTTCCAAAGTGACCGGTTGGAAGCTGCATGCAACCGCCATAATGTCAAACGCGAATGTGTAGTTTACAGACATAGACGTAGGTGACTTGATGCGCTGTGTCACCAGTCAACTGTATGTGTCGGCGGCGCGATGAGCACGACAGCTCGCGACACATTTAAGAGGAGTGTGAACCCACCGCTCTTCATACAAACGGCAATAACGTTTTCCACCCTCTAAACCTTAACCTATAGCCATGTTTTTTTTTTTGTAGTCATTATGCCCTAGAACTAGGTTTGTATGTTTAGATTTTTTTTATATTCTTAATAGTTTCAAAAATACTGACGCTTTTTTGTTTTGTATAAAACTCCTAAAATGAAAATATTGTCAAATCTATGAAGAATATTTAAAGAAACAAAACATACAGACCTAGTTCCAAGGCATAGTGACCAGATACCAAAAAATCATTGCCATAGGTTAAGGTTTAGAGGGTGGAAAACGTTATCGCCGTTTGTATTGGGAGCGCTCTTTGGGGCTGGGTTCACACTTCTCTTAAGCGTTCTTGGCGTTCAAAGGGTTAAAAATCGTTTTTTTATCAGAATACGCAGGGTGTAGCATTTGTTTATGTAGCAGTGCTGTCTTTTTAAGATGATCGCGTTTGCTCACGTCACGTGTGAACCGAGCAGCACCTTGTTGGCGGGATCGAGGCGCAGACGCCACGACGGCCGGCGCTCGTTGTGCGCGGCGATGGTTGCCGTAGCAGTGGCCGTGGCGCTGGCGAGCGCCACCGTGACGGCCACGTCCCGCGTCTGGCCACCATACCACCACGCCCATTAAACCTCATCGCTCATTCACGCTAAACTAATGGCCAGTAGCCGGACGATCGCTATTCCCTACAGAACCTACAGAAACCAAATCTCTCTCACAGTCTAATCTAACGTGTAAACGTGTTTCGAACTCAAAACAATCTGTTATCCAACGGCCTAGGTGAGTTTACTGTCACTATCACAGAAAGCATAGACAATCCTCAGTCGCGTACAATCGCACTAACCTAGCATTTCCAACCAAGGTGGATCTATGTTATGTAGGACGTTCGTAGAACGGTGGTCGGTTATCTGTCTATGCGTGTCGACGAAATTTAAACGAAAGAAATAACAATCGACATCAACTAGTTAACAATTTATCTTCGTTAAATATTTCACTCTGCAAAAGCGACATATTCTCGTATATTGTTTTCGCGTAAAAAATATAATATATGTCGCACGCACGGCTTCGCGAATTTGTACCTATTTATTAATACAGAACTCTGCGACGTGACGCCTGTGCTACCAATAACTGATGGATTCTTACGAACGGCGTTTTACGATCTTTGAGCGCTAAAACTGTGTCATATAGGACGGCTAGCATAATACGACTCTCGTTGTCGCCAGGTGCGTTCTGTCTGTATCCTGTTCGACTAAACCTACTATGGAGCGACTGAGACGATGGAGGAGCTTATAATGGGCGAAAGACGCGTCCCAGAATCCTTTACGTTACGCTTTACAGTCCATACTACTGGATTTCGTACGGTGAGAGAGAGATATGAAGCCCCACTCGGGGACTTACAGGCTAGCAACGAATCAGCGGTTATTTTGGGGTCACTAGTTTCCATGGGCAGTGATGGTTACTTTCCAAGAGATAACTTGTATGCCTGTTTTCTCCTTTACAAGTGGTATTTCTCTGGACCATTGTATTTGCCGTCAGAACCGCTAGCAGAACGTGAGGACTGACGTCAAAATGTTTGCTACAGTTATTGCAGCTCAGGCGTGCGCTTCGTCCTTAATTGTGTTGAAGACGTATCCCTGCGTGTGTGTGTAAAAGTCAAAGTCATTTATTCGGCTTAAAACGTGGTAACGTGGTGTGCACGTGGTGTACAGCGCACACTCCGATAGACACACACTTACGCAACGTGTATGGTTACGCCCTGCACACAACCAAACGCTGAGCGTGCTCGTGAAATGCAAGAACTGTAGCCTTTTGGCTTAATGCCTTTGACAGCTTTGGTCTCAGGTTGACGATAAACCATATTTCGATGGTTCTATGACTCAACCTCGTATATGGAATTTACGCAAATGAGATAGCTACTTTAGATGGTTATCTACATCTACACTAATATAATAAAGAGGTAAAGTTTGTTTGTATGTAGAGGGTAATCTCGAACTACTGATCCGATTTCAAAAATTCTTTCACTAATAGAAAGCTATGTACACTATCCCTGGCGGACATAGGCTACTAATTTCACGCGAACGAAGTCGGGGGCGTTCGCTAGTACATAATATAAAGTGGTTATTTCATTTTCGTCAATTCGATATACGAGGTTGGGTCACAGAACCGTCGATTTGTAGCAGTTTACGGCAAAAAGGAACCTTATCAGTCATCACTGCACGCGCATTGTAATTAGAAAAATAATATCAATAGCGCGTGTGTCAAGTACTAGTTTTATTGTATTTATTTATTTATTTATACGAGTATGGCGCCAATTTGCCGTGATAGGTAATTTTTCAAAGGGTGACAAGCCAAGATAGCTTCAGGATTTTTTTTACATGGAAAATAGAAGAAAAACGGGCAAGCGGGTCCCCTGATGGAAAGTGATCATCGCCGCCCAAGGGGACCAGCGACATGGAATCGCTAATCAGTTGCCAGGCTTTAGGGTTATAAACAGTGGAGAATGTTGTTTTTGGGAGGACTGGTGAAATTGCGTTAATAATTCGGTCAGCAAAAAAAATGTTTCCTTCACTAATAATTTAATTCATGATGTTAACAAACATACATAGATACTTCTTACCGTTTCCACCAAATCGTATTTATCAGTCAAAACCAAAAAAATAACATCTCCATTTCGCGAATGAGACATGAAAAGTACTATTAAAACACAAGTGATGATAATGGCCGAATCGACACGAGTGAATATTTTAATTACACTGCGTTAAAACTTGAAATAGTTAATGAATTAATAAATACAAACAATACTGGGGGGGTGGGGGGATCGGTGAACATGGCCAAAAAGACGTGAACACAGTCAAATTCAAACTCAAAAAAGTATTTACACTGGATACCAACAAAAAAAATTAAGCCCCAAAACCAAACCTATAATTTTTTTTGCCCTTTCGCAAATAAATAAATAACATCATCCCCCAAAACCGATTAGTAGCTCGAAGGAAAGTTAACATATGCCAATAGAACCATATACCCTCGAATAAATGTAACATAATAGGAATTATACGTACAGCGTTGTTTTCAACGGAGGGCGGCGCCGCTGCTTCTTCTTTCTTCGGGCTAACAGGAGGGGGTACCTATGACGCAAAGACAATTAAGCTTAGTTATTTTTTTCATAAAATAAAAAGGAAAACTAACAAGTATGATGACCAACACCCATAGAGAATCGCTACACCAAAGAGATTGTGATGCGTTGTCAACCTACAGGGTTAAGATGGAATCTGTGCCAGTAATTTCACCGGATGTCTTGCTCTCCACACCGGAACGCAACAGTGCAAGCACTGCTGCATAGCGGCTGGATTAGCGATTAGAACTTACCTTGCACAAGGTCCTAGGGGTTGTCCATTAATCAGGTGATGTTTTTTAACATTTAACCCCCCCTCCCTCTCCTTTACCAGAAGTCGCCTGTATTTTTTGTACATTTTTTAATAATTTTTGCTCACACGCTACTTTCCGGTTTAAAAATCGCGTGTTCAACGCAAAAAAAATACACTTGATACCTCACTGCACCCTCCTCCCCCCTTGTGGTATTCTTCGAGCCTCACATGATTCATGGACAATCCCCTACCACCCGCAAAACTTTACGAGTTCAGAGTAATCTACTTTGATAAGTTTGCACGAAAAATATATTTAAACCATATTTTTCCTCACTAGTGTCGACGTTTATCAAAGTTGCCTATAACCAAAAAAATCCCGGTATTTTCTCTTAGAGAAATCCCGGGATTGCCTTTTACGCGGGCCCTTACCTCCGCAGTGCCGTTGCCAGCCTTCTTCTTGGTGAGCTGCTCCGCCGACTTGATCTCCTCGAGCGTCACACCCTGCGTGGAGCGCCGCGTCTCCCGCACCCGTTTCGCGTGCGCCTTCCTCTGGGTCTCGCTCTCCTCGTCACGGACCGGCGGGACAAACGACCTGCAATTATTATTGAATGGTTCAAAATGGCTGAGATATGAGATAGCGCAGCTGTGCACTGCAACGTATTGTACAGTCAGCCTCAGATATAGCTAAACACTTAAAAACCTTGTGTTACTTTTCGAATTTGTCATATTACCGACAGCGAGAAGGTACTAAAATGTGCAGCTATTTCTGAGGCCCGTGAACCCATCACTGAACCGAAATTACTTTCGTTTTGTATAATTAAAATAAAACAGCGGAAGGTACATGACCAGCATGTTGCGCATGGACGTCATAAATTAGGCCAACGTCGCCTAATTTGAATTAGTCGCAATCCGACTGGCAACCGTATCGCACATTTGCATGATTGAAATACTTTTGTGATTTTATGCGGAATAAGGATATCACAATGGCTTTATGTGCTTTTATCTACACATATATCATAAATGCTCTATAATGCGTTCAGAAACCGTTGGCAATGACCAACATTATAACAACCAATATTATTATGAGAATTTTTCTAATTTGTTTCTATATTTGTTCAAATTCATTTTTTATTACATTATTTTAATGTGTACAGTCTATAGATATTTAATAGGTACCTAGCACTAGTAGCTAGTAGCAATGCAGGTCATTGCCTTATGGCTTCTGAACCCATCATAGAGTACTTATGATATGTGTGTAGATAAAGTAATGTATGCAACTGTACATAATTAGGTCTTAAAACACTCGTGTGATCCTATTATGAAACTCGCTGATGCTCGTTTCATAAAACCACACTCGTGTTTTAAGACCCCTCATTATGTAACAGTTGCATAAAATACTATTACTCGTTGACTAAATCATTAAACAAAGAACACGGAATTACTTTTCACTCGTTAGTGCAAGAATTAAATTTTCTCATGAAAACCGTCTCTATTCACTTTATTTGTTCGCCATTTGGCAGAACTGGACAAACATATACAATTACCAATGAGGTGATCGCTTGCGCGCTGCCTGTTTGCAACATTATGTTTACCTCCCTCAGTTGGCGTGTAACATTAACCTTTGTGTGAGTAATGTATCTGTAGTAGTACCAGAGCCAGTTGTCAAGGACGTAATGTTGGGACGTCACCTATCTTCCACTATTTCACTTCAATCAAAGCCCATATATATCGTTCGCCCGAACAGTTCACTGACGAAACCGACTGGTTTGGTTTGCTTCATCACGTTTCAAAAGCGTAAACTCAGTATCTGATGAGTGAAAATTCGGACAAACGTAATTTACGGCGAATATAATAACGTCCAGTGATAGGTTACCCATCAGCATGGTTACTTGGCAGTTTGCGACCTATTTCACCAAACTGACATATGTCAAGCGACTACGACAATTCATAGTCCATCACGTGTCCACTATTTAAGCCTAGCAATACAAAAAGTCTTCGAGCCAGCTATGTACGCCGAATTGTCATTGTCAGATGTCAGCTGTCAGCTTTGTGAAATGCAGGCCAGCTTCGTCGATGCGTGTGTCTCTTTCTAATTAGCGCAATAAGAAAGAGGCACAATGCGACAAGCGTGTCGTGTGCTAGACACAATGAACGACTGGTAGACATGCATTCATGCAAATCGGATGCGCAAATAAAACTCTATCACTAAAAATAAAAAGGTATTATAAAGTCACGAGGATGGAAAACTGAAGGATAGACGCAAGACTTATATACGATTGTTATGTTCGAGTACTCGTTTTACGGAAAGTTCCATGAGCGAGAATAATTCAAACACCCTCGTTGTATTTAACCAAATTTGAAAAGAGCTACTAATCGGCTAATTTAATAAACGACTAGCCCATTTTTTACAATCTAGTCATCCTCACTTGTCTTAAGTTCTAACCTAAAATTTAAGTTTTTGCCACTGTACTATAAATAATGGACTTCTAGTCAGCGTTAAAAATTAGCGTTTAAAAAATGGCCTCAAAAGTCGAACAAAAAGTACAATAAATCAACAATCGCTCGCGCTGTCAGTCTGTCGGACCGACGGCGCAGCTGTCAATACTATTTACGAACCGATACGAAACTTAACAAATGATTATTTTATGCAGTTACACGTAAAGTTGTAAATCCAATGACTATAAATGGTGAACTAATCATTTGCAACATTGGCGTCAACCTGTATTCTTATGTCGGGCTGTTTTTCTGCCGCCATTTAGTATGAAACTGTACATCCATGCATTATAACATCATTGGTTTTTGCCATCAAATTTTGTTTATTGTTCGAATAAAACATAACTAAGCTACTTAAAGCTTGGATTTGCTTTATTTAGGCGATAGACGATGTTTAGGTGACAATAAGTGAAATTTTAGGTTAGAATTTTGTTCAGGTAAGTACATAATAAGACAAGGGGATAAATAAATAGACTTAAAGCCAAATAGTAAAAAGCTGTAAATCTATTACTTTATAAAAGTACAAAGCGCCTTCCTTACCGTTGTTTTTCCAGTAATACATTAAAAGTAACACTTAGGTAGAGGTACAAAAAAAAGTGTTAAAAATATGGTGGCTGAAAACGGAAATACTACTTCAAGACATGTTTAAATCTATACTACAGGGCATTTAAAAGAAAACAAACAAGCCAAACTACAAAACAACCGTCAATGAAACTAAATTATTTATAGGAATCGGAATTTTCGTAGCACGATAAGACGAAAGCGAGATATGGAGTCGACATTAGTTTTAAAATGCTCTACATACACTTAAATATTAAAAAGAAGAAAATAACAAACTGATTTAGTGTTCGTTTTTTATTAATTTAATTACATGATTACATTATAAAAAGCAAGATATATTAAATAGGTATCCCAGCTTCCGATATTTGAAGGACATCAAGCTTTGACACCTTCTTATTTTAATGTACTAATTACTTTTTATTACCTAGTAATAAAATAGAAACGAAACCCTAAAAACGTTAGTTCTTATTTCATTCACAATATAAAGGTAACTTAATTTTGGAATGCAATGTTTAAATGAGAATACGAATATGAAGTGCATTGCAATCCTAATATCGACTCCATATCTCGCATTCTTCCTACCTTGCTACGAAACTTCCGAACCCTATTAACCCATTCACTGCCGGCAACGCACTGAGTGTTATCAGTACTTTCACCCAGTATCGCTGTCACAGTCATGCAGTGCTTTGAACGCACAAGTGCGTTGGCGAAACCTGGCGATAGTTCGAAAAGCCGCGCCAGCATTGAACGGGTTAAGCCATGGAGTTTGGTACGGTTCGCCTCAATTTTAAGCACCTTGAATAAAATACAGTTAGCTTGCACTCTTCCGGTTAGAAAGATAAAATAGGAGTAGGGCCAAGCGTCGAGTGATAAGACGCCTTATTGCCAGTGGACGACGGTCGTTTCAGTGAAATTATTAAAATGCCAGCAACTTAGCATAGCTGTCAACTTTTGCCTGCATATTTATGAAATAGGGAACTATAACCCCGCAAGAGCGACGAGAGCCCGTGTACATCATACTTTTGAATCTTATGAGGGCAGAGAAAAAAAATGGCGATTACAGTGACATTACTTTTCTTAAATTGTTTTAAACTTTCCCGATTTTCACACATATTTATAACACTCTACTCTACTACTCTACACCTCCACGTCTACTCGTGACCACGGCCATTGAAACATGGCCGAAACGTCGAGGTAAATCAACAATATATTTCTATCGCGCTTAAGTCCCGATGATGTTATAAATATTACTTTTCTTTTTTGTGCACCCATGTTTGTTACTTTCTTATTTATAGTGTGGTTGACTGGTAGAGAATGCCTACTGGCATTAAGTCCGCCAATTGTATTCGTTTTGTAAACTGTGCAATGAAGCTTAAATAAATAAAAAATAAAAACAGCGGACGAGAGAGTGTGCTGTCCTGTTTGTTAGATGGGCTGACCTGCCATTCAAAGCAGATAACAATGTCAATGTTAATTAAAGAACTGCCACAAAACATTACTTTCTTACTTGCACACGCAGAAAGTGTAGTACACTATAAGTTTATGGGGTTCACCAATTAAAGGGATATTTACTATAACTGACAAGACTGGTTGACATCTACTCATGGGCGTACCCAGCTTCTGGCCTAGGGGGGGCAAGTCAGATGCTAGATTCGGTAATCTGCGTCCGCCATCATCGCGCGCGGTTTTTTGGCTATTTCACCGTGCATTTTGCCAGTGTCTACTGCGCGGTTTATTTAAAAGTTAGAGCATAAGGCCCTGTTTACACTTTGATTAGTTCATACATGTTCTGCAAAATTTCCAGGGGGGGCAGATACCCCTCCCTGCCCCCCCCCCCCCCCGATACGCCCATGCATCTACTGTCAATCAAACTGTTCCTCTGTAAGTTTCAACCAGTCGAGTCGTAGTTATGTTCTTAATGTAAACATTCCTCCAATTACTGTTATATTGTTGTATTATACTGTTGTATTCTAAGTTGGTTAATAATTCCACTGATGTAACGATCGTGTCCAGTAGCAAGCGCAACACACCAAGCCACAACTTTGCAACAACAACTTATAGTCCAGTGATCAGTTAGGAGCCAGCGTCGATTTGATCGTTTCGATGTTCCGTTAGCACAGTACAGTCAGCTGTAAAAATATATATACAGCCATAGCGTCAAAATATGTATACATCGACCTTGGCATAAAGCTGTATTGATATTTTTGACGTTTTGGCAACGTATATTTATTTATGATGCTGACCTCACAACCAGCAAAGCGGTAGACGACGGGACCGCGAAACTTTGTGGTAATATAAAGTGCAGATGTTAATCCTGGGGTCTAGAAACATAAACGGTTAAGTCACTGATGTTTTTTTTAATGTTCGTGGCAGCACAGTTGTCTGTTGTTTTAAACTTTCGCGACTTTCACACATAACATCATCGGGACTTTAGCGCGATAAAAATATATTGTTGATTTACCTCGACGTTTCGGCCATGTTTCAATGGCCGTGGTCACGAGTAGACCACTCGTGACCACGGCCATTGAAACATGGCCGAAACGTCGAGGTAAATCAACAATATATTTTTATCGCGCTCAAGTCCCGATAATGTTATAAATACAGTTGTCTGTGCTCAACTATCAAGCATACGCGTATTTCAAATGAAACGATAAACATAGAAAGCCGTGGTATATTATAAGTTTAAATCACAGTTGAGCAACCAAATGGGACAAGGCCTTGCATGTCAGTATCGAATGTGGTTAAGTCCTTTTAAGCCAATAGTAACGCTTTGCTTTTTTTTGCTTCAGATTATACTAAATCACACCTAATGGACTTGTTTCTAGATCCCTGAATTAATAAATTCTATATCATTTTCAACGAGACTTTATTGACTGGTAAATGGCATGAATAATCGAGCATTATCTTAGGACGTGGAGCGAATCCTGCGCAGGCGAAAATTAAGCAAACATAAACGCGACTTTAATTTGCTTGTTGGTCAAGTTAACAATGTATGCCAATCTATTGCAGAAATGAACGATTTAGTTGAGGCCAATCAGAGCGCTGTTGATGCGAAGAAGATTGGCGAAATGGAAAGCTGCTATTGGCAACTTTTGACAATAGTCGAATTTATACCGGCCCCAGTGCGCTTTTTCATGAAAATTGTTTGTGCGATTTGACAAAAAAATAATGAAACAGGAGTAGCTATTGAAATTGGTCCTCCTTTTCACCTCTAACAATCTGATGTGCTAAGTTCAGCATACAATATTTTAGGCATAATAATTATTGCTTATAAGCACAATACTACTTTGACTGTGGGCAGGGGCATAATTTTAGATGACATAAAAATATATATTACAATCTTATTTTATCTAAACGCTTGAAGTTTTCAGATGATTCTAGTGGAGCGAGCGTCTTAATAAAAAACACTAATATCCTTAATATATGTTATATCCTTTACTTTACTACAAAGCTTCGCGTACAACTAATTTAGTTAAGACTAAAGATTAAAATCTCCTTCAGATAAATACGTGTCGCTTGGCTTAATTTTATGCTGCGGCGCAACATTTAAAACCGGCTCCCAACTAAACGCAAAAACTATATGTACTTGAAGAAATTCTTGAAAATGTTCCCAGGCGACAGTTTGGTCGGCGTGGCGGAACTTGACGTCGAATTGCTACTGTTCTCCGCGTCCGTAGCGCTAAGATACATAGCTACGCTATAGTATCATGTCATGATACTCGACCAGGCACGGATACAATCCAATTTGTATCTTAACAAGACCCTTAAGGACCAGCTTGAAAGCCAACGAGACGTAATATATTGGTCAACAGTTGGTCCTAGTGTCATATCATTTCACAATAATTTTGCAGGTTAGGTTAATTTATCTGAAGAACAATGTTGTCTAATGTTTTTTAATTATATGGTAAACAAATGGATAGACACATTTCAGGCACGAAATTCGATTATTTTGGATATAAAATGTAACTAGCCGATGAGCGTAAGAGGTATTTGAGAAAATAATATATAATTAGTCTTATTTATAAGGGGTATTAAATAGATAATGGTATTTAGTATTTCCGTCAGGCAGTCTGTATGTCTGTACGCGCACCACGCCTAAACTACTGGACAACATTGGATGCGATTTTAAGAATTGAATTCTAGGGGGTTACTTAAAATCTGTTGGATGTTTTATCTAGTTACACGCTAGATGTTGAGTCAGTTGCCTGCTTGAAAAACTCACGCCTGCGAGGGCGCTGGTAAAACTTATTTTGGACAATTTTCGGGTGTCTTAATTAAATTAAGAATTGAATGAGATTCGACTTCAATATTGTGAAAGGGGTCTGTTACACAAAGTACAGTTCTATGAATGAACTACATAGTACAATACGGACCAAAGATTTTTTTATTTCAAGTTAGCGTTTGACATTACGCTGACACGGATGATTGTAATTATAGTTGAAAAGCTATACGTGTCGTTGTCTTTCAAGATGACAAACAGATCAAGAATAGAAGGCACAAAGGTTCAAAAATTTCTGATCAAACAGACAGGAAGAAGTGTACGACAGAAACTTTTGGACTTGCCTCCTTTTGCCCGCGGACCTGGTTGGCGTTAAAAAAATACAATTAACTTAGTAGCCGGTTCCCATATTCAAACCGCGGAGGGTTTAACTTACGAACGGTTAAACTTTGGCAAATTCTCCACAGGACTTTTTAATACTATTATTATTATAAGCTCACGCCTGTTTCCCTTTGGGGTAGGCAGAGACCACAGAACGCCACAGGTTTTCTGCCAACGTTTAACGGCTGCACTGTTATCCTCTAAGCGCACCAGCGTCGGATTCGACGTGGAGGCATCACCCTGTCTCACTCAATCAAACTAGCGCGTTAGAGCAAGACAGAGCGCTGTCGCATCATCGAGCTCGTCGCTGCAGCGTTTAGAGATTCTCTATGCGCAACAGCGATGAGGTCGACGCTGCTACGCTACTCTCCAGGTAGGTAAGACGATCCGTTGCCTGAATATAGGAACGCAACATAAATAACTTCGACTTATAGAGCATTTTAACATTGCATTCCGATACGATATCGCTGATAAATGTATGAAATATGCACCTAACATTGTCTGTTCCAATGTCGGATATCGGATCCGATATATCTCCGTCGTTATTACGGGTGCAACAACAATTTGACAGTTTTAAAAGATTATGTTTCCAGTACTATCAAATGGTAGTCGTAAACCAAACACATTACTTGCCCCGATATCGTATCAGCTTCGACAACAATATCGTATCTGATAGCTATGTGAAAACGCTCTTCACGGTTTAAAGCTCGCCCATCTGGAGCCTCGGCGCCGCTTTGTTCAAGATCAAGGATGCACAAACCGCAATCCGTTGGCTATGGGCGTGCGACCCACCAGTGAATCAATAGAAACAACGAACACTAAAAATCATAAGTACAGTAAATTAATTTGATTCATAGGCCACTATAGAACCTTTTCTCAGTAGACGTCACTTCTGAATAAATGTCATGATATCTCAGCGAGGACACATTGCGACGACGTTCTACAGTGGTCTATCGATCAAATTGGTTGACTGTACAAGAAAAGATTCTAATGAAATCCTTCAGGAGCCACCGCACACACGAATAAAGCCTCAATTTTTACGAAATAGTTCAAAATTCACAGAATGAAATTTGACGTGGGCCTTACGAGGTTAGAGGTTGGACTCCAATGAGTCTATGCATCCCTGTTTTAGATAATTGAAAAATACTTCGGTGCCACGCTGTTGCCTCTTTACTTTCCATTGAAATGTGTGCTTCAACGCACTCACTGCTACCAACGCACATAAATACGCTATTGGTCCTTTCGCGAAGTGCACAACGAAATGCGTAATATGCGTATGGAGCGCGGCTCCAGGTCGCTTCGTAGAGCTGCGTTACGTGCACGCAACGCAAGCTATGTGGCATCTCAATATATACATTATAACCGGCATTGTGCACACACGTCTCCGGAGCAAAAGAGCGAATTTTAAATCTCACCGCTCACCAAATTGGCCGTTTTTATAGAAATTCGGCAATTTTGGTGAGCTTTAGTCACCTTGTGATCTTGAAAAATTGCACCCCAGTGATGCATACGCAACAAGTGTGGCCAGGCCTTTAGTAGTCATATTCAGGCACCCAACGAAAGTTCGTGAAACAATGCCAGCAGATTCGTTAAGCTGCAACTCGTGCTCAGATCCCAGCTGGCAGTCAAATTCCATACTGGAACTTGAGTTCGGTCTATTACTACCCTTAGAAACGGCGCGGTTATGCTGAGGCAACAGGTGGGCGAGGACTTATATTCCAGGTTATCAACCTTCACCAATTTCACAACAATAATGTTTATTTGATGCTCAGCACGTGAGAAGTGGACAAACTCATGCTCAGAACGGAACTAATAATTTCCAATACAAGCAAGCTACTTCGACTCAGTGCTATGTTTTTCCACTGCTCGCGCGCCGTACTGTTGAAAGTTTTCTAAAGTGCATTTTTTTATTTTGAACTGTTAACGATTTCAAATATAGAAAGTCAGAGCGGCAAGTACGAGTTGCCACGATCAACTTTATAACCATATCTATCAGTTTTGGACTATAGTATAAATCAAAAGAAATGAGCAGCCAATCCGCGACAGCCATTATTTTGTATCATCTGATTTTTTTCACGCTTACTGCCTAAATTATTTAAGTAAAAAACTTATTACTGATAAAATAACTACCAATTCTGTTTTCCTTGCTGTACATTGGCCATGTCTTTTGATTCATACTTCAGTACAGTAGACAAGAAAACTACTAAACGACATACGAGACGTGGCAAGCTGTACTTGCCGTCCATTAACTTAAACCTTTAGCCTTTAATAGTGGCGCGATATTTGCCATCATAATAGTCAAGCAAAAAAAGTTCAGGTTTTACTGCGTTCATAATAATCAGCTAAAGGATTAAGCTGGTTGCGGATATACGCAAAACCACGTTGCTCGTAGAACCGATGGACTCGACGGAAAGGTTCTCGAGTGGAGACCGCGTACCGGGAGACAAAGTGTCAGTAGGCCTCCCACAAGGATAGCGGGAAACCATTCGATGCGAGCAGCACAAGGCCGACCGTCGTGGAGATCCTTGGGGAAGGCCTACGCCCAGCGGTGGACGTCTTCCGACTTATATGTTGATGATATTATAGGTTATTTCATTGTGCTCTATAAAAGTAAAATAAACGTGACATACCTCCTGACTGTCGTCTGTGTTGTAGTGTTGGTGGTGGGGGAATTCGCCGTGGTGGTGGCCGTGGGACTCCACGTGTTGGCCTCCCGTTCACGCTTCTCGGGAGTGGAGTTTATTCTGTATGCGGATAAATCTCGTGAATTCTTCATTTGAATGGTCAAGGCAAACTGTTCTTCCTTTTGTTTGCTGCGGTCCTGGTACATTGGCGACAGTCGCTAAATTGTTTTATGCTAATCGTTGTTAAAAAAAACATCGAGCAGCAATAGTAACGCAAAAATGTACTAGGACAACGTCAAGTGAAAGGAGACCTTATTTCAACGTCTGAATGCAATTTTACTTGTGACGGGAGCTAAAAACGAACGAGCCACATCGTTGCCGCTGCGAACCAAGTATCGTGTCGACAGTTTAGACCCCCCGAGGTCTGCTCCGCAGTAGAAGCGCCGGCTGCCCTTCTCGCCATGCAAGTGTGAACGAATTCATCCAAAGAGCCTTTGTCTCCGTCAACGTGACGACCGTTTGAGAGTCGAACTGAATCGCACGTGACGACGGTAAACAGGGAGGACGGGATGCCACCTGTGTGGATATCCTGGCGCCGACCCAAGTCCAAGCTACCTCCACCTAGGCGGGCGCGGCGACTCCAACTGCTGAGCAGTTCAAACGGCGTAAATATACCATTTGGTAAGGATACACTCGGGCTGTGGGGGCTGGGAGCACGAGATCTTTATAAAGAGTTGTCGAGTCGACACGCCTAATCAAGGCTTCAGGTGACCAAAAGGCTGGCAGCTATTTCAACGAGGCAATCCTGCCAGCCCATTCGGCACCATTCGCAGCGACAGCGATTTGTGTAAGATTTTCCATCGACAGTTAATATCAAATTACATTTAGTTTAGTTTTGTAATTACCTCATATTGTAATATTGCAGTTACTGTGTTATTTTCGCATTTCGATTTAATAATAATAATTAAATTATTTTCAAAAGTAGGTAATTCAAAACAAGGAGTACACCTGTACGGCTAGCACAAGGTACCGTGATTCTAGTGTCTAACCTAGTGTGAAAGTGACGTACTCAAAAGCAAGCGAGAAAAGGTATAGTCGACCAAGTAATTGCTTGACCACTTTTGGACCTTATCCCCTTGTAATACGGTCGAAAAGTGGTCAAGCAATTACTTGGTCGACTATACATCAAATTTGCTTCTCGTAAACGAGCAACATTTTACGGCATGTGTAGCCGACAGTATGTATCTGTATTACTCCATTGCTCATATTAGAATGAGACAGCTACACAACTGAGGCCATACAAGGGCGTAAAATAGTGGTCGTTAAGAATCCCTTTCAACTATAATTTGATTACTCACAAAGCATTTATAAAGATAACGCTCCATTGGACACTTTAGCTACGAAGGAGATTTCCCGTTTCCTTTTGAGTCACTTTAAACCCACATAGCATTATTAACTTGGTATATACTACCGTATAAACGAAATAAGAACTGATTGGCGTATAACAGTTTATGATCTGACAAAGTCAATCTGCTACAAGTTCAAAACTATAAAAAGTTCATACAATACCCGACTCACTTAAGGTGACCGGTCATTCAACACAGGTTTAAAATGGCGTCGTTTGTTTTGTCTTACTCACTTGTGCAATTGAGCAAACTACGTTCCCACTTGCACACGCAGGACGTCTAGTATATTCCAAGTTTTATGATTTTAATAGTTTCTACACATTTAACAAAGTCTGGTCCCATATAACTACAACATAGTACATAAACATAAATAAAATACTTATAACTTTAAACTTAAACATGTATTTATAAACACGACATGTAAAAAAAAACGGAAAAAAGCAGACAGAAAAGAAAACATACTCCATTCAAGATCAATACAAATACTGCAACGGCACACAGAATGTAACATACAAGTAACATGTTACAGTGCGGCTTCGTGTACCTTAAGCGTTGCGTCTCGTGTCCCTTAAAAGCGTGATATTAATGTTGAATGAAGTTAGATGATATTTTTTAAAATGAAGATTTATTAAATATGTTTTTATGTAATAGTTTGGTAGTTCTGGGTTCATGTCGGTACTATGCTCTTATTAAAAGTATAAACTCCGCCAAAGTCGGTAGTAATAATAATATTTTTCCCTAACATGTTACCATTATCAAAGAAAGTAATGACCGTGTCGTTTTGCACATGACATGAATCTCTAAAGAATGAATGAGATTCAAAATACTTAAATAAACAGTAGTTGATTTAGTATTAAGTATAATTTATACTGAAATGGCGCTCTTACGATCGAAGAGGCAAGAGAGAATAGTCTCCAGCATACATGCATCTTTGTAGCATGTAGCAGCTAATAGTGGCCTTATTTGCTGGTTTCGACGAAGTTGCTTAACCGGTTTCGATTAATTAAATAGTTGTCATGCATTTTTATTTAAACTACAAATAACCGGCCAGTCACAACAAAAGTATGCACGACAGTTACGTGCAAGTAAAAATAGTTATCCTATCGAAACCAGTTAAGAAAGAACTCCATTGAAACTAATTTCGAAGCTTGATAAACTCAGAAATAGAATCAAAGTCAAAAGTTAAGGTCCATAGACATGATCTGATGCCTGATATGGCCAGATCAGAAGCAATGTCGTGTGGTCCCCTATTAAAAGCCTAGGATGGGGCAGATCACGACCTGACCATATCAAGCATCATTTGAGTCTTTGGACCCTACCTTCTGATCTCATACACCATTTCTGAGTACGGTGGAAGGGAACGGTTCGCACTGAACTACAGACGACAGGCGACCGGAGCTGTGTTAAAATGCTATGCCTGTTTCACCACTCTCTGATAAGTCCCTGGTATTAAATCCGACAGATACCTATGATGCTATCTCCGTTTATTTTATGAACACAAACAGAGACGGTATCATAGATATCTGTTGGATATAATATCGGGAACTTGGAAGTGGCGAAACAGGGCCTACGACTTATTAGCCTCAGTCCACACATGAACCCAGCGGAATCGAAACAGCACCTTGTCTGAACGTCTTCGTTAGTAACGTTAGTTTCTTTCTCGGCGAGCGGCGGCGGCGGTATGGACGGGCAGGATGAGGCCTTGATACGCGCCGTCACGTCTCTGTAGCGCTGATAGAAACTGTTCACAACACAAGCATGCTGGTGTTAGGGCTCGAGGACTGTGGGGGACGCGACAACTGAAGGTTTAACCTTTACACCGCCGACAACGCAAGCAAGTTGTCACCGAAGCGCCAGAACGCCTAGCAGGAATCTTCTCGACGTGTCGAACGCGTGCGTTAAGAGTGAACCCAGTCATAAGTAAAGCGCTCTCCATATTAGCAGCGATAATGTTTCCCACTCTCTAAACCTCAACTTATCGCCATGGTTTTTTGTTTGTTGTCATTATGCCCTAGGTTTGTATGTTTTGATTTTTTTAATATTCTTCATAGATATTTTTTAAATTACAAAGAATATTAAAAAAATCAGCACATGCAAACCTAGATCTAAGGCATGATGACAACAAACAAAAAACCATGGCTATATATTACGGTTTAGAGGGTGGAAAAAAGTTATCGCCGTTTGTATGGAGAGCGCAGGTTACATAAGTCTTAACTCGCTACTTAACGCTATGCGTCTCGTTCTGACTAGCCCATATTAGGAGAGAGACGCCCTGATTTACGAATCAAGTTACCGCGCACCGAGAAAATTCGTGCCAGCTTCACTGGTCGCCGTAAAGGCGAATTTGAAGTTTAAACATATGCTCGTATCAGCGGTCAACAATAAAGGGCCATTTACATGGTGCGAGTTCTCGCGTGCGAGCTGTATCACATTGCGGGCTACCGAGCTATGACGTGATCGATCGATCGAACCCATCGATATAAGAATACAATAGATCTGCTTACCTGTTCGGATTGTTACAAGCCTAGCGTCACCATTTTGCGACGGGGTGAAGCAGTTGAAGAGGGGCTTTCAATATTTAGCCATTGGTTCAACTTTGAATCTTATCGTAAGTGAATAAAGTGCTTCTAAGTTTTCTAACTAGCAGCGACACAGGCGTCGGATAGCAGAACTAAAAATATGACGCCAATGTAAAACGTACAAAACGCAGAGCTGTTTACTTGACAATTGCCACAGACAGTTTTATTCAGGCTATCCAACATAGTCTACCAAATAGACTATGGTCGGCTACTCTGCCACTGCGTTGTACACAGTTCTATAGTTTTCTCATTTCGATGATCGAACCGCAGTGTAATGCGACTCGTATGCGAGAGCTCGAACCGTGTAATTGGGCCTTAAGTGTCGGTGGCGTGCTGGACGCGACAGATGGCGCCACCTTGAAGCGTTCTTGGCGTTTGAAGGGTTAAGTATTAGTGACACCCGATTTCCAGTTTAATAGCGCTCTTTCTTTCAGTTACGCTTGGTTCGTCCGAAGACGTCCTAGTTTAATTCAGCCGATATCCGTTTTAGTGTGCGCGTACCGATAGTTATCATCGAAAATGCTCGATTAAATTACCGATATTAAAAAACCGGTTTTTTCAGGTTATTAACTTAACGAAATGTTACCTGAATGAAACATTACAATCTATCTAACGAAACTTAGAAATAACCTCAGATATTGAAAAAAAAAAAACGGTTTTTTTTTCTAATTTTTTCAACGCTACTTACTTGTCGTGCCAAACATGCCCCTACCGTTAACTAACTTTCCCATTCTCATATTTAATCCAATTCTGTAGTTGCAAAAATAATATCACGTAAACATTATCACAAAGTTGGTTCTTACCTACACTATACGAGTTATTAATGCCGCGTTCCTATATTTTCTTTACGAAAAGCAAAGGCAAACGAGCTAGTGGGTCACCTGATGGTAAGTGATCACCACCACCCATCGACACCCGCAAGATTGCAGATGCTAAGATGAAAAACCTCTCGTGCCAATAATGTCACCGGCTGTCTTGCTCTCCACGCCGGAAATTGACAGTGCAAGCACTGTTGCTTACCGGCTGGATTAGCGTGCAAGATGGTATAAGCGTTCCGGAAGGACCTTGAGAGTTAATTTTTAACATATTCTACATGCAAAATATGTCAAAATTTTAAGCATGTAGGTAAAACAATCCTTTTGTTTGAATATAGGAACGGGACATTAGTGGACGCAACGAGAAACTGTTTGTGAAAACAGTTTCATTCGCCTGAATTAATTTGCTCTAAATAACGGGTATCTACTCTCACCTATACTCAGAAGTGAAACCCGAGATCAAAAGTCGGGGTTTACAGTCGACAGTATCTGGGGTGCAATTTTTGAATCTCACCAGGTGACTAGAGCTCACCAAAATGGCCGAATCTCTATGAAAAACGACTATTTTGGTGAGCTTTAGTTACCCGGTGAGATTCAAATGCAATTATTGAATCTCACCAGGTGACTAAAGCCACAGCTCACCAAAATGGCCGCATTTCTATAAAAACGGCCATTTTAGCGAGCTTTAGTCACCCGGTGAGATTCAAAAATCGCTCTCTATACTTAATAATCTGATCACATGATCAGCCTCGATTTGTCTCGTCCGAGGAAGTTGCCTCCACACCATACGATATGGCTCCTGGGAACAATTTAACAAACGTGACAGGCGACAGGTAACAACAACAATTCGCCGTACGTTACCGTGTCGACAAGTAACGCTACAGACTTACAGAGTTAACATCATAGCGGGCGAGCAATGTATACAGAATTGTAACTGTCATATGTCGCCTATCGCGTTTATTGAATTGGGCCCAGATCTGACCGTAACGTTCACGAGATCAAGCCACCAGTGGACCCTTTGAACTTGGATTCCATTTGAGAGTTGAACCTACCCAACAAACACTAGAGATTCATTTAAGACACTACATTGAAACCATCCCTGGGACGTCACACATAGACTAAAATAATGACTAACTAACTGGTTAACGTAACGAGAGTCGTTTTGTTTCGTCGGCCTTGACAACATTTCAAATCTGCTTATTAATAAGGTCACTCGGTTGAATTTCTCTTTTATTCTGAAAACAGCATTAAGCAACTAGAACCTTTGCACGTCTGACATCCTGGTACTTAAGAATACATAGTTAGCATTGTTATTCGTTAGGGATGAACTGATATACCCTGTCGAACAGTTCGACTGCTACCAACCTCGTATTTAAATGAATTGTGTTGTGACAAAAACAACAATATTATAGATAAAATTGTATTTGGACCCACATTATTCGGTTAGATACGGGATCGGGGAAGAAAGCAGACGTAAATGCAATGATTTCTCTCTATTATATGCTGGCACAAAAATTATCACAAATGAAAAATAAAACAGCTCTTAGACATAATAAAGCACACCCATATAAAATACAATAGTTTAAGAACACGCAAATAAAAGTCATTCACACTGAGTTAAAAAATACAATAAAAGGCCATTTACATGGAGCGAGTTCTCGTATACGAGTTGCATGACATTGCGGGGTTTGATCGACTGATCGATCACATCGTACCTCGGTAGCCCGCAGCGGTAGCCTGAAGTGCAACTCGCATGCGAGAACTCACTCCGTGTAACTAGGCCTTAGTTATTAATTTATCGCGACGTTTCGACTGTATCGCAGCGGTAGACTGTATATGCAATTCGTAAAACAATCGAAACGTCGAGGTAAGTTAACAATGATTATATCACGTTAAAGTCCCGACAAACGTAATAAGTACGTGTGAAAATCAGTGAAGTTAAAACAAAAGGCGGGCATTGTTAAGAAAATATAAATTTTAACTCTGTGTGACTGATAAGCCCCATCTGATTTGCAAAAAGCGGCATGATGTGTAACGTGTAACACCAGGGGACGCCGCGCGAAAAGTATGGGCAAAAAAACCGGTATACTTCAACAAAAAAATATATGTTACGTGTTTTTAAGCAATAAAATCCTATGACTAGTTTCCGAGAAAAAAAAATAAGTAAAGGACCATTTAGATTGGGTTTAGGTTTCAGAGTAAAAAATGCGAGGAGAAAATTAAAGCGAAACAAAATTCATATTTTAGGAAATTTTATCAACTCCTCCAAAGAAACTGATTTCATAAAAATAAATAAGAAAGTCCGTAAAACAATTGTTGATGAACCAATGATATATCTACACGATTTTTACAAAACTTTTTTTTTCTTTTAATAGTAGGATTTTATACTTTCGGGATTTTTACATGTTCATCGAATCACGTAACACATGTTTTATTTATTGAAAAACACCGATATTTTTTCTCTCTACTTTTTGTGCGGTGTCCTTCGTGGTCCCTTCACGTCGACCAGGGCGGCTAGCGCGTGTTACTGTATCTCGCTCATCATACGTCCCTATCCCACTAAGTAAGGGCCTTATCACACTGGCGATATGCGAGCGAGTTCAACTCTAGGCGAAGGCGAAGCTGGCTCGCCGCGAGTGCGCAGCGAACACGCCGCGAAGCGTTCGCGCCGCTCAATCTACTACCCGACGACTACTAGTACTACGAACAACACAGATGAAAGCCTATTGTTCATCTGTTTACTGGGTCGGATTGTAAATAGGATGACGCGGAAGTTCGTTAACAACGTAAACAGTAATAAACTTAGCCGACCATTAAATAGGGAACTGAGAGAAATTGTCTATGCTCGAAAAGGACAGATATATCAACTTCATATTGGATACCATATGCCTCCCTTTCGAAGAATGACACTGTCCCGCAGTTCCGTCTTTAATGGTGACTTCTGTGTGTCTTCGATTGGACACACGCTTGTTCGCTGCACACTCGCTGCGAACAAGCGGCGAGCCCGCTGCGCTTTCGCCTCACGTCGAACTCGCTCGCAATTCGCTAGTATGATAACGCCGTCAGTTAAAACGGGACGTACCTATAGTATTCCAATGACAGATTTGGCTTAGGCAATTTTCAGTATCCGAAATCCTCGCGTCAGGCACTCCCGAGTTGCAATTGGAACCTTGCGCGGACAGTTTAAACATGGAAAAGTGGCAGAAAGTTCACCAAGTTGTGGGAATGTTCTCGAAAATTTTCACGTTAAAGTTTCGCAAATTAGGGAAAGTTTCCACCGACATATCACAGAGATGGAGAAGTTGGAGAAAATTCTTAAAAAGGTGACAAAATTCACGGAAAATGACAATTTTGAAAGTTTCGCAATTTCGGAAAGTTTCCGTCGACATGTCACAAAAAGGTGGCAATGTTCACGGAAAAGGAACATTTTAAAAGTTTCGCGATTTTGGAAAGTTTTCGCCCACACATCACTTGCACAAGTACAACAGTAGGATCATCTCGAGTCTCCACTCGTCTTATGCTGGGCACAACGTGGGGGCACAGGCCTCCCACACTGAGTAAATCTAAGAAAGAAAAGAGAGAAGACTCAAAATGGCTCTCAAACCGCTTTAAAACCCACGGCAACAAGCGGGTCAGGTGCGGGCTGGGAACCTCACCTGCACCATTAAATTGCTAAGCAAGTGTTCGCTGTAGAGCTCGAACACTATTTCAAATTAAATTACGCCTACACTCAAAAACCCAAGACATCTGCTTGAGAGGCAGCGGGTCAAACCACTATAGTTTATTTCTTTAGGTACTTAAAATAAGGTAAACAAAATAGTCACGTGACTCGGCAAATCAACCAATCAAGTCAATCTTTTGGATCTGTGGAGACCCAAAAGATTGATTTGATTATTTGATTTGCCGAGTCACGTGACTTATTTTGTTTAACTTATTTTAAGTACCTACGGAAATAAACTATAGGTTACATTTTTCACGGTCCGATATTCCAACTAATTCAGAAACCGAAAATTGCCATCGCGAATAACTCTCATCGGAACGCTAGTGACAGAGCGAGTCACAGCTTACGCACCGGTTGCGTACACGTTGCGTGTGCAGCACGGTTCCAGCTAGCACGGTAGAGTCGCGTTACGAATGCACAACGCAGCTCTACATATAGAGCTGCGTACGCAACCGGTTGGCCTGGCTCTAAATGCCGGCCTAACCGATAGCGATCCATAAACTTATATACCAGCGTATCGACGAACAAAGAGACATTGACATGTTACCATTATTGATCTGTCAAAGTGTACTAGAAATTAAGACAAATTGAACTGGGGACATTTCTCATTCATTTTCAATTACTAGTGTCTTCTCATAGAAAAAACACTAAACACGTTAAAGAAATGGGAAATATCATTCAAAATATCTGACAATGATTGATGATGATGATGCTTTGTAACTTTGTTACTTCTGGTACTGCCAACTTTATGACATGCTTGCGCACGCCGCACGTCTAGTATTCATAAGTTCATGGACCTATCGCTCGATCTGTGTTTTAGTCGGCGCATGCCAAGGAAAAACATCAGATTATTAAGACTTTATACAGAGTAAAGGAATTAAAAAATACATTAGTAAATAAAAACCGGTAGTTAGTCGCATGCATTCGTCACTCACGTCTTGTCGTTTTCGAAGCTGTGCGTCCTTCTAAGGATAGTGTCATTGTCCACCGTGTTGTTCGCCGGTTTGTTCTCACCTGGAATTTAAAAAAACACCTCGCATTAACTGATTGGTTGGAAGAAACCATGTCACGGTTAAATTATAACCTTATGCTTTAAGATTAGTGGGTGGCGTCTTTACGGAGAGCGTTTTTAAGGCTCGCCACACAATCCTCTTAGGAGCTTATGTAGATTTTAGTGTTGATCTACTTATGCTGCCGGTTGTATTACAGTAAGCTTAAGGGTCTCAAAGTCTAACATAAACTAGAGTGGGAATCCCACCCACAGAAGTACAAAAGATGATGAACGAAAGAAAGAACAAGTATGTAGAATGAAAGTACGAGAAGCATAAAAGTGAGAACTGGTACGAATGGAATATAGCTACCATTGGCCCCGATACTGTCGGAGGTAGACGTAGGAAAAAGTGTCAATGGCGGCCGTGGAGCTATTCAAGCAAACGCGCCCCAGACTTCCATAAACAAAACAAGCCGCCACGGCAAGGCGCGTCTGTTTGTGAGACGTTTAAGCTAGCTGTAATAGAACTGGCAACAGAAGTAAATTAAGACTCAAACATATACACGATTTTAAGAGAATTGTGTACCAAACCACAAAAAGAGCTGTCCATACAAACGGCGAGTAAAGCAATCCACCATCTAACCCTTAACGTAATAGTCATGGTTTTCGATGTGTTATTGTTAAGCATTAGGTTCGTATGTTCTAATTTTCATAGACTAGACAGTATTTGCACTTTCGGAGTTTCATACAAAATTAAACAAAAGTGAGAATATTTACAAACCGCCTTTTATCTACGGCCGCCTTCTAAACCACGCAACGGAATTTGGTACAGCTTTTACTGTTATTTAAATATTTTTTTGTACAATATATTCTCCCTGCGGGCCGCTGGTGCGTAGATATTTCTGCTGCGCGTTTACCGGGGTGCCATAACCAGAAATGAACATGTTTCGTTCGCCTCGAGGTGCTGTTAGAGCGGTACTAACGTGTGATCTCTGGCTGTTTCCGGAAAGATGTTGTCCGGCGCCACGACGGCGCCTCGTCCGGATCAGCCGGCTCGGCGTCCGGCGAGGGCGCGCGCCCCTTCGGCGGCTTGCTGTCCGCCTTTATGATCTCTGGCGCGGCCGGCGGCTTCTCTATACAGCGGCGATGAGATGCGTGATTACAGGTAGGTACTTTGTTAGGCAAGGTGGGAAATATTTGTATGAAATCTCAACCTTCGACTTTTAGAAAGAAGTTAAACCAGTTTAGACTAGTTGCAATAGAAAGCTAGAATAGCGTAAAGTATGAACGATAGCTACACGATCAGATTGCAGCGTAAAAAAAATGATAATATTAGGAGATTTCTATAACAAATATGTCACACCATGATCACAAATGAAAGAGTCGCACTTTGATCAGTCTAAAGACCAACTAGATGGTTTCATTCGTTTATGAAAAGGAACAGCGCGGATAGCACAACTTTCGCAATTTATTTTGTCTCTACGCACATTCCTAGAGAAAAAACGCCAAGTTTACACCTGCCGCAAGATGCTAAGGCTGAAATTACACTATCTCGCTGATTCGCTAAGTGGGCGAGGGGGAGAGTATGATCTCTAGCGCAGATTCTGCGGGTGTGAATTTAGCTTTACGACAAGCGGTTTGTTATGCTATCCGGGAACTGATTAAGTGAAATGCTTAGGGTATTTAGCAGGCTGTTAAGTAGTACAGAATATACAGAAGTAATGGCCATGATTGATCCATAACTTACTTTGTGTCCATGAGAATAAATCAAAAATGTCCCGTCACATAGAAACTACGACGCCTCAGCTTAGGGTTTAGGCTGCAGGAACGTGACACGATGACTGTTTTGATAGCATACGTCTTTTTCTAACTCTCTAGTCAGACAAGAATGGATGTTTGACCAAAACCGAAAGCCTATTTAACCAAAATTTAAGGTCCCGAGTTTAAACTGAGGGCAGACATCTCGTAAATATTCCAAAAGTGTATTCAAAACGTATGTGAAGTCCTTTTCACGTGTCACGTCTCTAGCCTGCTACGAGACATGTATGAAATGAATTAATTACTTACTAGTTACATAATTTGAAACCACGATAACGCGTCACCCATGCTAACTTCTCCCCGTCAACATACTTTTGAAGTTTGCTATCGTTGCCGCGCCGCCGAATCATGCTAGAGTCCAGGGAAGCCAGGTTTGAGGTATCCTGAGGTTAACAAACCCAGTTGCGTCTAATCGCATCTGGTAGTTAATACCCTTTTGAAGTTTGTTATCGTTGCCGTTGCGGCTAGCCACGATAGAGGTATGTACCTCGCGTCCACAAAATCTATGCAGGTTTAGAAAACAACAAACGCAGTCGCAGCCAATCGCTAACATCTCACCGTTAATGTCCTTTTGAAGTTTGCTATCGTTGCCGCCGCGGCGAGCCACGACTATGCTCGAGTCCATGGCGGTTTTCGCTAGCATCTCACCGTTGACGGCGTCCTGTCCCGTGATCTGCAACTCGACCCGTTTGACCTCGTGTCGCGGCGGGCTGAGCTTGCGTTTGTTGTTGTTGTTGTTGTTGTTCACGCGGCGCGGCGCCTTCAGCGTCGCCTCGGCGAGCCACGACGATATGCTCGGGTCCACGAGGTCCATGCACGTCTGGCCCTGAAATCAGGAGTGAAGGTTTATTTGTGTCGAAGTTTATGAGCAGCGTGACCAAAGCAAGAGCCGACTCGAAGCATAACAATATCAACGCTTATGTTAAACTAGCAGACGCCCGCGCGACTTCGTTCACGTTAAATCAGTAGCTTATGTCCGTCAGGGATAGTGTAGCTTTCTATCTGTGAAAGAATTTTAGGAATCGGTTAAGTAGTTCCAGAGATTACCCCCTACATACAAGCAAACAAAGTTTACCTCTTTACTCTATTATTAGAGTAGATTAGTGTTGGTTCTCTGACTACAAAATTCGAGTAAATACAACATTGAGAAAGTTGGACCAAATGATCACCTTTTTAGTCTGTAAAACTAGCACAGCTAAACAGCAAGCCTAGTTTGGAGTAGTTAATATTAAGAAGAAAAAAACAGTTTACCGAGTAGTTCTTGAGGTGCGGGTCGGCGCCGCTCTTGAGCAGCAGTGCCGCCGCCTCCTTCTGCCCCCACAGCGCCGCGGCGTGAAGCGGCGTCCAGCCCTCGTAGTCCACGCAGTCGGGCTCGGCGCCGCACTCCTCTAGCAACATCTTAGCCACCTACAAACAGACGTTGCTTTAACATTCCTATCACTTTCAACAGAGTCTTTTCCTAGATAACACCTCTAAAATGTAGTTGCAAGCCCCTTGCTATTTGTCTCTAAACTACGACGACTCTATACATCAATCTTCTTACAATAGTGTGAACCCAGCGGAAAATGGCGCTCCCCATACAAACGGCGATAACGTTTTCCACCCTCTAAACCTTAACCTATGGCAATGATTTTTTTGTATGTTGTCATAATGCGATAGAACTAGGTTTGTATGTTTTGATTTTTTTAATATGCTTCATAGATGGGACAATATTTGCATTATTGGAGTCTCATACAAAACAAAAAAGCGTAAATATTTATGAAACTATTAAGACTATTTAAAACAAACCTTCATAGTTCTAGGATATACTGACAACATACAAAAAAATCACGGCTATAGGTTAAGGTTTCGAAGGTAGAAAACGTTATCGTCGTTTGTATGGACAGCGCTGGGTTCACCCTTACAAGTAACAAAAGCTGCAACCGAATATTTCAAATTTTAAACCAATACGTTATTTTGCTGTCAGGCAAGCAGCATAGCGTCCCCTTAAATTCACTACGTCCACATTTCTTCTTAGTCAATTTCCAAACTCGTCCAAGATCCCATTTCGTCTAGTGTCCTAAGAGAGCGTTCAAGTATTACGTAACGCAATTTCTGAAGATTTTTGACCCCCCTCCCCCCTTGTAACGCACCGTAACGTTTTTCTGTACCCTCTCTCTAAACGTTACGTAACACTAAATGACAAAAAAAACATTAATGACAAAAACAACATTAAATGACGTACAATGCAATCTAGGAATTCCCCGTGAAATATAAACGAAAAGGTTTGCCATCTTGCGAGAACAAATTTAAAAAAATGACGACCTGACTAATACAATCGAGGGATTCCCCGTAACGTTAATGAAAAGGGTTGCCAGTTTGGGAGTTTAAATTCCCTAATTTTTTAGAAACAATGTTACGTAACGTGTTGTAAGAAAGACCCCCTCCCGCCCCTGTAACGCATCGTAACGTTTTACGAGACCCCCTCCCCCCCCAAATTGCGTTACGTAATACTTGAACGCTCCCTAACTCATCCACTTTCCGAAGTCGTTTACATTCATTCCCAACTCATCCACATACCCGATTCGTCCTCATTCCCAACTTATCCACTGCATTAGTGTTTGCGATTGATTTTGTGCTAACGCTAAGGGAACGTGGCTGCACTGCGACAGTGCGATATTCATTTGTTTTTCACATACCCCATCCCATAAAAGATTGCATTTAGATCCACGTCGTCCATCTCTCACGTTACTGTAAAAGGTATTCGGAATGCTACGTGGAAGAAGTGAAAATGCGGATGAGTTAGAAAATTTACAAGATGGGAACGTGGACAAGATAGGAAGTGGAAAATTTGGGAATATGGACAAGATAGGTAGTGGACGAATTGGGAATGGTGCGTAGATAAAGTGTAATTGTGAATGAGTTAGAAAGTTCACAAAATGAGAACGTTGACGAGATAGGAAGTGGACAATTTAGGAATATGGACAAGATAGGTAGTGGACAAATTGGGAATGGTGCGTGGATAATGTGTAACTGTGAATGAGTTAGAAAGTTTACAAAATGAGAACGTGGAGGAGATAGGAAGTGGACAATTTGGGAATATGGACAAGATAGGTAGTGGACAAATCGAGAATGGTGCGTGGATAATGTGTGATTGTGGACGAGATAGGAAGTGGACAATTTGGGAATATGGACAAGATAGGAAGTGGACAATTTGGGAATATGGACAAGATAGGTAGTGGACAAATTGGGAATGATGCGTGGATAATGTGTGATTGTGAATGAGTTAGAAAGTTCACAAAATGAGAACGTGGACGAGATAGGAAGTGAACAATTTGGGAATGGTGCGTAGACAAAGAGTGTGGACGAGTTAGGAAGTTGACAAAATGAGAATATAGATGAGATAGGAAGCGGACAATTTGGGAATGGTTCGTGAACAAACTGGAAAGGTGGAAGAGTTAGGAAGTTAAATAAAATAAATGTGGACGAAGTGAACCTAAAGGCCTTGCGCCGCGACAAAGTAGACTGCACAGTAGACTATTGTCAAACCGCGGTTAGAATAAGATTAGAGAGTAAAGTCAGCACACTGGAATTTCATAAATACAGGAATGAAGCTTGACGCAGGTCCTTTTTTTATAGTAAGGGATTGCAGATGCGTTGCCAACCCAGAGGGCTAAGATGGAATACTTCTTGTGCCAGCAATTGCACCGGCTTTCTTGCTTTCCACGCCGGAACACAACAGTGCAGATTAGCGATCTGGACGGACCTTGCACAAGGTCCTACCATCCGCAAAATGAAATCGCAGTGTGCTGGCGTTATGTTACTCTCCAATTCTATTATAATCGCGGTTTGATAATAACAGGTATTGTCACACCGTGGCATTGTACTCACGTCAATGTACCCCTTAGCCGCGGCGACGTGGAGCGGCGTGCCCCCCGTCTTGGGGTCACGCACCTCCACGTAGCCGTTCGCCGCCCAGTTCTTGGCGTCCCCAAGGAGCGTGTCGACCTCCGCGTTGCGTGACTTCTCACAGTCGATGCCTGCGGACACGGTCAGGATTATAAATAAAAATATAATTAAAAATAAAAGCTATCTAAATGACCGTGAAAACCGTATATAAAACCGTTGCGTGTTCAAAAAGGGAAAGGCGGCCGAACAAATACCAAAAGGGTTGATGGCAGGCAAACAAGCAAGTGGGTCACCTGATGGTAAATGATCACCACCGCCTATAGACATCCGCAACACCAAAGAGATTGCAGATGCGTCGCCAACCCAGAAGGCTAAGATGAAATACCTCTTGGGCCAGTAATTACACCGGCTGTCTTGCTCTCCACGCCGGAACACAACAATGCAAGCACTGCTGCTTAGCGGCAGGATTAGCGAGCAAGATGGTAGTAGCGATCCGGGCGGACCTTGCACAAGGTCCTACCACCCGCAAAATTTTACAATACAACAGCGGCGGCAAAAGGTATGCCGCCCGCCTGCTGCTAAGCAAATAGCTTTCAATGACTTAGGAATCACGCGTGCGTTTTACCCTGCATGGGCTTTATTAAGCTCTTTGAAAAGACCCCCTTTTCTCGTTGAAAAAAAATCGCAACAGCGACTTCATTCCGTAGTCGACGTTTCCTCGGTAACTTTGACTCATCATCATCACATCAGCCGGAAGACGCCCACTGCTGGGCATAGGCCTTCCCCAAGCATCTCCACGACGGTCGGTCTTGTGCTGCTCGCATCCACCGGTTTCCAGCGCTCTTCACCAGATCGTCGGTCCACCTTGTGGGAGGCCTGCCAACACTTCGTCTTCCGGTACGTGGTCTCCACTCGAGAACCTTTGCGCCCCAACGGCCATCGGTTCTACGGGCAATGTGCCCCGCCCACTGCCACTTAAGGTTTGCAACTTTGACTGCGGAATGGGTATGGGTAAAGGGTATGGCGAGGCCGGTCTATGTCAATAACAAAAGCGGGTGGATTGTATTATCGATCCGCGATCAAAGCAGGATCACGCTACGACTAGAGTTACGAGGTCTCGCAAGCGAGTCGCATTAGGCTTACTGTCCACGGCGGCGTCATTTGACGCTTGCATGCAACCTACAAAAGACGACAGGCGTGTTTTGCGTCCTAGGTGTGTCCACGTAATAGTCTTGCAACCGTCAACCAAGCTACAGAACGGTTAGTTCTTCCAAGTTTAGCATCGCGAAAGCACGTGTTTTCATTGTGAAAATGTCAAGTGATGATGAAGATGTGATTATAGCATACAACTTTATTAGATGACGACGACGGTGAAAATTGTATTGGCTTCATTCATACATCGAAAAAAAAAATTCATTGTAGATTATCCGTTATCTTTTCTCGAGTATTCTTTGAACTTTTTATTATACAGACAAGGATACTGTTCAATGATGTGAACAAAATTGGCTGCAGAGGCCGCCATTTTTCAAAAAAAAACATGGGTTTGCGTCTCACAATGTAGCTTGAGTGATGACATGCCGCTGTACGAGCTATATGACGAACGGCTGACGATACGCAAATGCGACGTTGACGCTCCGTGGACACAGTTGCGTTCCTTTCTACGCAAGATGCATGTAGTCGGCACGCAATCGTAAAATGACGAAAGCGTGCGTCTGACGTGCAGCTACGTGGACAGTAGGCCTTACATTGCGGGCTCCCTAGGTGCGACGTCAGCGACCGTTGGATCTAGCCGCGCAATGCAACGCAGCTCGCGTACTAACGCTCGCTCCATGCAGGCCCCTCACCTTTCTCGTCGATGGCCTTCTGCAGTAGCTGCTCCATCGCGGCGCTCTCGGCGATGTCGACTGCGAGCTCGCCGTCGTAGTTGACCGCTGCCACGTCGGCGCCGCTCTCCAGCAGGTACCTGGAACAAGGATACCATCGCTGTATTAGTAACTAGTGGCCCGCCCAGCCTTCGCCCGAGTGAAAGTAGGACGTAATGTATACAGAAACCTTCTGTGAAAAATTGTCTTAATGGCAGTGAAATTCGTATCAAAATCCGTTGCGTGGTTTAGGAGGTGTAGGCGGCCAAAGATAGAGGACAGACAGGAACGGATACCGACTGGGTTTGTTTGTAAAGATATAGAAGATAAGTTTGTTAATGAGAAAATGATTATTTATTTATTCAATCAAATATAATTTTACAGCATTAGTTAAAACCAGTGCGCTAAGCGACAACACGTCATGATATGTTTGTAGGTACTAAATCTGTGTTTTAATGCAATAAGACAACATGTTTTGTTAGACATACATGTGGGATCGTAGAAGGAAAACAACTTTTAAAAACGAAATTAAAAGTGTTTAAAAAAAATAAGGACACGGAAAGAAAAAAGAACACAATTAGCAGCTAAAGAATCACCAAACGCACTCCCGTCTTTCGGACATACACATTCGTTCACAAAATCTCTTCCAGTCATTCGCTCGTTTACATCAATCGTTCGCTCAGTGTTACTACCATTCCCACATACATGAAAATAAAAAACCTGTATACAATGTATCTTGAAGCGCTTTTTCTAATTAAGCAAATTCTAATACCTTCTTACGAATTTGAGAAAACAAATTAGCCCCACAAAAACGGACTGCGTCGATTTGAACCATGTTTTTAAGAGGAGTGGGAACCCAGCCCCAAAAAGCGCTCCCCATACAAACGGTTATAACGTTTTCCACCCTCTGAACCTTAACCTACGGCAAAGATTTTTTGGTATGTGGTCATAATGTTTTAGAACTAGATTTGTATGTTTTGATTTATTAAATATCCTTCATAGATTTGACAATACATATTGGCATTTTAGAAGTTTAATACAAAACAAAAAAGCATCAAAACATACAAACCTAGTTTTAAGGCATAATGACCACTAAGAAAAAAAAATGATGGCTATAGGTTTAGAGGGTGGAAAACGTGGCCTTTTGTGTGGAGAGCGGTGGGTTCACACTCATCTTAAGAGGTTTCTCGTTTGTGTTATGATTTATGAACGAAATTAAAATAATGGAACACCAGGTTTACTTACGACGTTCAATACGACAGGACAAAATTTGCCGCGCGAGTTTTTTTTTCGAGAGAAAGACAGGATAAAACGCGGCAGCGCTTTACTCCTCGCCTTGTCAGCCCAAAACAGACTACACAGCACTCGTCAATTAAATCACTCGAGATCCTGTTCATCCAAGTCCATTGCAATAAAACGCGTTATTAGCAATAACGTAAGGTTAAATTAAGAGGTTTTAATCGTTATTTAATGATTATGATTAAAGATAAACGTGACGTGACGCGAATCAAGTACGTATACAGTCAGACTCAGAAACCGTATAACAGTGTCGTATAGGGTTGCCACCGGTACTCTTAAATAGAATATTGTCGTCTTTTTCAAGCAATCAATCAATCAATATATTTTATTTTCATAGGACATGTGTGAAAATACATGTTTAAAGGAAAAAAAATAATAATATAGAAGCCAACATATTCACAATTATAGTCACAATTAAAATAAAGAAAGGTACATAATATAGTCAATTAATCCAGATGAAATATCCAATTTAATAATTATACAATGTAATAAATAAAAAAGTCAAAATGTCAGATATTTTTTTTATACAACATAGGAAGGCAAACAAGCAAATGGGTCACCTGATGGTAAGTGATCACCACCGCATATAGACACCTGCAACAACAAAGAGAGTGCACATGCGTTGCCAACCCAGAGGGCTAAGATGGAATACCTCTTGTGCCAGTAATTACACCGGCTGTCTTGCTCTCCACGCCGGAACACAACAGTGCAAGCACTGCTGATTGGGTCACCAATACCAAATATGTCATTATAAAACAGGCAGAAACGATACAGCCTAATCTAGTGCATTTTCATGCAGGCGTACTTTATAATCTAAAACACCAATAAAGTACGCTAAAATACTCTATGCACGTAAAGCTGATTGTTAATGGCTCGTTACGGACAAATAATAGAAAAAAAAATCTCTTTTTTATGACGTATACTTTTGTTTTGTTCAACCAAAATGTAAAAATTCTTTTTCAATACAGTTGCTCAAAAAGTGCCCTTTTTTTGGCTGTTTTGCGTGCGCAAAGTTCGTTTTTGCGAACTAGTGCGATTTACTTTTCCAGTTTTTTTTTAATTTGTACTTGTTCCAATTCACAACTACTTACCAAAGAGTTTTTATAGTTTTAGTTTGTACCAAGACGTAATAAAACTAAAAGCCTATTATTAATGTAAGAATATCAAAATATTGAGATTTTATATTTTATTACTAGCCTGTTCATCAAAAAATATGATTTTTTAAATAATAACAGTCCTAAAAACAGTTCTTATTAAGGTGGCTGAATGGAACGGAATTCTCTGAGACAAAAACATTGTTGGCCTGTTTAAAGAGCAAATCGACCAATCACATCAGCACGCTGATCACTGATTCGACCAATCAGAACCCGACTTGTGCTGCATACGACATAAAATCGACCAATCAGAACACTGGGTCTTTTCTGGTACCCCATATTTATTTACATTAAAAAAATAAGGTTCTTTTTAGTTCCACTTCTTCAGAAATAAATGGTAAAGATATTCAAACAATAAGCGATTCTGGGTGTTTTTAAGCACTTCGAAGCGCTTCGCTAAATTAAAAAATAAAACGCCTTTGAATGACTGGCCACTAAGAACGGAATCGTTAAAAAAAAAGTGAAAATAGGCGGGAGAGTGAAAATATTAATGTTCCCGGCAAGAATATTTCGTTATCCTTTAATAATTGTCCTAACGCTCATATTAATATCTATTTGAAAAAAAATCTTTCATTGAGTTGGCTGAATAGCAAAAGCCAAATATTGCCTTATGAAATACGAGCTACGAGTAGCTAACAAAAACGCGTTTAATTTGTCAAAAATTTTCACTGCTAAAGTTTGTACTTACTTTACTTTAATTAAGAGCTTCAGTAAAAGTCGCAAATTTATTGTATTTTTTTCGCAGCTGTATTGAAAAACGTCGTTCGATACACGCGCGAAAATGTCATTCTTCACTCGTCCCGAGTCTTGCCACTTGCCTGCGGCTCGTGGCAAGATATCTCGGAACTCGTGAAGTAATGACATACCTTCCGCACTAGTATCGAAATGTACTATTTCAATACAGTTGCTCAAAAAGTGCACTTTTTTTGGCTGTTTTGCGTGCGCAAAGTTCGTTTTTGCGAACTAGTGCGATTTACTTTTCCAGTTTTTTTTTTAATTTGTACTTGTTCCAATTCACAACTACTTACCAAAGAGTTTTTATAGTTTTAGTTTGTACCAAGACGTAATCAAACTAAAAACCTATTATTAATGTAAGAATATCAAAATATTGAGATTTTATATTTTATTACTAGCCTGTTCATCAAAAAAATATGATTTTTTAAATAATAACAGTCCTAAAAACAGTTCTTATTAAGGTGGCTGAATGGAACGGAATTCTCTGAGACAAAAACATTGTTGACCTGTTTAAAGAGCAAATCGACCAATCACATCAGCACGCTGATCACTGATTCGACCAATCAGAACACGACTTGTGCTGCATACGACATAAAATCGACCAATAAGAACACTGGGTCTTTTCTGGTACCCCATATTTATTTAGATTAAAAAAATAAGGTTCTTTTTAGTTCCACTTCTTCGGAAATAAATGGCAAAGATATTCAAACAATAAGCGATTCTGGGTGTTTTTAAGCACTTCGACGCGCTTCGCTAAATTAAAAAATAAAACGCCTTTGAATGACTGGCCACTAAGAACGGAATCGTTCAAAAAAAGTAAAAATAGGCGGGAGAGTGAAAATATTAATGTTCCCGGCAAGAATATTTCGTTATCCTTTAATAATTGTCCTAACGCTCATATTAATATCTATTTGAAAAAAAAATCTTTCATTGATTTGGCTGAATAGCAAAAGCCATTGCCTTATGACATACGACAGCTAACAAAAACGCGTTTAATTTGTCAAAAATATTCACTGCGAAAGTTTGTACTTACTTTACTTTAATTAAGAGCTTCAGTAAAAGTCGCAAATTTATTGTATTTTTTTCGCAACTGTATTGAAAAACGTCGTTCGATACACGCGCGGAAATGTCATTCTTCACTCGTCCCGAGTCTTGCCACTTGCCTGCGGCTCGTGGCAAGATATCTCGGAACTCGTAAAGTAATGACATACCTTCCGCACTACTATCGAAATGTACTATATTCGCCCTAAAAAAAGGTGGAAACCCTAGTGTCGTAATAATGTATGAAATGAGAGTTGCTCGAATTTGTCACATTCCTTACAGCGACAAGGTACTAAAATGTTCAGCTACTGAAGCTGACCATTTAATAGATTGTTAGTAGTTAATTCAATAATTAACTTAATTACTCACACCTTAACCTTTTATTCATAAAAGGAAAAGATAAATAAACAAGAAGGGAAAGATAAAGGTCTTAGGATTTTTGAACTCTAAATGGAACATTTTGCGTGTGAAAACGCATTAAGGATTTATTTACTTTTCTTGCAGAAAAAACTCACGTACTCACGTAGTCAGCGTCAAATATACAAGAGCAGGAAAGGTGTCAAAAATATCTGAACTCGACTCTATTGTCAAATACGCTCGGGCGTGTTCAGATATTTTTGACCACCTTGCCCGCTCTGGTTTATTGGCCGCTGACTGTACGTACTATAAGGTACCCTGATAGTAAAAAAAACGTGGTTGACGGAACAGCACGGACACAGAATAGGCATTCTTGTTCAAGCTTTTATCAGCATTCATTAGCATGTATTAATGATGTCACCAGAAACCTAACAATCATCAATAATGAGCAATTATGATGGCACACAATAAACGACATATGAACTAACTCCGCAGTTCGACTTATTGAAATTGAAATAGGCTATCTGCCACCGACGTCGGCGCGTAAACAACGCAGAACTCTCTCGCAACGTAAGACCTAAGATGGAACAGTGGCTGAATAAACGCTTCCGAAACTCATCGACGTGTTTAGATAATTGAAAGCACATGACCCTAAACTAAGAGATTTCTAAGATGCCACATTTGACATTAGCCTATTGTATATAGTATTGAGGCTAAGGCGTGTCGACTAACGTATCTACCGATTATTAAGACTGGCAGGTTAATGCAATCGATTACAGCGACGATTTTTAAAAATATGTTTATCTCAGTTTGTATTAATATGTCCGAGTCTCACGGTAGTTTTATGTTAATAAATAAATAAACTACTCAAAGGCTTTTCCGTGTTAAATTAAAATATAAATACAATAAGTAAATTCACGTTTTAAAAGTAGGATTTTATTTTACTAATTTCACGTGCAAGCAACTAATAAACCCCTACTGCAGAAATATGTTTTGTCAGATACATAATTTTACTAAGAAAACTCAGTGGGCTCTGTTTAATTTCTCATTTATTTTGTTTACTTGTGTGAATCAATAAAGAGTATTTGTTGTTGTTGTTGTTGTTACCCGACCACGGCAAAGCCAAGGGAAATGTTATGTTTTTTTTGAGTAGTATACACTTCTTTGGACATAAACATATTTATCTACACACATATCATAATTTCTCAATAACGCGTTCAAAAACCATAGAAAATGACCAGCATTATTACAACCAATGTTATTTTAAGAATTTTCTTGTCTGTGGTAGTAGGTAAATCTGTTCTTTATTGGGTAGTATCTCTTAGTAGTCTGTGTTTATTGGTGATTACATTACCGATATCTCGTGACGTTATGAATTCAAATTTGGAACAGCTGTCAAAATTCAAGTTGGTCTCTATTCTAGTATCCACAGATATTAAAACAGTTATCGATACGAAACGTCAATTCAGTATGATTTTTTAATTTAAACGCACGACATTTGATCTCGAGTGACATGACAATAGGGACTTCATTCTTTTGTCTATGATTTAAAAAAAACGTTCGTCTTGACGGATAGATCGAATTGCCGCCATACTTGTTTGTTGGTTTTTTGCTGTTACGGTTTTTTGCAGTTATGATATGTGTGTAGATAATAGTATTTTATGCAACTGTTGCATAATGAGGGGTCTTAAAACACGAGTGTGGTTTTATGAAACGAGCGTTAGCGAGTTTCATAATAGGATCACACGAGTGTTTTAAGACCTAATTATGTACAGTTGCATACATTACTTTATCTACACACATATCATAAGTACTCTATGATGGGTTCAGCAGCCATAGGGCAATGACCTGCATTGCTTCTAGCTACTAGTGCTAGGTACCTATTCAATTTCTATAGACTGTACACATTAAAATAATGTAATAAAAAATTAATTTGAACAAATATAGAAACAAATTAGAAAAATTCTCATAATAATATTGGTTGTTATAATGCTGGTCATTGCCTACGGTTTCTGAACGCATTATAGAGCATTTATGATATATGTGTAGATAAAGTAATGTATGCAACTGTATATAATTAGGCCTTAAAACACTCGTGTGATTCTATTATGAAACTCGCTGACGCTCGTTTCATAAAACCACACTCGTGTTTTAAGGCCTCTCATTATATAGCAGTTGCATAAAATACTGCATAAAATACTATTATGCAACTGCTATATAATGAGAGGCCTTAAAACACGAGTGTGGTTTTATGAAACGAGCGTCAGCGAGTTTCATAATAGGATCACACGAGTGTTTTAAGGCCTAATTATATACAGTTGCATACATTACTTTATCTACACACATATCATAACTGCAAAAAATCGTAACAGCAAAAAACCTAAAAAGAATGACAACTAATGGCGGCCATGTATATTAAAAAAGTACTCTGTGATTCGATCTATCCGTCAGGACGAACATTTTTTTTAAACCATAGACGAACGAATGAAGTTGCTATTTTCATGTCACTCGAGATCAAATGTCGTGCGTTTAAATTATAAAATCATACTGAGTTGACGTTTCGTATCGATAACTGTTTTAATATCTGTGGATACTAGAATAGAGACCAACTTGAATTTTGACAGCCGTTCCAAATTTAAATTCATAACGTCACGAGCAGTCACGAGATATCGGTAATGTGATGACCAATAAAGAACAGATTTACCTACTACCACAGACAAGAAAATTCTTATAATAACATTGGTTGTAATAATGCTGGTCATTTCCTAGGGTTTTTGAACGCGTTATTTAGCCTTTATGATATGTGTGTAGATAAAATACTATTATCTACACACATATCATTATTGCTCTATAATGCGTTCAGAAACCGTAGAAAATGACCAGCATTACTACAACCAATGTTATTATAAGAATTTTCTTGCCTGTGGTAGTAGGTAAATCTGTACTTTAATGGTCAACCCATCAGCCGGAAGACGCCCACTGCTGGGCATAGGCCTGAAAGGTCATCACATTACCGATATCTCTAACGTTATGAATTTAAATTTGGAACAGCTGTCAAAATTCAAGTGGGTCTCTATTCTAATATCCATAGATATTAAAACAGTTATCGATACGAAACGTCAATCCAGTACGGTTTTTAATATAAACCGCACGACATTCGATCTCGAATTACATGAGAATAGGGACTTCATTCGTTTGTCTATGATTTACAAAAAACGTTCGTCTTGACGGAGGATTTAACGGAGAAATTGCCGCCATTACTGTTATCATTCGTTTGTTGGTTTTTTCCTGTTACGGTTTTTTGCTGTTATGATATGTGTGTAGATAAAGTATTGTATGCAACTGTATATAAGAGAATTAGGCCTTAAAACACTCGTGTGATCCTATTATGAAACTCGCTGACGCTCGTTTCATAAAACCACACTCGTGTTTTACCCCCTCTCATTATAATATAGATAGCAGTTGCATAAACTACTATTTTGATGTTGATAAACAACATTTTGAAAGCAGATCCCATTTGATTCGTGATGCATATTCCCTATTACAATATAAGCTAGTTTTATTCTAAGAATACCATGGTATCATTATCATCTATTAGTAACTATTGCTGTGCTCTTACAGGGTTTATGTTGAAGCCATAAATTAAGAACTCTTGTACAAGATAAATTTAAAAATAAAGATAGTTTGAATTTGAACTGTGGTGGCAATATTGTGCGTACCTGGCAATGCTCAGGAACCCGCAGGAGGCTGTGGCGTGGAGGGGGGTCCAGCCCTCGTTGTCCCCGCGGTCCACGTCGGCCCCATGGGTCACAAGGAACTCCACCATGTCGAGGTTGTCGTCGATGCATGCCTGGAAACACACGTGGATGGTGTTCAAATATTAACCAGTAAACTTGGTCACCATCAGCAAAAACACTTCACGTTTTATGGCAGAAACTTCCTTTGCTGAACATCAAAGTAAATACACTTCTACTACACGACAGTTGCCACAGATATGAATTAGAAACAACTTAGTTTGCATTGTGATAGTGTAATACAATAATTCAATCAAAAACAAAATGAGCCTGCATTTTTTAAAAGCTCTACTTTTAAGCATAGATAGACTTGTTGCTGGGCCGAAACGTCGGGGAGTAAAAAAAGGCGTAATGAGCTATCGTAGTTGTTCACATAACTCATGACATAAGAAATAGACAGAAGAAATGGACATTATTAACGCAGTGTACTTGAGAAAGTTTATCCGCAAAGCTGCTCCTTCGCATGGCAGGCATTTAAAAAATCTTAATTACAAACTACATAACTTCGCTCCGGCGCTTACTTTTTGCCTCACAGACAAATCTCATGTTATACATAGGAAATGAATAAAAGGTGTTTGTGTATGTTGATGATTTTTTGCGGACTATCAGGCCAATGGTTACCGGCTAGGTACTAACCACGAGGACTCGCACGCAACGTAATGTTATAGGTAACGCAACGATAGTTCAGGTCACGCACACTGCTACTACTATACCAGAGAATTTGGTTCGAATTAAAAAAAAAATGTTTTGTTTTGCAAAGCGCTGTGTGATTTTGTGTGTAATCGTTCAACTTTCGTTGCGTTATCAACAGCAGCCCAGTTTTCAATCATTGACATTATTACATCGTGCAGCCAAGCAAACCCTGCAAAAATGGTTACATGTAATGTAAGACTTTGACGCCCGCGAATGCTCGCGGTGAGCATGCAATGCAACGCACCACGAATAGTCAAATAGCCTAACCAGATTGGCGAATTTGTGTTATCATATTTGACCAAGAAATCGCTTAATCATTTTTCGATCGTACCACAAGGGGTTTAGGTTCAAAAGTGCCTAAGCAATTACTTAGTCGACTGTGTACAGTAGGGGAAATATATTCACGTACCACCTTAGAACCCTATCGCAATGACGCGACGCGTTAAACGCCAGGCTATGTCATACAAATGTCATGCGTATGTATCTTCAACTAGGTTCTACGGTGGTACATGTTTCAATTTCCTTGACTGTACACGTACGTAATAAAATATCCACAATACTGCTCAAAATGTATCGGTAAGACACACGCATCTACGAAAATTCATACGTCTGATCCGTACAAACTTTTTAATGAATTGTATACGTCTGCCATGTTACCTAAACATCTTATAATACTAATTAAAGTCGCTATCCGTTCCTATCTGTCCTAAATCCTTATAGTGTATGTTCGGCCGCCTTCTTCTAAACCACGCAACGGATTTTAAAACTGTTTTTATTGTCATTTAGACAATTTCTTAAGAAAGGATTCACGTACAAGCGAAGCCTGAGCGGGTCGCTAGTAGAACATAAAAACGACGTAAGGATAGTTAATTAAACAAGGAAAATAACAAAACGCGGTCGATAAACACAAGCATTATACGTTAGATAGCGCGAGTAAGCCTACACCTCTCGTAGCCAGTGGCTGGCATTTAATACACGACCCAGATCCGCGCAGTCGGTAGAACACAGCGTGACGTTGAACACAATACACTGTGATTCAGACAGAACCTACAAATAAGAACGTTATCCGCAGTCGCAATATCGCTTCGCATTAACTTTGCATTATAAAGGTGTTGTTCGCAAAAGGCAGATCAGAAACGTACATTCACCAGTTTCCATAAGACCTAACATGACCGGTCAAGTTTAGTTTATCTGTGTTTATCTCTATGTCGTATGACATTAGTTTGACAGAGACGCAGGAAGGATAATTTAACTTTTGCCGGTTATGTTCCAGAATAAATAATAAGTTTTTTACTAAAAAAACATATACAAATACAAGCTTTTTGCTCACAGTACTTTATCATTGTATTCTTATAGGATCTACATACCTACACATACTAAATTTTGAAACCATCCGACTACTGGAAGCGAGACAAAGCTTGAAACTTTTGAAACGTTGCAAGTTACAAAAAAGATTCAGACGAATTGAGAATCTTTTTTGTTTTTTTTTTTATAAAATAGGAAGGCAAACAAACAAGTGCGTCAGCTGATGGTAAGTGATCACAACCGCCTATAGACACCCGCAACACCAAGAAGATTGCAGATGCGTTGCCAACCTAGAGGGCTAAGATGGAATACATCTTGTGCCAGTAATTACACCGGGGTTGTTTGAAGTCAGTTAATAAAAGCTTGTATATGAGAGTCATTTGAAGATAAATTTACACTATTAAAGGACTGTTACTCGCCACGCTAGATTCAGCTATCAATTACAAAGCCACAGTAAGCCCTGACATATATTTTTTGTGTTTATTATCATGTCTCAAAAAAGGCTCTGTCACCAAGCTAAGAACTATACAGCTCAATTCTAGTATCAAACAAAAACATCGCGATGAAATCGATTCGTTGGACCCAGAGCCGTAAGGTTATAGATCAAAAGACAGACAGACAAACATAGCATTCAATCGTATAACACATTTCTACGCATTGCTTTGGGAGCATCATATCGAAAACATCATCTTCTAGAGTATGTATAACATTAAACTGCTGAGTTTCTTGCGGCGTTTCTTCTCAGTAGTATCTTCCATTTTCCGAAGCGCTAGTAGATTCAGACATGTAAAAGAGCCTATAATAAATTTTTCATTTTCATTTTTTTTGCTTTATTGGGGATAAAATAGCATGGCAAACTGCTACCCAGTCAATGACTTTTCTAGCATTCTAGCTTCATTAGCATCTTGCAAGCAACTCGATCAAAAGGGATGACTCTTGTACATCATCGCATTGCTCTCCAACTAGACAAAACATAAATTTAAATTCGCAGTAGCAATTCAACTTAATTAAAATTAGCGTTAGTTTAATAGTACATTAATAAATATTACAGCACTTTCCCGACAAACGGAATATCTCGACGTCGCGTCGCTAATAGTAAGCACTAATGGCAGGCTGGAAAGTAGCCTTTTTAAATTTTTCTTTCATCTCTCTTTGTAGATCAAATATTTTTATAGCCCTTGGTTAGAAAAATACTTTCGGCATCAGATTGCCAATATTATTCTGCGCTTTCCCACAACTGAGTCTTTAAGCAGTGACCCTTCCCATGGTGTGGCAAACTGGTTTGCGTATCGTGTGTAATCTTTAAGTGAATTTTATACTTTAAAAGAAACGAAAAGGAATATTAGATTTTTTTTTATATTAAATAATTAATTTAATTTTACTTTATTTTTTAAATTAATTGCTAAATACAAAATATTTAAATGTACTAAAAGGGGCTTAGTACCATGAGGGATTCCTAGAATCCGTTACAATGCCCAATGCCATCCAGGACAATAATGCATAAACACCAGAACACTACTTATAATATTCTTTATCTACACATATATCATAAATGCTTTATAATGCGTTCAGAAACCGTAGGCAATGACCAGCATCATACCAACCAATATTATTATATGAATTTTTCTAATTTGTTTCTATATTTGTTCAAATTCATTTTTTATTATATTATTTTAATGTGTACAGTCTATAGATATTTAATAGGTACCTAGCACTAGTAGCTAGTAGCAATGCAGTTCATTGCCCTTTTGCTTCTGAACCCATCATAGAGTACTTATGATATATGTGTAGATAAAGTAATGTATGCAACTGTACATAATTAGGTCTTAAAACACTCGTGTGATCCTATTATGAAACTCGCTGACGCTCGTTTCATAAAAACACACTCGTATTTTAAGACCCCTCATTATGCAACAGTTGCATAAAATACTATTAATTTTAAACATTATTAGCACGTTAGGCTTTAACTGTAAGTGTTAAGTGCATTTGAAAATAAATTTGTAACCATCCTATACATAAAGAGACAGGCAGTAAGTTTTATAACATGGTATGGTCAGACGTTCGCATCGCATCTCAGAAGCGCACAACAATAGTGCATTACCGAAGCGCAGCGGTACGGAACCGAGGCAGGGTCAGTGCCGTTAGGGGTTCGCCGGAGATAAGGAGGGCTTTATAAATCTGTATAAATCTGACATAACCTAAGCATCAACAACTTACTATAGAACCGTCAAAAGTTATTACATAAAAAGTATAAACAACGTTCAGGGCCCATTCATAAACGCGACAGGCGACAGGTGACAGTGGTAATTGGGTATACATTGCTTGCCTACTATGATGTTAAGTCTGTAAGTCTGTAGCGTTGCTTGTCGACACAGTAGTGTACGGCGAATAGTAACTGCCACCTGTCGCCTGTCGCGTCTATGAAATTGGGCCCTGGGGCTTATTATTGATATTCTTAATGGAAATCTGTCACATGTGTTACACACAGACATAAAGGCAGACACGAGTGTGAAGGATTAAGACGACTTTTTTAAATCATTATTATTATTGCATACATATTATTTTTTAATTAATTAGAAATTCATTGTAATTTTGCAATTGTTATTATTGTAATTTTTAACTATAATTACATAATTGAGAAAATATTAATGTAGAAGAGCGGGATCTCCTGACACAGGTATTCCGCATACCTACTAGGATGTCCCAACCTTCCTGTTACTGCAATTTAATGTATCAATAAATACTTTTTCATTTTTTATTTTTTATTTCATTTCATTTCATACACCCCACCCCATCCTGAGCACTGTGGCGGCCAAGTACGGCTCCCCTATCATGCGGCAGTGTGAGCTTGTGATGTCCGCTAGGCGGTAGATTGTTTGTGTTATGTGTTTTGTGTAAGTTACTAACGTAGTCAATAAAAGTCAATAACAATACTAACGTAGTTACTAACAAATCTGGACCAATTAGTAGTCTGTAAATAAAATTTGAATTTGAATTTATAGTATAAAACAAAGTCTATCCGCCTGTTTGTCCATGTATCTTCGGCAGCTTACTTCATCTAAACCACGCGACAGATTTTGATCCGATTTTCACTGTCTAAAACTGTTTAAAAGCAGGCAACCCTAGAGTCAATCACTAGTGCATGTCGAGACGGGACCCGCATCGCAGGCAGCGCGGTCAACTTGTTAGGCCAGTGCAGTTTTTATTATGCATTAAGCCCCTTATTCATATAACTTTACTAACCTCTTTTATGTTATGTTTCTTTCGTGCGAAAGCGAAACGTCACAATGACAGATAAAGACGACGCACGTGTTAGCTAATGTAGGTTTACATTTATGAACAAGGGGTTAAAACTCAATATACTTATACACAATTAGGGTGGTTATATTTGGGATGTAACACTTGTACGAGTGGAATCTAAGACAGATCTAACGGTGTAGACAGACGGACTGCAATCCGATTGGCCCATTGCAGCTCCGATGCAGTTTGAATTGTAACCGTATTGCAGTTAGTAGATTCAGACGTGTAAAAGAGCCAATATGGCCTACTTGCAAATAAACTTTTCAGTTAGCTTGCAGTCAGTGTGCAGTCGGTGTTAATGCACGACGACTGCACACAAACTGCACGTTAACGGGCAGTTGGCTGTGTTTGAGATATTGCCAAAAAATTTAAGTGCTCAGTTGATTGGCCCAGACGTTATAATACTGATCTAATGTTCAACATAATATCATATGCTACTTCACTTTGTTTATATCGACTTTTTAATCTATAATAACTGTCCATTAAAAGTATTCTGTTCCATAGTTGGAACCAGTGACTTTGTAATAGACTAGCGGACGCGCGCGACTTCGTTCACGTAAAATAAGTAGCCTATGTCCGTCAGGAATAGGGTAGCTTTCTATCTATAAAATAATTTTTGAAATCGGTTCAGTAGTTCCAGAGATTAACCCCTACATACAAACAAACTAACAAACAAATAAAGTTTACCTCTTTATTATATTAGTGTAGAAGTGTAGATGTAGAAGTGTAGATGGACAGGTCATACACATACAAAAACCTAAAAAAATCCAAATGCTATCTTAGTTTAACATAAGCGCCATTCGCTTGTTGATTAGCACCTTGAGGAAACTATTGCTATTAGGCAATATTTTTGGCGAATTGAAAGCGGCGCGTTTGTAACCTATCCTCTGTTTTAAAATACAAATATATATATCATGGGTTGGAGCTATATTTAAGTTTTGACATTGGACGGAACTATCTCGTCATATCGGACCGGATGTCACTCGTCGTATACATACAAAAGGCCGGGACAATTATGTCATTTTGTTACGTTTTTAAAACTGCTTTATTACAGCAGTGGCATTGTACAAAAATGTCATTAGTTTAAGCCTGGAATACTCGTGGCTGCAGCTTGCACACGTTTGTGCAAGTAGCTTGCAGGCTGGTGTCAGATTTGTTTGATACGCATGCAAGCTACTAGCTTGAGGATCGGAGTGAGGTATTATCATTTTTCGAACCGTCGACGGAATGGGAATGAGCTCAAACGCCAGTTTTACACAAGTAGACGAAATGACATGATAGTAGGGGCATACCCTACCATTTACGACTGTAATTTCGTCTACTTACTACGAGAGGTAAGTCCAACATAACCCCCGAGCCGCCCTGGGCCCGGGTATAGCCCTAAAGCGTTTCCTCTCCAACAAAATGTAATATTTGTTCAGTGCTAGGACGTTGAACAGGTTTGAAAATTTAAGAATTAAAATTAAATACGTTTTAAAAAAATGTATAACATTCAAAACTATTTTTGGACGCCGCCTGTCCCGGCTGGCCTGTATTTTTTTTTGAAGGCGCATATTCTCAATAACTTAAAAATGAAATGGCAAATAGTGACGTTGTCAGTATGCCAAGCTTATATTGAAAATAAGACTACAAGGTGTACAAACGCGTTCGATCCAGACACATTTACGTCTAAGGCGTGTATATAAAAAAAAACAAAATAAAACAAGTCTTAAATAGTAGGTACAGTACATAAGGCAAATGGGAACTTTAAGCAACGGTTTTCTATAAAAGAATCGTAAACCTGAACAAAAAACACTATGTAGGATAGTTAAATCGTCGAGCCAAGGTCCCACCAACCATCATAGCGTCTAATGTAATACTGTACAGTTGGCAGCTGAAGCACAGAATAAACAATAGTACTGACGTACAGAAACCGAATTCCAACTTTATTGACACGCACATACAATTCGTATTCCGTCATACGCATTCCCCAGGCGGCTCGCATCAAAAGGAACGCGCCGTCCGCCTTACCCCCGCAACTCCCTGGCGACAAGGGTCAAAGTCAAGATATCTTTATTCAGATTAGGCATATGGAAGCATTTATGAATGTCAGAAAATTTACCACCGGTTCTGAAAGACCTCTGATGAAAAGATATCGGTGAAATGTTCCGCAATGTGGATCCTGTTGGCTTCTTCGATTGTGGAGATATATCTGCAGCTAACTGTACAGTATACACCCATTAGGCTGCGCATAGGAGCTGAACCATGAAACGAGCGAGAAAAAATCGCTAATGAGATAGCTTCTTTCTCATAGTCTAAGCGATCTCATTTGTACAGCGAAACCAGTTGAGACCACCACTGTAGAATGTTTTCTAAAAAAAATTACACATTGACATTTTAGTCCATCGAAGACAGTCGTTATGTAGTTATTGTGGAAAGGTTTCACAGTGGATCACGTTGCAATCGTTCAACTGTACAAACAGACTCACTGGCAAGGGCTTCAAACAGGGAACATGCGTAGAAAACGAATCTGGATATAGGTAATTATGTGCAGTCATGTGATAGTACGAGTAAATATAAAAATTTAACTTTCATAGCGAATTTTTTTTCATGCTTTACGCCTACGCAACATATTTGAATAAGATACTTATTCTGTAAAACTCACCCAGTCAAAAATCTAAATAAAAATTATGTATGACACTTCCATACAAAAAAAAACAAACGGCGGTGTGATGACGTCACACTACATAGAGTCTTAAATCCACTGCGCCTTTAAATCTTTCATTGTGTCTTTGAAAAGTTAAAAAGAACAATTTTAGTTTTCACATTTAGTGTCCACTGTTGTCTCTGCGCAAGTACCTACCCAATGTGCAAAATCCCCAACTTTTTTATTCCTTAAGGGATTTAAGGAACTGCCACTCGAAACTCCCGCGACCTACCGGCCCCTTAAAACAAGTGCACTTATGACGTAACCGCCTGTTACCATGCTGACCTCGGTCACAATTTTCCGGCCCGATTCTAAATTTACTCATCCACTACATCATTCCACCAGGAGAATATTCGGGTCGGTCAGTGACAGCGGCAAAATATCTACGCGCGTAACTAAAACGACGCGCGCGCATCGGAGCTCTAATGGCGGTTACGCCTTTTAGAAGCGCGCGGGCATAATTCGGCGCTAGACAGCGAATTTGGATGGTAATTGGGGCGATCAGGCGTTGGCCGCAATAGGCTGGGATAAATCGCCGGTCCGTTGACACGAGACAAATAAAACCTAATCGTCTAAAAATTAAGGCGGAGTACTGTCAAATCATAATCAGGTTTTTACGCTCTTTCGTTGCGACATCGATACTAGGAGACTTCATTCCGAACGCCCACCTATTGTTTTCAAACATTTCGAACGCTCCCATCGGAACTATGTGCCTTTGAAATTAAATTTTTTAACGAAAAATATACCTAATAAGTTAAAGAATAAGCGAAAGGCCTCTGAGCCAATAAACAATTAACGACTTTGACAGGGGCCTGCTATAAATCTAAGCCGGTTAGCATTAATGTACAGCCAAGTATTTGCTATACGCTTTTGAACCTCATCCCTTTGTAATACGGTCGAAAAGGGGTCAAGCACTTTCTTGGTCGACTACACCTCTATAAAGGGGTTTCGTTCCGATATATTAGAAGTCTGTATGACTTGTTTTATTAAAAATCTGCAACTATTTGTTTACATTTACAACCACTGAACTAGAAGAAATAAAAATCATTCTAAGGAGATTGGCATCGTTCCCACAGGAGAATGTCATCGTCATCAACATTGACATATTCCCGGATTCACTTTTCGATTTTAAGGCTAGAGTTATACAGTATCTGAGCAGAGTGAAAATGTGTTTTTCTTTTGAATATTTTTCATTGCTGTTATTGCTTTCATTATTTTCGATGCCACTATTAATTTTTAGGTAAATTGTATGTATATTATTCGTAGTATGTTTATATAAATTAATTAAGTATGTAATTTGTATTCTGAACGTATGACATCAAGTGCGAGTGTTTTGGATGTTTTTCTATAAACTTGTACGTTAAATAAAAAAAAAAACAAAATCAAGTAATAATATCTATATCACTATAATAAATTGACATAAGAGACAACAATTACATGTAACAGCTGAAGTTAAACGCCTGAAAACGTCAAGAATACCCACACGAACCCTTATTCCCCTGACAATAGGGTTGCGGGCCGATCGATTTGACCCCTTTGACTGATTACAAATATCCGCTGCCCACTGTAAATAAAACCACAAAACTAAGTAACAGCCAGACAACAAGTCATCAACCTAATTACGCACAATCTAAAGAGATGACCGCGCTATAAATAAGTGTTAAAAAAAAACAAATAGGCGCAATAAATCAGGTGAACGAAACGCATCCGCGGTCGGACGGTGCCAGACTAATAACTCAACACAATGCAGCAACTGAACTAAACGAGGTGCGCGCGCGCAACCGTCTAAAACGCTCTTAGATTCGGATAAATCATTGTTCTAAATTCTTCTAGTGAAGTTAGATTAACGAAGCTAGGTTAGTTTCGAAAATGGCGTCACTACTTTTTGTTTTGAAAAATTTGTGGAAACTTTTGCATTAAATGTAACTGAGGGAATAGTTACACATATACCTCGTTTTTTTAAGGTGAGAAAAATTGTAAAAAACTTTTTTCCACAGGTGTGCCACGCCACAATAATGAAATAAAATGATATTTTTTCTAATGTCTTTGTTAGCAGCTCTTATTTATTTTAAAATAGCGCTTTTGCAAAAAAAAGACTTAGCAAGATTGTTTACAAAATTACTCATTTAAAAAAATAGGTATAGTACTCAAGTACTATTGGAGTTTGGAACTGATCCAGTATCAAGTTGAAACTTGGATACTGTCAATAACTACCACCCTTGATTTCCAATTATTAGATACTAGCGGACGCGCGCGAGTTCGTTCGCGTGAAATTAGTAGCCTATGTCCGTCAGGGATAGTGTAGCACTCTATTAGTAAAGAATTTTTGGCATCGGTTCAGTAGTTCCAGAGATTACCCCCTAGGCCCCCTACATACAAACAAACAAAGTTTACCTCTTTATTATATTAGTGTAGATGTAGATGTAGACAAAGAACAAAAATCATATGCTTACCTATAATTAATTTGTTACGATCGATCTTGCTTCAAAGAAACTAAGCTTATGTTTAAGTCGTATAGGTATAGCGGTTACGCTATTTGTGTCTACTACTTATACGATACGACCTAATGGCGATCATCACATTTGCTCATCAATGACACAAGTAGGTACAATGAATCCTCGTTGCTATTGTTATATTAATTCTTATACTATAATGTTATTACAATAATGTGCTATGATCACACAATGACATCAATATTAAACGGGATTTTATTTAAACGCCCGCTTGTTGATTTAATTAAAGATGGTTTCAATCGATTGATTAGAATTATCCGTATCTAAGTAAGCAACATGAATTAAGAGGAGTGTGAACCCAGCCCGAAAAAGCGCTCCCCATGCAAACGGCGATAACGTTTTCCACCCTCTAAACCTTAATTTATAGCAATGATTTTTTGATATATTGTCATTTTGCCTTAGAACTAGGTTTGTATGTTTTTATTTTTTAAATATTCTTCATAGATTTAACAATATTTGCATTTAAGGAGTTTCATACAAAACAAAAAAAAGTCTATATCTTTGGAACTATTGAGAATATTACAAAATTAAAACGTACAAACATAATTCCGGAGCATAATGACAACATACAAAAGAAGCATGGCTGTAGGTTAAGGTTTAGAGGGTGGAAAACGTTATCGCCGTTTGTATGGAGAGCGGTGGGTTCACACTCCTCTTAACACAGTCACTCCTGCAATGGGTACGATGACTTCGATTTTTGATTACCAAAATTGGAAGAACTTGTCAAAAAAAGAAAAACTGTGTTTGAAGTTTTTGTCTACGATCACTATTGGTTGAAATATCACGAATAGAAAACGATGCAACGCAGGCCCCGCGAAAACGCTCTATACAAAACGTCTACAAATAGTATGACGTCACACCTATGTAATTTTGCTAGTTAGGGTTTTAATAGCTTACGTATACTTATAAATCGGTCTAGGTTTCATGATATACGTATTTTGAAAATTCTTTTTTGTGGACTTTTTTTTTAAATTACGATCTATTTCAATTTTACACTCTCAAGCAGTTTGATTTTGGGTAAATTAAATGCTCAATTGTTGAAACGAAACCAAATATCTCAAAACATAACAGTCGGCCAATTCATATTTCCCGAACTATAGGTACGCATGCGTAGATAAACTAGACGCGATCGAAGTTAAACGTCAAAAATATAGAACGCCACGCACGCGCAGGCTTATTCTGGTGAGGTCGACTCGAATCCTACATTTCTCTCTCTGTTGCGCCGGCGCCACAGAAAGAGCTGGTCTCAGGAGTTGCGTGAGAATAGGCGTGAATATAAAAATACTCGGCAATCAATACAGCGATCGGTAGCGTTGCGATGATGTAAACAGCGCTAGCGTCGAAGTATAGTTGCAGGCAAACCACTTGAGCATAAATCGAGTGGAGAGGGTATGTTTGCGCATACACATTTGTACTAGAAACGGCTACTGGGCAGTCAAGGTCAGTGATCAAGTTTTATGCCGGGAACTTTACCTACAATGTTATGATATTGGCTTCCTAGGCCCTGCAGCTGTAGCTCAAGATCGCATTTGACGTTTTATTCCTACAGAAATGAAAAGTCAGAGGCGGTCCCTAGTATGCTGCAGTACTTGAGAACGATCTACAAACTACAGTACTTGTGCCAGGCAAAGGTGCAAGATGCAAACCAGCAAACGATATAGTGCATCCCTTTCGCTCGCGCGAATGTTTGCACGAACACGCGAATGTGTAAATGCGGCATAAGACTCTCCTCGGTAAAGGCCAAACGACACCGTCGCGTACACGTCGCGTATGCGACGTCACTTCAACTAGCTTCATAGAGCTGCGTTACGCAACTGGTGTGGTTCGGCCTTTAGCCATAACAGTCATCTGAGGCTATTACCACAAATCCATTTAAAAAAAGGCTTCATTGACCCCAAAAAAAAGGAACTAGTTAAAAAAACTAAACCTAAATAGTGACTTTTATTGTTCCGTTGTAAAGTATATTTTGCTAACCAAATGAAAAATGTGGACTCCCATCGACAGCGAAAAGTCTATACAGCATTATGTTGTTTTATTTTCATAACTAAAAGTATTCGATAAAAATAGAAAAACTATTTTTTTTCACCGGCCATTATGTCTTTAAATATCAAGAATATTAGGTAAAATTACAGTGGGCAAGTATCGCGAAAACGCTCCAGCGCGTTCCATATAACGCTTGTGACGTCACCATCGCAGTAATCCATGGAGCCAGCACTAAATCGCGTTTATTTTAATACTGTCGGAAGTTTAAATAATTACCCTCATGATAGAAGTTGCTACTCTTTTATTTGGATTGTAATGAAAACATTTTACACTTCAATACCGTTTAGATTTGGGAGTGTAATAATAACGTGTACAATTAAGTATGTATTCTAAGCAAACCCGCTCCTACGGCGTTAAGACAGGTGGACACTTTTAGCGAGCTTGCCGTTCGGTAAAGTGAGTTAGTGCGTATCTCACTAATTACCCTTTAATTTGAGTAGTTTCAATTTCCAAGTGTCTTCGGGTATCATCAGAACTGTGATAGTAAAAAATGTGATCGAATTACATTGCTGCGTTTAGATAGAATGTCTAGTACCACGTTATGGTTCAAGCAAGCAATGTAAATCAACTATTACCGAGAGCCGAACTTTAAGTAATCGTACTGTACAAATAGTTCGGAGTCGTAATCGTCCCATTTCACCACTTCGGCGCGGGCGCAGACAACCGTTCGCGTATGATGTTTCCGCTTCCCCACGGTCCGCTTCGGCGTATTTTTAACGCAAGGCTGTTTATAATCGTTGGTGTTCCTGACGTGTTTAGCCCAAGGAATTGAAATTGTCATTGCGTAATTATTAGAGCTATTCCACTTGTGTTAGAAACCTTTATTTAACCTATTTAGTAGGCAACGAACGAAACCTAAAGTGAAAACTTTCATTCAACCGCAAAGGGTTCAGAATTCATAAACATTATGTTTTAGAAACATCTTACGGCCAAAGGTTTGCTGATATTTTGGCGCACACGACAAAGAATTTATCAGGTGTCATCTCATTTCGGCTGTATTTAATAGCCAACAATCGAGGATAGAAATTAAAGTTGACAAAAGTTCCTCAAATCGAATCATCACATAGCTCTTATTAGGTTCTGGTCATCCAAATGATTGGTAGGTATTCCTCCGACGTCATCAAAGTATTTCTTCTATTAAAAGCGTACACTACGTCGTGCTAAAAATATTTACTAAACAGTGGGCGCGCAGCGTACGCATCGAGCGAATATGCCGCGAATGCGCCCGTTCGGGGAGGGCCCGCGAGCACGCAAGCATAGTGCAATGCGTTGGCTGATTGTGCGCCGTATGCGCGAGAGCTTTAGACGAGCGTACTAAACTGCGTCTGACTTTTAGCTCAAAACACACCAAACGGTTACAGCAACCGCCAATGTGCGGCGCGTGCGGAGCGTATACAGTCAGCGTCAAATATACCAGAGCGGGCAAGGTGGTCAAAAATATCTGAACACGCCCGAGCGTATTTGACAATAGGCTCGAGTTCAGATATTTTTGACACCTTGCCCGCTCTGGTAAATTTCACGCTGACTGTAAAAACAGGAACAAACTTAGCCGGTTAGCCGACTATTAAAGAGTGAACCGAGAGAAATTGTCTACGCTCGAAAGGGATAGATATATCAACTTCATGGTGCATACTATATGCCCCTTCGAAAAACTACAATTTCTCGCAGTTCCGTCTTTAATGGTGACTTATATGTGTTTGATTGTATACGTAACGCAAAAAGAGTTGACGTCACGTAAACTGCTGCAATTAATGTGGGTACAGTCAGCCTCAAAAGTAGCTTAACACTTAAGAACCTTGTCGTTGTCACGTATGACACGAGAGTTGCTGGAATTTGTCACATTACTGACAGCGACAAGGTACTAAAATGTTCAGCTGCTTCCGAGGCCGACCGTACCCTAGAATTTCTTACGAATTTTCAACTTTTTGGTTTTGTTTTGTTTGGCGCTGTGTAGTCGTGTTGCGTTACCAAGAGTACGTGACACGACATAATGCCATTTTTTCAACCTCTAATGTTTACATTTCAGGGCCCGACCACAACCTTGGCGTTGCCAGCGAAAACCCAGAGCACGCAGCGCGAAGAGTGAAAAAACAAAATCGAATCGGTAGAAACACGCCACACACTTCCGCTCTTAGTGAAAAGGCCACCTCATTCATTCACGTAGTAAACCGCTCAAGCAAAACTTTTGCCTAGCCAGGAATAACTTCCTTCCTCAAACTTTTGGTTGAGCGATTTGGTCGTGAACGTCAACTCACTCTACCAATTCCCTAAGCGTTTCCACGAATTTTCGAATGCCCGGCCTATACCAATTATACAATACTGGACATAAAACATACTTCTAAAATAATGGAAGGTTTTTTTTTTCGTGTCTCCCATGCTAAATGGTGGTCTGGAAGAGATCGCTTTTAAGCGATAAGACCGCCAATTGTTTACTTTGTAAATTGTTTTTTAAGTAATGTTTGTTAACTATTTTCCGTGTGGTTTTCAATAAAGAGTATTTGTCTTGTCTTGTCTTATGTAGCTCTTTGCCTATCTACCTACATATCTACATTTACGATGACAATATCATTAGGAGTTTTGGAAGTCTGGTGAACTCTTTGCCCTTTGGACACAAATACGGGCTATTAAAAACAAAAAAAAACACTTGATAGTATCAGTTTGTTGCCTAAGCAATATGACCGTTATTGGAGCGTTTTTATGAGCAAGGGCGCTTATGCGATACCTTTAGTAAAACTAACCTAAATCTAAGATCTTAGATTGAAATCTACCTGAAGGTAACAGTATAACTGACAAAAAAACAAATGACAGCCGCCATTACACTGGACAACGCTTCTGTGCATCTGTCCAACCATTTAACAGAAAATACACGCGGGTAGTTGTTTCATACCACGCGCTAGTAGCGTTACTTCTCATTTCGTACGGTAAGTGCGAGTTCAGGGCAGCGTCTGCTCGGCGCCCGGTCGACTGCCTAAGCGGTGCCAACCTAACAAATGGTGCCAAGATATAAATCTCGATTTACTACTGGGCGCCTGCGAATTTCTTCAAGTCACATCGGGATCTTTCATGGATCATAGAGACATTATCGTTGGACGCATAGATCTTGGGACAGCTGTTCTGTCAGTTTTTGTTCGGCGTAATCCAAAAATAATTCGATCTTCACAACGTCACTGACCTATTGCGTATACATCTGTTTGAAAATAATTGCAAAGTTTTTTTAAATGTCGTGTTTTTAGTTATTAGGTATCCTCAACACTTCTATATCTAGGACCGACTTTCGGTACCCTTCTGTTCCGAAACTAATCTACATAATATGTATATAAAATCTAGTTTCAGATAAGCTGTTCATATACCCGGTACTTTTCAAAACTGTATTGGCATGGCCAATTAGTATCAAATTTGTCACGTGTTTTTATACTCCTGTCCAAATATTGCAAATAAGAACGTGTTAAATTTGCCATTACGTCAAAACACCCGACGCCATTTTGGGAGCCGTTTATGTTACACTTAGTGGACGCAAATAATAATCTAAATACGACCGGCGGGAGACAACATCGTCAACTTCAATAGCGAGATAACATTTAAGCCCTATCAGCAGAACTTAATAGCTTTTTGTGGTATGAATGGGCCTGGAAATTATACAGCCCGCAGACAATATCTACACAGTCAACTGTCTGTCTGAAGATTCCTCAAGGAAATCTAAAATCTGCTAACCACTCTATTGTCAAGAGCGTAAAAGCTTGCGTATGCCTTTGTGACCACATCGAGAGTTCGGCTACTTCTGCTGCTAACTCTATAAACAGCAACAAGCTTAAGTGACCATTTAAAAGACAACCGAGAGGAATTATCCATGCTCGAAAGCGATAGATCTATATCAACTTCATAGTGCTTATTATATATGCCTCCCATTCGAAAAATTACACTTTCTCTTAGTTCAGACTTTAATGGTCACTTGTTTGTCTCTTTGACTGTACCTATCTTGGTAAGCCGTCCAAATCCGTCTTCGGTTTCCGCCAGGTGCAAAACTTTGCCAAACATCTTTAACAGGGCAATAAAATCTGTTACAACACACCATTCCTGCCAACTATAAGATCTGTAATGTACCGAGCAACCAATCAATATACCCATAAATATAATTAGTAAACCATTCGCAAGTTATTCCTAACTGGTGCCGAGAATAGTACGCAGGTACGTAGATAGGATGGCCTGGCAGTCCAGAGCGTCTAAACAAAGTGGCTTTCTATTACCGTCAACGCTAGAAAAAACATGTCGAAAAAACAACAACATTCTAAGATACCGAAAACGAACGTCGAAATGTGGTTATACGCATTTACCCCATTGACTTGTGTTGGCTCAGTTAGTGTAACTGAAGCTCATATATCAACTTGTGCCCTTGGAATTCTCGCTCCCAAGCGAGCAAGCAAACATGACACTCTCTAATGCCTATCGACATCGAGCTCGCCGCTGTTGCGATTAGACTGCACCCCCCTGATGCAGCAGGGGTGGTGACACTCTATTCGTAACTAAATAAAAGGGCTAGGATTACAGACAACCGATCAAAAATCCGTTCAAATTTTCGCAACCTCTGTACCTTATCCCACGTCGGGTCACCAAAACGAAGGATAATTAATGAGAGAAAGATTTTGTTTCAGTCGGTTCTATCTGTTCCGTTCTCTGTCTGCCTGTCGTTTCTGTTCACAGACGTAATGCAAGCAGGCACACTGATTGCGTATCCGATTCGCCAACATCTATACAGTGAAATGTATGTAGCTAATTATCAAAGGCATAGAGATGTTTGTTTTGATAATTGTTAAATGTAGGCCGTATGTACAGGACGCCCGTCCAGTGAGTAGTGGCCTAATAATTAAGAGCCCACGGAAGCGGTTAATTTACCACACAAAGTAATATAAACCATCTCCATTTTCCGTAAAACGTATGATCTAATATTTGTCATCTGGCATTATAAGATACCTTTACGTAAGGCCTTATTCTTTGAAGCTCGAGAGTTAACTAGGACGAAAGTATTAATAGTGATTATTAATAATTATGACTCTAACGCACTGAAATGACAAGCTTACATCGGGAAATAGCAAGCACTTAATCGAAAATCTCAACAAGAAAATTAGTGAAGCGTGTACAGCCTAATTTAAATTGTGTCATCCTTTAAATCAATTGTGTCACCGTTGACAATTCCAAATGGTGTCTTACAAGATATATAGCCGTATCGGCGACCTGTCCGCACCCAGTCCTAACTCCTCCTCTTCATAGTACCCTGGTACTCTAGAGGTTGGTATTGTGCCAAATGCTGCTTTAACACAAAAGGGCATATTTCATAACATGGCTGTTACTGTTATTATTCACTTGGAACTGTGTGAACTAAGCAGTCAAAGCTTTGTCACTTTGCTTTTGATAATTTCAATTCAATGTTTTTATAATGCGGCTCGGCTAGTTGTAAGCTATTAGTGCTGCCTACAGACACTGGGGATTCAAGAGGAATCACGCACGTGTTATGTTATCCTGCGTGAACCTTGCAATGCCCTTATGAAGTCTTATACTAGTATGCCATACCTCGCTGGATATATTACTATATATATAGCTGTATAATATACAGATCGATTCATCTAGACGGTAAATGCACAGTGCAAGGCACATTGCTTTCACTCGATTTGTGTGATAAGCTCAACTTTTCAAGGTTTTTCCTAAAATATGCGCCAATTATACGCACCAAATGTTCTTCCCAGGAGATTATTTATTTCTCGTTTTGTGGATGGTCATTCATAGTTATCGAATATATATAAAATATAAGACAAGACAAGACAAATATATTCAAAATCACACGCAATTATCACAAAAATCAAAACACAATATGAACAGAATAAGGCGCACGCGCCGCTGCACTCATATCGTTTAGACGGTGAAGAAGAGGCTCTGTATAAGTCCCACGGCGGGACATATGGCTCTCTTATAATAACAGGAATCGGACATTAAGGGCATCCTGGTGGTTTCAGAGATAAAAAGCTACACTATCCCTGACGGACATAGGCTACTCATTCCACGCGAACGAAGTCGCGGGCGTCCGCTAGTTTTGAATATACCGAATCATTGTTCCGAAAAAACGTAAGCTATGAATTGAAGATCCTCTGCTTCAAAAAGCGGTCAAACAAATGAATCAGCTCAGTATGGTAACGCAAGTAGAGTTGAGGGCACGCTCACTTTGGCATGTCAGGTGTGTGCCGGTGAGTTTCGTTCGAATTTAATTTTTTTTGTTTCCTTTGAATGGCGCTTTGTAGTCATGTGTAACTGTCCACCACAAATCTGGTTGCGTTTCCTCTACTACCGTTTATCGATATTTACTTTATAAGTTTATGTTTTTATTGTCTTTAGAAAGCGAAATGACTATGTATGACCTATTGAACCATCACATTGTGTGTTTGAGCGCAAAGCCGGCAGCATTGCATCTGGCCGCTTACAATATTTAGGTACTGTTGGATCAACAGATGTTAGGGATCGACCTACTTCCGATATTTTAATATAGACCGGCGAATTACGTTTTCCCATTATAACGTCATGGTGAAAAAAAACAAAACTATTACCCAACAGGTTGCAATACTTGGAGTGGTGAACCGCAGTGATAGCGGGTTCGGTTCACGCCAGAGTCCATGCTCGTATTATTTATATACGTCTGTTAGTACCCTCAGCAAATAATCCTTTCTCCGGACGGCAGTCGCGGAAAAATCATCAACATAAAAAGTACACAGAAAATTTCGTATAAGAGAAGTTACTTTGAAACTAATTCTTCTACGAGATTGACGAGCTTACAGGGTAAAGTGATTTGTAATTAACAATAGCTTAAACAGCGCCATCTATTATTCGATTTGTGTACCCTCACGCTTCCGCAAATCAAATCAGAATGCGGCAATGCGCGCGCGTCACGTGCTGCCTCTGGGAATAACTCGCGATTCTCGACCGCCGCGAAACGTCATGATACCGAATTAGACTGACCGTCTACCGTGCTATCCGGATAACCTTTACCCAACACTCACGATGATCCAGCACAAGCACAACAGTAGGTACGGTTGCGCCAATAACGACTTCTGTACCAGGGATCACCAATTCGTTGTTCTGGTGGACCATTTTATAAATACGAAAGACTGTCTCTAGCCGGTCAGAGCACTTAGTGTAAGTTTTCTGTCCAAAAAACAAGTCTCGAACGCGTTAGCGTTAACTTCTTGATTGTATGGAAACATTTTGTTGCTAATACACACCGCAAGAGGCTCTGTCTTTTCACCATGGTAATTGAGAAGTTACTAACATCCCTTTTTATGATTAAAAGAAATCGTTGAAAAAGGTGCGTAATGCCACCGTAACGCGTATAAACGATCGGCGCATGCGGCGCAAACAAGTTGTTAAACACATTATAGTAAAAGAAAATATTGTAAACAGTTTCCTCTCAACACACTTCTTTCGTAAAACGGAGCAAATAGCTATAATGATTCCCGGGTGTTAACACAAATGTATTATGTGGGTTTTTTTTGCTTTCTGTTGTCAGTTGCGGACAAATATTGTCACTTTTTTGCTTCGTATAAAACTCCTAAAGTGCAAATATAAAAAATCTATAGAGAACATAAAAAAATCAAAATTTACAAACCTAGTTCTATGGCATAACAACAGCATACAAAAAATCATGGCTATAGGTTAAGGTATAGAGGGTGGCTAACGTTACGGCCGTTGGTACAGAGTGCTTTTTGAGACTTGGTACACAAACCTCGTAAGAGCGAGTCTTGTGGCTCAGCGGGGTGATTTTTGACTTTAGAACGCTTGACACTCGCCAGCCGAGCGCCAATCAGTGCAAAGTCAAAGTCAAAATATTTTATTGCATAAGAGCATATGTCAAAAATAAAATAATACATTAAAATTTATACAATTAATCAATTTTTACCAAACAAATTATTTTACCATGTCAATTTAATACTATTCCTATAACCTACTTATGCCTAATCAAATATTGTGCCGGCTAAAATATACGCTCACGTGTTTGATTGGCCCGCGGCTGGCGAGTATCCAGCGCTCCAAAGTCAAACATCAACCCGCAGTCCTGATTACGCCGAGGAGTCCATACGGCACGATATTGTTTGATTAATATGATTAATCATTCAGTCAGTGCCCCGAGGAAAGCAACGAGCTTTAATAACCGTAATTAATGGTCCCCCGTATGCCATGGATGCACAGTCGCCATCAGATCTTTCAACAGAAAAAGGCACAACTTATTGCATGGCAAGTTGTGATATTTTACATCACCTTTTCGGCTTATATATATTACTAGCGGACGCGCGCGACTTCGTTCACGATAAATTAGTAGCCTATGTCCGTCAGGAATAGTGTTGCTATCTATCTGTGAAAGAATTTTTGAAATCGGTTCAGTAGTTCCAGAGATTACCCCCTACATACAAACAAACTAACAAAAAAACAAACAAACAAAGTTTACCTCTTTATTATATTAGTGTAGACTAGCCACGCGCCCCCGCTTTGCACAAATACAATTAGTACATAAAAACCTTCCGTAAATATTATCTAAATGACAATGAAAGCCATATCAAAATCCGTTGCGTGGTTTAGGAGGTAGCGGAGATAGATACAATGAGGATAGGCAGGAACGAATAGCAACTTTGTTTTATACAGTCAAGGAATTTAATTCCCTACCCATTTCGTTGAAATGTCGTCTGACATTCGCAATGCATTAAGGTCGATATCTCAAACTAACGTCTTGCTCTATAGCTCTTATGGTGACAGTTTGCTATATGCTATTGAACCTTAGGTGGGTTGGAAATTTAATTCCTTGACTGTACTATGCTATAAGAAATACAAAATTATCTTAATGTAATAAAATAAGGAAACAATAGTTCAAATATGGATTGACAAGTCGCAGAAAGTTTTCAAAAGATGAGTGTATTCTCTGATTTTTTTACATTTTATTTTCTGCAATTATGGAGAGTTTTCGCCATATCAGTAGGTAAGGTAAGTTCAAACAGTGATATTTTTAAGGTGACAAAAACAAACGAGTTAAATTAAGCTTCATGAAGCTATGCTGCAGCATTCCAGATTTGGAAGAAGAGCTTTGGGCTTGAAATTAAAATGTTTAGAAGGTCTGCAAAAGAAAACAATATTATTAAACTACGACTTGAATATGATTGGAGAGTAACGTCAGCACACTGTCATTTTAAAACTTGCGTCAAACTCAATTCCTTTATCTGTGAAATGACAGTGTGCCGACGTTACTTTCCAATCCTATTCTAATCGCGGTTTGATAATAATTGTACTTCTTAAGATTAAATAATTTTGTTTAGCTTAATTTTTAGGCGTATAAATCATAGGCCTACATTCACGCTCTCTGTCGGATAAACTCGGAATCAGGTTCGCAGCGACCGTGCGCTCGCGCATGGTCGGTTGCGTAACTTCCGATCGTCTGTTCTGTGAATCGCGAAAAAACGCTAATTACCAGAGAAAATATTGACATTGGATGTCGGACGTCTCCGTAAACAAAACGCTATTGTCGTCCGCCGTGCGGAATGCTGTTGTAACGCAGCAGAACTTTGGTGCGAGTTTCTCTGTAATGGGTTGGAGAGTTTTCGCATAGTCCGATACGATACCGTTATCGGAAGCCGACGCGATATCGGAGCAAGTAAAAATGATTTAGATTTATTTATTTATAAACAACGTATAAACAAAGTACCCTGCACATTGTTCTGTCCGATATCGGATATCGGAACCGTTACCGATATACCTGAGCTATCGGAGGATAATGTGCGATTGTGTGCTATGTGTGTATATATTTATTTACTGTGGTGTGCGTCATCAGCCGACCACCGCCAATCAACGAATCGGACCAATAATATCGGAAATATGTAAAGATACCACATGGTATAGGATGTCCGATATCGATATCGTATCGGATAATGTGAAAACGCTCTTATGACGTTATAATTACTGGCACAAGAGGTATTCCATCTTAGCCCTCTGGGTTGGCAACGCATCTGCACTCTCTTTGTTGTTGCAGGTGTCTATCGGTGGTGATCACTTACCATCAGGTGACCCACTTGCTTGTTTGCCTTCCTATGTTGTATAAAAAAAAAGTCAGTTTTTTAAGGGATCTAACAGCTCTTTTTGACATATCTCGAATGTGACTTCATCTCTACTTACGCGTGAAATGTCCTGCTGGATGCAGGTATTCTGATACTAGGGAACGCTGAATGCCTTTTGGGCACCCACCAGGCCCAATTTAGATTTAGTTAGGTTTTTAGTTTTTAGTCATAGTGATATCGTTTATCGCACCCATAGTTGTACAGTTACTAATAAAAGATACAATTGTTTCGTATGCCCTGACCCAATTTTTTTTTTTATGAAATAGGAAGGCAAACAAGCAAGTGGGTCACCTGATGGTAAGTGATCACCACCACCTATAGACACCCGCAACAACAAGAAGATTGCAGATGCGTTGCCAACCCAGAGGGCTAAGATGGAATACCTCTTGTGCCAGTAATTACACCGGCTGTCTTGCTCTCTACGCCGGAACACAACAGTGTAAGCACTGCTGCTTAGCGGCGGGATTAGCGAGCAAGATGGTGGTAGCGATTTCATAAACGTGACAGGCTACAGGTGACAGTGACAATTCGTTACACATTGCTAGCCCACTATGATGTTAAGTCTGTAAATCTGCAGCGTTACTTGGCGACACAGTAATGTACGGCGAATTATCACTGTCACCTGTCGCCTTACGCGTTTATGAAATTGGGCCCTGGTAGGTTTATTTAGTTATAATTCACTTTTACGCTAGCTTCATTTCATTAAACATTATTTTCATAAAACTTCCAGTTTGTTTACCTCGACGTTTAAATCAACAATATATTTCTATCGCGCTTAAGTCCCGATAATGTTATAAATATGTGTGAAAGTCGCGAAAGTTTAAAACAACTTCCAGTTTGTTTTTGTACCTAAGAGGACCCTGGCCCCAATAAGCTTTACGTTCCTGATTTACTTCATATATTACACTAGCGACCGGCCCCGGCTTTGCATGGGCGCAATAGGGGTAAAATGCACAAAAAACCTTCCCTATAAGAATCTCTAAATGACACTGAATAGGGGCCGTTCAAGTATTACGTAAGCAGATTTACTACAATTATTTACCCCCCCTTCCCCCTTGCCATCAAAAGTAATCAAAGCTCTTACCCCCCCCCCCCATGCTTACGTAAACATTGGTATATGCATTTTTCTTTTAATGTATTGTTTTTTTATTTATTTATGAGCAGCAGATATAATTCTAGGAATAAGAAAATTAAAAAGTGCTCCTCAATGTTGTATGTCTGCTCACTTTTATCCGATTTTGGAATGCCTACGTCGTTCTCATCTCATCGAACCATTCAACATCTTGGTGCTCTAAATTTTGAATAATACACATCAGTTCCATATGTGTAAAAAAGTAAATAACTACTGCTGACGTAATCACCATCTAGACCCCCCCACCCCCCATGCATCAAAAATAAGCAAAGCAAAGACCCCCCCCCCCCCTATACTGCTTACGTAATACTTGAACGGCCCCATACCGCATCAAAATCAATCGTTTGGTGTAGAAGGAGAAGGCGGCCGAAGATACACAAATAATTAAGGACAGACCGGAATAGCGGCTTTAATTTATACTATGTATAAAACCAGGGGGTTCCACTCCGCACTGTAGGTATGCTCGACCGCCTTGCCTATGGCATAGGCAAATCGCAGTAGGCTGTCGGCTTGACGCGCGCTCGCTTGCTCGCCCCCGCCGTGTCAGTGCAATTGGAAACAAAGGACCCTAGCGTGTCGCTGAGAATAGCGGGGGGAAGGCGGGCGCGGGCGGCGCGTTCCTTTTGACTCGCGCCGCCTGGCGCATAGTGTATGAAGTAATACGAACTTTTTGAGCGTGTGAATTAAGTTGGAATTCGTTTAATCGCGGTCATAAAAGAGAAGTTTCTATACCATTATTTACTCTGTGTTAAAACTAAGATACAATTCCTTGTGAGAAGTGTTGCGGACGAAGACGCGGGGCAATAATAAGTTTGTCTACAAAGCTTAGCCGTAAACCGATTATAGAATCGCGCAAAAACTTTAAAGCAACTGAAACTAATCACAACATGGTTACTTGATTTCCGTAACAAAAAGCGAGGAAATGGAACGTGCAAAAAACGCCTCTACGCCTCAGTACACAGTGATTATAAACGCCTATCATTGCCACAATAGGACTAGCAGGGTCACGCCTTCGCGTGGCTATGATGAATCATATGGTCGAGGACTATATTTACTTGTAAATCTGTAGGAAATTAATAATAGATTCAGGCGTTACTTTGCGGAGGTCCATATTAACAAACTGGAACAAATTACCTTGCTACTCTGCGAAACCAGTGCCGGGCTCGTGCAAAGTAGCTGCGTCTGTGCGACACATATATGTTCATGCAAAAACCCACCCTCCTCCACTTCCACACGAAACAACATATATCAGACAGACTCAACTACTCGTATAGAGGCGAAACGCGCGTCGATCGTGTAGTTTTAGTGTTTAGTGGTGGTGGTGTGTAGTTGGGTCTGTGTGATATATGTTGTTTCGTGTGGAAGCGGAGGAGGGTGGGTTTTTGCATGAACATATATGTGTCGCACAGACGCAGCTATTTTGCACGAGCCCGGCACTGGTTTCGCGGAGTAGCAAGGTAATTTGGTCCAGTTTGTCTGTAGGAAATTATATTTTGATAAATAAAGCAAACCGGTCGACGACTGTCTTGCAATCTGTACACGCATGTGTCACATCACATAAGGGGTCGTCCTTTAATCGCATGATGGCTTTTAGCCTAACCTGGTGATACGTGATGAATTTTAAGACTACCCCCCCCCCAACCTATAATCACGTGTATCTTTTTGTACTTACAAAGCATTTTAAAATTTGTTGCTCGCACGCCAACTTTGCGCATCGTGCATTCTACGAAAAAATAAATACACGTGATATCTCACTACACTCCCTGCCACTTGTGATATTTCGTGATTTTCACCGAACCCCCTCTCTCCTATAGAGCGTCACGTGGTTCATGGAATTCCTTAAGGACAAAGTCATACTTCACAGCGGAAACGATATAACGGCGGTGCCATGTATGCATATTACGAGTTAATTGAAAACGAATGCCGCGCAACCCTAGCGTGTCGCTGGGAGTAGCAAGGGGGCAGGCGGGCGCGGGCGGCGCGTTCCTTTCTCTCACCGCCTGTCGCATAGTGTATGAAGTAATACGAACTTTATGAGCGTATTTATAAAGTTGGAATCCGTTTAATCGCGGTCATAAAAGAGAAGTTTTTGTACTATTATTTATTCTGTGGTTTGACTAGACCCCTCCATAAGTGTGACGTAATTTATGTCTGGCCCTTTGTCGTCGAGGTGCGGAAAAGGTTGTGGAAATTTCACCATTCGCTTTTTTTAACGCGGAATACGGATATATTAGTCTACGCGTACGAAACAAAGTACCTGCGTGCGTTCGCATAACTTGTTTAACATCGTTACTTACAAAAAAACAGACAGACAGACGGAGAACGAAGTGATCCTACAAGGGTACGCTAAAAAGGTTTGGCGTGTGAATTTTGATTTATTTGACGTGGCGTTGACAATTATTTTGCAGGTGGTAGGCCTTGTGCAAGGTCCGTTCGGATCGCTACCACCGGCTTGCTCGCTAATCCTGCCGCAAAGCAGCAGTGCTTGCACTGTCGTGTTCCGGCGTGGAAAGCAAGACAGCCGGTGCAATTACAGGCTTTACAAGTATTCCATCTTAACCCTCTTTGGTGTTGCGGGTGTCTATAGGCGGTGGTGATCACTTGCGTGTTTGCCTTCCTATTTCATAAAAAAAATTATGTATATAAAAAAGAACAGTCTAGTTGAAAACCTCCTTAATTTTTGAAAATGTGAGCGGAAGTTAGTATAATCCAAAATTTACGAAGTCGCGACCAAGCTGCGATAGAAATATGATTTTAGCGAAAGCACACGAAGCTCGTTATCGCGTTGTTTGTAGGCAAAAGGTTATACGTACTATAATAAAACAAGTGGGTCACATTATTCACTGGGAGGAATCAAATGACTCACTGTTACCCATTAGCAGCGATGATAAGTTACTAGCAAACACCCGAGTGGCATAACACATACCTATTTGTGGCAAAACGCTCCGATAGGCGATACACACAGAATATAATTACTGGCACAAGAGGTATTCCATCTTAGCCCTCTGGGTTGGCAACGCATCTGCACTCTCTATGTTGTTGCAGGTGTCTATAGGCGGTGGTGATCACTTACCATCAGGAGACCCACTTGCTTGTTTGCCTTCCTATGTTGTATAAAAAGAAAGAAAAGAAAAAAGGTCTAACCTAAAATTTCACCTTTTTTCCCCTAAACATCGTTTATTGTCTAATTACAATGATATTATAAAACATGGATGTAGTGTCATACTAAATGACAGCAGAAAAACCATCGGACCGACATAGAATACAGGTTGACGTCAATGTTACAAATGCAAATTTTTAGTTTACCATTTATAGTTTTTGGATTTACAACTTTACATCAACTGCAAATAATAATTTTTTAAGTGTTATTTAAGGTTTATTTACAAAATTATAGTACTGCGCTGTCGGTCCGACAGACTGACAGCGCGAGCGATTGTCGATTGGTTGTACTTTTGATACGGCCATATTTTAAACGCTGACTAGAAGTCCATTACTTATAGGTCAGTGCCTAATTAAAACAAATCGAGGCTGTTAATAAGAGAGATGATTAATAATTTTTTGTTTTAGAATGTTTTATTTCAACTACAAACAATATTTTTCCATATGTAATGTATTTTGAATCGGCGTTGTCACCAGACATACATTTTGGTTACAGTTTGGTGGCATAGGCCCCTGCTGCCAATTTTTTTACTGAAATCAAGGCAACTTGAAAGCAGGGTAACTTGAAATACAATGATTGCCGCTTGCAACGTGGATCAGCAAACCAAAGATTCAGAGTACTGTCAGTTGTTGCTGGTTACCAAGCTTTAGGCCTCGCCCCAATGTCAAGTATCACATAGTGGTTTAAGGTAATCCTCATCCTCCATCATCCTCCGAGCACTTTTTCCTGTATCTTAATTCAGGGTACACTTTGACCGTGACACCAGATTTAGCAGGAGTGGTTATTACCGTTCGTCGCACTCCAGGAGGCACTTTGCAAGCATTTTATTTGGTAATGTTCACAAATCAATTTTCGAGTTGTCAGAATAAAGTATTTGTACTTAGTTTTTGGTATCTAGTATTTGGAGCAACTGCCAACAGATCTCGGTTAACTCTATTACAGGGAAACGAAATCAACAGAATCAACTAAAACGTTTGTGACATCCTGAAATAATAGTTCTGTACAGGTGCTCAAAAACATAATTGTGTTTTAGCACTAACCTTGTTGAGGTGGCAATGGCAAAGCGTCAAATTCATAGATTTTTGAGATCGCAGCTGTATATTTAAAGGCAACTGTATATTTTTAACATAAAACTACCGTGAGGCTCTGACATATTACTAGAAACTGACCACTGACAAGTCCGAAACATGTCGGGCAATTACTTGACATCAAATGTGTGAGTGATCGGTTTGTATTAATAAGCAACTGTATATGTTTAAGATAGAGCGCAAAACGCGAAACAAAAACGTTGTTTTCAAAATCCTTGAAGCCAGAAAAAAGTGGTTTCACAATCACATAATTGTGAAAAATTTCCTTTTGCTCAATTAAGCAAAAACATTTGAAGTTGAAAAAAATTCTAAAGGTGTTTCAAAGGTTTCAGAGAAATTTCCCGCTTTGTTCTGATATAACAATGTGGTCTTTGTAGGTGCAAAGAAACTGTTTCAGGCTTCCATGGTGTTTTTCTTTTCGGTTTATATGACCAACAATTTCTTTGTCTAAACAACTGCTTGGCTAAATTTCTATGTTAATTATTTGGGAACAATTTATACCAATTGACCTACTTTTTAAACTAAGTAAAGCTTATACGATGAGCATACTTACATTCATAAATACATATAACACCCAAGCCCTGGGTACAAACATTAATATTCAACATAAAAACATTTGCCCCTTATGGGAATTGAACCCGAAACCTCTCGCTTCATAGTAGGATCACTCACTGGTCTCTCCCATCAGATGCGGCAGTTAGTCATCAAAGTTATTATTATTAATTTAAATATATTTACATGGTTACAGTTGGTGAACTAAGGCAACTTAAAAACTAGACTTCACAACAAAACATAAAAAATACTTGACTCAACACTAATAACTATTCTTCTTAAATATTCTTCACGATATATGAAAAAAAAAAAGATGTTGCATGTCATGACTGCCCTAGTCACTTTTGTTAGCATGCCATGGTTCTAAAATCCATTAATGTGTTATAGATTAATTAATAGATTCCAGCGTTACTTTGGAGGGGTCCATATCAACAAACTGAAACAAATAAGAATGCTACTGTGCGAAACCAGTGCTGTGCATGCGTAAAACAGCAGCGTCTGATCCACATTTATGTATTGCATCCAGAATTCCATCCTACTCCGCTCCCACATGAAACAACTATGTCGAACAAACTTAACTATAACACACCCACCACTTTACCCATAAAGAACACGATTGACAAGCATTTTGGCTCTGAGGCATGGTCTGTATCTTAAATAGTATGATTGTTCAGTAGTGAAACAAATGGCATACTGACAAACTTCAGTTTTTTTCCTCAATCCTGTGTATCACCAACATTACACCTATTAAAAACAAAACTCTGTCAATGTGTGCCTCACAAGCTTCAACTTCAACTTTTTTGTTAATATCTTTTAGGGTAGCGACCATTACTGCTAATGACCCCTGAAAACAGCATAGTGTATGACGTGATAGACCGGTTTTTAAATTTTGGCCAAAATGGGGTTGAGTGATGAGTGCCTGTTGTAGACCCTGGAAGAGCCAGACACAGCCTCACAAGCTGACACAGCTAATGCTTAAACTAATGCTAGCCCTGTTGTTTTTCACAAAAGCTACCCTCAAGTCTCCAAAACTGCCCATATTTTTTCCAGTCAATCTATGCTACCCTCATTGTTATTGTTGACAAACACCAAGTCTAGGGCCTGCCTGAGGGGTCAAACAGCGACTCCATGGACTCCAGTACCATGTTATGCTAAAAAAACTCCTAGCCCTAGTCATGACTTTCACTGCTAACAATACTTATTTTAATAAATATAATAGTAAAACATTCATAATCATAATGAATAACTATTGAAAATCGTAATGGCCAAATTGTTACATGCATACATGACATACATACATATTTGCCTTGTCGATAAAACTCAGAAACATTATTTTACAACAAATAATTCTTTCATCATAAAGGGTCCAGAAACTATAACAACTTTTTGAATTTCAGGCATCAGTTGATATCACTTGATAGTTTAGCATTTAGCAGTATTAAGAATACTAACTGGAACAAATTACCTCCCTACTCTGCAAAACCCAGGTTTCGGGCTGTAGCAAGGTAATTTGTTCCAGTTTGCTGATATGGACCTCCGCAAAGTAACGCCTGAATCTATTAATTAATCTTAAGAATGGTCTTCAACATCATTTGGACAAGAGAACATGTCAGGAATAATAATTACAGCGTGGTCGCTGTGGTTCAGTGGGCTTACTAGGACTGCTACGACAAACGAAATGATGAAAAAAATATATATTGCCAACTGAGTAACCACATCCAGGAGTTTACTGGCACCTTATCTGTTGTCTATTTTCTTGTAGCAATGGTGTATGAATGGTATTATAGAGCATTCTAATCACTATTTCACAGAAGAATAATAACCGATACATAACATTTTATTTTTCTGCATAGCTTGTCTTTTTTTGACAGTATCTCATGAATAAGGGTTAATTTTGAGTTTATAGTCAAAATATAGGCTCGTGCTTCCTTACACCCAAATAATATATCTTGCCAAGTAATCAACTACAGTCATAACTTCGTATTTTATTCACTTTAACCATGATTTAGCCGATACTGAGTGTGTTCAACATGCCATGCACCTTAAAAAGTTGATAGGCAATCATAAACTTCCTAGCTGTCAAAGTGGCTAACTCGCGTATCACGCGGCGTTCGTCAAAGTGCGGTTTATTAAAGATTGATTGTTTACGAGGATAGTTCGAGGAGTAAGTTGACATCACTAACCTGGTGTAGAGCCGTCAGGCCGTCCACGTTAGCCGTATTAATGTCAGCGCCCGCCTTCAGTAGACGTTGCACCTCGTCCTTGTCCCCGGACGTACAAGCCGCCAGGAACACGATCCCAGAGGAGAACTGGATCCTCGAAGCCCGCTTGGGAGTGGGGCTCTGCCGATTGGTGTCCGATTCCTCCCATCGCCGCAGCTGCTCCGCCCGCTTGAACAACGCTGACGATGATCGCGTATCCGTCATTTTTGACTCCTTCAATACACTTTCCACTCAATATGGTCCCAGGGAACACTTTTCACGACGCATAGATTATGTTTTTATTACATGTAGTACACAAACGCCGAGTCCACAACTTAATTGCCAAAAAAGGAAACATGAAAGAAGAAACGTCCCTGGGAGAATGATATTAAGACCCCTTTCATGCGATCATTGTTCAGAACACTTGTTGAATTGCACATGTAACACTTAATAATAATGATTTTATATACATGACATAACCAATGAGCTACACTTCTAGCGTGGCAGCCATTACGAAAATAATTTTACAGCCAACTAAACTACCGAAATGTAAAAAGTAAAAAACTATCAAGTGTGAATGACTGACGGGAAGAAGAAAACACCCAGCGCCACCTAGCTGCAAACTTTACTGCTCATAGTTGCCATGTGTATAGCTTATTTGTGTTATCTATGGTTGCGTAAATTCTCAACGAGAACAGACTGACTTCAATAAGAAAAAAAAGATAAGGGTGGTTATACATAAAGTTGACGAGATAAGATTAGACCCCTGTCACGGCGTTTAAATAAGGGGTGAAAGTAATGCTTCGCGATTATGCTTACAGCCGCCGCGACACAAGTCGGGGTTAATACGTGACCGTGTCTAGCAAAGGGACCACTTTGAGGATTTTAGTTTCCGAGTTACACGCATTTTTAAAAATTAGTTGCAATTACGTAGAATGGGTTTATGATACTAATCGGTTATTAATACCTTAAATATCATTTTATGTAAAATAAAACCCGTATAATTATAATATTTCAGTATCATAATCGTCTCGAATCGACACCTTGCGCCTGTCGAAGGGCAAGGAGAAATTATTTTGGATCGACCGGATGACCCGATACAGACTGTAATAAACGCGGACTCCGAAAGCCAAGATGATAGTAGTGAATCAGCCACATCTCCAGAACCAGAAGCTACAACTAGCTATGAGCCACGTCCTCCCAATGATGATCTTCAGCCAACTCCTCCACGTGTGGAACTTAGAAGATCTGCCCGGAACAGAAGGCCGCCGTGACATCTGGAAGACAATGAGCTGTAATACATAAATATAGTGTGGGAGAATGAGATGATATTCTCATTGCATCGAATGCAATCTCTGTGGTCTGCAAACATAGAGGTGTCTCGTCCTTGACATTTCTGTCAGAGCTTCGGTGTCACGTCAGTGTATTATTTATAACTACTGCTCCTATAAAATATCGCTTCGTTTTTATGTTTATTAAAGCCTATATAAACGAGGTTCATGCTATATCTATTTCACTTTCTTATGACACTAGTTAGACAGAAACGGAGAGAGGGGTTAAACTAAACCTGGGCTGTCATGTTAGGGCCGCAGTAGGTATGATGTTTCCCCTCAGGCTCGAAGTGTGGTGTGTCCAGCCAGAACCTATAAAAATCGTTGCAAAAACATCTGGCCAAGTGCAAGTTGGACTCGCGTACCGAGGGTTCCGTACAAACTTAAAGTACCGATACAATACTCTTGTCCCTAGAGATCGACGTAAATCGCGATAAGTTTACCAAGTGCAAATATAAATTCGTTATCGCAAATTAATATTTTATTTGTGATGAAAATAACTACAAATTAATGCGTTGGTTCAACTTTGAATCTTATCGTAAGTGGATAAAGTGTTTGCAACTAGCAGCGACACTCGCGTCGGATAGCAGAACTAAAAAATGATTACAAGTTAATTTATTAATATTTTGTGTGTTCTAACTACAAATTTAGGATTTTCGGATTTATTATTCTATTTGAGCTGTGAGACCTTGCTTCTTGCTATATTTCATAGTTCTAGGTCAACGGAAAGTATTCCGTACGTTTTTAAGTGTCTTACGAATGTATGAAACATGCTGCATAAACGGTCGTATCTTGATTTTTTCATGGCTTTAAGGAACTACAGATTTGAAAGTTTGGTATTAATTTTGCTGTGCCCTTACAGGGTTTATGTTGAAGCCATAAATTATTTTTAAGAACTGTTGTACAACATAAATTTGCCATAAAGATAATTTGAATTTGAATTACAACTCGATAGCTCTACTCGTTCCTGAGAAAAAGGGTCATGAGACAGGCATACAGACGGACAACGAAATTTTCCTATAATGGTTCCGTTTTTTAGGAACGAAACCCTAAAAAATGTGATTTTTTTGTATTTAATTTACTTTAATTTGACAAGTTGTATTTTTTTTTGTAATTAAATGCAAAGTTTAGTGACAAAGTGGTACCTGACTTAGAATATTAATTATTTTTTCCTTAGAAGTTAATATAATATAGAAAAACCTACTTCCAAATTGAAAAATATTTACTTTACTATCTAACATAGTGACAGCACGTATTTTTTTATTATTAAACACGTCAAATAGAAGTTCTTTTACTTAAGCCCCCCAAGTGGTACCCTAATTATACTTCCATAGGGAAATGATCGTCAAACCACTAAACTTAACACACGAGAATTACTTTAAAAATAACATTAAGTATTGTTAATTATGGTTGGAGCTCTGTGCTCAAGTATATTTGGGCTGATTTTGTGATATAACTTAAAAAATATATATTATTTAGTTGGTTTTTGTTTATGAGAATTATTAGAACCGATTTATAAGAATTATAGTATTTTCGATTAAACACATAGAAAATATACTTTTTGTCATCGTTAAAGCATTTACCCCGTTCTAACCAGTATGCGTGTGCGAGAGGGACCAAAGCGTTTATGTGCGCGAAAAACGCTAGCGTGCTACTGTAGCTGGTTTTACTTTACAAAGCGATAATTACAATTCAACTCACATGGGTAAATGTTAACAGTCACTGCCGGGCTGCCATGAATGAAACTTGGCTCCAGCTTAGAGGTGGGCGTTGAATGAACGAACTAGTTAAAATCAACGTTGATCTACTGTTAACAAAACGACCGTCCACCGTCTACGCATGAACTAGTTGAACGTCGAATTCGTATTGTCACTTTCGTCGCGTCGTCGGACTCGTCGGTCGATTCATAAACGGCAAAATTTGAGAGTCGAATAGTTTATTGATACGCGAACTTGTAAAATGTCATTTGGTCGTTTGCAATGTCGAACTATGCGACGCGGGTTAGATAAAAATCTAAACAATAATAATTGATTACATATATACAAAAAATCGAATGAAGTTTTAAATGCACCTGAATAATCCTGTAACGGTGAGTACCATGTTCGTACCTACATACTAAATCATTTTTGTTTTTTATATAAGTGCAGCCGAACTTTATTCAGCTTGGAAAAAAAGCATGAAGAAAAGTTCATTTGAGAATATAAGTACAACATTGTAATAAATTAAACAGTAAAGTAGATTTTTTTCCAACGAAATCAAAATAGTAACTAGTAACGTAGTAAATAACTGTTTTACTACTCGTTATTGCCGTCCGAGCGTCGATGCTACCGTTTACATAACTCCAGCTGATGTTATTTTTGACTCAACTAGTCCACAGATTCAACTTGTTAATCGACTAGTCGACGAACGATCGTCGACGGTCTCGTTTGTTAACGAAAAAAGCGTCAACGACCCACCTCTACTCCAGCTAAAGAAAGATCTCACCGAGTGAGCACCAACAATTTTCGACGTTCATTTGATCCAGCCTCTCCTCTAGTCACCAGGGTACCCTTCGTTATAAAACATTGCCACCTCACAACTATCAAATCCACGCAAACAACGAGTTGCTGTACTAAGAATTAGTAACGCCATCTTTTAGTACTTTTAATTTCTAGATCAGAGGGTGTATGGATCAGGTTTTTTTGTACATTTTTTGTCTTTATCACAAGATTCACGAAAAATTATATCCGCGTTAAACGCCAATTTACTGCTAGCACGCTAGCTTTTATCGATGACATTAAGCATTTATCCCGTTCTTACCAGTTCCTATGCGTTTGCGAGAGGGACCAAATCGTTTATGTGCGCGATAAACGCTAGCGTGCTACTATAGCTAGTATTGGCTGCTAGTGCTGCAACATTTGTGGGTAGGTAGGTATATAAAAAATGAGTGCGATGTATCTCCCCTAAGCTACCATGGCCACAAAATAAAATTAACACCAAAACCAAAACCAAAAATAAAATGTAAGCCAGCTGTGTTCCATTAGTGTTAAATTTTCAATTACAAAGAATTCTTCGTATTGAGAATTCAAAGTTATGCAACAAGCCTTATTATTTATCTGAAAGCCATAGACAACGTCATAAGGTGACGCCACGTAATTAGGCTTATATTAAGTCGTAGCGAACGTACAACTTGTAACAAACTTAAAATTGTTTTGATTATTTGTTCTAGCGACATTACTTATCAAATTATTTATTTACATCCGACATGATGTCGAAACATAAATGCCTTATTTTGGTAAGTGAGAACGTACTAAGTATATCCGACGCAGGCGCCCTCTTGCGTTTACCACCAAGACCATCAGTTCCAATACATTATTCAGAGTCAGAAATTGTTCGAAATTCAAGATGGCCATGTGTCACGATGGTCTCTTGAAGAGTTCTCGCTAACTTTATTTGTTTTGTGTGAAAATAGTGTTTTTCCACGATGGCTGACTTAAGTGTTGATATATCAAAGTTACCGGACGAGATAAGAGATAAATTAGCTGAATTGGACTTAGAGCTATCTGAAGGTAAGAGTGCAGTAACTTGCGGATCACCATAGATCGATAATTCGTTAATTTAGTTTATTTTGTTCACGTTATTATTGTCCGGTCGTGTATCTGGGATCGCGATGATTATTTCGGTTGACGCGTTTATTATTTGTTAGTGGCGGCGAACAGGTTTTTGTAGTATTGACGCAATCTGTAGACAGCTGACGATGTTTTTAGCGTACCTAATACCGTGCGCTAACAAGCATCTTGTATTTTCTTTACTAGGACCTGATAGTGATATCGGTGGCTCACGCTCGACTTGTTACGTGCATTGTCACACATCACCTGTCAAGGAATGCAATTGTATGCACGATGGGGTATTTAACTGTCGTGATACATTACAACGCTCTTAAGAAACTTCCACCGTACAATGTTGCACTTTGCACTGTTTTCGCGTGATTTCGACAATAAAGAACCCTTTTTTAGAGACCAAACTACGTGTTTTATGTGTTCCAAATTGTTTGATCCTCATTAATTTGGTGTTATTGACTTCAAGCCTGACTGCAGCAAATATGTCATACACTATACTCATTTATACTTATATTTAACGTCTTGCTACTGGATTACTCATGTCCTTTATAAATGGTAACATACATCCAATTTAGGTGTCAGTTTTATATGAATATGTTGCATTGTACTCTAAAAACGTCAATTCAATTTCATTATAATGTTATCATCTCTTTCACTATCATAAGATAAGTGTTTTCTTAAAAGTAATGAATCATAACATTCGAAGCATTTGCAGTTTGCAGTTCATACCTATGGCTATTCAATAATAACAGTAACTTAATAATTCTAACTGTCATATGATTGTTGGCAACAAAGACATTTTAATACTCCTATCTCTAATTAGTATACTAAATGTACTATCTGTACATAAATAATAAACCTAGTTTGATTCTCTTAACCCCGTCCAAAAGGGTCATCTAGACAGGGCTGCCAACCCTACTAGATAGTGCAGTACCTGTTATATTAGAGCTCTATTTTTATCTATCTACCTAATTACACTAATCTAGATCTACAATAAAAAGGGGTAGACAGAACAAAAGGTGGTCAGACGACATTAAAAAAATATCTGGGCCTCTATGGCTACAGTTGGCTAAAGATAGAGAGAGTTGGAGAAGGCTGGAGGAGGCCTTTGTGTCTGAGGGACACGCTAATTAGGAGTCCAGACTATTTAATTTAACTTTATTATGTACAACTTTGTTCCCATATTAGTAAATAAAAGGCATTGAAATTGAAATTGAAGATCTACAATAATATAATAAAGAGGTCAACTTTGTTTGTTTGTATGTAAGGGGTAATCTCTGAAACGACTGAACCGATTTGAAAAATTATTTTACTAATTGGAAGCTACACCATTCCTGACGAACATAGGTTACTAATTCCACGCGAATGAAGTCGCGAGCGTTTGCTAGTTAAATATATACATAGTAGGCGAAACTACCATATTATTGACATCTATGTAGTACAAATTCAGTTCAGTTAGGTGGCCAGATCAAAAAACAACACCAAGATGAATTATGCTTAATTTCGTCATCTTGTTTTTACATGTAATAGCCTAAAATGTTCTATATATTATAAATAAAGTTGACAACACTACCATGTAGGTTCAAAATCAAAAACATTGTACGTAATAGCCGTTATTAAATTGTGATCAGGTTTGTTATGATTTACATCAGTTTCATACTAAAAAGGTGGAAATGGAAAAGAGGTCGGCCAAAGAAAAGGTGGGAGGATATATTCAGACAGCGTTGTGGAGCAATATGGTTGAGAGTTGCCAAAGATAGAAATATATGGAGAGAACTTGGGGAGCCAAAGAGGCGACTTCCATAATGGACTAAATTAGTTTCAAGAACAAAAGTATGTAACCAAAATTATGGTAGAATAAAGGCCTTTTTTATTTATTTTATTTATTTATCAAACTGAAATTAAACTGAAAAAAATTGTGACAAAACCATTGCTAAAATTATTAATATCAGTTTAGCAATGGTTTCAGTAATGTACTGGATTATAATGAAATGATAATAAGTTAATAATAATGGAGTTGTTTGGTAGCTTAGTAGCTTAGTCAGTTAAATTCAATAACATAATAAGAAAAACACATACATACATGAAAAGTTTCACACTTACTTGAATAAGATGTTGCTGACTTTGCTTCTTTATGACACAATTGTTTTTTTTTATTTTGACACTAAAGTACTGTAGGGGAAATATATTCACGTACCACCTTAGAACCCTATCGTAATGACGCGACGCGTTAAACGCCAGGCTATGTTATACAAATGTCATGCGTATGTTTCTTCGACTAGGTTCTATGGTGGTACAGTCAAGGAATTTAATTTCCAACCCACCTAAGGTTCAAAATCATCTAGCAAATTGTCACCATAAGAGCTAACTAGAGCAAGACGTTAGTATGACATATCGTACTTAATGCATTGCGAATGTCAGACGACATTTCAGCGAAATGGGTAGAGAATTAAATTCTTTGACTGTACGTGTTTCAATTTCGTTGAATGTAGATGCTTGTAAGTGAAGACATCTGAACCAATTAGCACCTTGTGGCTGTAACATTATCAATACTCACTCATTGTTATGACATACAATTATTTAAAAAATTAAAGGAACAAGGTGATAAATTGTCGAAATATTAATAAATTAAATGCAACTAGTGCTTTGCATAGATCCCTTCTGTAAAAAAATCTTTTAGGGACAGTGAAAACTGTATAAAAATCTGTTTCGTGGTTTAGAATGAGTAGGCCGCTAAAGACATCAAGACAGACAGAAATGAATAGTGACTCTGTTTTACACTATGTAGAGATGACAATTTAAATCATATTCATGCAGGGAATAGCTTGGATAAATGTTAATAACTACTTTCAGGAGCAAACTTAGAACACAAAAATATTTTACGATGTAATATTGAAGTATAGTTTGTTCCTTATTCCTTGCTTTAGCCTCGTAAAGCCCACGTTAAATTTCGTTCTATGAATTTTGAACCATATCGTTTTAGACAGTGAGTTCAACATCAGTTTGACATTTGTACTATATTTAGGACTTGGGGCCTTACGAGGTTAGGGGGTCGTCCTTAAATTACGAAGATTTTTAACTTTTCAAGACCCCCCCTTCCTATCTGTTTAACACGGGCAGTCAGGTTTGACTAGACCCCTCCTCCCCCCGATAAGGGTGACTTAATTTATGGATGATCCCGTGAACTGAAATATGCAATCTGATTAGTCCGCCATTCTTTAAATTTAAAATTAAAATTTATTTAATTTATTTGGAAGGATGAAAGTAATTTAATACAAAATTTCATCACCAACATTTGTTTAGTACATTGTACCCTAGAACGCTGTAGATTCAACTGGTCAAATATATTTCCAATATGAAATACAGTGAACACTGATGAAATTAAAACATACTGAAATAGTTGTTTTTAAAGCCCATGTTTAGGTTTTTCTCACAATCACTTGTGCGCTATGAAATTATTAGTATTCGATATTATAAGATTTGCTGTAAAATATCCCTTTCCGTCCTTTTTCATTTATTTGACAAAAATATATTCAATTATTCCCAAATTTGAAAGAATTCCTTGATAGAAGAAAAACTTTTCTTTTTCCTTTTTTTCTTCAATTTTTATTTTATTAATTTTCATGATAGTAAAATGACAGGCTGTGTTAAAACTAAAATAAGAAACTATAATTTTATGAAGATTCTCGTCTGGTTTTTGATATCTGCTGCAATGCCGTGCGATGCGATTTTTTCCTAACAAAGCTAAAGCCACATAGAAAGAGGCGCGTTTAGCGGCAAGCGCTTCGATAGCGGCACATCCCAGTGAACGAACGTACGGTGAACTGTGGCGCTGGCCACACCGCGCGCTTACCGACACGCTATCCGCCGCTATAGTTACTAGGAGAACCCTAGTCATGACTCTGTGCACACCACCGCCTATGTGGCTTTAGCTTGAAACTATTTGTATGTTATATGATGATTATTATAAAATGCTTTGCGATTTATAAAAACAAAGAGTGATTTTTAATTTACTTCTGCAAGATGTTTTTGGGGTAATGGGAAAAGCTGCTCGAAATTACAAATAAACCGATATCACCATAGTCATATAATTTAAGGGATCAAATCTTGTGGGTGGAGTTTCTGCTATACCTCATTTTTCTTTCCAAGAACTTGACTTCATGATACTACGACATTAACTTATTCTTAAACAACAGACAAATTTACAAAAAAAAGGGAATTGTGTCTTCGACTTGATAACACATGCACCAAATCCAATTTTAAAGATATCAAAGTCAAAGTCAATATATTTTTATTCAGATTAGGCTTACAAGTAGCACTTATGAATGTCAAAAAATTTACCACCGGTTCGGAAAAACCTCTAATGAGAAGATACCGGCAAGAAACTCAACAAGGTGTAATTTTTTATATAAATCAAAATTACAATGTTATTTTACATCTTAAATATTTAAAAATTTAACAATTTAACACAGTAGGTGTACAATATTTGGAGCCAGGGATCGCCAATACAAATCGGAATCAGAAGGTGTTATATGTCTATTTCGTTTTGCAAACTTCGGTCAATGACGCACATGGGCGTCGTTGGCATTTGAGTGCTAATTTGCTTTACTTATTGATTGTACAGTCGTACCATTTGAATCGTGACGCACTGTTGAACTTTTTCACAATAAATGCATAATGCTTTTCCTCTATAGGCATTGGAATGCCAGTATGACGTTTATTGTGAGTAAGTTCCACAGTCAGTCACGATTCAGCGGGTACGGCTGTAATATTATTTGACTTTAATTTCGTTATATATATCTTAAGTTTAATAGTTTCTCGTCCTTGAACTGCTGTAGAGGACTTTTCGAAGTTAAATTATTGTAATCGAAATTATTTATTTTAAAATTTTTTCGTATTTTCTTTTTTTGTATTTTTTTACATTCAAATTTCCGCCACATTACCGCTAACGCTAATTTTTTAGCGGTAATGTAGCGGTAAACTGGAATACGCAAGGCACGGAATGCTGATGTTGCAGGTTCGAACCCTGCCATTACCCTAATTTTTCTTTGTGTTGTCATTCATTATATAGCATTTTAAATTTACTTCTCGAAGTTCTTTCTAGTAAAAAGAAGCCTATCTTTTTTATATTCACTTATTTCACAGATTTTACGCCGAACGCCATTTCATACCAATTACCATACCAATTATCTTTGAACAGATATTACGTATTACATAAAAACTTTATACGTATTTGTAAAATACGTAAATCTAGGCCGTAACAATAGTACCTACATTTTTAATAGATTCAGGCGTTACTCTGCGGAGGTCCATATTAACAAACTGGAACAAATTAAATACCTTGCTATTCCGCTAAACCGGAGTTTTGGCTGGTTTCGCGGAGTAGCAAGGTAATTTGTTCCAGTTTGTTAGTACATTTTTGAAAATCTATATCAATAATATTAAATTACAGTAATTTTTAGTTACTAAACTGAAATTGCATTCATCTTTTGTTTTAAATTTCGAAAATGTGCTCTCGTCAGTTCCCTAGATTTTTGCATCTTCTATTTAATACGACGACAAAGTTTCAACGGAATTTATCAATTCAGTTTGAACTTCTACTACAACTCATAAATTTTTATTAAACTGAATCGATCCGTTTGAGACGGGAATTTCAAATTCTTTAGATTTATACTCTTATTTATTGTAGCTAAATGGTGTGATTTTTAGGGTACCGTATACAAAGGGACCAAACGGGACCCTATTCCTAGTCCGTCCGTCTGTCACCAGGCTGTATCTCAAGAACCGTGATAGATAGACAGTTGAAATTTTCACAGATGATGTATTTCTGTTGCCGCTATAACAACAAATACTAAAAAACAGAATAAAAGAAATATTTAAGGGGCTCCCGTACAACAAACTTTGTTTTATTTGCGGTTTGGTGTTTTAGTTTGTCAGTACGCCATTCGTTCAAGTAGCGGACGGTCGTACTGTTCGATCTTGATGATGCCTCGTATAGAGGCGAAACGCGCGTCGATCGTGTAGTTTTAGTGTTTAGTGGTGTTGGTGTGTAGTTGAGTCTGTGTGATATATGTTGTTTCGTGTGGAAGCGGAGGAGGGTGGGTTTTTGCATGAACATATATATGTCGCACAGACGCAGCTATTTTGCACGAGCCCGGCACTGGTTTCGCGGAGTAGCAAGGTAATTTGTTCCAGTTTGTTGATTTGGAATGGACCTCCGCAAAGTAACGCCTGAATCTATTAATTATTTATTTGCGGTTTTTATAGATAATGGTACGGAACCCTACGTGCGCGAGTCAGACTCGCACTTGGCCGGTTTTTATCAATACGAGTACTTAGATTTGTGATAGTATATGTATAACACTGTTTTTTAAAGGCACTGCGTTATGTTTTTGGAAGTTCAAGCTGCTTACTTTAAATATTTGTACATTAAATACGTGATGGTCGGTTAAAGCAAAAACGGTAACATTATTTGAAATTGGTAACTTGAACTTCGAAAATGAAAACACAAGCGTGTAAAAAAACAGCCATTTATTGTCGCAAAACGGCTCGGGTTGTTTAAAAGTTATATCATTAAGCTACACTAAATTAATTACTGCGTTTTTAAAGTTTCCGCCTCGGACAAAGCGATCCCCTTAAACGCCGTGTGGCGCGCTGCAGCTTAAATGCTCTTAAATTGCGAGTAGTAAATAATAGTACATTATGATACGGGTGTGCTATGTTGGTCATTGTACCGTAGGGGAAATACATTCACGTACCACCTTAGAACACTGTCGCAATGACGCGACGCTTTAAACGCCACGCTATGTCATACAAATGTCCAGGGTATGTTTCTTCGACTAGGTGCTACGGTGGTACGTGTTTGGATTTCCTTGATTGTACTTTTTTTTTTTTTATTCAACATAGGAAGGCAAACAAGCAAGTGGGTCACCTGATGGTAAGTGATCACCACCGCCTATAGACACCTGCAACAACAAAGAGAGTGCAGATGCGTTGCCAACCCAGAGGGCTAAGATGGAATACCTCTTGTGCCAGTAATTACACCGGCTGTCTTGCTCTCCACGCCGGAACACTACAGTGCAAGCACTGCTGCTTAGCGGCAGGATTAGCGAGCAAGATGGTGGTAGCGATCCGGACGGACCTTGCACAAGGTCCTACCACCCGCAAAAACGGACTTGAGACGGTATTAATCGTGCAAGTGGTACCCGAGCGCGCTAAGAGAACCGAGTGTCTAATGAAATGATTAATGCACACGCGTTTCATACGACGTTTTTTAACACATTATTTGTATTGTTATTAACTTTTTCGTTAGTATTTAAATAAGTAAGTAAGTAAACACTTTATTGTACATAAAACACGGTACATAATATTACAATTAAAATAAAATAGTACAAAGGCGAGCATATCCCTGTAAGGGATCTATTCCAGCCAACCATCATAAACCATCTCTCCGGTAAGCTGTCTGCTACCAGCGCAAGCCTATTCGAAAAATGAAAAATAAAACTATCCTGTAATTTTAGATCGCGTGTCCTGTAAAATAGGCACAAAATCAGGGGGGTTCCACTCCGCACTGTAGGTACGCTCGACCGCCTTGCCTATGGCATAGGCAAATCGCAGTAGGTTGTAGGCTTGCCGCCCGCTCGCTCGCCCCCGCCGTATCAGTGTAATTGAAAACGAATGCCGCGCAACCCTAACGTGTTGCTGGGAGTAGCGGGGTAAGGCGGGCGCGGGCGGCGCGTTCCTCTTGACTCCTGCCGCCTGGCGCATGGTGTATGAAGTAATATGAACTTTTTAGAGTGTTAATAAAGTTGGAATTCGTTTAATCGCGGTCGTAATAGAGAAGTTTCTGTACTATTATTTATTCTGTGATACAGGGGTCACTCTACTAGCAAGTGTGTTGAGAATATAGCGGTAATATTTAGCTAGTTGAATACGGTTGCTTTCAGGATAGCATAACGTTGCAGCAAGGTTCTGCCTCCCCGTCGACCCTCGTATTGTGTCAATGGGTTAATACTCGATTAGGCCGCCGCCGCGCCGGGGGACGCCGTGTTTTATGATCATGATAAATAAAATAATCTATCTATGTACCTCTTTACGTTGTATCCAAATGCTGTTCTCCTGGTAAACCAAAATATGTTCCTCTGCAGTAAAAACGTAAAGCTACCACCATCTTGCTCGCTAATCCTGCCGCCAAACAGCACTGTTGTGTTCCGACGTAGAGAGCAAGGCAGCCGGTGCAATTACTGGGACAAGACGTATTTCCACCTTAGCCCTCTAGTTTGGCAACGCATTCGCTGTGTCCATGGTATCCCACTGCTCATTTGCTTTTTATTTTATAAAAAAAAGAATTTTTTTTATGTGCAAATTGAGTAAACGTTTTAGAGTAATTCGCTGGTTATTTGTGATCGATGACGTATCCATGTGGCATTCGTTATCAACGTTTATTAACATCATGGCCGCTTATCGTAGACGCAATCTCATTTTAAAACAGATAAAATGCATGAGATGCGGCCGAATAAACTTATTACTCTCACAACCTATCGCTCATTTAAAAGGATATAAGAAAATATTTACATGGGGAATTATTACACATTTTTCTGTTAAATAGTAAAATGAAAATCCTATAATCTATAATAGTAATAGTTTGTGCAATTATGTTATAGTTTGTACTATTCTACAGATTATCAAAGTAAGGGTTGAAAGTCATTAAGCCATAATAAATTAATTATTGCGAAATGTTTCACATTCCGAAACATTTCGCAATCGAGAGAAACGAAGCGATCCTACCTAACCGCTGATCAGCTTGCTAAGACGGGTAAATCTTAATCTTTATATGTGAAGTCAGCCTTAGAAATAGCTAACCACATAAGAACCTTGTCGTAGTAACGTATGAAATGAGTGTTGAATTTGTCACATTACTGACAGCGACAGGCACTAAATTGTTCAACTACTTCTGAGGCTGAGCGTACCTAGTATAGAGTCGCTAGTTTTTTCCTGCCTGTCCGAAATTTCTATAGTGTATCTTCGGCCGCCTTCTCCTCCTAAACCACGCGACCGATTTTGATGCGGTTTTCACTGTCATTTAGATATTTTTATTGGGAAGGTTTTTCTGTGCATTTTATCCCGATTATGCGAAGCCGGGGCGGGTCGCTGGTCATAACTTAAGTTTTAAACCGCAACTAGATACACAGCAAGTCTGCTAATTAATGTTCTGTCAAACAGCGGAGCGAGTAGAGTGCTCATAAATATATGAAATCGACTCTATTGTCAAATACACTTGGCGTGTTCAGTTATTTTGACCACTTCTATTGTGTATCTCGATTGCGTTTTGTTGACATAGTTAATTTAATTGGTGCATGAATCTACATCTACACAACTATATAAAGAGGTAAACTTTGTTTGTTTTTTTGTTTGTATGTAGGGGGTAATCTTAGGAACTACTGAACCGATTTCAAAAATATTTTCACTAATAGAAAGCTACACTATCCCTGACGGACATAGGCTACTAATTTTACGTGAACGAAGTCGCGCGCGTCCGCTAGTGTAATATAAGCATGATTGGTAGGTACTAAATAATAAAACCCTGTATATTGAAGGAAACAAAAACATTTGTACGCTTAAATAGCAAAACATAGAGATGCCTAAATCTTATATCTTAAAGATCTATGCTGTATGTACACATTTGTTCCATAAATAAAAGTATTCTATTCTATTCTATTGTATTCAATGTCCGAACCTGACTGTTCAAGGCCCCATTGCAGAAATATGAGTAATCACAATTTATTTAAACAATATGTAACTGAATTGTATTTTCTTATATTTTTGCGACTTGTAGACATTGAAATAAAACAATTTAAACGGTTTATGTTGCGTGTGTATTGTAACGAATCTAATTCCCGACGTGCCCGTGAACATGGGACCTGTAAAGGGCTCGAAACGTCGGGAATTAGATTCGTTACAATACACGCGATATAAACCGTTTAAATTGTTTTATTTCAATATGTAACTGACTTTGTGACCGTTTTTAAGTTCGTCGTTTATGGTTATTATTAGAGTGACACGTTTGCAATACAAATTGGGTCGGTCGAGGTTAACAGCCGACCAATCATATCAACGGATTGGTTGCGTACGAGTAAGGCTGGAACCCCACTGCGGCGCACGCTATGCATGTTTCATAAAAAATAGCTAGCGTGGGTGTTGCAGAAAACTCTCCAAAAGGTGGGAATGTTATCGGTTTGTTTTTCACTGAACATTTTGGAATTTTGGCAAAGTTGCCGTCGACACAATCTTCTGATACATGTGTCTGTCGATAGGAAAAGTTTTAATGAACACGTGTCTTAGAATATAAATAAAGAACGTTATTTTTTGTTATGTTGTTTTAAACTTCGCGATTCACACACATATTATTAACGTCTATCGGGACTGACTACATACACTAGACATATCGCTCAATTTGTGCGCTGAAGTCGCCCGAATCATAGATTTTCACACATTTTTGGCGTGTCATCTGACTAATTTGTGTGAAAGTTGTGATTTTTCAAGTCACCTGAAAATATCTGAGGTAGCCTAAAAGGCGAAAAGTAGCCTAGGCCTAACCTGGAATACCGCTGACTGAACGCCACTACGTTACGGTTTATTAACCTCGACGTTTCGACCGTAACGATTCTGCTCGTGACCACGGCCATTGCAACAGGGTCGAAACGTCGAGGTAAATAAACAATAACGTCGCGTTAAAGTCACTATAGAAGTTATTGATATATTATTTTTTGTTTCACTTTTTTGCCATTGTTATTAAGTGTAATTAATTAAGGATATGCTCGAACGAAATACAAATATTATTTATGATACGTTATCCGTTTCAACCTACGGTATGTCGGGCGGCTGTCCGTTAATTACGTGATGTATTTTTAACTTTCCTGGAGCTATTATATCGACCACAGTTGACCTCATTTTCAAAATAAATTACGATTTACACGTGCCACACTGAACCTACAGTCAAGGAAATTGAAACACGTACCACCGTAGAACCTAGTCGAAGTGACATACGCATGATATTTGTATGACATAGCCTGGCGTTTAACGCGTCGCGTCATTGCGAAAGGGTTCTAAGGTGGTACGTGAATATTTCCCCTACTGTACATATATTGCATGTATACCTAGGTATCACCACGACATTTATTTGACAACCAATAAAAATTAACTATTCTGTGAAGGTGGATTTAGACCAAAATAGTAATTTATACTATACCTAATTCTAGTTTCCCATTTTGCACCCATATTTTATACCAAGGGTACGAATTCCAACGACATTTTTAGATTCCTTGTAACAGAATTTTCTTTCAATTTTTATTTTTTAACGTTTATCGTTCAAATGATTAAATTTGCCCTGCCTGGCATTATCCTAGATTTTTCTATGTGTTGTTATTACATAGCATTTAAACATTCTTAGAATCACCGCCGACCAACAAAACAATACACCAGAGCAGTGTTTCTTAACCTGTTGTTGTCGGACCCCTGGGGTCTGCGAGCATATGTATGGGGGTCCGCAGTTCCATAGATATGGAGCATTTAACAATCATAAATAAATGCCACCAAAAGTCTTGTAATTGCTACGCACTCATATTTTTTTGTAATTTGTACTAAAATAAACGGTCCGAAACTTATTGCTGCTTTTTTTATTAAGGGGGTCCATAAAATTGTGCTTGATTTTCTATGGGGTCTGTGGACAAAAAAGGTTAAGAAACGCTGCACTAGAGCATCTTCGTGTCTGTTTACTCCAAAGAAACTGAACAGTTCACACATGGAATGCTGAGAACGTTTGGTCTGAACCCACCTTAACAATTACTCTTTCAAATGCAAATAACTCTATCTAATTAAATACCTAAATGCGTATGCGAAGAAAATAAATAATGAGGCGGGGGTGTCAATATCTGATATGGAAACACCCAGTGACTTGTTATTAATAGACAGGTTATACCAATACAAAAACTACAAGAGAAATGATCCGAATGCAGTGGCGAACACACATTTCCTTTTTACTTTTACGCACACATAGTGAACTGTGTAAAAGGGAAAACGTGATTAAAACCCTAGAAACAAAGAAGACAGCTAGTATTTAACTGTTGAGAATATTTTTTTCCAACAGATCAATCACGGCCTTGCTGGGTTTCGAAATTTGGGATTGCCCGCAAACACACAGCTTAGGTTAACATGCGCACCGTTCGCTTGTTGCTTTACGACTGAGGACACTGGTGCTATTTAACTCCTATTTGGAGCTCGCTACCGCAGCGCTTGTAACCTATCAACCTGTTTTAATATCATTGTAAACACCTCTTTAATTGGCACCTAAGGTACCAGATTCTGGCACTTAAGCCTGGGCCTTGGTGTAACATTGGAGGGGTGCCGTCTGCCGGCAACGAGTGATTCCTATCGTTCAATAGCGAATATGCATTTCGAAGCAAATGGGATAAGCGTGCCAAATTGTTGTACATCATCATCTTCTTTATCTTTATCTTTACATTGCGGGGCATCATCGTCTTGCTCATTAATCCTGCCGCTAAGCAGCAGTGCTTGCACTGTTGTGTTCCGGCGTGGAGAGCTAGACAGCCGGTGCAATTACGTGCACAAGATGTATTCCATCTTAGCCCTCTAGGTTGGCAACGCATCTGCAATCTCCTTGGTATTGCGCGTGTCTTTAGGCGCTGGTGATCACTTACCATCAGGTTATAAAAAAAAATACATGGTACTAGCGGACGCCTGCGACTTCGTTCGCGTGGAACTAGTAGCCTCCGTCTGCCTGGGTTAGTGAAGCTTACAATCTGTGAAAATATTTTGGAAATAGGTTCAGTAGTTCCAGAGTTTACCCTCTACATACAAACAAACAAAAAAGAAACAATCAAGCTTTACCTCTTTATTTAGTAAAGTATAAAGTAATATACTATATTTCTTTCTTAAATATCTCCTATACAGTCGACCAAGTAATTGCTTGACCACTTTTGAACTTTATCCCTTTGCGATACGGTCGAAAAGTGGTCAAGCTATTTCTTGGTCAACTATACATGACCCAGTTACATTTTTTTTATATATATAGATTGCCATAACGAAAGTAACTATACCCATCGAAGCGCGAATAGATCGTTTCTTGTCATTATTTATATCTTGTACACTGTTTTATTGGTTTTTTTTTTCTTAAATACCTGAAGTAGAATAATGACTTCCTGTTCCTGCCTAATTATTTTGTTTTCTCACACTTTTTGTCGTAACTGTTAAGTATAGCACCTACTTATACATACAGTCAAGGAAATTGAAACACGTATCACCGTAGAACCTAGTCGAAGAGACATACGCATGACATTTGTGTGACACAGCCTGGCGTTTAAGGCGTCGCGTCATTGCGATACGGTTCTAAGGTGGTACGTGAATATGTTTCCCCTACTGTACCTCAAATAATTGATAGATTCAGGCATTACGTTGCGGAGGTCCATTTCGATAAACTGGAACAAATTACCTTGCTACTCATTACCTGCTAGTTAGGTGCGTTTGTGCGACATATGTTTTTTGCATGAACGTATACATATATGTCGCACTGACGCAGCTAACTTGCACGAGCACGGCACTGGTTTCGCGGAGTAGCAAGGTAATTTGTTCCAGTTGGTTATATATACTTCGGTTTCTTATATAAGATGAGAAATGTAAAAAATCCTAGTTTTTATAAGTGCTGTTTTAAAATGAATAAGAGCTGCTAACATAGATATTAAATATAAATCATGTTACTTCAGTATAATCTATTTGAAAACGGCTGTTTGTATATTTTATTTTTGCGCTTTTGCGTATAGTCGACCAAGAAAGTGCTTGACCACTTTTCGACCGTATTACAAAGGGATAAGGTTCAAAAGTGGTCAAGCAATTACTTTGTCGACTATACACACTTATGGGGTCAAAAGACAAATGGGAGCCATTTTTTTTAGTTTTTTAACTGTCTGTTAGCAAAAACTGATTTAAAAGCATATTTATGAAATACTACGCGAAAACTAGAGGGGGGGGGGGTCTTAGCATTTATTACGGGTGGTAAGAAATGGGTCACAATTGAGTCTATAGGTTTCGTCTGTTTCATAAAAAAATCTTCTTAGCTTGAGCGGTTTTGTGAGAGCATCTGTTTATAACTATGTATAAACAACTGTTTTGCAATATCAAGGTTTTTTTGTGGACGAAACGACTTATACGAGTACTTAAATTTAAAAAAACGAGCAGACTATAGAACCTCCTCCGTTTTTTTTCGTCAGTTAAAAATATAACTATGTTTTTTGTTTACCTGTGTATCTGTGTGCAATAAGGTTACATTGATCTTTATTTACCAAATCTATACTAATTTTACGGGTAATTTTTTTTTTTTTTTATGAAATAGGAAGGCAAACAAGCAAGTGGGTCACCCGATGGTAAGTGATCACCACCGCCTATAGACCTGCAACACCAAGAAGATTGCAGATGCGTTGCCAACCCAGAGGGCTAAGGTGGAATGCCTCTTGTGCACACACCGGCTGTCTTGCTCTCCACGCCGGAACACAACAGTGCAAACACTGCTGCTTAGCGGCAGGATTAGCGAGCAAGATGGTGGTAGCGATCCGGACGGACCTGGACAAGGTCCTACCACCCGCGAAAACGTACTATACGTTCAAACCTGTAATCACCTTCGTAGTTGTTGTCGTTCGGCCTTACGAGGTTAATAATACAAGATGGCTGAATATAATTGCTTCGTAACCGCTGCGCCCTTAGTAATTGGATCAGTACATTTTTTGTGTACAAACAAACGCCAATCGCTACAGGTTTCGGCAAGGCTGCGTCGACGCCAACACATTCCTATTATCACATGTAATGTCCATCCAGTACGTGTACTAGAACTGGACGCGCCTTCATTTAATTAATTGACGTAGTATGTTATAACATAACTCTTTGCCTCAGCACCGTTTCGCCTTAAAAAGCGTAGACATTGCCATTATCACGTTATCTGTGGACAGCGATCTGCGCGGATAGATCTTAAACCCTAAACGCTTAACAGATAAATAGCAGGCACAAGCTAAACTACTAGTATAGTTCGTTAACTGTGAGAAAATAGGGAGTCATTAGGTCATCACTAATCCTTCAGCCTACGCAACGCTTGTAGACCAATCTGGTTGCTGAAAATTAGCGGCCTTGATGAGCTGATGAGTAACTATTTCCTACGGCCAACGAATTGTAGGCTGCACGAAGACGAGAAAATAAAGAGTTCTTATGGTTCTTTTTTCCTCACTGAGCGCAATTTCCTTCTATTTATTATAGGGTTTTTTTTAAGGTTGTGCGAACGAGTTAAGGGCGAAAACTTAAATAGATTTTACTACTCTTCAAGAGTAGATGCGCTGGCTGCTTGCGAAAGTGGCGAGCTGGAACTAACGTAATAACACTTTGCCGCGCTAGCCGTGCAGATATACCTAAGCTATTAAGCCTTTTTAATAATGTAATAACAGACTCGCCTTAAGTGGGACTTTTCTATGACCTCGAATTGAAAACTATGACATTCTGTTTCCAGGTGACATCACACAAAAGGGATATGAGAAGAAACGGACCCGGCTACTCGCTCCGTATGCACAACAGCAGCCGCAAGGTAAGTTCTGCTACCACACTGCCAGCACGACTTGCCACTTGGATCGACAGCTTGCTGTCACTTTCTAACCAGTGCTGCGCTAAAGGGACATATGCTGTCGAAGTAAATTCCAGTTGTGCTAAGTTGTGCTGGTTTCCTGCAATGCGATCATTACTAACCCTGCTTGATACTAATATAAGGGTTTCCGCGAGCTCTCACTCGCTCTGTACCATGAATATAAAGCCGTATTTGTCTTTCCGAGTGAGATTCATCTAAGCGTTAATGTGATATGTAGTACTGTGTCTCTCTCGGTCTGACAAAACAGATGTCCGTATGAACGTAGATGTCAATGACACCGATAGTCGCTGACTAGACATCACAAGATTCCATAGGCATCGTTAAAATCAGGACGGCTACCTCCTCCTGGGCTAGTTATAGATAAACGCACTAAGCTAGAGTGCTATACTGAAATGAAATCCGAGATGAAAAGTTGGGGCTAGATGATATTATCTGATGCCTGAAGCCGTCGGGCCTTGATCGTGTTGTCTTAGAGATTTACCAGGTGAAAGTCTCCAAACAACTTGATACTGCTCCTGACCTGACTATAACACCAGATCGTGTCATCTGTAGACCCTTAGTTTCGGTCTCGGATTGCGTTTCAGAGTTTAGCTGCGGCCACACGTGACTGCAGGTACACTACGCAGTGTGTTGAGAGCTCGCGTACCCAGTACCAACGAATCGCTGTCAAGGTCTCGACTAGTGTAGCTGGGGTCAACTGTCAATTGCTCGCCACGATGGCCGCTGGACGGTCGCGAAACGACGCCCCTACTCCGCAACAGGGGTCAAACGACGGGGCCACGACGAATCTGGGCACAACGTTTGCACTCACCCGAGTGCGATGAACCTAAGTTTTTAACCGACTTTAGGGAACTTTCCAGACGCGTTGTTATAAATGGAAATAAGCTAGACAGTTTTAAGTAGCCGCAGACGTGGATGCAGTTGAATGTCCTAGAATTATTCAGATAGAGAACACTATTGAACTTTAAAAAAACGCTGTAAAATCGTTCTGCCATTTTGACTTAAACTGAACACCTTTTAATGCTAAGCGCTGGAAACAAGCTAAGCGCAATGCCAATGCGAATTTCCTATCAAACACTAACTTTTTTTTCTAAAGTTAGTACAGGCAATATTTTATTTGAAAAATGTTTTGCTATATGTCAGTGCGGAGTTTGGTTTTGTAAATAAGAGGCAAAACATTTTATCTAAAATTTGTTTGTTAACTTTAATAATGTGTCCTTAAAAGGTATCGCCAACTCAGTCTAACCTCGAGGTGACACGTAGCAGTAAATCTAAATCGTTACAATTTTATAGAGATTTGTGGCGCTCTGCTTTTTATCGAATAAGCATTGATTGAAGCCTTCACTTTAATGGTCTATTCTGATACTGGCGATGCCTAGGTGTTGGAAGGGCGAAAAGAAACACTTAAAAACTACCAAAACAAGCGCCGGGCTATATACCTGCTCGTAAATCTAAAGTCGGTTAAAAACAGAAGTTTTGTCATAATTTTATCATTTACAATCATGTAAATTATCTCCATTCACGGAGTTCCGTTCGTGGCCCGTGCCGGTTGGCCTATTAAAATAATGACATTAATGATCGACCTTCATGACGAAAATAATAGTTCTACTACGCTTTGGACCTAAACTGGTGAGAGGAACAGCGCTTTGTGTGATTAAATCATCACTTTTACGTCCCGATACAAATCCTGTAGCTCAAGTTAACAAAAATACAAGTGCATTAAGCTTTGCCTCTCTGGATTCGTGGAGAGCCAACGGTCTGGTCAAAGCGATCGCTGCCCGCATCAGGTGTGAACAGCACTTGCTTTTTCCCTTTGTTTCGTTTGACATGTGCGCGATCCAACTGCCCGACCGTGCGTCCTCTAACCGGCGCAGGAACGCATTCAGTTGGACATATCCTTTATGTATGGGAACGGGAATGGCTTCCCTTTTCGATAGAGCTATTCGGAATTTCCAGCAGCATTCCAGTTTTTGGCGATATGTTGAGTTCGAAAGTTCCAGTAACTCGAGCTTAAGTCAGGTCAATTATTGGCGAAATATTGACTGCAGGAATTGTGATTCAAATGCTAGAAGTTGCAGAAGCAGGCTACTGTTTCACCAAAGTGACATATGTCAGGTGACACGATAATTCAGAGTACATCACGTATCGCCTATTTAAGCAAGGCAATACAAAAATTGTTCGACTTAGCTATGTATGTATGACCGCATTGTCGTTGTCATATGTCACCTGTACACTGTACAGCATTTGAATATTAAAGATGTAAAAATAACATTGTAATTTTGATTTGTTAAAAAAATTACATCTCGTGGAGTTTCATGTCGGTATCTTCTCATCAGAGGTTTTTACCGAACCGGTGGTAAATTTTCGGACATTCATAAGTGTTTCCTGTAAGCCTTATCAAAATAAATATATTATGACTTTGACTTGTTGGATAGGTGAAACAGGAAGGGTTCTGGTTGACTTCTAACTATTGGAGACCCTTTTATATTGCATCGACTTTGTCTCATTAAATCACCTTCCTGGATTCGGTGCCCAAAGTGTAGTACTACTGTTAAAAATCGATTTATACCAATGACTGTATTAACACTCCAGCCGCCATCGACAGAGCAGTTTTGTTTTTGTTTTTCTGTAAATCTTCATTTCCCTTTTTTTATCCCTTAGAGCAGTACACTCGGAGACTGAGATTCGCACGCCATCCCTAACGTTTCATTTATGTGTGAAAGTGATGGATATAACGTCCATTTCACAGTGAAGTTTGTGAAGTTTCAGTTGAAGGAAAGATGGACAATAGAGTGTACTGCTGTGTTTCTTTTTTTTAACGGTTTAGTTGGTAACCCACACGCTCGTAAACCACACTTCACGGTCCTGTCCGGGTAGCACACCATGCCGTTCCTTACGCTCAGCGTCGCTTTCATACTAAACCGCATCGAGGACGTTATGGTCGACAAACGGCATGTCGTGCTAACCCTGCTGTATTGGCACGTAACCACACTAAATGCAATCAAATTCTGAACGGCCAGCGAGTCATGCCGTGTCTCATTTGTCGCTCAGTTAATATCTTCGATAGACTAGTGAGCTACGAATAGCGATAAACCGAGTCGCGGCTGCTTGTGCTAGCCGTGTAACCGTAATTAGAGGATGAGGTACTTCCAAAATATGTAACCACCAGTGTCGCCAGGTCCATTTTTGAAAAATCAGTAGATGTAACTAGAAAAAATCAGTAGATGTATGGGGAAAATTTTCAAAAAATCAGTAGATGCATTTTTGATTTTAAAATAAACAGTTTGTATATATTAGGTACAAATACGCATAACTGAAATAGAGATGGTATTGCTTTCTCATCATAATCAAGTAATCATTTTGGCGTAGTGTGTTCAAACCAGTTTATTTCGCTGACTGCGGAGCAAGATTAACTATGTGTTCACCCCATTAAGTCCATTTTACGATGACAATTTTATAGTGCCAACCAAACTATGATAATTTTGTGTGTCATTTCACATAGATTTTATATTACATATCCTCTTTTAAAGATAAGCTAGCATTTGAAAAATTCAGTAGACTCTTAGTTAAAATCAGTAGATCAGTAGAATTATGGAAAAATCAGTGAATCCCCCGAAAAATCAGGAGATTTGGCAACACTGGTAACCACGGCCATTGCCACTTGCCAATCTAAGCCTGCTTAGGTTTAGTTTAGATAATCTAAAACTGCCACTGTACAGAGAGTGGTGACGTTGTGGCGCGCAGGCAGCTATGTCTATACGTTTGATCGGGTCCCCCTTGCATTGCTGTGCAAGGTTAAATACAAATTGAACAGCACAAACATTGCCACCTCCGTTTCACACCACAATCGACCTTTGTACTGGTGGTAGCTTACGAGGGGAGTGAACCCAGCCCCAAAAAGCGTTCCCCATAAAAACGACGATAACGTTTTCCACCCTCTAAACCCTAACCTATGGCAATGATTTTTTGGTATGTTGTCATTATGCCTTAGAACTAGGTTTGTATGTTTTGATTTCTTTATTATTCTTCATAGATTTGACAATGTTTTCATTTCAGGAGTTTCATACAAAACACAAAAGCGTCAATATTTTTGAAACTATTAAGAATATTTAAAAATCAAAACATACAAACCTAGTTCTAGGGCATAATGATAACATACAAAAAAACCATGGCTATAGGTTGAGGTTTAGAGGGTGGAAAACGTTATCGCCGTTTGTATGGAGAGCGCTGGGTTCACACTCCTCTTAAGACTATGGTGTACCCAGCGCTCTCCATACAAACGGCGATAACGTTTTCCACCCTCAAAACCTTAACCTATAGCCATGTTTTTTTAAAGTTGACGTTATGCACTAGAACAAGGTGTTATGTTTTGATTTATTAAACATTTTTTTACAGTTTCAAAAATATTCATGCTTTATTGTTTTGTATGAAACTCCTTAAATGTAAATATTGTAAAATCTATGAAGAATATTTGAAAAAAAAATCCAAATATACAATCATAGGTCTAAGGCTTGACAACATACCAAAAAAAACATTGGCTTAGATTAAAGGTTTAGGGGGTGGAAAACATTATCGCCGTTTGTATGGGGAGCGCTTTTTGGGGCTGGGTTCACATACTTAAAGCTAGTCCGCTTTGTTACATTAGGAGGTGTATGTTCATTGCAGTGTTCAAGCAATCAGCTTTTGCTTTAGGATATTGTACTAAGTAAGAAACCGGTTAGAGGCGGAACGTTCCGCTTATGAAATGGAAACGACCGTTAAGGCGAGTTTTTTTTTGGTACATTAGCGAAGTATAAATAATAATCAATATTCTGTTTAGTACCAGTCCCAATGCTGGACTCATTCGGACGTACCGCTTACGTGATAAAATGCTGCTGATGCTGAATACGTTTTCAATATAAATGTCACAGCTGTTGTACCTACTGCGATTACTACTCGTTATAACACGGCGGCTTCAGCTGCAAACCATTGCAATATTAAGAGCGGTTTAGGTTGCACGGCGTATAAGGCAAAATTCGATGTTTCCGATATTCGGAGCGGTTTACGCCACACGGCAATCCGTGCGATACTCGAACTTCTATTCTTCGAATTGAACAGACCGAACTATTTCAACTGATAAGCGGGACACCATTAATTTAATTAATTGGAAGGTTTCGCTAAGTAGTATATTCTTAACAGGGTCCGCAGTAAAGTAACTCTTGAAACTATGAATTAATTAAAGTGTGTAACTACCTTAAGTCAGCAGTGGAGCTAGGTTTTTTTTTTTTATACAACATAGGAAGGCAAACAAGCAAGTGGGTCACTTGATGGTAAGTGATCACCACCGCCTATAGACACCTGCAACAACGAAGAGAGTGCAGATGCGTTGCCAACCCAGAGGGCTAAGATGGAATACCTCTTGTGCCAGTAATTACACCGGCTGTCTGGCTCTCCACGCCGGAACACAACAGTGCAAGCACGGCTGTTTAGCGGCAGGATTAGCGAGCAAGATGGTGGTAGCGATCCGGACGGACCTTGCACAAGGTCCTACCACCCGCACAGTAGTGAAACACTCGAACGCGTCAAAAATATGCACGGCCTCTTACTCTCTCGACAAGATCTTTTTGGCCTCTTCGTCTTTGTAGAAATATCTGCTAAGTGCTATAGTACATTTCGAAATCCAGTTCTGAAACTAAATCGGAGCAATTTTTAGTTAATATTAAAAATAAATGTAAAAGTATGAAATGCCGTAACGTATAAAGTTGATTAAATACAACCCAAAAAATACGAAAGATATGAAGTTTCATAAAAGCAGAACAGACACATTGCAGGATACGATCCGGGCACTTCGCTGAAACAAATTTTCATGCATACGAATGCGTCTGTCCGTACGAAAGCTTAATATCCGGTAGATGCCACGCCACTGAAGGGAACCGAGGTGAATTTGTTGCCAAAACTAATAATCCTATCGGCCGCTATTGTCTTCGATGCGGATTTCGGACACAAGGGATGGCAACTAGCATCACACTATTCCTCGTTTATAATTTTGGCGATGCGAGGCGTTCAGGCGTTAGACGGACCTGTAATTGAATCCAGCGGTTCGGCTCGGGCAAATTGGCAATCAGCCTTGCTTACCTGCCGTGCTACCTTCATCGATTAGCTCTATATACAGGCTCTTAGACGTTCTAATAAACAGCTTTGCAGTCCAGGCGTTGCTAAGATAATCCAATCGGTCCTAGTGATGCGTACAGTCAGCGTCAAATATACCAGAGCGGGCAAGGTGGTCAAAAATATCTCAACACGCCCGAGCGTATTTGACATTAGAGTCGAGTTCAGATATTTTTGACACCTTACCCGCTCTGGTATGTTTGACGCTGACTGTACAATTGATTTAATCCGAGTTCAATACGATATACGAAGCGCTGGATACAGCATGCACACTTATTTTATGCTCCCCGATTCTCTGTCCATGCGAGATTCGTCTCACATTCGGAGACATATTATAAATTACACGTTTCTAAAGGATTTGACGGTTTTTGTGTGGCCGAGAATCGCCCCGCTGTGTACTCGTAAGTACCTATACATTTTACTCACGTGTCCATCTAAATTATCTCTCATCCCATTCGTGACTGTAATAGCTGGTTATCGTTCAATACCGTACTATAGACGCGTAATATTTCAACATACTGTTACGCACTCGGTGTTTATTTTATATCGGGGTCGCACTAACCGAACGTCTTAGGAGAACTCTGTCCAAACTCCATGCTCGTTGGTTTACTGTGGCAACAAATATTTTGACCACCAAATTACATTTTGAGACTCCAAACTTTGCCAATATAGATTTAAATGATTACCAAAATATATAGTAGTGTTTTTTTTAAATTTGTATTTTAATAAAAATGATTTACTTCTTGTCAATTAACCCATATTATACAGTACAATGCGTGCAATACACTTAAATCGGAAATATTTGATAAATGACACTAAACGGTGAAAAATGCAAAATTAGGGTTTAACTATAAAACTAATTAATTAATTAAGATTAGATACGAGTATTGATTATTTATTAAATTTGTGCGACACTGGGTATTTAATTAGGTACTTTATATATTGTCTGGTATTGGCGTCCTTACACGCTATATGCTATTCAAGCAAACCAGTTGAAATAAAATGTAGGGAGGCTACCACATAAATTAAGTGTTATAACGATACAACTATCAAATGGATCAAAGAACAAAAAAAATTTTTTTTCGGCAGCAGAAAAGACGTTTGTAACACCCAGCTGGACTGTGTTTTTCTAAACACAACGGCGGCGCCGAGCTCGACGCTAGGGAAGCTGTCTTGCTGTAGCGCGCTAGCTCGAGGGAGCGAGAGAGAGTCCGATGCTGATGCGCTTAGAGAATAACAGTTCTGCACGGAGTGGAGAGTCCAAAACATGTAACCCGAGCCTGTGAGGTTGGTGACGACCCGGCAATCATATCGTTATCTCCTTCGCGTGAGATGCACTGCCTTTTTTTACTTCAGTGAAATTTAACTAGCGCCGTTTTGCGGCCGTCATAAAATATTGTAAAACCCTGTTGAGATATTAAAACTTACACAGATATATAGTCGTGCATATTAACAAGCTCTAGATTATTGTAATCGAAATTATTTATTATTATTTTTAATTATTTATTTGAATGAGATAACTTGATTAAGTTTCTCATAGATGACACCGAGGGTAGTTTACCCAAAGAAAAAAAATATCGATAATGTAATGACCGTAAAGACGAAACACATTGAAAAATTCGCAGGGTATGGCAGCGGTAATGTGGCGGAAACTGGAATACGCAAGGCACGGAATGCTGATGTTGCAGGTTCAAACCCTGCCATTACCCTAATTTTTCTTTGTGTTGTCATTCATTATATAGCATTTTAAATTTAATTTGAAGCTCTAGATTCTACGCGACTTCGTTTGTATGCCTTGGCTGGTGTAATCTCCGAATACTAAAGAATAATGACGAAACGAAACTATAAATTGTCATTTCAAAAATGTTCATACATACGCACTTAGGCATACGTATCTTAAGTCACGCCTGTTTTCCGGAGGAGTAAGGAGAGACCAAGGATTTCCACAAGCTGCGATCGTATAACCTTTCTGGATATGTTCAGTAGACGCTTTTTGAACCCGTCGTCTAACCTAACTAAAGACTAACTAACCAAACACCGATTGCAACCTCATTGGGACTCTAGTTATTTTTAGGGTTCCGTACCTTTTTTCTCTAGAACGCGTGGAGGTATAGAGTTGAAATTAATATCAAATACTCAAGTCTGAAGTCCCTTAGAGCTGTAAAAAAATCAACCTTCTAAGTCAACGCAACCAAAAGATACGGCAGTTTGCAATTGCAAAGTTTTTGAAAACCTATAGGGCACTTCCCGTTGACCTAGAACCATGAAATTTGGCAAGGAGCAAGGTCTTACAGCAGAAATAAAGGAATAAATTCGAAAACCATACATTTGTAGTTAGAACACACAAAAAACTAATACATAATATTAATAAATATCTTAAAAAAAAAATTAAGTGTGTTGTATTGTAGCTACTCCTGACGAAACCCTCGGTGCGCGAGTCCGACGTTTACGATCCGTGAAAATAATTAACGTTAGATTTGTAAATATTTCTTGTAACGTTAAACGAATAATTTCCGTAGTTTCTCACCCGTTGGCATGCGAAATGTACTTGTATCGGTTCCATGGTTTCCCGAGCCTTTTGATGTACTAAAAATAGAAATTGCCATTTCCGCCTTTCATCTGTATTGTGAATTGGTTATATGAAACACGTTCGCAAACCCATAAATACAATTCTCTAAGACAGTCTTGTTTTCCGGGATATTTTACAGAACACAGCGTTGAAAGATGGATGAGTTGACGACACCCATCTGCATAATGCTTTTGTCAAGCTTGGTACTCCAATTTGAACGATGATATCTCTCAAACTATACTTTACAGCAAACCAGTAGTTGTGACGCTTTTAAATCGGTAGCCCGTTTGCTTCTACCAACTCCAACTGATATGGGAGTGGATATCAACAGCGAATGCAAGCCAACCTGAAAATAGATCTTGCTTAGATAGATTGAAGGTGGTAGTGATAGATCGTACTCAAGTTCCAGTTTGATACTGGATCAGGTTAACTGTCTAAGCTGGTCGATGCAAGTTAGCCTCAAGGATATAGTAACACCTGTGGACACACTCTATATCTGAAAGCTATATTACTCATCTTTTGAGCAATCGATATGCTTTTCAAGATTCTTTGTGGGGAAATTTTTGACTTTCGAACGCTCGATACTCTGTTGGCAACACCAACACTAGATTAAGTTGGTACAACTGCCATTCAAATTAGGCTGCTTTTGGTTGGCAGCATTGTCATTCTTTTCATTCATACTATACTCCTTTCTTACCACCACGACGGTCGTTTAAATGAAGAGCTCCCGATCCATTTCCGCGCGCCAATCAACGCCGGCTAAAATGTAGGCTCGCGTATTTGATTGGCGCGACGCGCCTGTCTAATGTCGTGCGCTCGCAAGCCAAACATCAATCCGCTGATATGATTGAACAGGGTTGGATTTTATTGCCCAATAGTGCAGTCCACGTCAAGTGTTGCTAACTGTAAGCTGTATATCTTTTTTGTTCTTCACATAGTACAAATTACAGTCGCTACCCGTTCCTATCTGTCCTAAATCCTTATAGTGTTTGTTCGGCCGCCTTCTTCTAAACCACGCAACGGATTTTATTGTTTTATTGTACAAATTCAATGATATTATAATGCATGGATGTATAGTGTCATACTCAATGACTGCAGAAAAACGGCCCGACATGAGAATACAGGCTAACGCCAATGTTACAAATTATTAGTTTACCATTTATAGTCATAGGATTTCAAATTTTACGTCAAACTGCATAAGATAATAACTAATTAAGTTTCTTTGCAAATAAGTTTTTACAAAATAATAGTATTGACAGCAGCGCGGTCGGTCCGACAGACTGACAGCGCGAGCGATGGTCGATTTATTGTACTTTTTGGTTCGACTTTTGATGCGGTCTTTTTTTGAACGCTGAAAAGTCCTTTATTTGTATGTCAGTGTACAAATCATCTCGATTAATCCGTGCGAAGTAGGAGCGGGTCGCTAATCATTTATAAAAGTAACGCAATGCGAGTTTGTTTTTTTCTAACATTTGTCGTACTAGTTGTGGTGCCGTGTAAACTCCAGACACACTCGACCGTGCACCAGGCAGCCTGTATACATGTAGTTTAGTATGATTTTCCCTACATTCTCTAGCGGAGCGTGAACCCGCCGACGTTTTTGCATTTGACGCATCGCCGTTTATAGACCAATTAACGTAATGTTTATGTATCTTGCTGTCCAATTAACGGTTAGGTGGCGTTCTGTTGTATCGGAAAATTGTGGTCATTGGTTAGAATAACAGCCATGTCTAAACCACGTTAATCCTTACTTGTCTTAAGTGGGAAACAACCTTCACACCTATTTTTTTATTATTACCTCGAAATACTGTTTATTTTTTAAATAAAACGTTCTAAGTCTAACTCTCGAAAACGATATTAAGACGATAAAAGGTAAAATTTTAGATTAAAATTTTGTTTACATGATTATACAAGTATGGTTAAACGGAATTTAAAGTTTCTATGTTAGGACATTTTTGCGTTTATGTTGCTTTCGGTACTTTGATGTCACCAAATCAACACTACACAAAGAAATGTCACAGTGTAAGAAGAAGCTCCGTGTAAGACTTGGCCGTCTATTTCGACGAACCAAAGTTTTTAACGAGTTTGCAATTAATTGCACCTGGTCTTATCGGCCCTCTGCACTCGGGAGCACAATACAAGAGTTGCGCCGGTTTTTAAATTCATTTCAGTTTATAATTACTAGAAACCTGAAAACAAAGGAAAAAGTTAAATTGCGGAGTTATGCTCGTATTTAGTTCTGCCGCTGGATACGGCGTTTGTATTCGGTTTTATCAGAACGTTTCGGAACGAGTAAGCGACCAAACTATGAGGATTCAGGACAGACAGGAACAGATAGCGACTTTGTTGTACTCTATTACATACATTGAAAAAATAATAGTACTAACGTCCAGAAACTTCTCTTTTACTACCGCGATTAAACGAATTCCAACTTTATTAACACGCAAAAAAAGTTCGTATCACTTCATACACATTCGCCAGGCCGGCTCGATCTGCCAATGCGCTGCCCGCGTCCTCCTTCCCCCCGCAACTCCCGGCTATACGTTAGGGTTGCGCGGCATTCGTTTTCAATTACCCTGACACGGCGATAAACCTACTATGATTTGCCAATGCTGTTGGCAAGGCGGCCAACAGCATACCTACAGTGCGGAGTGGAAACCCCCTGCTACAGAGTAAGAAAAAATGGCACCAGGGTACCAATTACATATATCACCGTGTATTCACACATAGGCAGGCAACATGTATTCACGGCACACAAAAGAATTTCCATGCGAATCATGATCCGTGAACTGAATGTATACACGAACGGACGTTGTATACCATTGTTTCATATTAGATGTGATGGCCACTAAATTCAAAAACTGATTGGTATCTAAAAAGTGAATCGAAATTATTTAATTCGTACACAAAAGTATGTCTCTTTTTTATACATTTTTATTTATGTAACATAGGAAGGCAAACGACCAGTTTTCTGTCAATTAAAAAACGTATCGAACGGGTCAGCGTTAACTTCTAAGTTATGGGAACATTTTGTTGCAAATACCTTGCAAGAGGCGCTGTCTCTGCTTCCATAGTAAATGAGAAGTTAACTCTAATGCGTTTGTTGCGTTTATTCTAACAAACACTTACACTAGACGCTCAGGTGGTATCAAGTTCACTGACCTCTGCGTCTGATAAGCCGAGGTGAGCCGTTATCATACTGCCCTAAAACCCTTTCGGCATACTACCATCTGCTTAATCTGGCACGAATATGTGTTACCATTTTTGAAGTCAACCAGATCTGGGCAGGAATGTTTAAAATATAGACAGAACTAGTATCTATTCAGCGGACATTCCAGGACATTAATATGATCGTCAAGAAATCCTAGGAGTGTCTAAATTTGAAGCAGAGATAGAGGTAGAAGTTTTTTTTATCTGTTCATCTGTACATTATATTATTATCTTTTCTGTGGACACTATTTGTCAATGTTTTACTTACACACTAGGATTTTATTAATTGTTGACACGTCAAATTTATAAAATAAAACTCAACTTTCAATACGTGCATTGTTAGAAACACATACTCATTTTCATATTTTCATTATACAGAAAAAAGCAAAGTGGGGCCTGTTTTGATTTGAGTAGTTTAGTTTATTTATAGAAGTTTGTTACCTACGGAGCTCATATCAGTAGCTTCGAGTTAGTCTCTAATAGTCCAATCTGTGCCGACCATTCAAATGGAATAACCAGCCAATCGTACACTGTGCAGCGGCGTCCGGTCCTCGGCACTCGTCTCGTAAAACGAAGATTAATCTCTGCTGGGAATCTTCTATATGCGATAGAAATCATGTGCAGCCAACAGCTGTACCCAAGTGAACTGTGTGCTGAATAAATATTAGGGACGTTTGATTTTCAGTCTGATATTAATAGGAGCATTAGTGCTTTTCTTATTGATATAATGCCAACGATATCTGTGAACAGTCAACTAATTAGATTCATAGGCCACTGTACCTTTGGGGTCGCCTATTAGTCACGTGATGTTGTTTAGGTTTTTTTTGTTTTGTATTATGGAAATAAAGATAACAAGAGAATTAACAGGCTAAGTTGAAACGTCAGTGTGGGTCGCAAAACTTCCCACTAACTGCTGCATTCACTCCGCATTACGTCATTATGTACCTAGTTAAGACTTACCCTATAAAGTCCGGGCTAGGGAATACATTCACAGTCCATTCCTTCTTATCAAGTGCGACAGTACGAGAAAATACCTTTATCTGCACACATATCATAAGTGCTCAATAACGTGTTCAAAACCCATAGAAAATGACAAGCATTATTACAACCAATGTTATTATAAGAATTTTCTTGTCTGTGGTAGTAGGTAAATCTGTTCTTTATTGGGTAGTATCTCTTAGTAGTCTGTGTTTATTGGTCATCACATTACCAATATCTCTGACGTTATGAATTTAAATTTGGAACAGCTGTCAAAATTCAAGTTGGTCTCTATTCTAGTATCCATAGATATTAAAATAGTTATCGATACGAAACGTCAACTCAGTATGATTTTTTAATTTAAACACACGACATTTGATCTCGATTGACATGACAATGGACTTCATTCGTTTGTCTATGATTTAAAAAAAACGTTCATCTTGACGGATAGATTGAATTGCCGCCATGACTTGTTGACACTCGTTTGTTGGTTTTTTGTTGTTACGGTTTTTTGCACTTATGATATGAGTGTAGATAAAGTAATGTATGCAACTGTATATAATTAGGCCTTAAAACACTCGTGTGACTCGCTAACGCTCGTTTCATAAAACCACACTCGTGTTTTAAGGCGTCTTATTATATAGAAGTTGCATAAAATACTATTACATATCATAAATATTAAATACAAGCGAAGAATAGCCATTTGATTATTTCAACTCCCACCCCTCCAAAACGCAACGGCGCTCATACTGCTATAATAATAATCCAGCCACGCCAAAACACGACGAGAGTAATCTCATTTGTTGAAAAATGATGTGAGATGAGACGCCAGCTCTTACTCTATGATCCTTGACCTGCTATCCTAAGGCATATATCGACCTTATGTTTACTGGCATAAATGTGTATAGATATTTCTGTCGTGTTGGTAACGTATATATATTTATGATGCTGATAGTACTTCGCTTAATTTTTATTTACTATGTCATTTTCGATGCCGGCCGAAGTCGCATCTTGAAATTGCACTGCACAAAGTTTATTCATTTATTCTTCAAAGCTCTTAGCGCTGGAGTCAAGATAGACAGCAGCAAGAGTGCAGGCTGAATGGCTTGGGAATTGCATTTATTTACTTTAAACTGCATCTCGAGTCAAATCCAAGAAAATATGTCTACAAATTTATAGCCAACTCCTAAGGTCCTAAGGGTATCTGAAAACGTTGTATGCGATTTGCTGTGCCATTTTGCGAATGGTTGAGTACAAAAGTTTGCTTAAAACGACGTTATATTTATTAAAGTTCCCGTAGCTATAGTTTATTTCTTTAGGTACTTAAAAGAAGGTAAATAAAATAGGTCACGTGACTCGGCAAATCAACCAATCAAATCAATCTTTTGGGTCTCCACAGATCCAAAAGATTGGCTTGATTGGTTGATTTGCTATCGTGCACCACGTAGGTACCACAGAACACCACTCGTTACTTAGCGAGCTAACGCTGAACGCAATATGCATTAATATCATTCCATTTCGATAGATACTAGTAGAACAGGCTTTATAGACGCGGGTGCCTCGAAAAAGCCTGGATCCCAATTCTCGGTTCACGCGAGATCAAACTCGCATTCGAGATACGTTAAAACTGCTAATGTAAAAAGGATCAGACAGTCGTCGCCGTAGGCTGCGTTTCCATCAGAGATGTTCGAGAATGCGTAGCGAGGGATGTGTTTGTAAAGAACCAAAGAGCCGTTTCCACCAGAGCTGTACTGACCGAGGCGAGGTAAATGAAGCGATTCTATTGGTTCTTAAAAACACATCCCTCGTTACGCATTCTCGCACATCTCTGGTGGAAAAGCAGCCTTATGCTTCGTTCCTTTAATCAAACAACCTATGCCGTTCATTTTGCGCAAACGCATCGTAAAATACTGCTGTATGTTTGCCACACTAAGAAACCAGAAAGTAATCCACAGTCAACCGATTCATAATAGAAGCATCACGTCTGCCAACAGCGCGACTGAAATCCCATTTTCGTAAAGGGAATAAAGTTTTGTCACATATTACTCGCGTTTACCGTTTTCTCCGAGAAATAGTACCAAAGTGAATATGGAAAATACAATTTGCTAGAACGCGCATACAAAGGAAGCTCTTAAAGTTTCTATTAACTACGGGGACGGAGGCGGGACACGGGCTCTTTATGTTTCAAGCAGAGTTTATAAAAGAAATACGATTGAGCATTTGCTCTTTTTTAGAATGTCGTTGCGTCCATGAGATTTTTAAATTTTTTATTTATAAAATTATTTTTCAAAATTGGGTAGTTTGTATACTACATTTTTTTGTCAGTCTGCCCGTGAACATGGGACCTGTAAAGGGCTCGAAACGTCGGGAATTAGATTGGTTACAATACACGCGATATAAACCGTTTAAATTGTTTTATTTCAATGTCTATTAGTCGCGAAAACATAAGAAAATACTATCCATGTGATAGGTCAAAATCGACCGTCAACCGAACAGTGACATCGGCGGTTTTACGTTACATTTATGACTCGTCATTGACATTACGAAGTCTTCGAGAAATTCTAAAGCATAATTAGCTCTTGCGCTCCTAATAAGCTGTTTGACAAAAAAAAAACATTTTCGAGACCAGTTGTTTGACTCGGGATTTTACCAAATTACGATCCAATTCGATCACATAATAGTACATTTCGATACTAGTGCGGAAGGTATGTCATTACTTTACGAGTTCCGAGATATCTTGCCACGAGCCGCAGGCAAGTGGCAAGACTCGGGACGAGTGAAGAATGACATTTCCGCGCGTGTATCGAACGACGTTTTTCAATACAGTTGCGAAAAAAATACAATAAATTTGCGACTTTTACTGAAGCTCTTAATTAAAGTAAGGTAAGTACAAACTTTAGCAGTGAACATTTTTGACAAATTAAACGCGTTTTTGTTAGCTGTCGTATGTCATAAGGCAATGGCTTTTGCTATTCAGCCAAATCAATAAAAGATTTTTTTTTCAAATAGACATTAATATGAGCGTTAGGACAATTATTAAAGGATAACGAAATATTCTTGCCGGGAACATTAATATTTTCACTCTCCCGCCTATTTTTACTTTTTTTAACGATTCCGTTCTTAGTGGCCAGTCATTCAAAGGCGTTTTATTTTTTAATTTAGCGAAGCGCTTCGAAGTGCTTAAAAATACCCAGAATCGCTTATTGTTTGAATATCTTTGCCATTTATTTCTGAAGAAGTGGGACTAAAAAGAACCTTATTTTTTTAATGTAAATAAATATGGGGTACCAGAAAAGACCCAGTGTTCTGATTGGTCGATTTTATGTCGTATGCAGCACAAGTCGTGTTCTGATTGGTCGAATCAGTGATCAGCGTGCTGATGTGATTGGTCGATTTGCTCTTTAAGCAGGTCAACAATGTTTTTGTCTCAGAGAATTCCGTTCCATTCAGCCACCTTAATAAGAACTGTTATTATTTAAAAAATCATATTTTTTTGATGAACAGGCTAGTAATAAAATATAAAATCTCAATATTTTGATATTCTTACATTAATAATAGGTTTTTAGTTTTATTACGTCTTGGTACAAACTAAAACTATAAAAACTCTTTGGTAAGTAGTTGTGAATTGGAACAAGTACAAATTAAAAAAAAAACTGGAAAAGTAAATCGCACTAGTTCGCAAAAACGAACTTTGCGCACGCAAAACAGCCAAAAAAAGTGCACTTTTTGAGCAACTGTATTGAAAAGAATTATAATCAACTTTCGAGAGTTGAAGCGAATGCAAGCTTGCGTATTGAAGCTAAATTGTTAAAGTCGATGACTAGATATTGTGTAGAGAAACTTTGGGTCGTTTTATAAAATAAGAAAGCAAACAAGTATATGGGTCACCTGGTAAGAGATGACCGCCGCCCAGAAACACCCACGACTCCAAGATTGGTCTGCTTATGCGTTAAGAATCCATAGGGCATGGATAAAACATCTCTTTTGACGGTAATTTCACCGGCTTGCACCTCCCGCAATTTAAGCTGGCATTCTTTTTATCGTCTCCTAGGCTTCTACGTAAAACATGAACTTGTTACCATTTCTTCCTCACAACACGTCGATACGTCTTCATAGTGACAATTATCGAAGCCAGCGGGAGTGTAGCCAATCGGAGAGAATTATATTAAAGGAGTAGTCCGGTCAACCAATTACAGCAATCAATAAATTGTCTTTACGGCGCCCCCTGCTGCTTTTACCCGCTATTCCGCAACTAGGAGCTTAAACAATCTAAGAATTCTTACCAGACCTTAGGGCCGACAGGCGACTTTTGAAAATGGAAATTCGGTTTACATTGCTTGCCAACTATGATGTTAAGTCTGTAAATCTGCAGCGTTACTTGGCGACACAGTAATGTACGGCGAATTATCACTTTCACCTATCGCATGTCGCGATTATACAATTGGGCCCTGAAGTTAGTAAGGGTATTAATTTTGTATTTTTAAAATCAATGATTTATCCTTAAAAAATCTCAGCTATCAGTGCTTTTTTAATTTCTAGATAATGGTCGTATTGCCTGATAAAAATTGCAGTATGGTATCTTCTTATCTCTGTTACGCTCATTACAATGAAGCTAATGAAAACGTTTTAAAAAAAGATAAGCAAAATTCAAAAGGAAATGTGATCGTATTTAATTTGTTAATCATATGGCAAATAATTCATTTTGAACACAAAACCTGTGCTGGCTGTGTTGCATTTTGGCAGTATTTGTCACGGTTTGCAGGTATACGTTCTGTTACCACTTTATTACGACAATGAAGGAAGCTTATGAACCGTGATAAATGTGGCATAAGTTACCTACCACGTATAGTCAAAACGGGTAACTTTGAAGCCCTTTGAAGACCATATTAAACGTTCAAATACTTGTAATTAGCGGATAAGTCAAAGGGGAGATGATTTTAAAGAACCAATTAATACAAATATATTTCGCTAAAAAAAATTGCGTAGCCCGTTACCCGAGTGTTTAGTTAAAAGTTTACCCGCATTAATTGACAAATGTTGGATACTTTAAAGTGCAATTTAAATATGTAGTTTACCACACAAAGTGAAAATAAGCGTTCAACTCGGTGTTAATATTTCTTTGTTAGCTTGATAGCTCTTTAGTCGTCTGTACGGCTTCGTTATTCAAACTGCGAAAAGTTAGACGTTGAGACAGCGCTCTGTCTTGCTCAATCGCGCTGGCACTAGTGAGACAGACCGACGCTTCGCCGTCCAGTTTAAAGTGTCACCCCCCAGTACACTGCTATACCTACACTCGTTCTCTGAGCATACGCACTCGAATCGAGTGCCGTGTTTACATTGATTGCAACTCAGTTTAAAAACACTCCGCTAACGCATTGTTCAACAAACACCGTCACACACTTAACTATTTGTTTTCTTTATTTATTTTACTTTTCCTTAACTCATTCATTGCTGCCCGTGACGCGTCGTGGCAGCAGTGAATGCGTTGACATTTGACCACAGCAGTGTTTAACTGAAACGAGGAATCGCATTTCCTGATGGGTAAGAATGTAAAAGGTTTTTTTTGTATTTGTGATACCCGTGTGTTCCCGTACTGAGACGCCCCCTCTACCCCAGTTCTAGATCAATGCGAGGGTTGAGATCATGTTCTGTTTCGATGCGGTATGATCCCCGAAGGCTACCATTTCTGCCTACAATTCATTGTTTGTAGACGCTACGTCAAAGCATTTCGCGGTCAAAGGATATTTGTTGGTACAATACAAGCTTCACGTGTCTGTCATGATTCAACAAGATGTAGATACTCGCTTCTGAGTAAGCAACGTCAGTGCCTATTGAATTTGCTACAATGAGCGTCATGCGTTCGCTACACTGAGCTCTATCGGATCATCCGATAGCCAGTGTAATTTGATGGCGTAGTTCAGGTGATCCTATTAAGTGGACTAAACTGAACTGTGATATATTGGGAGAACAAAGCAACCGATTGAAGACTAGGGGAGGCGCCAAAATTGATGAAAAAACAAAGTAAACATGAGACAAATACCTAAAAGAAAGGTGCACCAAATAACTCGTATCATTTTTGACGTAGACGCTAGCCGCCAACATGTAACGCGTAGAGATGGGCAGGTTTCGGAACACTTTCGTGTTTAAATATTTAAGGCGGTTTCTAGAAAAGGCATTTAGTAAAGTTTTGCTTGTGTATTCTTGAAGAATCAGGAGATGTTTCTGATCCATGGGCATCTTAAATTCTAGAGCGACGCGGGAAGCATACAATTCAGACTTACGCGCCCGAATGTCCATCGCTGACAGGGTACCTACAGACTTCGCCTCCATCCCTCCTAGTCCCATATTAACCACCTACCCTATACTAGCATACGTGTTCTGTAGCAGGCAACCAGCCGCCACGCGGGCCCCGCGGCGACGGCGGCAGCGGCAGACTGCACACTCGGAACCGTCGCACGCACCGGCGCGTCACGCACAATGAGAAGCGATACCACTCAGGTATCGTGTAGGGCGTGCATTGACGCCATAGATTTTGTGTTGTTGTAGCCTAGTTGCATCGTAGATGACTTAGATTTCCTGCATTGTATGTTGGCGGTGTTGATTTGGTTGGTTGCTTCCGCTGAAGAGGACTTTGTAATCGCGATATTCAAGTTTTCCCTAGGAAGCCTTAGGTGGCTTTATGCTAAATGTCGTGTTGCATTACCTTAGTTTTGTTGGTAAACAAAGGCGATGTAATAGCGGATATTTGGCGTATACGGCGGAGTGAATTGCTGCAAAACTTTGCATGGAAAGAAGTTGAACATAGCAAATAACCGATCAGTGCTTGTAATCTTTTCGACTATTAGTAATAATTTCACTTACACACCATTTTATAACTCCGTAAGGTGAAATGTTAGACCAAATTTTACGAACTCATTTTATTTAACATGGATTTTAAACCCAGATCCAGGAATGTGGGTAAGTTCATAGAATCATCTCTTAGTAGCAGCAGATCCCGACGAAGTCGACATGTATGCGTGGTATGACATAATCTTTCAGACAATAGACAATCGTTAGGTGTCACTGGTGACTTCTCAGGGCTATTAATCAACTGTGACTTTAGATGACTGCATTTTACATAAATCAACGCGTGACGTGTACCCACATAGCAAACAGAGATGCCAGTGTTGCCATTTTTGTAAATTTTGGGCATAAGTCACCACTGGGCGACTTGACTCACTTGGTCAGGATGATACGGATTTCTTATACATGAACGATTATATTTTCTATGAGCTTCATGAGGGCGTGGCTTACTCTGTCGCTATCTCCTTTTAACGATGCCATAACAAAAGAGACGCCCTGCGACAATCCAGGGGGCCTAGCACGCTAGCTTTTATCGATGACATAAAGCATTTATCCCGTTCTAGCCAGTATGCGTGTGCGAAAGGGACGAATGCTTTATGACAGCGATAAACACTAGTGTAGCAGAAACGACTTGTTCTGACTGCTGTCACAGATGGTGTTACCATTTCTCAATTCACGCATTTGTCTTATTGATCTGATTAGAACGAAAGAAAGAGACAATGGTGTACAATTTAACCACCTGGGGTGTAATTCAACTTTAGGGCCTTTCTTTCGACGCGACATTATGTAAATGATATTCATGTAGAAGTGGTGCGAAAACCAGATGGTCTATTCCAAATTTAAGCGAAAAAAAAGGACTTTTGTACATCGATCGAACCTGTCATACCAATTCCGATGAATCAATTTAGACGCGTCTTTTTTTGATTGGTAGCTTAATTAAGATGATTCTTAGTAATGCAGAATAGCAGTTTACGAAATGTTTAACGTTAAAGTATAGTTACGAACTTATTACGTTTACCGAGATTTTTACGCGATAAATACTTTTTATTTATTTGCCTCGACATTTCGGCCGTGGTCACAAGCAGACACTTAGAATAGTATCGGGTTGAAGTCCCAGTAAGCGTCATGAGTATGTCTAAAAATCACGGAAGTAATTTTTTTTTGACATTAGACTTAGGTAATTTAAAGTTTTAACTTTGTGTAGTGAATATGACGACCGGAAACTATAAAATACTCTTTAATCATCATGAGTCATGAACATACGAGGGGCGTCTGAAAAACCCCAGAGATATATTAAGAAATCTTTTAGTCCCGTGTTACTCTACAGTTTTGGGCCATCTTAGGCAGCATGGCAGGAAATGTGAAAAATTAATTTTATTAAGACTACATTGATCAATTTAAAAAAATCAGGCTTAATTCTCTACTTAATTTTATTTTCAACTTTTCAGTCACCCTGTGGGATGTCAATCAATGCCGGCTAAAATACACGCTCGCGTATTTGATCAACCCGCGCCCCTATTTCACTATACCGACACATTCCAGATGACAACGACAATGCAGCGTACAGTCACAAGCGCCAACATCTATACAGTCAATCTTCCATAAATATGTATACACAGACCTTATGCCTCTAACAATAAGGTTGATGTTTACATAATTTTGACAGGTTGGGAAGGATTGGCGGTATACATGTTGGTGCTCGTGACTGTACATTACGTATTGACTTTATAATAGCCCAGCATTACGAAACTCTTCGAGTAATGTCAATCGAATTGTCGCTGTCACCTGTTAGCTTGATGAAATATATAGAGGGTCAAAGCAGTTTCATGATTATACTCCATCGACCATCGATATAAGAAGACAATAGATATGCCTACTTGTTCGGATTGTTACAAGCCTAGCGTCACCACTTTGCGACGGGGTGAAGCAGGTGAAGAGGGGCTTTCAATATTTAGCCATTGGTTCAACTTTGAATCTTATCGTAAGTGAATAAAGTGCTTCTAAGTTTTTTAACTAGCAGCGACACACGGCGTCGGATAGCAGAACTAAAAATATGACGCCAATTTAAAACGTACAAAACGCAGAGCTGTTTATTTGACAATTGGCACATACAGTTTTATTCAGGCTATCCAACATAGTCTACCAAATAGACTATGGTCGGTGACTCTGCCACTGCGTTGTACACAGTTCTATCGTTTTCTCATTTCGATGCCATCGACTGAATAAATTTATAAACAGCGTCATATTCAATGGTATAAACAATAGCTCTAGCTCTGGAGTACTCATTGCAAATGTCAACTTTAGGAGGATTTTTTTTATACAACATAGGAAGGCAAACAAGCAAGTAGGTCACCTGATGGTAAGTGATCACCACCGCCTATAGACACCTGCAACAACAAAGCAACCCAGAGGGCTAAGATGGAATACCTCTTGTGCCAGTAATTACACCGGCTGTCTTGCTCTCCACGCCGGAACACAACAGTGCAAGCACTGCTACTTAGCGGCAGGATTAGCGAGCAAGATGGTGGTAGCGATCCGGACGGACCTTGCACAAGGTCTTACCACCCGCAAAAGTTCAAAATTAGCAAAATTTCGGTTAGTGTTGCGTCATTGTATCACATAGAAGAGAGATAAATATTCTTCTTGCGCTCTCCGGCCGCGATCCACTCATTATTTTTAATGCATCTATTTTTGTTAGCCGATGTACCACGCATGCTCTCTAGGGGCATACACTTAGTTACTGTTCTCTGGACATACCAAAACCAACCTACACTTTGTATGGTTTAGTTATATGACCGTTTTTCTGCCATATCGTATTAAAAAATTTATGCGAACTGTTTTACATTTGCTGTAGTAATTTTTGTATGTACGTAGAAAAAAGTTCTATAAAACCACAAACTCAGTTAAAGTGACGTAGTCCTATATATGAAAAATACATTAATTGAGTTTTTCTGAGCTAAGGTTCGACCAACCAGAGGGATGCATTTGCGTTGCATTACGAGACGTAAATTAAAAATGAGGAATGATGTGAATTTTTTTTTAAATAAAATCCACTTATTTATTTTATAAAATAAATTTATGGAAAAAGTTTCTAGCAAACTAAAGCAGACAGATCCATTGTGTTAACAAAGCTACTACTACTTAAAATTAAATGTTAGTATAATTTAAAAAATAAATTTTAAATAAGTCGCAACGTATTGAGAACCTTGTTTTTTTGTAATTCGCTTAATATAATTATAATCACCCACAATAGGCAAATAAAAAATGTCAAGTCCTAAAAAATAGGAACGATATTCAAAGTTAAAACATAAGTAAGAGCTGCCACCGTAAATGTATGAAATTGTCATTAATTTCATACAGATTATTCGGCGGTAGCTCTTGTGAAACAACCTATAACTCGCTACGTAACTCAGTATGTCTCTTTCCGACTGGGCTAGTTAGAGCGAGACGCACTGAGTTACGTAGAGAGTTGCGTGTCGAAAAATTTCGTGGTAGATGCAATGGTCTTGCTAAACTACGAGAAAGCATCCCGATGCACTTACTGTGATATGAAACTGTACCTTGTTTATGAAAACGTCTCTCAAACAACATTGCATTGTATTTGAATTCACAATATAAATAGCTTTCAGCCGGCAATTTGTAACGCATGCCTACCGCTGAATATAGGCCACGAGATGCTCTAAAAATCTATCACAACCATATACTAACATTACTCACACTACTAATTTGTACAAAACTCGACCTTCCTGGTCGTGTAATAGGAACGTCCCCATCGGCATACGTGAACCGTCCAGTATAAACCGCTTTAACAGCAAAGCGGCGTAGAATGCGCGTACGCATGCAGTCACCATACTTCTCTTTTTGTCAGCATTATAGTTCACAGAACCTAGTGGCTTTACCGTCCTGCCTCATAAAAGCGGTAAGTGTGTTTGCGAATAGTAATCGACTGAAGTTTTCTCGTTGTATCACCCTAATATTTCATATACAGGGTCGAAAGATCGAATGCCACATGGATGGCAACTACCTTAAATACTGGAAATAACACATTCTGTGTAAAGAAGACATTCCTTTATTTTTAAAAACAATAAATTCTGCATTTACGGATTTTTAAAAAAATCGCTTGTCTTAGTCAGGACTCGAACCGGTCCAATGCGACAAAAAATAACATGCCATGTTTTATGATGTAGATCGAAAGGGTTACTGATAAAGTTTATTTTTCTTTAAATAACAAACACAATCAAAATAAGGGAAGGCCATGAAAATTAACAATTACTTTTTAATTTTATTTACAAGGTCTAAGACCTAAGTGATATGAAAGCCGAAAGAAAACGAGATAGGCGCCGAATCTCACTCCAACGTCTTGGTTTCAAATGGAATTTAAGCAGAATTAACTCACAGTTGTAGTATATAACCTTTAGAGTGTATATTATCGAGTTTATCAATCACACGTCTTTACATGGATCAGTCACCATCAGTAAAAAATAACAATATTCGTTGCCATAACGACCGGATAGCCTAGTGGTTAGTGACCCTGACTATGAAGCTTGAGGTACCGGGTTCGATTACCGGGAGGGGCAAATGTTTGTATGATGAATACGAATGTTTGTGCCCGAGTCGTGGATGTTATATGTATTTAAGTATATATTTATCTATATAAGTATTTATATCCGTTGTCTAGTACCCATAACAAGCAAGCTTCAGTTGCTTACTTTGGGACTAGGTCAATTGGTGTTAATTGTCCCAAGATATTTATTATTTATTTATAACGACCAACAAATATCGTACGGCATGTAATGAGATTACTGCTAGTACAGGAGCTATACAGCCTCCAACAGTTTCACAGTCATGTGCGAGTTGAAGGGATTCGTATTGGTACGTTGCAAGGTTACTATGGTTTCCGCAACGACGACGAGAGTTTGTATATCGCTATCCCGCAAGAATATTGTGTCTTTTAGAAATAAAAAGTATAGTATAGTAGTCTTTTCGGAATATTCTCTATTTGCAAACATCTCCCCGCCTCATCAAAACTCTTTGTTGCCTGCAAATTCTTTCGTCTCAAAAGTCAGCAGTTTACTATTTCTCAAAGGCACAGAGTTTGGTCCCCGATTTCATTTCTGTAAAGGCAGATTAAAAGTAACTTATGTCCTTCCCCTTAAGTCGAACTGTACCAAATTCCACCCAAATCGGTTGTGCTGCTTGAACGTTAAAAACAAACAGACAGACATTCTCATTTTTAATATTAATCTGGCTTTGAAAACAATTAGGAAGTGTTGTTATATCTCATCCTCAGAATAAATTAATCCGATAGCCACTGACCCGTCCGATATTAGTATACGATTATGCGTCATGTAATCATATATAAAAATGAATCCCTATTTCCCTTGGTCACGACATCACGCCTGAACGGCTGGACCGATTTCGCTAATTCTTTTTTTGTTCTGTTCGTTATTATCAGGAGAAGTTTCTTATGAAAGAAAAAATCAAAAATCTGCTCATTTATGGCGTCTAAGGCGAAACAAAGGCCGCCGGGTCAGCTAGTAGTGCAATAAAGTTTAAATAAATGCTCGTATTCAGCGCTGTATGCTCTTAGATCACTAGCATGCATAAGTAAACGGTTAAGTCTTAATAAATACAAACATATATAGACTGCTAAAAAAACATAACCCTTCTTTTTGGCTTTGCCGTAGTCGGGTAAAAATAGCGTTGCGTCGTTATTCTACTGGACGGCAATTTTTTTGTGAATCTTATGGCTTGTCGCCCTCCCGATAGCGATGCACGTTCAGCCAATTTGTGTCATGCACTGTAGAACCTTTTCGCAATGAATGTCACTATTACTTTTAATGAATGTCATAATAATCCCGACGATGGCACATTACGACAACGTTTTACCACTGTAGACACTGGCCTATGAATCAAATTCGTTGATTGTACGGTCATCGCGACAGAAGAATCGTTTGCACATTTCTCGACACCAGGGCTAAAAGGTCGGTTGTCCAATTTTACGTATTAAAAAACACTTTTTTTTTTATATACTACTCAAAATAAAATAGGGCCCACTCGACTTTTTCCAGTAAACAAACTAGAACAAATTACCTTGCTACTCCGCGAAACCAGTGCCGGGCTCGTGCAAAATAGCTGCGTCTGTGCGACACATATATGTTCATGCAAAAACCCACCCTCCTCCGCTTCCACACGAAACAACATATATCACACAGACTCAACTACACACCACCACCACTAAACACTAAAACTACACGATCGACGCGCGTTTCGCCTCTATACGAGGCATCATCAAGATCGTACAGTACGACCGTCCGCTACTTGAACGAATGGCGTGTTGTACGCGAACAAAACAAAACAAAAATAACAAAAATATAACAAACAATAATATAAAAATGTGTGTTCCAAAACATATTTCTATATTTAGGGATTTATTAATTGTTTATACATGAAATTAGTAAAATAAAACCCTACTTTCAAAACATGTCGCACGCTTATTATTAAAGTGACCCATTTCTGAATAATACACGTCCCAAAATATCACCTTAATTAAAAGACATAAGGTTTAATTTTGGGTAATATCATATTCAGAATTGAGTCGCTTTAATTCTAAGGGTGCGATGTATTAGTAGAAATTCATATTTATTTTTATGTTTGAATTTTACCGAGAAAGGTCAAAGGCTCCATTTTGTTTTGAGTAGTTTGTTTGATCGTACTCGTAAGCACTTTTTTGTGGTATAAAACATAAGTCTTTATGACATCTCATCACATTATGACATCTCACAGCATCTTAAAAAACTATGCTGTAACGGTCAACCTGATGTATTCTGATTTATTTATTTATTCCGCACACTTTATTGAGCTGTGTACGAAAATCACTTCAGTCATGAATTTATTCATCACTCTGTAATGATAAATATTGAAGTGTGCAACAAGTGACAGCGCTGACGACGTCATCGGTGCTGTGGAATGCATAAAATAGTGTTTTGTTTTTTTATTCTTGTAGCACAAGGTCTTATAAATAGTTATTTGTGGATACTCGTTTTTTGACCTTGTAACAGTATGACAATGATTCTTACTTACAGTAAAGTAGACTAAGTATGAAACTGTTAATGTTTTGTAAAACGCGTGTGATTTGAAATAAAAGAACTAATGACCTAAGCTCGAAACGTCGGGAATTAGATTCGTTACAATACACGCGCTATAAACCGTATAAATTGTTTTATTTCAATGTCTACAAGTCGCGAAAACATAAGAAAATACTGTATAGTACGTAGTCTTTTGGGTCCGCTAAATTGTAAAGAAATACCTACTCAGTACAGTAGCCGAAGGAACAAAACTATTTTAAACCGTATGCTTTTACAACTGTTGTAGTATCAGCATGCTCAGTAACTTGTAGTTCAAAATTACTTAAAAGCAATGGGTTGTACAGTTCACTACTACCCGTATAATAACTAACAGTTACCGTTAGGGGACAACTACTAGTTATTTGACATCAACTTAGTAAACCGTATCTATCTATGTTCTGTGGCAAAATTTGAACAAAAACTTACATGTTAAGAAAGTGTTGGCACCTACCAGGTCCTACGCATTCTCGTATCGGTTTTATCAAATTAATAAGAAAAACATAAATTTTACTACCTTAATGTAAACTTGACCATAACCAAAGGTGACCATTTTTTGTATTGGTTGTGTCCAGGGTGTCAATTGAAGAGGAGTTTAGAGTATGTAGTCGTCTCTTTTTGGCACACTATATTGCCATTTAAAGTAAAGAGATCAGCTAATAAAATATCGCTTTTAATTTTAATACTCTTTGTCTGCTATACTATGCCTAGGCTTCAGAGGCGTCTGCTGAGTATTCTCCGCGTGACGTCAGCGGGCAGGTGCGTTCCACTGACACGGTTGCCGGCCGGCGAGACTCTCCGGCAATTATTAGAGTAGACCGAACACCTTTATTTGCCTTTATTAATCCATTAGCCCCGGGTCTCTGTCCCAAAAAAACGATAACGCGATAACGTTCCTTTCCCATCCCTCTGTGTACTCTATTTTATCACTGAGAGCTGGTTATGTCAAAGCGTCGGTTAATGCTAGGCCTTTGTTACGTTTAAACTTTAACGATCGCTGTTTAGGTTAACGTTACTTGGGAGAGACGGTTTCAACAATTAACCCTTCCGAACGCCGTACTGTGTAAGTCGAATTGAATTCAATATTACTTGTTACATCTGCTTCTTTATCCTTATCTTTATCTTTTTTATGTTTAAACCAGTCACCCGCCCTGTCTGCGCACGGGTACAGTCAACCAATTTGATTTATAGGCCACTGTTGAACCTTTTCACAATTAACGTCATATAATGACTTGTGGAATTAATGTCATAATATCTCAGTGATCACTCATTGCGACAACGTTCTACAGTGGCCCATGAATCAAAATGGTTGACTGTACATAAAAATTGTCCTGAACATTTAGACAAAATTACATGGGCAAACTTTAAACCGGCGAATAAATGACGTTAATGCCCACAAAAAAACAGGAAAAGCATAGAGCAATGACACCTCGATCAAAATGAATTCTGTCTTGGAAATATTCCTACAAAACGATGTTTTAACCACAACGTATTACGTCCTTAAAATATTCAAACAAAATGACATTATGAAACAAAAACTTTTTGACAATGTGACATTTTAAAATGTACAGTTTTGCGTTTATGCTGACGTGAGCCGCTAACGGCCGTATTACATTTAATAGTAACGAATTTATCTCATAATCGCAAAGTTCAAACTATTACGAATGTTTTATCGCCGACGCCACCGAACCGACACGGTAGCTAACCATTTAATTTCAGAGTCGAGTAATAAACCAACTTAAATTGCTTCGCCTGAACTGCGGCCGTAGTTGTATAGTCGACAAAGAAATTGCTTGATCACTTTTCGACCGTATCACAAAGGGATAAGGTTCAAAAGTGGTCAAGCAATTACTTGGTCGACTATACATGAGCGGGGAACAACGTTGCCCTACTTTACTGGCCACTAACAACAATAAAGCGGACAAACTAAATGACAAACAAGGAAGGCTGCAATTCAAATCGCTATCGCTCTAGTGTCAAATGAACACGATAGCTGTGCGGATTGATTTACGCAATACCGACGTTGGAATGTTGTACGAAATGGTCAGTTTTGGCTTTAGTCGACCCGAGGACTACGGTTTGTCAAAGATTGCATCGAGTAAGTTAAATTACTTACAATGATATATCTGCCTTACTCGGAGACATTAATTGACAGTGAAATGTTCATTCGCAAGGTCTCATCAATTTGTCTTATTCGGCATAATGTGCATTTGATGGGATATTGCTGTTTAAGCGAAGTACCTATATTTCGCCAACTGCGAAACATAGCTGAATATCTGTATATCTGTATATCTGCTGTTTTGCGGGTGGTAGGACCTTGTGCAAGGTTCGTCCGGATCGCTACCACCATCTTGCTCGCTAATCCTGCCTCTAAGCAGCAGTGCTTGCGCTGTTGTGTTCCGGCGTGGAAAGCAAGACAGCCGGTGCAATTACTGGCGCAAGAGGTATTCCACCTTAGCCCTCTGGATTGGCAACGCATCTGCAATCTCTTTGGTGTTGCCGGTGTCTATAGGCGGTGGTGATCACTTGCCATCAGGTGGCTGACTTGCTTGTTTGCCTTCCAATTTCATTAAAAAAAAATAAAGAACTGGCTACTTTTTTATTTGATCCGCAATATTTTTTCCACTTAACACTAAGTGCAACATTTGCACAAACATTTACATTAGTAACCTCTATACAGCTCAATAAAATATCTTGTATATGTTCTGTGCAAATTCTTGTACTTCAACAGAATTAAAAAGACATACAATTCGAGCCTCAATGGATGATGTGTGTTAGAAATGTTAAGAAAAAAACAATTAGATAACCATGAAATATGTATACCACGGTAAACATTTAAAAATTAAAAGTAAAGCGAAAGCATTTTAACCACCAACAAATATAATACAAATTAAGGGTCGTAGTTTTAAACCGAACTCAAGTTTCAGTGCACCTAAGCACGAATCTTCTCGATACGAGTGCCTCTCGTTCTAACTAGGCGAGTAGAAGACAGACGCACTGAGTTACGTAGCGAGTTAACGCGTATAGAAAGATTCGTGCTAGGTGCACTGATCCATACTAGGGAATGCAATAACCGGATAAATTTGATTACCGGTAAATTACCGACATGTGGAGGTCGTAACCGTTTAACCGGTATTTTTACCGGTAATTATTATTTTTAGAATTTTCAAGAGAAAAACCTGAATTTGTTGTTTTCTTATTCACTTTTACCAACAATCACTAGGAATGACATACGTCATTAATGATATCTCATTATCACCATGCGACATGCGCATAGATGGCCTTGGAGAACGAAGATCCGTGTCTACAAGACAGTCATAATACCTAATATTAATGTATGGATGCAAAGCGTGGAGTTTGAATTTGAAGGAAGACAACAAACTTTTGGCTGTCTAGAGGACAATCTGCCGTAAATTTTTGGGACAGACGCAGAGGAAAATGGTAATTTGAGAATCCGGCAGAACCAAGAGCAGAAGTATCTAGTGTCTGAGCTAGTGATGAAAGAGACAGCCTTTTAAGTCATATTAAGAAGACTTGAGTCATTTTTAATGCCTCACGACTAGACTAATCTCTTAACCCTCAAGTTTTGAGACATAAATTAAAACTGAAGACTAATTTGAGGCGCAGTCTTTTTCCAAATTAGGCCTTAAAAACTGAAGTATTACTTAAAATACTTAAATGACTAAAAGAACTCTGGCCATGTCGCCTCGAGAGTCGTGAGGCGTGTGCGTATAGTTACATACCGATATTATTTTTGCATGAAAATATATGTAGCACAGAATTGGTTTCGCGGAGTAGCAAGGTAATTTGTTCCAGTTTGTTGTACATACCGATATTGCCACAAAGTAAATAATAACATGATTATAATTATACCATATTATTTTATTTTCAGCCTGCGGGGCTTAACAGACACAAAATATGTAAATAAAGCTTGATCTAATATTAAATATCATGTGCGACTCAGGCGCAAGTCTTTTTAAAAACGTTTAATTTACGAGCTTGTTACGAGTCATTTAAGCCTTTTAGTAAAATAACTGAGTCTAATTTATAAGAAGTCAAACCTCCATTCTTAATTTTTAGAGCCCAGTCCTTTAAAATGGAATCGAGTATTTTTAGTAGGCCTTAAAAGATTGGGTATCTCTCATCACTAGGCTGAGCCCAATATTATTAGGAAAGTCAAGTCTACAAGACGACATTGGTTTGGAAATCTACAGAGGATGCGAGATGATAAAGCAGTAAAAAGGGCTTACTTATAGTGGCCGGTCCGACAACCCAAGTACCGCTGGAAAGATGAAGTAGAGGAAGGCCTACGCGCCCTATTGACAGAAAACTGACAGAAGATCGTTCAGAACGTTAGCGTCAGCTCGTGTCGGAGGCCAAGATCTAGTTTTGGTCGCTGAGCGAGCGGCACTCCGCTGGTTAGTTACTAGTAGTATCATAAATAACAACAGTTTCAACGATCATGGTCATGGCTAGAGTGAGTAATTTTATGATGCGTCTACATAGTTTAAACAGAACTACCCTCATAATAATTCAAATAAATGACAATAATACATAAACCCTCTGAAAGTACGATTTATACTAGTTATTAAGAAAAGGAACCGACGGACAATTTTCGCAGCTGGCACTAGGTATTTGTAGGTTTCTCCGATATGATACAACTCGATGAAAACCTTATCGGTCACGGAATGCCGCGGTGAAAACTACGACGTTGGCTAATTCAACATCCCTATTAAAGTTTGTTATTTTTGTTTTGGATGTTTAACAAATTCACAGATTTGACACTTTTGACAGTTCGGTAAAAAACCGGTAATAGATACAAATTACCGGTAATTTACCGTCTCAAAATATGGCCGGTTAACCGGTTAACCGGTTACCCGGTTAACCGAATTGCATTCCCTAATCCATACCAGGAGGGTTCCACTCCGCACTGTAGGTGCGCTCGCCGCACCACCCATGGCATAGGTTAATCGCAGTAGGTTGCCGGCTCGCGGCGCGCGAGCACGCTCAGACTGTGTCGCATGAGATAGTATTATAGTAAGCAGCCCAACCCTAGCAGTGCGCCGGGGCATTGCGGGTGGAAGGCGGGCGCGGGCGGCGCCTTCCTTTTGACGCATGCCGCCTGGCGAATGTTTATGAAGTAATACGAACTTTTTGGACCTGATCATAAAGTTGGAATTCGTTTAATGGTGGTCGAAAAACAGAAGTTTCTGTACGTTAGTACTATTATTTATTCTGTGTCCATACTATGTTCGCATGAAACTCCAACAATGGTTTAAAACTACGACCCTGTGCCAAGCGAGGCGGGCGACAACTGTTTACCATTTTATCACAAACTTTACTGATCAAAAATCACAGTCTGCATTTAAATGATTTACGTTGCGCCGACGCGTCATTCTCTATTTAAAAAAAAAAGTGGTGACGCCATTGCCAACTCAATTAAATCATTATCCTCGCTCATTAGTGACTCAGCCTTCGGCCACTTTGATTTACGGTAGACGCCTTATTTTGACGACTTATTTGTTTTCTTGTAACAAATGAAGGCAGTAAGTACGTCACTCTTTATAATTTGAGATACAATTGAAAGACATAAATGAGGAATATAGTTTGTTACAATTTAATAATTTAAATGTTAAAAACATTTAAAATAAAAATCGAAAGAAATTTCGGTTACAAAATTTAATAACAAAAACGGCGCCATCTCTCGTCAGCTGGCGGTAGCTGTAAAGGTACCCAGTTGAATATGATAACTTGTTAAAAAGTTTCATATAGGTGACACCGAGGGTAGTTGTATCCCTAAAATCAATAATGTAATGCCGTAAGACGAAGCACATTAAAAAATTCGCAGGGTATGGCAGCGGCAGTGTCGCCACACTGGAAAAACGCAAGGCACGGAATGCTGATGTTGCAGGTTAAGTCCAGCCATTGCCCTAATTTTTCTTTGTGTTGTCATTACAATTTTCATTTAATCATTTAAATGTTAAAAACATTTAGAATAAAAATCGAAAGAAATTTCGGTTACAAAATTTAATATATAGTTTGTTTTGATCCCGAAACCCGAACCGCAAAATTTAAAACTATTGTGTACCAAATGCTCTGCGTTGTAACCGGGCTAACACCCTCTGAACTTAACCTATCGACATAATCTTTTACTACACTGTTATTATGCCTTAGAACTTTTTTTTAGGGTTCCGTACCTCAAACGGAAAAACGGAACCCTTTTAGGATCACTTCGTTGTCCATCTGTCTGTCTGTCTGTCAAGGCCATTTTTCTCAAGAACGCGTGGAGGTATAGAGTTGAAATTAATATCAAATACTCGGGTCTGAAGTCCCTTAGAGCTGTGAAACAATTAACCTTCTAGGTCAACGCAATCAAAAGATGCGGCAGTTTGCAATTGCAAAGTTTTTGAAAACCTATAGGGCACTTCCCGTTGACCTAGAACCATGAAATTTGGCAAGGAGCAAGGTCTTACAGCACAGATAAAGGAATAAATCCGAAAACCATACATTAGTAGTTACATATTTTCTTTCTTTTTTTCATATTAAAAAAAATAAGTGTGTTGAATTGTAGCTACTCCTAGCGGAACCCTCGGTGCGCGAGTCCGACTCGCACTTGGCCGGTTTTTTTTTCTGTAGACTTTTTGTTTTCTATGAAACTTCTAAAGCGCATATATTATGAAATCTATAAAAAATATTAAAAAAACAAAACAAACAGACCTAGTTTTAAGGCAAAACAACAGCATGCTAAATAATCATGGCTGCACATTAAGGCATAGAGGGTGGAAAACGTTACCACCGTTTGTATTTACAAACCGTGATTAGAATTCAATTGGAGGGTAACGTCAGCACACTGTCATTTCAAAGACTTGCGTCGAGCTTTATTCCTATATCTATGAAATGACAGTGTTCTGACGTTACCCTCCAATTGAATTCTAATCACGGTTTGACAATATGGCTGGTGCTTTTTGTGGCTTAGTACGCGAACCCCTAAAAATCTGCAGTTCTAGTTAGAAACACGCTCCCCAAGGGACTCTTGCGCATCCCATTCAACTGTCACACCATCACGCCATCAGTTTTTACTAGTGATGACACTGCATACTGGGATCTGTTGATTTTCGCGTGATACACGCCCATAGCCAAGGCGAAAGACATGAATTATGGTGTTCGGATCGTGAGGGGGGTAAAAACGCGGCGACACGCCAACTCTTGCGCATAAGGCCGAGGCCACATCGATAGATACATTGCAATACAATACTTTTTTTGCGTCATGACGATATCTCTTATATAGGTACTCGTACTTTTGCTCTTTCGTTGTTTTGTAGAAACACACTTACAAAATTCTATTCTTTTTTTTATTTGAAGTTGGTTAAATTATTTTCAAAATATCAGCAAAACAGAGACACTATAAACGCTATATCTATGCAATAATTATTTTATTTTAGTCTGTAATAATAACTAGCTGTGTATTTGATTATTAATTTTTTTTCTGTATTTCGCATTTTATGACATTTTATAAGTTTAGAACTTGCAACTATTATGACTGAAACCATTATATATTGTGACCGTTTTATGTTTGATACATTTATGTTTTTATTTTGGGTCTTTTATCTTGTTGTATTTCTTAATTTTTCCTAAGAAGTGTTTTGATAAACCTATAATTACCCCACGTGAACACGGCCTTAAATTTAACGTTCGCCTAGTTGTTGTGATTTAATTTAGTGATATGCTACCGTTAGCAAGTGCGCGTGCGATTTCGGTTACTTTTTATTAGAATAAGCGCGCGCGCATACAAGTTTTCGGCGAACTCAAGACGGACCCTTTTTCGTCTGGCTTCTATATCTCGAAATATGCGGGTGCATTTCGCGTGACGGGTGAAAACAAAATTAAAACGTAATTGTTAGTTTTCATGGCCTTCTGTTATTTTGATTGTGTTAATTATTTACAGATAAATGAACCTTATCACCTTATCAGTAAACCTTTCGATTTGCATCATAAAATGCGGCATGTTATTTTTTGTCGCATTTGACCGGTTCGAGTCCCGACTAAGACAAGCGATTTTTCGTAAATACATAAATGCAGTATTTATTGTTTTTAAAAATAAAGGAAAGTCTCCTTTACCCTGAACGTGCTTTTTCCAGTATTGAAGGTAGTTGCCATCCACGTGGCATTCAAAATTTCCACCCAGTATAGGCCCCTGTAGAACGTTGGCGCAATGTTTCTTCGCTGAGATGCTTGTCATTTATTCAGAAGTCATTAAGACGTTTATTCAGAAAAGGTTCTACAGTGGCTTATGAATAAATCAAATTGATTGACTGTACAGTAGGGGAAATATATTCACGTACCACCTCAGAACCCTATCGCGATGACGCGACGCGTTAAACGCCAGGCTATGTCATACAAATGTCATGCGTATGTCTCTTCGACTAGGTTCTACGGTGGTACGTGTTTCAATTTCCTTGACTGTACAGTAGGGGAAATATATTCACGTACCACCTCAGAACCCTATCGCAATGACGCGACGGGTTAAACGCCAGGCTATGTCACACAAATGTCATGCGTATGTCTCTTCGACTAGGTTCTACGGTGGTACGTGTTTCAATTTCCTTGACTGTACATTACATTCTAACAGGACACGTACGAAGCCGGTTTGGGACGCTAGTTTTATAAAAATATTGGAACGTTACTGCAAATTTAAAGTGCAAGAATGCATTCATAATCCGATGATCCAGGAGGATGCACCTAATTGCTTCAACCACGGCGCTCCAACTTTTGCCCGAGCGCTGAACTGTTCGCTATTACCGTACGAGGGTCATTTAGTTAGAGCTGATACAACCCCCTTCTCATTTTGTATTAAATATCCCCCTTGAAGTTTGTTCATTACTGATATGGAAGCCGAGCGATACGTCCCACAGACTCGGCTATTTACCACCACCACTAACTTACTCCTAGTTATTCATAAAAGTTTATCAAGCCGTTTTAATTTAAATTGCGTTAGGTTTTACGTCAAAATTCCAAAAAACATCACTGAACAAAATGGTATAAAAATTCAAATCTATTGTCAAGAAGACATTAATTTCTGGGGAGTATTATAAAATCACACAAACATACGTGCTTCCTGTAAGCCTAATATGAATAAAGATGTTTCGACTCTGACTTTTAATATGTTTTGTTCCTTTCATTCGAAGGCAAACGTCTTAATGACAGATAAAGACGACACATGCGCTGTCTAATGTAGGTTTACTGAGCGTTTATGTATAAGACGGTTAATCTACGCGATATATGTGTGTTTCGTCTCCATAAGGAGCCTGGGTTATTGCATGACATATACATATATATTTATAACATTATCGGGACTTTAGCGCGATAGAAATATATTGTTGATTTACCTCGACGTTTCGGCCATGTTTCAATGGCCGTGGTCACGAGTAGACTGAAGTGGAGGGTATTACTTCTGTTTTGCCGCGCGAGTTTTACGAACTACCCGCACTTTGTCTTGTTTATTTTCCACCGGCATATCACTACACCGACACACAATGCTCACAATGTCCGACGATTTATCCGAAGATATATCTCGACGCTTACACTTGCTGATTACAGGATTCCACGATGAAGAGAGTTTATATCCGTCTTCCCGGTTGAAATTTTTGTACTTTCGCAATTTTTGTAATCAACAATATATTTTTATCGCGCGTTATAAATATGTGTGAAAGTCGCGAAAGTTTAAAACAATATATACATATATGTCGCTCAAACGCAGCTATTTTGGACGTGAGCAAAAGACTCTGTACACCTAGCACGATCTTCTCAATACGCGCTAACTCGCTACGTACCTCAATGGGAAATCTATCCTACAGGGCTAGTAGGGAGGAGTTGCAGTCATTTACGTAGCGAGTTGACGCGTTTGGGGAAGTTTCTTGCGAGTGATAGGACCTTGTGCAAGGTCCGTCCGGATCGCTACCACCATCTTGCTCGCTAATCCTGCCGCTAACCAGCAGTGCTTGCAGCGTTGTGTGCCCGCGAGGATAGCAAGACAGCCGGTGTAATTACTGACACAAGAGGTATTCCATCTTAGCCCTCTGGGTAGGCAGCGCATCTGCAATCTTCTTGATGTTGCGGGTGTCTATAGGCGGTGGTGATCACTTACCATCAGGTGATCCACTTGCTTGTTTTCCTTCCTATGATGTAAAAAAATTGATTCGTGCTAGGTGCAATGTTTTCGCGGAGTAGCAAGGTAATTTGTTCCAACTTGTTGATGTGGCGCCTGAAGCTATGAACTATGTATGTAATTCTTTATTGTACAAAAAACATAAATTAAAAAAATAGATACAGTGATGTACAAAGGCGAACTTATCCCTTTAAGGGATCTCTTCCAGTTAACCTTTGAGTGTGTGAAAGGAGTATCATAGTAGGGACAGACAAAGAGCAAGAGCTAAAAAAAACATTTAAAATTAACATATAATAAACTAATAAATATAACACATATACCTAATAGATAAAATATCAATATAATAAATACAATACATATATACCAATTATAAATAAATACTGAAAAGTCAAAGGAGTAGAAGGAAATGAATTTAAGGTTACGGTGTGAGCCACATCTTCAAGTTCTCTTTAAGAGAAACCACGGATGGCGACTGTCTGAGGGAAGTTGTGGGAACTATTCTGTAGGGCCATTGAAAACCGTCGATCACAACCAACTCGATGTTTAATGACATTGCAAATAATTGGTCTGCTATTTTAATAGTGGTTGCGCCACCAACCAGAGGTTGTCGCTGCGTTGCATTACATTGACCGTGACACAGATTTCTTATGCCCGGCGCGCCCCCAAAACCTTATGATATCGATATTTTTTTACGTCCATTTTGTAAATATGTAATTTGTTTTCGTTTCTTTCTAAACTTTCTCATGCTCCGAACGCGTGGGTCTGCTGATGCAGTGCGGCTGTAATGTCGAGGCAAACTAACCTAAACTAACTTATGTCAGGTGACAATTCAGAGTAAGTAGGTACCTACATACGGGTTCCCCGCTGGATGCAAGCAGCACAAGACCGGTCGTTGTGGCGATCATTGGGAGAGGCCTATGTCCCGCAGGGAACGTCTTTCGGCTGAAATGATGATGATGATGATGAGGTACATACGTATCCACTATTTGAGAGGAGTGTTCACCCAGCCCCAAAAAGTAATTTGTTTCTTACAGATAACTAAGTTAGTTAACACGCAGCCAAGAAGGAAGAAATTCTCTTCTCAGATAAATAGTATTTTACCAGGAAGTATTTTTACCTATAAGATAACCAGCTCTGGTCTGGTAGTTTACGAAGAATAAATATTTCTTCCCAGATAACTGCTTTTTTAACAGGTAGGCCTTTTTCCTATGTATCTTACCAGCTCAACAACCTCCCATCCTAGACCTCTTTTCAAATATTTACAAAATTCACTTTTGTTTTCCAGCGTTGGTATCACACTGGCGTTCATCTCTTTCGCAAACGCCAGTTGGTTAGAGCGAGGTAGATGCTTTATCGACAGTAGAAATCTCAAATGTCGTAAGGGATATTAAGGGGCATGTCCCTTACGACATTTCAGATTCCTACTCTCGTTATGTGCGCGACAAAAATTAGCCTACTAAGGACTAGGCCCTTGCTAGGCCACACATCGGTTGTGTACACTCGCGTATGCGACACGGCATCAATTAATTTCGTAGAGCTGCGTTACTCGTGCGTTACGCACCTCTACCACGCTAGTGAGAGCCGTGTCACACACGCGACCGATGTGGGTCAGCCTTAAGGGTCTCTGATGTCACAGTAACCGCGAACAGCTGACATTCTAAGCTAGCTCGTAAACAGTACAATTATCTGACACTGCGCAACGTTATCGATTGTCAAGGAATCCGGGTTTACTTATACAGGCGATGTTTATCGCGCGCCGACTCCGGTTCCTTATTGCGCAAGCGCAACTCAATCCTTTCAACTTGTGCTGAGCGATTGAGTATACCTAGAATAAATAAATATCTAGGCACAATTCACGACCTAGTCCCAAACTAAGCAAAGCTTGTACTATGGATACTAGACAACGGATATACATACTTATATAGATAAATGCATATAACATCCGAGACTGGTATAAACATTCATATTCATAATACAATTAGCCTAGCCGGGTATCCTCCGTGAGCATCAGCGTGTATTGTAATAGCCCCCAATTCCCGGTTCATGCGGCAAAAATTTACAGATTCCAAAAGGATTGCTTTCAGCAGGTGTTCTCGTCGCACAAACGAACTTTTGTTCGTTTTGAGAAATAGTCGGAGCGTATCATAGAATACGTTTGGTTTACGAAAATTATCACTGTCGCTTAAAAATCTTTATAATTTTTCTGTATCTACTCATTAATCTTTAGATAAAATCTCTAAATAAAGATCCTATCCGTTCCTGTCTGTCGTAATGTCTTCGGCCGCTTAGTCTTTATAAACCATGCAATAGATTGATGCAGTTTTCACAGAAAATTTAGAGATTATTATTTTATTTTAAGAACAGAAGCTTTTATGTACAGTAGCGGTAATACATTCACAAAAAGCCCTGCCGTAATGACGCGACGCGTTAACGCCAGGCTATATCATACAAATGTCATGCATATGTCTCTTCGACTAGGTTCTACGGTGGTACGTGAATGTATGTCTTTGACTGTACGTTACATCCTTTTCGTACCCATGCGAATCCGGCGCGGGTCGCCAGTTTCATATAACCGTATCGCAATGAGTTTGACGCTTTATACCAGAAATGCAAAATATCAGATCAGTGAAATGCCAGAAATGCAAAGTGCCAGAAATTTGAAACGGATCAGCGTTGATTTTTTCAGTTTTGAGCTCTCTACCAATGAAATACGCGAGCTCGATAGTCAAAAATATGTCCTTTTGTGGCGGCTGGTTCCGTAGTTTCCACGGACGACGGAAATCACTTCTCATGTTTGCCTCCGTTTTAAAAAAAGCTTGGCAGACAAAGTCTAGCTCAATCCCGTTTTAAACTTACAGTCGGGTTCAATAGAAATGCCCAATGTTATAAACAAACCAATTTACCATTTCACTCCGAAATCACGCACTTTTCAACTACGAGTTCAGTCCCATTACCGATTTGTACACGTTATCCTTGTATTTTTAATCATTCAGGTCATCGAAATGAGAAAACTATAGAACTGTGTACAACACAGTGGCAGAGTAGCCGACCATAGTCTATTTCAGGGGCGTAACTAGGGTGGGGCAGGCAGGCCATGTGCCCTGGGCGCCAATTAAGGGGGGCGCAAAAAACGAAATTTATTAACTACCTATTAAAAAAAATACAATCCAAATTCGTATACATGCATGGCCAAACGAAAGTCTTTTGAGGATCATTTAATCGTTATTGTAGATACATTTATTATAGACGGGGAAATATATGTAGTATTTTGTTTGTTTTACATACATTACATTACAAAATTAGTAAAATAATAAAAAAAATGTGTAGGTATCTGTTTTTAAAATAATTTACAAAGGGAAAGTGGCGCAGTTTGGATGCGAGCCCTGGGCGCCATTTTACGTCGCTACGCCCCTGGTCTATTTGGTAGACTATGTTGGATAACCTGAATAAAACTGTATGTGCCAATTGTTTAGTAAACAGCTCTGCGTTTTGTACGTTTTAAATTGGCGTCATATTTTTAGTTCTGCGATCCGATGCCTGCGTCGCTGCTAGTTAGAAAACTTAGAAGCACTTTATTCACTTACGATAAGATTCAAAGTTGAACCAATGGCTAAATATTGAAAGCCCCTCTTCACCTGCTTCACCCCGTCGCAAAGTGGTGACGCTAGGCTTGTAACAATCCGAACAAGTAGGCAGTTATTGTCTTCTTATATCGATGTTTCAGGTCAATAAATCTATTAATTATTGTTTGAAATACACTTTCGTTGAAAATTGAAGGTTATGTGTCAAATTCTAGCCATATTTGTTTACAACATTGGCTATTTGTATTGAACCCGAATTAAGACCATTACGGGTTGCGATGCCTATTTTGCCGCGTGGCCTGCTACTGCGGTTTTTGCGACGACGCTGCGTCATCGGCTACCGAGAAATGATAGGCGCGTCCGACATAACCACAATGAAAACACCAATGAGTATGTTTATTGTTGAGGAACTCGCGTAGACAAAACAAAGCCATCTACTGTCGGAGGACGAGCTAAAATTCTTTCTAATATACTAAATATTTTCATATAGCACAATGATTGAGTCAAGATGACATTTCAGTTTTGTGGAACAATGCTCTTTATATGTCTCTACTATGCATCACTACCTACTTTAAAGTCGCTACCCGTTCCTATTTTTATTTTATCCTCATATCTTCGGCCAGTTACTCCTTCTACGTCACCCCACAGAATAAATAATAGTACTAACGTACAGAAACTTCTCTTTTTCGACAGCCATTAAACGAATTCCAACTGTATGATTAGGCACAAAAAGTTCGTATTACTTCATAAACATTCGCCAGGCGGCATACGTCAAAGGGAACGCGCCGCCCGCGTTTGTCTTCCCTCGCAACTCCCTGGCGAAGTGTTAGGGCTGCGCTGCATTCGTTTTCAATTACACTGACAGCGAAAGCGATAGAGCGAGCGCGCGGCAAGCCGACAACCTACTACTACTTAATTGCCTACTCTATAGCCAAGACGGCCGAGCGCACCGTTCGGAGTGAAACCCCCCTGACTAACAGGAATAGGAATACCCCTTGGGCCAGTAATTTCACCGGCTGTCTTGCTCTCCACGCCGGAAAAGCACTGAGAGGACTGCTGCTTAGCGACGGATTCCTTCTAATAAAGTATCATCGACCCCTTTTAACAATGTCACAATCAAGGGCTCATATAGTGTTGCGTAGCTACTCTATCGCAGGTCCCTTTCAGCCTCCAAGTCTCAATAAATACGTGAACACGACTCTATTGTCAACGGCGTTAAAGCGTGTTCAGACGTTAGAACACCTTCATCGTTTTAATCGTATGCGATTGGATCACGTCCCCGCTTTTTTCCATTTGCCTTTTGTTGTTTTTTTTTTTTTTCAATACTTGCGTTAGATACTCGGTCTGGCATGACCGAATGCATTGATGTGATAGTTCAAACAGCTTTTTTCTTATTTCACTCGGGCGGACGTTGATTGTTGTAGATGTTTTGGTTAGTGCAGGCTTTTGTGAGTGTTATGTCGTAACTTTTTGTTTCCTTGCATCTTTAAGAGGCTAATTAAGTTGGTACAAGTCAAAGTCTAAGGGTAATCTAACCTAACCTTAAACCTTTCTCGAACTACCTTGTATCGTTACCCTTGTTTTGGCATTGTCTCAACGACAACTTTGACAAAAACATATCGTTTGTGAAAAACATATCGGTAAAGCGCAATACACAATAGCAAAACAAAATTAGGTGGAAAAAGCAACAGGGAATTTAATAAGTTAATAAATTAACTTTTCTAGCAAAATTACGAGCCCAAGAATGCGGATGAGAATGCCAGTATTGGATGAATTATTTTTGGTTACCTATTTCATTTTGGTGTTTTTCTCTATATTTTGTAAATATTTTAGGCGTTGATTTATGCGATAGCTGAACGTCTTTAGAACTCTAGATAAATTAGACCGGCCGTCACACTTCACGATCGGTACTACTCAGCATTTTGAATGAAATCTTTCTCTGTTGTCAGTTTATTAAAGCCATTGTAAAACTAAAAAGCCAGTCCGTTTTGCTGTCTCTTTCTAACTTCAATCGTTAGTTGCGTTTACGACTGACTCATGAGACAGACCTGTTTGTGATCAAGGGATCGATCTCAATAATAGTTTTTTTGTTTGTCTTATGATTAAGTAGAACGCATTTTTATGTGTGAGTTACTAGAGACTTGTGGCAGTACTCGACCACATGGATTTGGCGCCTTGATTACTGCGTAACCTTTATTGTATTTTTATTAAAGAAAGCAATAAAGCAACGCTAGTTAATTTTTGCTGTGTAGAATTCCTGCTGGAGACTTCTCGAGTTGAGAAAACTCTAGGAATTCCTCATTTTCGAGACGAGATATTTAAGATGTCAACGCTCGAGGCCTTAATAAAAGGTCTTTAAAACAAACTCATAGTTTAGATTAATATTTATTATCTTCTGTCCTAGTGTTTCGTTTCGTATTCGGGAGAACAAAAAGACATACCGACTAAAGCGTCGATGCCTTAAACTTCGACTTGAGATAAATAAATATCTCTGTTCAATTCCCACCAGTTGACCTAATCTCAAACTAAGCAAAGCTTCTAGGTACCTACTAGACAACGAATTTACATACTAATATGGATAAATACATACTTAAATATGTTAACTATCGAAGATATTTGTACCCGAGACAAACATTCATGTTCATCAAACGTTCGGCCCTCCCTTGAATCGAACCCGGAACCTCAAGCTTCATAGTCAGGGTTTGTATCTGCGTTGGCTGGGGTCTCGTTGATCCGTTTTTTCTTAACATTGTACGTTGATAAACACATATGAACACATAGCTTAAGTTAACATCTCTAACATACATTGTGGAAAAGCAATAATGTTTTGAGTATATAGATGATCTCTAAGGTTAGTTCGCTTTTGCTCTTGACTGGATGTTCATGGTTCAAAGTCTTATATTTGACTTAAGGCAGTAATTTATAAGGGCATAGAACCTTAGTCGCGTCAGTCTTGTTCCTATTTCGCTACAAACAGCAATGAGCGGTTCTGCTGTGCTAACCTAAAATTGACCGTTTAACGTTGGTACGCCGTTTGCGATCGCAGCAGATTGATCTGCCACGCTCGCAGGCGGTAACTATGGGAGTCGCAGCTAGGTCAGCTAGTCACATATAGGTTGGATGCAGATTGCACCGAAAATAAGGTTCAATAAATGTGGAAATGGTTACCATTGGTGACCATTGTGCGTCGGTGTGGTGATATGACATCGATATAAGAAGACAATAGATCGGCTTACTTGTTTGGATTGTTACAAGCCTAGCGTCACCACTTTGCGACGGGGTGAAGCAGGTGAAGAGGGGCTTTCAATATTTAGCCATTGGTTCAACTTTGAATCTTATCGTAAGTGAATAAAGTGCTTCTTAATTTTCTAACTAGCAGCGACACAGGCGTCGGATAGCAGAACTAAAAATATGACGCCAATTTAAAACGTACAAAACGCAGAGCTGTTTACTTGACAATTGGCACATACAGTTTTATTGAGGTTATCCAACATAGTCTACTAAATAGACTATGGTCGGCTACTCTGCCACTGCGTTGTACACAGTTCTATAGTTTTCTCATTTCGATGTGTTATGACGATTAAAAATAAACGGCTTCACCATCTTGCTCGCTAATCCTACCGCTAAGCAGCAACGCTTGCACTCACACGTCACATTACAGGCGCGAGAGGTATTCAATCTTAGCTTTCGGGGTTGGCAACGCATATGCAATCTTCTTGGTGTCGTGGGTGTCTATAGGCGGTGGTGATCATTTATCATCTGGTGACCCACTTGCTTGTTTGCCTTCCTATTTCATAAAAAAGGAAGTAGCGTAGCATATAGTGGTAGTGGGCCTGGGATGCAGATTGCCAGATTCCATTCCTAAAGCGAGAGACGCCGCTCTCTTTGAACAAATCGTGATAATTAAATAGGTGCATACTGGCTCAGACAATTGGATTAGATCCTCCCGGTCCGGTATGCGCGCGGAGCCGCGGTGCGGGCTCAGTGAGTTTACTTTTTTTTTTTTACGACATAGGAAGGGAAACAAGCAAGTGGGTCACCTTATGGTAAGTGATCACCACCGCCTATAGACACCTGCATCAACAAAGAGAGTGCAGATGCGTTTCCAACCCAGAGGGCTAAGATGGAATACCTCTTGTGCCAGTAATTACACCGGTTGTCTTGCTCTCCACGCTGGAACACAATAGTGCAAGCACTGCTGCTTAGCGGCACGATTAGCGAGCAAGATGGTGGTAGCGATCCGGACGGACCTTGCACAAGGTCCTAACACCCGCAAATACTTTGACTTGCCTCTATGTTTTTAGCTCGAGCTTTTACCCGTGACTTCGTCTGAACGATATTTACTGTGTCTTAAAAGAGCGATGTCAGCTGGCTAGTCAGTGCTGCACGCATTGTTTGAAGTACAGTGGCCTTAACATGACAAGCCATGTTTAGTTTGAGTTTATCTCTATGTGTGCCCTTTTCTTTTTACACTAGTTTGAAAGAGACAACAGCAGGAATAAGTTAAACCTGAGCCGGTTCTGTTATGACCACTGGCACAGCTCCATCTATTCTCATGTTTCGTTTTTTTTTTTGTGTAACAATTCACACAATATCATTATCAGGTCTGGATACAAGTTCTTCATAATACAGGCTACAAATGTGCTGAATTTCATGACTGGTTTAGTTGTTAACCTTAAGAGCGTGCAAACAGAGATTTGGCAACGTCGCCTATGGCTGCCAAATAATTAGATCTTGTCATTGATTTATCAAAATTAATGAATTAAAATACGAAATATAGCATCGGTATGTACTAAAATATTGATAATGCATTGCAATAGTTAATACAGTTATACTAAATAGTTATAATTAAGTGTAAAACAAGCATTTGGAAACTTTCCATTTGTAAATGTGTACATTTCGGTATGAGTATATAAAGGTTTACTACTTACCAACAAAGGTAAGAACACAAGTTCTAGTACATACCGTTGCTATATTCCGTATTTTAACTCATTAATTTTGATAAATCAATGAAAACAGCTAAATATTTGGCAGCTATAGGCGACGTTGCCAAATCTCTGCTCTTAAACGGGGAAAACTAAAATAGTAGATAATAAGTTCACTCGTATTGGAACTCGTGAAACAATGAGAATCGGTTTAGTAGATACTTCCAAAAATAACGCCCTACAAACATTACATTATTTCGACTCATTATAGAATGTTTTAGTACATTTTAGTACCCTGTCGCTGTCAGTAATGTTACAAATTCGAGCATCTCTAATGTCATACGTTACTACGACGAGGTTCTTAAGTGTTTAGTTTGGCTGACTGTACCTCTCTGATGAAGTTGTACGCTGAACTTTGAGGGTTTAATAGATACATCAAACACAACTTGGCTGTTATTACTCTAGCTAGAACTATGTGGGGTAGTTGGAGTCTGATATACGTCACACTTGAGAGTTAATGTGCAGCTACATGATTGTTTGCTCTTAAGGCTGCGTTTCCACCAGAGATGTGTGAGGATGCGTAGCGAGGGACGTGTTTGTAAGAACCAATAGAATCGATTCGTTTACCTCGCCTCGCCAGCTCTGGTGGAAACGGCTCTTTGGTTCTTTACAAGCACCTCCCTCGCTACGCATTCTCGCACTTCTCTGGTGAAAACGCAGCTTTAGCAAGCTGTGGAGCTAGCCGTATGTCTGATACCGTACGAATTATAACAAGGTTTATTTAAATTAAGCCATGCTAGCGAGTCAAGTTTAGGCTGTGAAAAGCAGAAAACCAGCGTTGCTGCACCCGTCTCGTGTGGCAACACGTGCTGAGTGGAGCTCCCTTTATTGGTGTCAAATTGTGTCACCATCGATAGTTAGGTTATAAATATTTTTTAAGTTATTTTTTGTAAATGGTGGTGGTACTTTACGAGACTAAATAAAAATATTTTCTTTCTTTCTTTTTTTCTAAATATTAACCACCTGTACCCGCGTTTGTGCATATAGGTTTTTACATATAGTATAAAATAAAGTTCTTATCTGTTCTAGCCTATCCGCATATGTTCCGCCTCTTACTCTTTCTGAACTACGCAACAGGCTTTGACACAGTTTCCAGTTTTAGAGTTTTTTTTATTACAAATATTCTAATTAAGTTTTCTTTTGTAATTTGCACCCGTACGGGGCCGGGGCGGGACGCTAGTGCTTTATAAGTCATAATTATAACGTTACATAAATATTTAAAACATTTATTCGTTACTGCAATCATGCGCATAGGTACTTAAAATGAAGTAGGATTTTTTTTTACAATGGATTGGCTATTTATCCCGCTTCGTCAAATGCCAATTGAAAATTAGACGGTAGGTGCACCATTAGAAGTGGCGCCTCATGGCAATTTTGGAACTTTAACCCCCGTCACAGCTTGTAAAACCCTCTCCGCATTTCCGTTTCGCTATTAAAACATGGGCTATTATCGCAAATTTTAAACACATGATCTATTATTTACAAGTAGAATGAACGGTTCATAAATGAAGCTTTAACTCTGCGTGGCGATTTCTAGACAAACATTGAACGCTGCTAGCAGCATGTCCAGGTCGTAAAATGAGTTTTCTCCGATTTACTGCTTAGAGATCGGGGCCAAAAGCTGGCGTAAGGTAAACGTCAACATAAAACCTTAATTTTCTGCCCGCTTGCATTGCATGTGCGTTGTGCCACTATTCCACAAGGCATTAGTAATATGGAAACTGACCGAAAACCAGAAGCTGAGTCTCACTCTAGCGCATCATAGCTAGGCGCCGGAGAGAGACGCAGCACCGGATGGTATAACGCTCCTATATCGCTATGGCACGTCTGGAATAGAATCCCTGTGCATCGTACACAAGTACTGGCGTAGTTTTACGGCTTCAGCCATTAGCTTCAACTCCCGGCCGAATGGAAACGCAGCGCTCCTTCATCCCAAAACCATCACATCAAGTGGCCGCGTCTAGTTTGTCGCCACGCGTCTCTTTCGAACTGAACCGGTACGCAAAGGACGCAGTGATAAAAAAACGTCATCTCACGGCATGTCTCGCTAGCGGAACTGCTCAACGACAGATATCCAATTTAGCCGGTTAACATCGTATAATGCATCCGTACAGATGGGCCCAGGTTAAGCTATGCCCGTCGTCAACTATCGCGCGCTCCTTATCGCCCTGTTCGTAAAGGTTAGTTTCTCTAACGGTTTCGATTTTTCGCTGGCATGTGACGTTTGTCGTTCTGTGCACTTTAATCTACGAAGATGATGTTGTATTTCACAAGTTTCAGGCCGGGTCACTGGGCTGGGTTGCGTAAACGACACGTATGTTGACTTGCTACGCGGGATAACTATAGATTTAGGATTTAGATACTATGATGAGACGACACGAGGATCGACTAAGCTTTTCTGACCTTCCAGAACTATTGTTATGTACACTCAGGGACAGTATTAGACGAACAATCATAAGGTAACACGCTGTTAGATATTGGCACCTAGGGTGGTAGGTATAAACCGAACTCAAGTTCGAGTTTCATATTAACATAGTTAGGAACTGGTACTTCAGTTCGGTTTAAAACTATGACTCCTAATGTCTGAAGGATGGTGGCCACTATTAGAGGTGGGCGTTGAATGAACGAACTAGTTGAAATCAACGTTGATCGACTGTTAACGAAACGACCGTCCACCGTCTACGCATGGACTAGTTGAACGTCGAATTCGTTTTGTCACTTTCGTCGCGTCGACACCGCGTCGTCGGACTGGACGGTCGATTCATAAACGGCAAAATTTGGGAGTCGAATAGTTTAATGCAACGAGATACGCGAACTTGTAAAATGTCATTTGGCCGTTTGCAATGTCGAACTATGCGACGCAGGTTAGATAAAAATGTAAACAATAATAATTGAAGAATGCACATAAAATCGAATGAACTTTTTAAATGTGCCTGAATAGTCATGTAACTGTAAGTACCATATCCGTACCTACATGCTTAGTCATTTATGTTTTTTTTTAAGTACAGCCGAACTTTATTCAGCTTGGAAAGAAAAGCATGAAGGAAAGTTCATTTGAGAATATAAGTACAACATTCTAATAAATTAAATAGTAGATTAGATTTATTTCAAACGAAATCATAATACTAGTAACTATTAATAACGTAGTAAATAACTGTTCTACTACTCGTTATTGCCGTCGGAGCGTCGATGCTACCGTTTACATAACTCCAGTTGATGTTATTTTTGACGTCAACTAGTCCACAGATTCGACTAGTTAATCGACTAGTCGACGGACGACCGTCGACGGTCTCGTTTCGTTAACGAAAAAACCGTCGACGACCCACCTCTAGCCACTATTAAAACCCGAGTAACAAACAGTGATTGTCTTAATAACATGCCAACAAGACCATGTATTATCTTTGTCTGTCACGTTTGATGCTCGAAAGTTCTACGTGTTATTTAAATTGAATTTTACCTGTCTGCTGGCTACTGTTGTTTTCTTTGTTTATAAAATATCTAGTCCATTCATTCTTCATATGCTTTCGTTAAGCCATACAGACCGAGCATACACCACGTACTAGATTGATGTTTATTGTTTATCTTACCGAGTGGAAGAACGCGCAAAAATAATCTCACACAAATACCAATCGACCCGTCTCCCAAGTGGTTTGAAAAATGTGTGGACAATATAATGGTCTGCGATCTGTTTAACGGTTCAAACATTTCTGAAAGGATAGTAAAGTATATTTGAGTCAATCAACTTTTTAACTTACTCTAATCTGTCCGCTTTTTAAAATTGCTGATTTTTGTATTTTTTTTTTCTCTGATTGATACATAAGATGAGTTAAACGTAATTATACAGTACTAGCGGCCCAATTCGCTTCGCGCGTGTACAATTATGATATTATGTACAGTCAGCCTCAAAAGTAGCTTAACACTGAAGAACCTTGTCGTGGTAATGTATGAAATAAGATTTGTTCGAATTTGTCACATTTCTGACACTGACAAGGTACTTAAATGTTCAGCTACTTCTGAGGCTTCTGAGGACGTACATAAAAACCTGTCGTCAAAAATCTCTAAATAGTGAAAACTATATTAGAATCCGTTGTATGGCTTGGCTTGAAGATATTAGTATAAAGACAGACACGAACGGATATCGACTTTATTTTATCTACTTAAAGTAGTTAAAGAGGTTTGTTACCGAGTCTATAAAAGGTAGACTGAAAAGATACCCAGCAGCTTAGTGCGTCAATTTCTGACTTACTCGGTAGGACAGACAAGCTAAGCAACGAGCGGGAACAGGACCGGCGTGCTAGCCGTTTGGGTTGGCAACGAGATTTCCCCCGTGCATAAATTACTGTCGATCATCATTATTTAGGCGACGTTGGAAAGTGGTACCTCGACTACCTGCCCCTACCTCGTGAACGTGACAGTAGGTACATGCAGTAATTATTTGACACAATTTTCAACTTTGTAACCGACTTCAAAATTACTAAGGACTCCCATCCTTTTTCGTCGTGGGTTAAAAGAGGAGATCTCAATTCGAATGTATTTTGTAGGGTTCCGTAGGGTTCCAAAGGGTAAAACGGGACCCTATTACTAAGACTCCGCTGTCCGTCCGTCCGTCTGCCACCAGGCTGTATCTCAAGAACCGTGATAGATAGACAATTGAAATTTTCACAGATGATGTGTTTCTGTTGCCGCTATAACAACAAATACTAAAAACAGGTAAAGTTAATATTTAAGGGGGCTCCCATACAACAAACATGATTTTTTTGTCGTTTTTATAGATAATGGTACGGAACCCATCGTGTGCGAGTCCAACTCGCACTTGGCCGGTTTTTTTATCTAATAAAAAATCCCTTCCTCGCCTGTGTATGTAAAAACCTGGTTCCGCTGAGCCTATTCCCACCAGCGGGGCGATTATCGTTTAATGCGAGATTCATCTCTCACGAAAACAACTGTCAAATAGCTTGGCATCTGTCATTTTTTGACTTACCTCACGGTGTATCTAGCATGAACCCCAATTCTTGAATTGGAGTCCAATATTGTGCTGAGCGATGATAGGAAAATTAAATAATTCTATTGGTGGATTTTTTCCTCGCGCACCCCTTAGCTACCTCGCTAAGTTTATTATAAAAACCGCAATATTAGTTTTACTTACTTACTTACTTATAATAAAGTGTGACGATAATTCATGTAAAAAAAACTAAAAACACAGTTTTTGTACTTTTAACGGATTCTGTAAATTTTGATTGTAGAAAAATTTTAGTCAACTATGAAGCGAATTATGTCAAATTGTAGCATTTGTAAGTTTGGGGGTGTTCTTTTTTTTCTTTACGATATGTCAGCGACCTTGGCCCTGGACGGGTGAGGTGAGACGACCGCAGGCTTCCGCAGCTAGTGCGGCTTCAATCCGGTTCGGCCACCCCTAAACATGTCGAGATCAGGGGAGTCATTCTTAATCGCAACAGCGACGAGCTCGACCCAAGCGTCGAAGTCTTGGTCTAACCAGTGTTGCCAATTTAGTGACTTTGTCGTTAGATCTGGCGGATATTGGGTCTGCGTTGGCGACTATTTCTGCAAGTGTTTCATACATTTGAGCGACATCCTATGTCCTGTGCTCCATACATCTAGCGACATTTGCACCCAATTTGACATGAACTGGCGCCTTTTTGCAACGTTTCAAGCGACTTCTACAAAACTAAGTTGGCTACGCTGGCTCTAGCGCACTAGCTCGAGTGCGATGCCTCGACATAGAGTCCGCCGCTGATGCGCTTTGAGAATAACAGTGCTGACGCGAGATGCTAATGGCGAAACAAGTTTACTGGCCATATCCTTTCATGTATCATTACAATCGCCCCGTGAAACTATTAAGAATAGTTAAACATTTAAATGTAATGCGGTGACAACACAAAGAATAATTTTACTTTAAGAGTGTTAACCCAGCGCTCTCCATACAAACAGCGATAACGTTTTCCACCCTCTAAACCTTAACCTATAGCCACGATTTTTTGGTATAATATCATTATGCCCAAGAGCTAGGTTTGTATGTTTCGATTTTTAAAATATTCGTAATAGTTTCAAAAATATTCATGCTTTATTGTTTTGTATGAAACTCCTAAAATGTAAATATTGTCAAATCTATGAAGAATATTTAAAAAAATCAAAACATACAAACCTAGTTCTAATGCATAGTGACAACAGAGGGTAGGTTTAGAGGGTGGAAAACATTATCGCCGTTTGTATGGGGAGCGCTTTTTGGGGCTGGGTTCACACTCCTCTTAAGTAAGCCTGGGCATGACATGTTACACTCTAAACAATTAAGCCACAGAACCCGCCTCCAGACGCTGCGAATTTTTCAATTTGCGTTGTTTTTTTACGGTCATTTCATTCCTTTATTATTGCTTCTAAAAAAAAACAAGCGGCGCCACCTCTTCGTTTAGAGCTATCTGCAAAGTAACCCAGTTGAATGAGGTAAAATAAAAAAAAGTTTCTCATAAGTAGTACCGAGGGGGCACCTTAAAACATCTAGAATTCGATGACCTTAATAAACACGAAAAACATTTAAAAAATCGCAATGTCTGGCAGCGGGATCTGTGGCTGAATTGGTTAGGTTAGGCACATAATGCCGTGGTTGCACCACGGGGTCGTAACACTCTGTATGATAAACAATAATAAAACAAAATATTTGTAAAAGTCCATTTCTAAATAGATCATTAACATAAAAAACATTGTATATCGTTCAATGAACACAAACGAATCAGACATTCATTTACTGCAAGCGATATAATGGAAAACTTGAAGCATATTTAATCAAACAAAACGTTTGAGTGACACAACTCATGCCTTATAAGAATGTTAATACATGCAAAACATGCGTAGTAATATAAACAATGAATAAAACAATGCGAATGCGCAAAACGTTTATTTGTTTATTCTGTCCAGTCCAGTTGTGCATGTTTGTGAGACGAGTAGCTGCCACGCGTGCCTTGTACATAAATTATTGATAGCTAACACTGGATTGACCCGGTTCCACTTGCAGTGATAGCATTGCGGCCAGACCGACTCGCTTGACATTAGTTATTGTAGAGACAACTATTCTACCTAACTGCGGACGCTTGTACGGACATTAAATCTTTAAGCTATACTTACTCTCTCGTCGTTGCTTTTAAATAAGACTTTATTCACGATCGTAACAGTCACAGGCCACTTTAGAACCTTTTAACAATAAACGCCATGATGACTTCTAAATGTTATAATATCACAGCGATGACACATTGCGACGACGTTCTACAGTGGCCTATGAATCAAATTGGTTCACTGAACACAAGTTCAGACGCCTTTAGGAGTCGGTGGCGTTGTACCAGGGGGGTTCCACTCCGCACTGTAGGTGCGCTCGCCGCATTACCTATGGCATAGGTTAATCGCAGTAGGTTGCCGGCTTGCCGCGCGCGCGCCCGATCACTCTGTGTCGCGCGTTGTGATAGTATTTATAGTAAGCAGCCCAACCCTAGCGGTGCGCCAGGGCATTGCGGGTGAAAGGCGGGCGCGGGCGGCGCCTTCCTTTTGACGCATGCCGCCTGGCGAATGTTTATGAAGTAATACGAACTTTTTGTGTCTGATCATGAAGTTGGAATTCGTTTAATGGTGGTCGAAAAAGATAAGTTTCTGTACGTTAGTACTATTATTTATTCTGTGGTTGTAGCTCACAACGCCTTTACGCGTCCTCAGCGTTCGGAGGGCCAAGGGAATCTGTGGCATTGTATTTCTCAACAAAGTTACCTAATTAAAACACGAAACGTAGATTGAACACGATCGCGCTCTTCACCGAGTCTCTTTCCAATTCTGCCAACTTGCAGGCTACTAAATTCGGCGACAGGACCAGTGTTGCCATTTAGTAATTTGAAGTTTAATTAAATCTCTACACGGATGCAATTCTATTGTAATGCTTTCGTCTTACCTGTATGGGATTTACAGTAGGGAAATATATTCACGTATCACCTTAGAACTCTATCGCAATGGCGCGACGCGTTAAACGCCAGGCTATGTCATACAAATGTCATGCGTATGTCTCTTCGACTTGGTTCTACGGTGGTACGTGTTTCAATTTTCTTGACTGTATATCGTCTTTACATAGTATGAAACAAGTCGCTATCCGTTCCTATTTGTCTTTATCGAATCTTCAGCCGCTTACTCCTAAACCACGCAACGGATTCTGATACGGTTATACTCATACTCATACTCATTTATTCATAATAAATTATTATAACATGTCACGTATGTTTAATTATTATAATATTTTACGTTCATTTTACAATCATGGTAAAAGAAAATGTAGTTGACCTATCTGAATATACAAATAAATACGTATAAAACACATACACACATTTATATGTATGTATTTATCCAAAATCAATACATATTTGAACAGTGTCAGGCTCTAGTTAGGAGGCCAGAAATTCCTTACAAGTGTAGAATGCGTGCTCGAGAAGCCAACTCCTGAGTCTTGTCTTAAAACTAGTTTAGTTACGGAGGGAGCTGAAGGGATCACTATCGTGTAAAGACTTTTTCACGGAATATTTTAAGGTAGATTACTTCATTGTATCCATGTATTCCATCTTAACCCTCTCGGTTAGCAACTCATCTGCAATCGTCTTGGTGTTGCGGGTGTCTATAGGCGGTGGTGATTTCTTACCATCAGGTGACCCACTTGCTTGTTTGCCTTCCTATTTCAGAAAAAAAAGTCCGAAAGTTTTATAGTAAGAACCTAAAATAGAATGTCTCGTAGGCCGATATAGTATTTCAGAAGTTAATTGTCTATCTCAAGATCATGGTTAAGAGCTATCTCTGTACTAGAGCCATATTCGGCTCCCAAACAAAAACAGCATTAAAATCAGTAAATAGCATCCGAAGCTACGAGGCCACAGACGAACAGACAGACAGAGTCTTCAAACTAGTCACACGCCTCTTCGCATTGCGCTAGGGGTTTAAAAAAATGTGAAATGCCACTTAACGCGCTGGCGATCGTTCTTAGTGAGAGCTTAATTAAGGCTCACTTAACGACATTTCCCTGGCTGTATTAGCGTTGTATAGTGCGGATGTTCACTTCCGCTGTCACCGCTTTGTGACATACGAATGGACAGAATAAGGTCGGAGCGTGAGGACACTGCTAAAGTAACACAGTTGTACAGTGAGCCAGTTGGCCGCTGCGTCAAAGCAAAATCAGACGTATTGTCAGGGGGGTTCCACTCCGCACTGTAGGTACGCTCGACCGCCTTGCCTATGGCATAGGCAAATCGCAGTAGGCTGTCGGCTTGCCGCCCGCTCGCTCGCTCGCCCCCGCCGTGTCAGTGTAATTGAAAACGAATGTCGCGCAATCCTAGCGTGTCGCGGGGGGAAAGCGGGCGCGGGCGGCGCGTTCCTTTTGCCTCGCGCGTCCTGGCGTATCGTGTATAAAGTAATACGACCTTTTTGAGCGTGGTAATAAAGTTGGAATTCGTTTAATGGCGGTCGTAAAAGAGAAGTTTCTGAACTATTATTTATTCTGTGTTATTGTACAGAAAATAGATAGTATGACAGGGGTCTTACGCTCATTCCTCAACTGTGCGAGTTAGTAGGGGTAGTTAAATAACATACAACAATCATACAAAAGTCTTCAATGCGATCATCAACCAACGTCGGCTTCATACCAACGTCGGCAGAATCTGATTAAATAGCCAGAGGGCAAAGTCTATGCGTGAATTAATTTTTTCTCAAGTCGTTTGACTGCGGCTGAAGACAAGCTAAGGAAAACAGGAAAGCGAGTTAGCATAAAACCTGTCAATAATGCAGTTAAATGTACGAACGAAATCTTTGAAAAGCGTCAGCCGCCTATGTTCCGCTACCGCAATGTAAAACCGGAAATTGTTTAAAAGGAAATTGGCAATCGGGTGAAAAGACGAGACGTTTCGTAAGTGTGTAAAATTCATAACTTTATAAATTAAACTCTGAGCGTCTAGTGTAAGTTTATGTTACAACAAACTTAACGAACGCGTTAGAGTTAACTTCTCAATTACTAAGGAGGCAAAGAGAGCGCCTTTTGCGACGCATATTTGCAATAAAATGTTTCCATACAATTTATAGGTACACGCTAATATGTTCGAGACGTTTTTTTTTTACTGCAAACTTACACTAATTGCCCAAACTTCATATATACATGATTTCTGGTGAGCCCCGTGTTTGTTTGTAGGTGGCGAATTATGCTTAATTTCCCACCCTTAGAGATTGAATAGTTTCTCTGAAATTAAATGGGACCCGATGGCAATGCAATAATAAAGTATAGTGCTTGCTTTGTACAAGCTTATAAGCATTTATATTTTTGAAATTATAGTTTTTTGTTATACTTACTTAACGACTATAATATTAATTCGTAAAAGTTAACATTGCTGTTATTTATAATGTTATGGAACGAGCGACCCGCCTAGCTTCGCACGGCTACAATTAGGATTAATTGTACCTACATGCCGACAACCTACTGCGATTTGCCTACTCTATAGGCAAGCGGCCGACCGTATCAACAGTGCGGAGTGGAACCTCTCTACCGAGACAGCGCAATACCTCGACGTTGATCGAAGCTGATGCTCTAGTACATTCAAAGCTTTGTCATTACCCTGTGGTTGGAATTTATTCCAGGAATCTGGCTCCAGACAGGACCGATGTTAATTTAAACGGACGAATATTAGAGGTGGATTTGTGAAATTGTCGTGGTCAAAGCGCTTTGATAGTAATTATGCGAAAGTCAAACACACGTACTCGCAAATTGGGATGTCGTGAATAGGTACGGCGTTCGATTGATCTGTACCTGTGCACCTAGCTCAAATCTTTTCATCTTTACATTGTAACAAGCAAAGTAGCTATCCGTTGCTCTCTGACCTCATGTCTTCGGGCGCCAACTCCTTCTAAACAACGCAATGGATTTTGATACGGCTGTCACTGTCATTTAGATATATTTTTACCCGACTACGGCAAAGCCAAAAGGAAGGGTTATGTTTTTAGCAGCCTATGTATGTATGTTTGTATTTACGTATGTTCCACTGTAGTTTCGGGAAGCGAGCTTTTTGTTGTTTTTTGTCTCTAAAGGAGACGGTGTACCTTCCGAGAAACTGACCCTTCTAAAGAAGTGCACCTTTAGAGAAAGTGCACATTTCGGGAAAGTGTGTTTTTTTTTTTTTTTTTTTTTATAGTATAGAGGGCAAACGAGCAGACGGGTCACGTGATGGTAAGCAATCACCGCCGCCCATGGACACCTGCAATATCAAGAGAATCGCAAGCGCCTAACCCGACACGTGTTTCACGAGCCTAACCCTCATACGGCATTCAACACGTGTCACAGTTATTAACACGGCTCCTGATTTTCGGGTGTATTCAGCTCGCAAACCTCAGTTAGGAGTCCGACTGATACACAATATTAACAACCTGGGGCTCTATTCGATGTTGGTTTTTTTTTATACAACATAGGACGGCAAACAAGGAAGTGGGTCACCTGATGGTAAGTGATCACCACCGCCTATAGACACCTGCAACAACAAAGAGAGTGCAGATGCGTTGCCAACCCAGAGGGCTAAGATGGAATACCTCTTGTGCCAGTAATTACACCGGCTGTCTTGCTCTCCACGCCGGAACACAACAGTGCAAGCACTGTTGCTTAGCGGCAGGATTAGCGAGCAAGATGGTGGTGGCGATCCGGACGGAACTTGCACAAGGTCCTACCACCCGGCAAACCCGCTGGTTTAATCCTGTATTCCGCATACAGACGAAATTTGCATTCAATAAAACGTTTAAAAGTGCATGCATACATATTTATGGTCTAGACTATGCATTTTAATTCCATGAATGTAAAAAATTACTCCGCAAAATCCCTATTTTTGCAATACTGAGTTCTAATATCGCATGTATAGTCAACCATGTATTGCTTGACCCCTTTTGAACCTTATCCCTTTGTAACACAGTCGAAAAGTGGTCAAGCAATTTCTTGGTCGATTATACATATATGTATTCTGTTAAAGTATACCTACTCATATATTTAAGGAATAAGAAAATAATGACAGACATTAATCAAAAAGTATTTTCTTGTGTTAAATATATTTTGTTAATTTTTCCTTTTTCTTTGCAGTTTTCCTTCACGTCCTTGAAGAGCCAATCCTGTCCTATACTGTGTGAGGGTCCTTCAGTCCTTAAGCACCAAGTGTACCTACTCCACTATATATACTTCAGATATTAAATGCATTGCTAAGTCTTTTACATTTATTTCATCTTGCGTTCCATTCTATTTACGGAAATAATAGTTTTTTTAGTATTTCTTTTAAATAGTCCTTTAGTTACCTAAAGACATTATGAAAGACTATAGCTTACACTAGAACAGTGTTTCTCAACCTGGGGTCCGAGGACCCCTGGGGGTCCGAGGACGAAATAAATATTAAAAGTAAAAATTTGCGGGTGGTAGGACCTTGTGCAAGGTCCGTCCGGATCACTACCATCATCTTGCTCGCTAATCCTGCCGCTAAGCAGCAGTGCTTGCACTGTTGTGTTCCGGCGTGGAGAGCAAGACAGCCGGTGTAATTACTGGCACAAGAGGTATTCCATCTTAGCCCTCTGGGTTGGCAACGCATCTGCACTCTCTTTGTTGTTGCAGGTGTCTATAGGCCGTGGTGATCACTTACCATCAGGTGGCCCACTTGCTTGTTTTCCTTCCTATGTTGTATATAAAAAAAAAGTAAAAATTATGTGGTGTTGGCATTTTTAGTGCGAGTCAAATAGACTCATATGTAAAAGTATTCAAGCGGTTTTTTTGTTTGATTTCGAGGGGTCCACGGGTCATGGTAAAGTTGCATTAGGGGTCCGCCCTTGGAAAAGGTTGAGAAACACTGCACTAGAATACCACATTGAAGCAAGGGTTGTGGCTCTCGCGCGCCTACCAACGCTTGTGACGGGGCGAACGACGTTGCGGCGCCTTCTGCAAGTAAAACCGAGACAGTTAGTGAGTTGCAGAGCCGGCAATGCAGTTTTTACGACAAGGGGTTTAGAACACTCAATCTAAAGTAATAGTTATAGTCGACCAAGTAATTGCTTGACCACTTTTGAACCTTATTTCTTTGTAATACTGTCGAAAAGTGGTCAAGCAATTTCTTGGTCGACTATACATTGATATCTTCACCCAAAGACGATTAAAGTTGGTTTGAATATTACTCTGCTTAATATAAACCAACGCCGTCCACCACAATGACAACATTTGCCAAAAACGTTATAAACAGGATTAAAGTGCAGATATAATAACAGTCTCACTAACAGGTTGAGCTGTTTTAGTCACCCATTAAAACGTTTATTAGGATTTTAGGTTGCTTTGTAAGCCAAACGACTGAGTAAAAGTCGTTTGCGATACGCTAAAAACAGTTGAAACTTCATATAGGGGAGGAGCCGCTTTGTGCTATGCAATACGCGTGGTTTTGCTTTGGGCTTCACTCAATCTCCAGCTAGGAATGTCACTGCGACCCTGACATGAAACTGGCAGCAAATGTAGGCGACTCCATATTTTCTATCGACAAGCCTCGTCGTTCTACAAGTATAATATGGGAATCTACATCTACACTAATCTACACTAATATAATAAAGAGGTAAACTTTGTTTGTTAGTTTGTTTGTATGTACGGGGTAATCTCTGAAACTACTGAACCGATTTCAAAAATTCATTCACAGATAGAAAGCTACACTATTCCTGACGGATATAGGCTACTAATTTTACGTGAAGGAAGTCGCGCGCGTCCGCTAGTTCTGTATAAATATACATACTATATAGGAAGTTAAACGAGCAAGTGGGTCACCTGATGGTAAGTGATCACCACCAAGGGTTGCCAACATTTATTCGGTTGTATATAGTGTTTTTGAGAGTAAGCTAAAAAATATATCGTACGTTTCAAAAAAATATAGTATTTTTTGGAAAGATGCAAAAAAGGCAATAGTGTAACCCCTGTATTAATAAAAACTTAACAATATTTTAATGTAATTGTAATAATTTTAGTGTAATTACTGGCACAAGAGGTATTCCACCTTAGCCCTCTGGGTTGGCAACGCATCTGCAATCTCTTCGATGTTGCGGGTGGCTATAGCCAGTGGTTATCACTTACCATCAGGTGACCCACATGCTTGTTTGCATGCTATTTCATAAAAAAAGTATTATATTTTAGCGTTTTAAAATTAAAGTGATATTTATAATGACTAATATTTGTGAGTCAGTTTTAGGAGTCGGTTTGTATTTCTACGGATTCTAGGAATTGCGTTGCGTAAATATTATTGCACATTATTGTAAATGCTATTAATATATCGGTTTTTGCCTATGTATTTGGTAATGGGAATGTGTCGTGAATACGTGCTCATTCGTTTTGTGTTATTACGAGGGAATTTGTTTAAATTCTATTCCATCGTCACTTGCAAAATAGATGCTTATAAATTAATTCTGTACCGTGCCAGCTGGCCGATATAATACATGGTTCACTGACTCGCTTATTGTTGAAACGTTGAAAATACCTACTGAATACACACTCAGAATGTGTGAGAAAAATTATCAACACGTCGAAACTGAAACAGTTTTGCCAGGTATGCTATAAGGTCATATAATAAATGTTTTCTTAAACATGCACTGAAAAAATAGTTTTGTTACCTATCCACATAGAAAATGCGACTACCGAACTATTTGTTAGACCTTACCTAACTCTTGATTTGTAAATAAATCATCAAATGTTTATCAGTAGCAAATAGTTTTGCTAATTTAAATGAACTTTGATTACCAGTAATCAAAATCGTGAGTAACCAAACTAGTTCGATTGTCCCTTTTTTTAAAGTGTGTATAAAAACTAACCGAATCAATGTGACTTGAAACCGTTTTCTTCACAGTTATTAAACCCAAGAATTTTCTTTCCTCTTCGGTCTACGTATAAAAAGATTCCAGCAAAATAAAACTTATTTCTATATCATTTAAATCCATAATTATTGTTCTATTTACTATGAGAGCACTTCATTAAAATAAATAAATATCTTGGGACAGTTAACACCAATGGACCTAGTCCCAAAGTAAGCAACTAAAGCTGCTTGTGTTATGGATACTAGACAACGGATATAAATACTTATATAGATAAATATATACTTAAATACATATAACATCCACGACTCGGGTACAAACATTCGTATTCATCATACAAACATTTGCTCCTCCCGGGAATCGAACCCGGAACCTAAAGCTTTGTAGTCATGGCCACTAACCACTAGGCTATCCGGTCGCCATTTTATACTGCTTAGTATCTATTGCTTGATTTCGGTTGTATTTTTAAAATACAATGTCCAATTCGAGGCAAAAGTAATTACTCTCTTGACAATAGAGGCGTCTGTGATTCTTTCTGACCTTCGTCTGTGTAGCTATATCTGCTAACTGTACGGGTAGAAACACTGACCTATAAGTAATATGGACTTCTAGTCAGTGTTTAAAAAATGGCGTATCAAAGGAGGCTAAAAAGAAGACTAAATCGATAATCGCTCGCGCTGTCAGTCGTCGGACCGACGGCGCTGCTGTCAATACTATTATTTTGTAAAAAAACCTATTTGCAACGAAACTTAATAAATTATTATTTTATGCACTTAGACGTAAAGTTGTGAATCCAATGACTATAAATGGTAAACTAATAATTTGCATTTGTAACATTGGCGTCAACCTGTATTCTTATGTCGTGCCGTTTTTCTGCTATCATTTAGTATGAAACTGTACATCCATGCATTATAATATCATTGGGTAGAAAACTAAAAAGCGAAGTTTGCGCGAAAACAATAATTATAGCGATAACTGGCAAAAGCTAGGCACGGAATGCTGAGATTGCAGGATCGAGTCCTGCCATTGCCCTTATTTTTCTTTGTGTTTTCATTATATAGCGTTTAAATTTAATTACAAATATGCGTATTATACACTGATTTGTTCGTGAAAAGCCAGACAAATAACTTGCGATGTATTTTACTCTAAGTTTTTACCCGTACTAAGACTATCTACTGTTTTATTGGTATTGGTAAGACGAAGATCTGTTTAAAAACCAAGTGGCCATATTAATTGGTAATGATTTTGGCTTTATGCTCGGCGACACCGGGAGCGGGGTCACATGACCCCTTCAATTGCAATGAAGGCAAGTGCCACGTTTTGAATGGTTAAATATAGCCGCCGAGCAACGCTCTGCTGCTCCCGACATTGTTGCCTGCTCGACGCTGGTTGAACAGTGTTTTGTCAAATCGCAAAAGTTAGTAAATTCAAGTTTTATCTTCCAGCTGATATAGAGAAGAAAGTGGAATTTGGACCCTACGCCTGCTAAAATTTACTGTGTTCACTTTAAACACTCACCAATGAGATTGCAAATGCGTTGCCAACCCAGAGGTCTAAGATGCAATATCTCTTGTGCCCGGCTCTTTTGTCTAGTTGGAATATTGTCTTAGTAATCTGTAGACATCTAAGTGAAAGCCCATATAAAATCATTTCTTTTTTCTGTGGCATGGGTGGGTGTTATTCATAGATCCGAAACTACTCTATATTTACGTGAATCCATTTATGTATGTACTTACATCATATTTGCAAACGGTTCCAGTGACAAACTTACAAACTTGTTAAATGAGTTCTGTATTATGTAGATTCCTTACTTTTTGGGCGTTACCTGAATTTGTATTTCGACGTTTAATATAATCCTTACATAGTATAATAGAAAGTCTCTATCCGTTCCTGTCTGTCCTATTGTCGGTCCAGCGGGGCGTAGATTGGTGATAGGCCCTGGGCAAAAAAAATTGGGGCCCTGTCTGGGCCCTGCAGTCAAATTTATATAGTACTAGCTGACCCGGCGAACTTTGTTCCGCCTTAGACGCCATAAATGAGCAGATTTTTGATTTTTTCTTTCATAAGAACCTTCTCCTGATAATAACGAACAGAACAAAAAAAGAATTACCGAAATCGGTCCAGCCGTTCAGGCGTGATGTCGTGACCAAGGGAAATAGGGATTCATTTTTATATATATAGATGTAATTCTGGTGGGACAGCTAGAGTAGGGATGCTGGCCAGGGCCCCCCTGAGCTTATAGGCCCCAGCCACGCTAGGCCGCTTATTCCTAAACCACGCATCAGGTTATACAGTTTTCATTGTCGTTTAGAGATTGGTTTTAGCGATGTTTTCATGTAAATCAATGCTAATTGTGCTCGTGCGAAACTGCAGCGATTTACTAGTAAATAAATAAAATAAAATGTAACAATTTGTTTCTATACAAGTAAGTGAGAACGCTCGCGGTGAATGCCAGGAGCTGGAATTGCTGGCCTCCGAGTAATATTCGAATAATTCCGCTTCGTGTACCTACTGGAGCGGAGGAACTGATATGCTTAATTACTTTTCAGAACTGCATTTAACTATGAACGAGAATGCTATCCACAGAAAGCGCTTCAGTCCCATTGTTGGTAAACTGTTGAAGTATGCTTTCACCTATGTGAAAAGCTTAATATGAAATAACTACCAATTTAATTAAAATCTCTCATGACCAAGGGCTGGTGCATTTCTTGGCCAACGCATTGGTGCGATCCAACGTGGAAATGCAGCCAGCCTTATGGGCAGTTCACCGCAGGGGACAGATTTGGGAGATAATTGTACACATCATTAAGTTTCTGTTTTTTTATTAGGTTGAGTTCTTAATATATTACTTGTATTCGTATTATTTGATGTATCAGTTAGTCTACGTGGAGGAATTAATATATGGGAAAGGCCTAAGTTTGTTTTTACTAGTTTCACAAGTTTGCAGGTGTTTTTATGTAAAGCCTATTCAGTCTTAGTTATCTATTAATTACATATAAAATGGGATCTAATCACACAAACAGCGCCCCTAACAAGATGCGGCACTTGACTCCTAATCCTCTTCTCTGAGCTCAGCACAAGCCGCCAAGTCAACTCCGTGTAGTTTGGTCAAGTGCCGCTTGAGGCGTGACCGGGTCACGAACGCCTTGTGGCAGTGCAGGCAGCGCGCGTCCACCTTGGTGTGCTTGTACAAGACGTGGCTCTGGAGAGCGGCCACGGAAACGAAGCCGCGGCCGCATCCGCAGACCGTGGCCCCTGGCGGGTGCACTGTGGCCCTGTGGTACAAAAGTAGAGGGAAAAATGAAAATCTTTATCTTGAGCGTCTAGTATAAGTTTTTGTTCCTATCAACGCAACGAACGGGTTAGAGTTAACTTCTCAATTACTGTAGAAGCAATGGCAGCGTCTAGCGGCCGTATTTGCAACAAAATGTTTCCATACAATTTAGAAGTTAACGCTGACGCGTTTGATACGTTTTTTTGATAGAAAACTTACATTAAGGGGGGTTCAACTCCTTGCCTACCGCGCGCTCGCTCGTTCGCCATCGCCGTGTCAGTGTAATTGAAAACGAATGCCGCGCAACCCTAGCGTGTCGCCGGGAGTAGCGGGAATAGCGGGAGGAAGGCGGGCGCGGGCGGCGCGTTCCATTTGACTCGCGCTGCCTCGCGCATGGTGTATAAAGTAATACCAACTTTTTGAGCGTGTGAATAAGGTTGGAATTTGATTAATCGCGGTCGTAAAAGAGAAATTTCTGTACGTTAGTACTATTATTTATTCTGTGACTAAGGGCCCTGGTCTTATCTGCCGTCATATCTTCAGCCATTTACTCCTTCTAAAGCACTCAACGGATTTTGATTAAGTTTGGGATGTCATTCAGAGATTTTTTATTTAGAATTTTATGTACATTACATCTTAATTGTACCTGTGGGAAGCTGGGGCGGCTCGCAAGTATAGATTTCCAATTTTTTCCAATACGAGTATGCACAATACCGGGATCCCGGGATTGGTGATACTAGCAATACCGGTATTAGAAGCCTTGTATAGAATAAAATTATAGCTGGCCAATATCTTTACATAGGTGGTATTAAAGACAAAATAGTATGAAGGGTCTTTGTTAAACCAATACAGGGCAATATATTTTTATTTTAAAGTTTTGTTCGTCTGTTTGTTTTTACCTTATAACGCTCATAGCAAAAAACTTCGAATTCGGTTTACAATTATAATAAGTTATTAAATTTTGTAACCGAAAATTTCTTTCGATTTTTATTTTAAATGTATTTAACATTCAAATTATTAAATTAAAATTGTAATGACAACACAAAGAAAAATTGGGCAGTGGCAGTGTGGCGAAACTGGAAAACACAAGGCACGGAATACTGATGTTGCAGGTTCAAGTCCTGCCATTGCCCTAATTTTTCTTTGTGTTGTCATTACAATTTTAATTTAATAATTATAATAAGTGTTTTACCTTAATAAACCACCTAGTACCCGAGCTAGGTACCTACCTACTTCCAAATTCCACGTGTACGAAAATCGAGATTAATAATGCGAGTGCAATGTTTAGGCATGTTAAGTTTCACGATTCGGATTTTAATAAATACGGAAACGTACGTTTACCTTTAACTAATAACTTTATTAGTAAAAAAAAATTTAGTATCTAATCGTGGTAGTGTCACATTCATTCACCACAATGTCTACATCAAAGAAAATACGCGGTGGGAATGAAGTGTCGTTTCTGTCACGTTTTTTCGTATATGCCGTACACTGTAAAACCGGTATTTATTTATTAAAATGTCTTAACTCACGGCATGTCAAACGTATTTATCAATTAAAAAAAAATAAAGTTACCTACTTAATTTATTTAGTGGGAAAACTAGCTTGAGTTGTTATTGTTTAGCCACTCAGTCCCGTTTCTCTCGAGAAACGGGACTGAGTGGCTAAACATATAGTTTTTTTTTATTTATTTAACATAGGAAAGCAAACAAGCAAGTGGGTCACCTGATGGTAGGTGATCACCACCGCCTATAGACACCAGCAACAACAAAGAGAGTGCAGATGCGTTGCAAACCCAGAGGGCTAAGATGGAATACCTCTTGTGCCAGTAATTACACCGGCTGTCTTGCTCTCCACGCCGGAACACAACAGTGCAAGCACTGCTGTTTAGCGGCAGGATTAGCGAGCAAGATGGGAGTAGCGATCCGGACGGACCTTGCACAAGGTCCTACCACCCGCAGAATTCGGGATTAAATGTTACTCTGACATGAATAAATATGCGATAAGTAACGAGCCTAGTTAAAAAGTTAACCCATATTGATCACATGTTAATAAATCGCACAGCAATCTCAACATTGCATGCTAGCTGCATCCGTTTGCACACAGAGAAACACAAAGGGTTAAAATAAATTACATCCACTTGATTCGTCGAAATTGAAAACACGTGTCGAATGAGTTTTGAAAACAAATATTTAATGTGAACAAACCTGTGATTAACCAGGTTCTTGTCATTAGTAAACGCGCGTCGACATAATTCGCACCAATGCGTCTTCGTCTCAGGGTGCTTATATTTGATGTGGTTGCGAAGCGACACTGCCGATCCGTATATACCGCTGCAGTGCTGACACGACATTTCCATCCTCCTGCACACTTCGCCGTGTACCAGTAAAGCTTGAGAAGAATCGAACGTTTTGTAGCACACTGTGCATCGCTGCCTGCGGTGCATGTATCGCGCGTGCTGCTCCAAGCTCAGCAGCGATGGATAGGTCTTATCGCAGCTCTCGCATCTACACTCGTCGTTGCTATGCTTCAGCTGTACGTGTTTCTGTAGAGTGCTACGCGTCTTGTAGATTTTCCCGCAATGCTTGCAAGACAGCACGCGCGGGCCACGGGAGCTCGCTTTATCCCCGTCGCCCATTATGTCGTGCAGCACAACCGTGGAAGTACGCAAATGCTCGTTTATAGCGTCGTCATCCAAATGCTCAACAACCACATCGATTTCCGCGTCCGCCATGCTCACGCGGAAATCGAGGAGAAACTGAAAAAAAAAATTATTTTTTTCTTAACGAACTTATCGACGTTGACAGTGGGAGCTTTGAAAACGTCAAACTTGGTTAGTATGAAAAAGAGCGGAAAAGGTTTTTTTTTAAAGGCCCGTCCGGTTATTCGATATCGGGATTTTATTTTCTGCAGAGTTTTAATTGAGGCGAGTGCAGTCTTTCGTGTGCATAGGTACTGGCTGAAAATATCACTTTTCACAGAGTGGCGTTTTCGGAATTTCAATCGTTCAGTTTCTTTTTAAAATCAGCGATAATTGGACTTGGTGTGTAAGGTTACATTATATAGTACTAGCGACGCGCCCCTGCCTCGTACGAGTACAATCAGGATGTAATGTATGCATATACAAACCCTCCCCAAAAAAATATCTAAATGACTGTGACAACCGTATGTAAATCCATTGCGTAGTTTAGGAAAAGGCGGCTGAAGATACACTACAAAGGTTCAGGACAGACAGGAAAAATAGCGACTTAAATTTATACTATGTAACGAAAAAAAGATAAAGATGATTAGGCGTAGTAAACAGACTCTTAATAAATTTACTTCGGCTTGTTCGACCAGGATGTCAATTTGGTAATGTTTGATTTTGGTTTAACAGCCTTTCAGAGACATTAATGGTGTGACGTCTGGATTTTAATTGAATCACTTATCATTGGTTACCGTCAATTTTAAAATACGGAAGACATGGCTTCGGCAATTAGACACTTTAGACATGACTGCATGACTAACCCTAAGAGATAAGTTAAAAAAAAAATACGATCCTCGCTGTCCGGTCCGGTTTTAATTTTATTTCTATTGTGATTTTATTACTCGTTAATAATCCAAAAAAAGACAATTTCAGCTCATTACTTACTTTTCCAATAAATCTTAATATGGGTTTCGAATTTAGATCGCCAGGCAAGGCTAATCTCAATGGTAGAGACCTACGAATTGGGTAGAGATCAATGAATAAAAAACGAAAACTTTGTTTCATAAGTTCCAAAATAGTACATTAATAGTAAATTAGAGCATCTAATTGAAAACTAACCTTAGCATTAACTTCCATTTCCAGCTGGCGACGAATCAAATAGTGATACGTATAAGTAGCAATAATCAAAGATTTTATCTGCCAAAACCTTAAGGGATATCCCGCTAAAACTCGCCAACTCGGTGCGGCACAATCCGGCACCCTCCAGAACGTCTGCAGTCAGTGCTGCCAGTTTAAAAAAAATTCTGTTTGAGGTCAGTGAAAATCCGCCTGGTCGATTACTTAAGTCATTAAAGGGCAAGCCAAATTTTTTTTTTTGGCCTGGTTGCAGAGAGCTTTAAGCCACCCAAAAATTTGTGATAATGTGATAATGTTGCTAGCGTAGTCCTCCCCTATTTTTTTATCTTTTAAATACTAACTTTTAAGTTTTTTATTAAGGCAAGTTCGCAACATAGCCGACCTTCATATAAATTAAGTAGGTATTATTTATTACACATGATATTTATTATCAAGAGAATTTAATTGCCTTTTTTGCCTTGTTGTATGAAGTGCGGTTAGTTTTTTCGTCCAAGACCTTGTATCCGATGAATCACGCCTCGGTGTATGGATATGACTCAAAAGTTCAGACCTGCTCGAAAGCTCCGAGCTAAACCGTTTTACCACAGTATAAAGTAAAGCAGTACCGAAACAAGGCCTATTTGTTGAGATAAATGCCTACGATCCAATGGATGTTTTTTGTTTAGCGTTGTATCTCAGCTGTTATGCCTTTTTGGGTAGCTACTCTTCATTAGAGCATTAGGGTTGTCACCCTTTAAGTTTTGTAAAATTTTAAACTTATTTTAGTTATTAATTTATAATTTATTAAAACGTTTATTTCAGTTCTATGTTTATCAAATAATGGAAAGAAGTAACTATTTTATAAATTAATAATTGATTAAATAAACTTTAACATTTTAAGAAGTATGAAAGCTTCCGTTTTAAAGACGCCGAGTTCAAGAAGCCGTATTTATCAATTTACGCAATACTTTAGTGACATCTTTAAAAAGATCGCAAACTGCCTGGGACTCAAGCAATAACTGTACAGTTTTACCAAAAATATATTGTGTTTCGGCAGTATTCGTTTGCGCAGAGAAGCTCAGACCGGTTTCCGACAGTAGCCGAACGTGTGAATAATCCATATTGTACTTTATTTGCAAGCGCAACTGGCAGAGTATTGCTTGCTATGCATTCTTAGCTTTGTCCCGCTTACACAATTCGTACACTGTGGCGCACGGGCTGCCGCCATGTTGGTGCGAAATCGATAGACCAATAAAAGCGCAAGAGTTTAGCGCGCGTAAAATTCTACTTTATCATTGGTAGATCGAAATTTCTCGCGCTACTAACATTGGTCTACTGCGCAGGTACATCGTGGCACAATATATTTTTGGTAATACTGTAAACGCAAAGCGGGTCCACTCGTCCCAACGCGGCATCAGCAACTGCGTCTGTGTAAGTGCGTCCGTTTCGAGTGTTTGTGCGTAGATTCTTTACTGCAGATATATATACTGTGGTTTTACATAGCAATCGGATAAATCATACAGCCTTAAGTAGTACGCTCTTATGCTGGTTGCTTTCTCATACGAAATAGAAAAACAAATCATACAATAAATTGTTTTAATCTTTCGCGACTTTCACACATATTTATAACATTATCGGGACTTAAGCGCGATAGAAATATATTGTTGATTTACCTCGACGTTTCGGCCATGTTTCAATGGCCGTGGTCACGAGCAGACCCTCGTGTAGTCTACTCGTGACCACGGCCATTGAAACATGGCCGAAACGTCGAGGTAAATCAACAATATATTTCTATCGCGCTTAAGTCCCGATAATGTTATAAATACAAATCATACAGTAAAAATATGCGCATTATAAAATGGGAGGAATTGTTAATGGTTTACTTCAAAATTAAAAAGAAAATTAGGAGCCGTAAAACGCCAATGACTTAGTATAAAATGTACGGCTTATGTTCTAAGGCTTGGCTAGGCTCTAGTTGATTATTCTTTCTTTGTTTAACCAATGTACTTTGTGGATTTGTTTGGCAAATTTTCTCGCAGATAGTGTTTGTGTGCGAACGTCGTATTAAGAAAGTAGGTTCCCGCAACATTCTACTCGTCCCTGTATTCGCCTAAGCTGTACAACAAACTTTTGCTTGACTATAAATAATAGATTAATGACATATTATTTAGTTGGTAATCGTGGGTTTTCAGAGTTAAAGATATTTTCTTTAATGTTGCATCTTTAGTTTAGGGGTCGAGAGGTTATGAATGGCATTAGACGCAGGTGTTTAGGTACCTTTAGCGAACTTAACTCTGTGGTGTGTGCCTAGTGTGCACCAACCTAATGGACGTTCACATAATGGTAGTAGTGGTCCCTAATGGAAAATGATATACAGTGGTACCGTCATAATATCCTGTATGATAAAACTGCGTTTATGTGTTATAATGTATAATCTATTTATACGTAAGTCTTGAATAATCAAAAAAATCTAACTTGGAGTGTGGTTACGTACGGCAGCGTGATGGGAAGGTTACCTTTTTAAACTTATCTCATATCTTCTCATGTGTCATCATTTTTTTTAATCCCAGTATGTAATGCAAGTACAGGTCGATTTACATACTTTCATTTACACGGTAAACGATTTGGAATCGAATTTTACCAAACAGGCGAAATTTCAAGCGTCTCTTTCGCTTCCAAATTTAAATTTCTTTTGTGGCGTGTTGGTGTGCGTGTGGTTACGTGTACGTGTGGTTCTTTATTGGGCAGTGAGACCTCACGCGCTCCGCTCCCCGCCTGGAAGGACGAACCGGCGACTTACGCGGAACGAGAGTCGGTATCACTCGGGTGAGTCACTAAAAAAAACCTTACGCCATGGACGCGGTGTGATGTCATTGGTGCATTTTGTTTTTTTTCTGGTGCTAGGTTTTCTTTTTCTCTTCCAATGGTGGGGTCTTCTTTCATTTATAATCTTCCGATTTTCATTTACGTTGTATCGATGTTTACAAGCTTTTGGTTTTTCTATGCCTTCGCACTTGATCCGTTGGCCTGCTGCGACATAACTATAACCTAAATATGCTTTCCTCTTGGCTGAATGCAGCCAACAGGCAATGGGGTCATTTTTATTCATCATTGGCACTTAACTTCTCAAACATTACGTGTATAGATATATTTTTATTGATCATTGGCCGAAGTTCCATCTTACAACCGGTACAACTAGTACAGCTCGCAGCTTTCTATTTAGGTACCTGTTAGGATTACGCAAAAAAACGTCTATCTTTAAAATAAGGATGCATTTAAAAATTGCGCAATGTTACCATATTAAAATCTACTTTTTAAATGTGACCTAAATTGTGCCTAAATTGATAGAACAAATCATATAAATAATATTTCATCGAATAAATATTATTTCTTGGATATCTTCCTAGAACTTATAGAAAAATAATAAATCTAAGATTTACTACTGTACAGTCAGAAGCACAAATAGCTGAACGCGTGAATAAGTCCAGAAGATCAACTAGCTCTTATTCTCTTACCAATAGAGTATGTGCGAATAGTTTTGACTTCTTCAACTGTGTATAAATATTTGCTACTGACCGTATATTTGAGTCAAATTCAGACAAGACAGAAATATTAGTTTTCTTAAACAAATCTTAATTGATAGCGATTTTCTGCTCACTTAAACTAAAGCGGTAATGTGAGAGCCACATGTTATCTACTCTCTTTGTTTTGCCATTTGATCCATCAACGCTTGTAAGCTAATCTTAAGTATAAGTAATGAATAAGTGATATTATTTGATACGATTTTACGCGTAAACTACCCAACCAGACGATAATTGACAGACATGTAGTTTGATACCGGAGATTGTGATATAATGTTTCTTCCTACGGGACGCCCGCGACTTCGCGTGGAACTAGTATCCCTTGTCCGTCAGGGATGTAGTTACCAGAGTTTAACCCTACATTAGAAAGAAAGAAAAATCGTTTATTCAGCTTACAATACAAGACAAGACAGAAATAAAACAAACATTTTACAATTACTGGACAGCATTGTATAGCCGAATTGGCCTCCACTCAGCAATGCTGTCAGCACGGCAATGCCAACAGCGCTGGTTTTCAGTGGAGCCAGTGGGTTGTATGGGACAGCGTACTGTGGGGACATTAAATTTATAAAAGGATAATAATAATACACATAAATAATAATAACATATACCATGAATAATAAAATAATAAAGCATGCTATAAAAAGTCAGATTAAAGCATAACGACAACATTTAAAAAAGTTTACCTCTTTATTATATTAGTGTAGAGCACAGACTAATAAGAGATACCACGTATAGAGGTAGATTATGCGAGGTTTAAGAGAAAACTACGGAAACCGGCTGGCTAGTCCGAGATACATTTATTAAGTAACCAGCGCTCCCCGGCTACGAATAGGTGCTATTTAATAACGAAAACTCAAGTACCTGCATATCAACACTTTGTAAAAATACATACATAGACTGCTAAAACATAACCCTTCCTTTTGGCTTTGCCGTTTGGGTAAAAAAGTCTAAATGACAGTGAAACCCGTATTATCCGTTGCGTGGTTTAGAAGGAGAAGGCGAACAAACATACACAATAAGAATTGCGGACAAACAGAAACAGATCGCGATTTTACTTTATACTATGTGAAGAAATTATGCTTCATGAGCAATGATCGGCACCATGCCTGCAACATCGCGGGATTCCCAGTAGAAATCTTAATATGGACATGATTATAATTCCGTGAACTTGTTCGAAAAAAATAATTGTATTGAGTGTTATATATTTGTAAATAGACGTTTGATTATTTAATAAACTCATGTATTGCATCATTATTCATTATGAAAAATATTGATATACTTTTAATTTTGATTATTTACATTTTACATTTACTTTTTGCACTTCTATAAAATATGTATGTAAATGCTAAAATGTAAAAATTTGAAGTGCGACAAAACCCTTTGCCAGACTACCTGGCTTGTCGTAAGTCACTTTCGGATTTTCGATCGTTTACGTTTATGACCAAACGCATAGTTGGAAGTGGTGCGAAAAAGACGGCTAATAGTAATATTCACATAAAGAGTTAATGCCATTCTTTCCTGATTTACTGATAAGAAATAAAATCATAAATGTTGGTTTCCGACTCGAATCCCGGAATCCCGGGGCATATCCATATTAACATAATGATTGAGGTCATTGACACCGTGTTGCACGGACGGTGCCGATCACTGTTCATGAGGTTATTAGAAGCTTTGTAAATAGGCGGTCGTGTAGGAAGAATTGAATCTCAGGATACTTGTACTAGTAAATTCTGTTTCTTTCATCTCTGGCTTCCCTAAAGGGAAACGAGCATGAGCACATACTTTTGTTCAGGAAACCAACCAACCTTAGCTCATGATAATAATAGCAGTTACGTAAGTACAAGTAAAATTATATTATGGGTCGAAATTACAATAAAAATTGTCTCGTGGTCAATAGTTAACTACAATTTATGTTTCGTTTGAATTAGGCAAAACTAGACCCTGCCGTTTTGTGAGTGTAGACATGATTAAAAAATATTTATTTATGGCTCAGTGTTGCCAATGCTACGGCAATTGCCGTGTTCTACGGCTTTCAGGCCACAAAATTACAAAATCCACGGCCTACGGCTGCAACCCTGTGGACGTAGTAGATTCTACGGCTTTTCGCGAATTCTACAGTAATTAGTTCATTTCTTTAAAACAAATTCATTTTTAGAGTATTCGACTGTTACTTTATGTGTGGTTCGACTTTGTATTGTATCCGAGTCCGAATCCTAATGGCAACTTTGCAAAGTTGTCTAGGGTATGTGGGCTAGGCTTAATGTTAAAAACCTTAAAACAGCGCCATTTGGCTAATGCTGAAAAGTTGTTGTTTTTTTTAAGTAGTGACACGGCCCACCGTTTAGTCTTTTCCTATAAAACACGGTTTTTTTACCTAATATACACGGCCGCCTAACAATTTGCATTGGCAACACTGCTATGGCTTCACTGACGACCACGGAAAACATGCAAAAATTTGCCACAAAAAAAAAGCTAAAATAATTCTTTCTGGTGTTGAATAAAGCATGCATGCAGTGGGTGCCTTGTGGGTGCATGGCGCGCGTGGTAAAGTTTCCCAGGCATGTTCGTTCGGTTTTCAAAAATTTGAACCGACGAAAAAAGTTCTCAAGTCAACCCATATATCTGTTTTTTTACTCTTAGCGCCTTTCAAGGCGCTTAAGTAGTCCCTTAACAAGTACAACGCGTGTCTTTTGTTCCCCATAATTCCCATTTATTGTAGCCGTAGAAGAGCTTTCGCTTTATAACGGTCACAATAGGACGTCATGGCTATTATCCTTACTGCCCGTGTGACATTGTTGATGCAAGGGGACTGTAGTATTTAAACGTATTGTGCATGAACCTGTTCGTTTCACAAAACCCGTTTCATGCTGAGAGGGTTGAGCTCGTGACGGGGAAGATTGCTCGTGAATTTTCAGATTTTCTGTTAATTACCCAGATGTTATCTGGTGAAGAAAAAAGCTTAAGATTATACGGGCGTATTTCTTTATATTTTAACAAAAGGTATTAATTAAAATGGGATTAAGCTGTCTTGTTTTGTTTATAGGGGCGCAAAGGCCTTATGAATTCCGGTTCAGTTGCCGAAGAACGCTGCTTGTTTAAAAATAATCTTTCTAAAGCGAATATTTTTTAGAAATTGAAATCCTCGTAAACAAGCCACTTTTTTTAATAACTCTAAATTCAAAACCTTTTCCCCCTCGTATGCCGCAATAGAATTAGATAGATTTTGACGACCTGTATGGCACAGTGGCACATGTGTCTGCCTACTGTGAATGAGGTCCCGGGTTCAAATCCTGGTATGGGCAAATATTTGTGTGACGAATACGAATGTTTGTACCTGAGTCATGGATGTTATTTGTATTTAAGTATGTATTTATCTATATATGTATGTTTATCCGTTGTCTAGTATCCATAGTACAAGCTTTGCTTAGTTTGGGACTACGTCAATTGGTGTAAATTGTCCCGAGATATTTATTTAAATTTTATTTATTTTAATACATTTTTACTGTTACTCTTTTTTAAAATTAAATAATCTACTTTACTGGAAAAAATATTTCGACTTTTTAAGACAGTTTCACACAGTTTTTTTCTTATCTGGCAATACAGCTACCAAGTACATATCTAAGTTGAAATAAACGAATGCGGAAGCGACAAAAAGAAGCCGATGAATTAAATACATTATAAAACGTATCTCTTATCTCGATGCAGTAGAAATGACAAATTGAACCAAGCTTCACACATGTTACACAAATGCCACTGTCGGAGATGGTCGCTGAGGCGGTTACTCTATCATTAATTTCATAAATTCAACAGAAAAGTATTATTACAATTTGGTGATGCATATTTTGAGGTTATGTTATAGTTAATTAGAGCTGTGGTCTTTCGTAGCAAAACAACTTGATACTGTAGCGTAGGCAGCTTAGACGAACGTATTTAACAATATTATGATTTGGAATTAGAATTCTGTCTGCGAATTTCGTCATATTGTAGCTTGTCTACTCAAGTTAAGCTGGGGCCATCAGTCAAAGCACCCGCGTTGAACTTTAGAAAATATATAATTCTCGTACTGAATGAAAGCTGCTTATATTAACTATCATTATGATACCTTAATTGAATTAAACGAATTTATCTCTGAGGGCGATTAATCAACCAATAAACTATCTTCTATTTAACCTCACATTTATGTGTAGTTTAAATCTTACCAGGCCATTTTGACTCGCTTCTTTATTCTTATTCATATATTTAATGTGATCATGGTTAACATAAAGTAAGGTAAAAGTGACCCTGCAATAACTTAAAATTAACTTAAGCTTATGTACTTTATAATATATCATTAATAGCAATTTAAATTCGTTCATTAACATTACAAACTTATAAATTACATTACATTTGAATGAAATTTGGTAAATGTATGTAAGGCGTACGAGAATGTATTTTTTACCAGTAATTGACATCGTCTCTCGTATGTTACCGCATCTTCTCGTCAACCATTGGGTCACGTCGAGGACTGGGACCCTTACCTTACCTTACTAGCTTTAGGGTATCACAGGAATCACAACTGAGAAAAAGAACTGTCTATCCGTTGCGCGTATTGAAACTGTCATTAACAAAAGGCAGGTGGATTGTGAAGTCATCTTCTCGCCTTACTGTTTTGCTACTCAGAAAAAGACTTCGCAAGATGAAGCTAAGGTTCACACTATGGGAAATCCGACCTTGTGTGCATAATTTAGGGTAGGGTTCATCATATCGCTTGTTTCGAGATAAAATGTTCCAAACATATGCCAGATAGAATAGCCTTCTTGCTCCCATTTCGTGTGGGGGACGCAGACATGCATAAGTGAAACACAAAGCTGCAAAAATAAAATTATATTATTGTAAGTAATATTCCCTTTTGTAAGAAACAGACGGACTGACAGAGGCATTAAATGAATAATACCCGTTGCGTCAGGAGTTTAAAAAGCACACGTGCTGTTTTTTTTGTGTTAGCGGTTAGTTTGTGGGTGGTAGGACCTTGTGCAAGGTCCGTCCGGATCGCTACCACCATCTTGCTCGCTAATCCTAAGCTAAGCAGCACTGTTGTATTCCGGCGTGGAGAGCAAGACAGTCGGTGTAATTACTGGCACAAGAGGTATTCCATCTTAGCCCTCTGGGTTGGCAACGCATCTGCAATCTTCTTGGTGTTGCGGGTGTCTATAGGCGGTGGTGATCACTTACCATCAGGTGACCCACTTGCTTGTCTTCCTAACTAAAAAAATAGTTAGCGAAATTAGTAGCTTGGACTTCAGGAAAACCGTAAAAGAAAATGACGACAATCAATGACTTTCCCCTTTCCTTAGGAAGTTAGTGTATCTACTTAACAGTTGAGTCATACCGCGCCCAAAGTGTTGTGTCGAAACTAAGTGCTAAGTGATATAAGTGACATGCGACAGAGTTGAATATCACTTTACCTGACAATGAACTAGACAGCAATTTGACTTTTTGTTTTATATTTCACTAGCGACCCGCCCCGGCTTCGCACGGGTACAATCAATTTTAAGACTCATTTTTCTACACCTTCGGTTACATTGTTCAAATTTTACCAAGGATCCCTATTTTTTTTCAAAATGAATTGTAGCCTATGTCAAATTGGAAGAATGTAGCATTCTATTGGTGAAAGAATTTTTTAAATCGGCCCAGTACTTTTTGAGCCTATTCATTACAAACATACAAACATACAAAAATAGGTACAAATCTTTCCTCTTTATAATATTAGTGTAGATTTGATCCGGCATCTCTCACTCAACGTACGAAATTGGAGCTATTAGGTACTATTTTACATTTCAGTAATTAGGAATATTGTTAAAAATTTGTCAAGTATCACTATAGATTAAAAAGGTCGTCAAATGTGGCCATCGTGACTCAAATAGGGGGGGGGGGGGGGGGGTTCAGTCTTATAAACACTAACATTGGCCATTAGTATATATTTTTTCTAACCCGGATGGTCTTTCTATTTTTATCTAAACTAACTATACATATCTATCATATCTATTAAACGTTGTCCTATATGCACGACTAGATAAGATACGAACAAGCACTCATAGATAAAACGATAGTGAAATTTGTCCATATAGATGAGTATAAGTATGTATGTTTTCTTATTGCACAAAAAACAATGATATTATAATGCATGGATGTACAGTTTCATACTAAATGACAGCAGAAAAACGGCACAACATAAGAACACAGGTTGACGCCAACGTTACAAATGCAAATTATTAGTTTACCATTTATAGTCATTGGATTTACAACTTTACGTCTAACTGCATAAAATAATAATTTATTGAGTTTCGTTGCAAATAGGTTTTTTTTACAAAATAATAGTATTGACAGCAGCGCCGTCGGTCCGACAGACTGACAGCGCGAGCGATTATCGATTTAGTCTTCTTTTTAGCCTCCTTTTGGCCTCCTTTGATACGCCATTTTTTAAACACTGACTAGAAGTCCATATTACTTATAGGTCAGTGACAAAAACATAGGAGACGAAAAGAGATACAGAGATTACAAAAGCGACCTCAGCCCTGTAACCTTTCATCTTTATATAACCCTACCTTAGTTTATCTTTATATCTAAGGTAAGGTATAGTCGACCAAGTAATTGCTTGACTACTTTTGAACTTTATCCCTTTGTAATACGGTCGAAAAGTGGTTAAGCAATTTCTCTGTCGAGTATACGGTTCGCACTGGGTAAAATCTGCATCGTAGAGTACTTACAAGTAGTGCAATGACCTTAACTTCGAGATTAACAAGTTGGCTGCCTTAACATGCCATGAGCGTTGCCGGTGGGATCTCGTAACCCTTATTGTTCAATAGTTAAGGTATATGTATTTTATCACTGGCAGCCAAACTGTTAAATAAAGGCGCGCAGAAAAACAACTGGCGATGCATGGATATTATTTTTTCAAAAAATGAAAAGAAAAAAGAACTAAGGGCCTTACGAGTATTTTTCGAAATATTATTACAAGTAGAAAATTAATGGCGAGTAAGACTTACGCCCCATACAAAGCGGGCGTGTGCTTTGACGCCACAGTCCACGTTGTGAGTTGTGAAATGTATGGTTTTAATGCTAAGATGGGTCATCTCGCTTTTGACTAATTTGTTAAATCTCATACTAAAGTTTTCTATTTTTTTAAATCTTAATTCGAATGGGCATATTCTTCGTTATTTTTGAAATTTTAAGGCGCTACAACTTCTAAAATTCCTATGTTTTGTTTTCTATCTATTGCTTTGGACATACGTACATATGTTTTTAATGATGATCTACAACAGTTTGAGAGGTTTATTTCCATTTGGTTCATAAAGCATACATTGCTTATTGTTTGTTAAACTTTAACAGTCGGCCCTTCAAACGTTGGCGTTACTGCGCCTGCGCCATGTTTTATTTCTTTGCTGGTGCTGTCGTGATTGGCTGTATAAGAAAAAGCATACTACAAAGAATATAACAAAAACTTCAATAGTCCGCGCTTTGTTTACGCTGCGCGTGCGCCGATTGCAAGTCATAGGAGACTATGGTCTTGTTATTATTAACCCTGTGCTATGGTTGACTGAAATAACTTTCTAAAATACAAGGTCTAATGGAAAATATTGTTCTCTGTTCACTTGATTTTGACTGCTGTAGTACAAAATGACAGATACTAAAATGTTTAACTGTCTTACTATGGTACAGTACTTCCAGTTTTTTAATAGCTATTGGCTATCGTGATCCTAAAAAACATTAGTAAGAAACACGAGTGACAAATATACTGTCAAACGAAAAACGAGTGAGATGTACGAAGATTACCGAAATCCAATAAGATACTGGAATTATCGTAGAGGGTTATTGGTTGAATTTAAGTGTAAAAGTTGAAAATTAGACAAAAGCATCGTAAAATAAGACAACGGTGCCAGTAACTGACAGTGACAGATATATTGACATGACGAACGGAAAGACAATACTAGGGTCAATGCTACCAAACATTGGTAAAAAAAGTGCCCTACGCGTATCTAAGCATCCCTGATGAGAAATGTTGCAAAACGATTTTGAGGGTATTTTTTTGCAAAAGTTATATTTTAAAATAAATGGTATATAATAAATCATGTTATTTCAGTATAATGTATTTAAAACAGGCTGCGTATATATTCTATTGTAGCAGTTTTGCAAAAAAGACCTAGGTACTTAGATTGTTTACAACGTTTCTCGTCTTAGGAAAACGAGGTATACCTTGCCTCAGATGACTAACATCAATGAAGCCTTGGAACATTTGACACATATGTCCATCCAGCCTCAGAAATAGCTTAACTTAAGAACCTTATCGTAGTAACGTATCAAATGAGAGTTGTTCGAATTGTCACATTACTGACAGCGACGAGGTATTATCAAACCGCGATTGAAATATAATTGGAGAGTAACGTCAGCACACTGTCATTTCATAGACTTGCGTCAAGCTTCATTCCTATATGTATGAAATGATAGTGATCTGACGTAAATCTCCAATTATACAAATATTTAGCTTCCGCTGACCGTATATAAATCTCTCAGAAAGTGATGACGTCATAAGATAAAAGTCACATTCGATAAAAAAATGCGTTTTCGAAAGTCCCGTCTCATACTGAGCGGTCCACCTCGACTGACAGCCGCAATCGCTCATTACTTGCACCAACTCACCCGTCCATGACGGGCAAACTGCAAAGCTATTATTAATTTGACACTATTTCTCGGTGTGTTATTTTATTGTGCGTGTTTCGTGTTTGCACGCGCGACTGTTAGGACATTTCCGTTTGTGTACACAGTTGTATAGTACGAGTATTCTACATAAGCAAGTCGTTCATAAACGCAACATTTCTTTACTGGGGAGCAGTGAGATCCGTCATTCAGTAGAGCGGCGCGGCATCGATAGTCGACAGAGTAATTGCTTGTCCATTTATCGAGGGTGTCCACATTCTGAAAAGTCAGGGAAAGTTAGGGTCAGTCAGGGAAAAGTCAGAAAACCTCAAGATGGTCATGGAAATTCGGTGAAACCGTGGGAATTACCTGAAAAGTCAGGGATTAACTGATACTTTCTGTTAGCTCCACACGCTTTCCCAATCTTCGCTCACTAAACTTCAGTCCTTTTGCATATCCTCATAATATTATAATAAATCATCAAAGTACTTACTTGTAAGTTGTGTGAATGACCTTTTAATATATTTACCTAGATTTTATTAAACTTGTAAAATTTTGTTTTACTACTACTAGTCCTGGGACCAATTCATAAACGCGACAGGCGGCAGTTGACAATGACGATTCGCCGTACATTACTGTGTCGACAAGTAGCGTGCAAGGGCCAAAATACTTTTTGATGCCTATAAAAACGTCCCTTGTACATTTTAACGCATATCTTTTACTTATTCTGATATTCTTAAAAGAATATTTTATCTTTAAATTCAGAATGGCATACGCATACCCGAATGATGACTGTTATATAAATATTTGGGGTCGGAATAAGAAAAAAACTATTGTTTGGTAACGCAGTGGATACTATTTTTGAGGACTCACGGGGACTGGTAACGCAGTGGTAATTTGGGTACCAAATAAGACTTTTCTGTAATAAAAAACCCAGGATGGTGGGAAAATTCATAATAAAAATTGGGGCCCGGTTGAGAACTAACGTAATAATACAAGGAAAATATTTCGAGACATCTACAATTTTGTAAAAGTGTTTATACATTTTCATCTTTATTGTAGGCACTAAAAATAATTTTGGCCCACAAAATCAAAGACTAACATCATAGTAGGCAAGCAATGTATACCGAATTGTCACTGACACCTGTCGCCTGTCGCGTTTATGAAATTGGGTCCTCATGTCCAACAAGCTAGCAGACCGCAGACGGGCAAAAGCTACCTACTACATAATTATACACTCTTTATCATTTGAAGGTTATAACAGCTGTTAACAGTCTTCATTTGGAGTTTTGTATAGACTTTCCTTTTTTATCCAATTGTCGCTAGAAGGGAGGGTTAATCATACAGCTTTTTGTTAAGGGTTTTAACAATAGCACAAGGGCACCCTCCAATTTGCTCTAATTAAAAACAATCAACTTTATTTTAGTGCATGTTTTGATTATTTTAATGGCATCATGAAGCATGGGTGGTTTATGTCAAAAAAAGATTTCTTAAACATTTTCTTAGGTATAAACATTGGGTATAAATAAAGGAGCATGGTTGTGTTTTAATGAATCCTAAGAAACTTTTCAGGATAAAAAAGAATCGCATGAATTGAAATAGTTTTTTACTTACTTGCTTAATCTATTCACAATTTCATATGCAGTGGAGTATTTTGTGCTCTTTATACCAATCTCCTGACCAAGGGCGGATCCAGGTCATGACTTCCCCTGGGCTGGGCCCAGGTCGACCACTCCGGCGTTCTAATCTCATTTATGACTCTGTCCTGACTGGACTCGACAGCTGAATCCGCTCTTGCTCCTGACATGGCTACTGATCTACCGAACTGTCAATCTGAGACACGTACCACCGAAAGAGGCTCAGTGTTTATACGGGCCTCTCAATTTCTGTCTAATATTCGTTACAATTAAGTCCTTTTTGCTTGAAAGCCAAATAATAGATCACTAGCCTTTAGCTCGTTTTTAGCTCTTCGTTCAGTAGAGCTCGAGGACGACAGACAGACGCGACATTTATGCCAACACAAGTTCCTCCTTGTGATTGGTTGACTGTCACCTGCCAAATGTGGAGACTTGTGTTGCATAGGTATACTCAGGAATGAAATCCAAAACCAAAAATTGGGGCTTACAAATAACTTTATCTGATGTCTGACGTGGTCAGGCCTTGATCTGTCTTGTCCTAGAGACGTATCATCTGACAAGGCTCTACACCACTTGATTTTGCTCCTGATCTGCCCATAATATTCAGTTGAAAATGTCATCTGTAGACCCTGATTTTGGATTTCATTTACGAGTTTAGATATCTAATTGCTGCATCGCTTAATGAACTGTGTGACTTGTTATAGCATTGTGACCCTAAAATAAGTCTCGGTTATGACACTTACACGGAGACGCAGTGCAATTAAACTAGGCTGTCATGTCAACCTAACGCAATGTTCCTGCGACGAGTACTAAGATACCATGATTTTTGCAGAGGTGAGGCAAGAGGCGGTGCAGCAGGCGCTAGCCGAGATGCAGAACAGACCCAAGCCCTCGCTGCCGATGCCCTCAAAAAGAACTTCCATGATGGCTAAGAGCCCCGACAGAGAAAGGCACGATCTCTGTAAGTATTGATGTAACCTCTCAGAATCCTTATGCGCTTCTGGTTTAGCTGAAATGGTATTTATTCTGTTAGGTTTTTATATTAAGACTAATGGATGTTTTTCATTCCATACTTCGTGCATTAGAGCTTCTGAAAACCTGGTAGTTTCAAGAATAACATTTAAAAAGCCAGATCATAATTAGCTAATTGTTTTTTAACCGTCTTTTTTTGGCTGGCTACTTAAGATGCCATAAAGAGTTAATTACGCTAGGCTATTTAGCCTGCAGAGATATTTTCGATAGGCAATATAGCAATTTTATTCATCCTTAATTTAATTCATTCAAATGTGATGCCAGCAGCCACACAAAAGGGTTATTCATATTTTGATCGCTCACGTCCAAATAAAGTTGTACACCTGGCTGGAAACCTATAAATAACACCTTGTTCCTCCAGCATCAAGTTCTGACGAGGACTCCTGCGCCGGCGACGCAGACCTACCCCCTCCCCCGGAGCTCAACTCTCCCCCCGCGCGCCGGCCGGCAGCCCCGCACCCCCGCTCGCACCCTCACCCGCTGCCACAGCCACCCCACCACCGAGAGCGAGAGCGGGAGAGGGAGCGCGAGCGGGAAAAGAAGCATGCGCGGGAGCGGACGGAGATCGATCTGTCAGAGATGACACACTTACCTGCGTGTAAGTGAACTTCGCTTTTATTGCTTGGATACATTGGTTCAATTGCGGGTATCTTAGTATAAATAACCATTATAAAGACCGCCCTCTGAGTTAGTCTCAAACCAGATTACTAGGCGCTAATTGATACAGTATTCTTTGAAACATGAAACTATGTTGAAACGCTTCAAGTAATAAAATAAAGTAATTATTTTTATTACTCGGGAACAGACAGGATGACAACTGAAATTGTTAGACACCTCACCTCTTGAGCAGAGTAGAGTGTGCTTTAAACCACCACTTTCCTCGGTCCTCTAAATTTTTTGAGCACGTTCACGTGTACAAAGCGTTTCACAAATTGTGTACCAATTACAAATTTGCAATAGTTCAAGTACCAATTTGCAACTGTTGACTACGGCTTGGTTTCTTTCAAATGTCCATCATTTTAACGTATAACTGGGTATAGACTGACTTGTAATGGTGTTGGTACAGACATCCAACCAGACGTGACCCACACGACGGCGGGCGCGCGGCGCGGCGGCGCGCTGGTGGCCGACCGGGTGCAGTGCTACCAGTCCGAGGATACCGGCACGGGCACCGGCCGATGGAAGGTAAGCTGAGACCATGGAGGGCCTACAACACCTATCCTACCTCAGTAGGGCCTCCGGGCGAGCTGGACTTAGATGAACATGGATACGACGAAAATCATCTCGAACGCCCATGTAGTTCTAACTCCCGTTAAGATCTCTGAGACTCTGAGACTCTACGCTTGAAGTTGTGGAAGCTGCTGTCAGCTACAACTAATGACTTAACTACACACGACATTATTTGCTATGATGGCCGATTTGGCGTATTTCAAAAGCGGTGAAGTTTCGTTTAAATTAATTTAATTAGCTACTACTTACCATACTAGTTGTAACTCCAACTGAAACTTAAAGATGCGACTCGCACTTGATAATATTTTTAACAATAGCCAATTAACATATATTCGTTGATATCAAACCAACATAGCGCGGTGCTAGTGTAAACAAAGAAATATGTTATCATCCGGTATCTGTAAATCCAGATCAGAGTCGGCGGGAAGTTGCTATGATGAAAGTTTTACCATGCGTCTTTCTCGGCAGAATACCCAGCGGTAGCAGAACTCAGGGTAGTATTAATATCCCTATTATTCCTTTAGGTGTCGGCCAAAATCCAGCAACTCCTCAACACTTTGAAGAGGCCTAAACGTCGACCATTGCCCGAGTTCTACGAGGACGATGACATAGAACTGGAGATAGCTGCCAACCCCAAGGACCCGAACGCCCCAAAACCCGAGGGTGGGACCATGACCCCAGCAGTGGGCGAGCAGTTAGTGGTCCCCGCCGGGCTGCCGAGAAACTTGGAGGCCGCTTTGCAACGATACGGCACCGCGTCCTTCAAGGCTAACGTGGGGACAGTTTTGGATCCGAATGGGAAGCTCAGTAATTCGCTTACGTATGGTAAGATTTTGCTTTTATCGTGTCAGCATCGAATATAACGGAGCGCGCAAGGTGGTCAAAAATATTTAAACTCGACTACATTGTCAAATACCACAGTACACTCAACTAACAGTATTTTGTCTCGGCAGTGTCCTTGAAATAATTACCTACGGCCGCTCGATGGATAAAAACGCACTAGGGCTGCCCTCCGACTGTGTGGTGTTACGTATTTGACTATGCTATAGGTATTAAACTACTAAAGGTATATAGGTATTATCTTTTCGTTAAAATATATTTACTGCAAATTTTGTGAGTAATAATTGATATTATATCTACTCGGGTTTTATTTCATTGGATATTTTTTTCTAAATAAAGTTGCATTATTTTTTGCTTAGTTGAACAATATAGACGGCAACTTCGTGCCATACCTATTTCACGGCAGTAAATAAATGTGCGAGAGCGTGTCACATCATCCGCGACCGTACGTAACTGCGTCGCACTCGCGACTGATGTTGAATACCGAAGTATACCGAGATTTCGAAGCGCCGTTTCTTCCGTTTAGTATGCTTAATTACTTTAGTTTAATTTATTCAGTCAATATAAAGTTACATTATAAATTGCATTGCATGTCAAATTACACGAATTAATACTGAGATCGTCAAAATTATATAATTACAAAAATTTTAATCAGCTAAAAAATATTAATAACACGATATTTGGTACAAAATTACAATAGAATGTCAAATAAATTAAATTAGTCTCCTATAGGGATCGTCAAAAAAACATAAACAAGACAAATAAATGAAAAAAGATAAAAAATGGAAGATTATTAAATTAAATACCCAAGTCGTTAAATATTATGTCAAATTATACAAAAACTAACTAAATAAAAATATCTAAAAACTCCCTAACTGAAGACATGGTACTGTTACTTTAGTGTACTGTGCAAATACATACGGGCGTGTTCAGATATTTTTGACCGTCTTACCAAAGTTTTCATTTACTAACTAATAATAATGCCCTATTGCTGGGCAAGGCCATTTTCCCTATGTTTCTAAAACTCTCAATCTGGCCTCAAAATATAAACGTACAACAAAAAAAAACACTTATAACAAGTTGGTCTTTCGCGGTCGTTCTTAGAGCGAGCGGCGGCCACGCGACATGTATGCAAGACTAATAGAAGTAATAGGGTTGCTAGCTGGCATGCTTCATATTTCCTCGCTTGACGCTCTCTGACTCAGAAGACTGATTCACTAAACGCAACAGCGGCGAGTTCGACCGTGGAAGCGTCCTGTCTTGCTCTAGCACGCTACCTTGAGTGAGTGAGACAGGGCGATGCCCCGACGTCGAGGCTAAGACCATAACAGAGCAGTGTTGCAATTTTTGTATCTCACCAGGCGACTAAAGCTCACTAAAATGGCCGAATCTCTATGAAAAACGGCTGTTTCGGTGAGCTGTAGTCAACCCGTGAGATTCAACAATGGCGCTCTAGTAGGTACGTCGCTTTGACTACTACTACTAAGGCGACAATCTTTAAAAAGTTTATTATTTACTAGACTTTATTTCCTCTGAAAACTTAAATTCAAAATGGATTACTTTGTCAACAAACACGTTAAAGCCTCCACCGTGGGGGAGTTGATTACCCCTATGACAAAAATTCGCCATTAGTACAACAACCATGTTATTTCCAGGAAAACTTCTAAGTCGTTCACTGAAAATTGCCTACGCGCTGCTCAACAAATCCTTCACATCCAAGAGCAGTAGCGGGGGGCCACTGACCGGCGATACCTCAATCAAGCCTGGGGACCGAGTGGCCCTGGTGTATCCGAACAATGACCCCATAAACTTCATGTGCGCGTTCTACGGGTGCCTGCAAGCCGGGGTAGTGCCAGTCCCCATCGAGGTACCGCTAACCAGAAGGGACGCAGGACTGCAGCAGGTCGGCTTCCTCCTGGGATCCTGTGGGATACAATACGCTCTCACTTCGGATGCTTGCCTTAAAGGTTCGTTGGATATTTGTTTTACGGTTTTCTCAAAAGAAATAGTCGAGACGTTTTTCAGTCGCCCCAGCGGATCAGGTTTAGTGTATACCTCCCTGCCTCTCCGTCAAACAAGAAAGGAACGCACTAGATAAACTAAACAAGGGCGGTTGTATTAGGACCACTGATGGAAAATGATTACTGATCAGCGCTACGGAATTAACCTCAAAATAGTCGCTGATATAGCTGTATGGACAAGCAATGGGAATAAATCAGGGAATCAAGTATAGATTTCGATAATTTTATGTCTTAACGTTTGCAAAATAACCTTTTGTCGAATACCCGTAAATTGTATAGTTGTATCATTTCCGCGCCCAATTTAATGACGTATATTGCCTATTACTCCGCAGGTTATTTCTCTATAACAGCCCATTAGGCAAATAAAGGAAGCGTTATGCATATTACTTCCGTTGTTCGCCTATAACACTGAACTAGTTACTTTTCGCAACGGTTTTAGATACTAGTTCAACATTTTGTCCACTGCGTTACAAAAATCAGCGTTTGATGTAACGCAGTGGACAATTTTTTTTATAGTATAGGGGGAAAACGAGCAGACGGGTCACGTGATGGTAAGCAATCACCGCCGCCCACAGACACCTGCAATATCAAGAGAATCGCAAGCGCGTTGCCGGCCTTTAAGAAAGGAATAGACTCGTTTCTTGAAGGTTTTTAATCACCAGTGGCCCTAACATGACCCGGCCTAGGTTTAATTTATCTTTCTCTGCCAAACTAGTGCTACAAGAACTCACGCACAAAGAGACAAACTCAGCTATACTAATTTGTTAGGGCTACAGTGGCGTAACAATAGGCAGGACGAGCATAGTGCCATGGGCCTCCCGGCTGGAGGGACCCCCGGCCCGAGAGAGCCGTGAGCATAGGGTTCCTAACACACGTGGAAGGACCTCAACTGATGAATATGCCACGAACCAAAACGGTGTAAGTTATAGGCAACGCAACGAGAATTGAAGATTTGATTTGATTTGATTTTCTTTTCTTTATTTCTCAATTTAAATTATCATATAAATTACAATTTATGTCAAGATATATGCATTCACATTGAGATCGTCAAAAAATATATCATAAATTAAGAATAATAATAAAAAAAAAAATGTAAATAACAATAACAAAAACACAAAATAACAGCAATATAAATTCACAAAATAATACCTAATAATGGATAGTCAAATACAAATTTAGTATGTCAAAGTTATTACATAATCAATAAAAGAATTAGTTACAATAATGTCAATATATAATAATAATAACGTTTATGTTAAAAGTTTATGTTTAAAATTCAATGTCCATAAATTCTTTTATTGAGTACAGGGGGTTTTTCAATAGAAGACCTTTAAGCTGGCGCGTAAATGACTCGTCAGACGTTTCGGATTTCAGTTCGGCGGGCAGGCGGTCGTAGTAAGTGGGACCCATGATGCGCGGGTTCTTCCTTGCAAGCGCCATGCGACGAGGAAATGTCTTCAATCGCCTTGTAGGACGAAATTGTTTGTTTAGAACATTTTTGCGCTCAAACATCGTGATGTTATTTCGTACAAACATAATAACCTCGAATAGGTGAAGTGAATAGTGGGTCATAATACGATGCGCCACAAACAGGTTTCTACACGAGTGTCTAGGCTTTACCCCGACAAGAGTGCGCAACGCTCGTTTCTGCATGATCAGTACTCTATCGGCATCTGTTGAGTTTCCCCAAATTAGAGTACCATACGACATTAAGGAGTGGAAATGTGCAAAGTAGACCTGTCTCAGCGCATCAGCAGAGATCAGTGGAAGTGAACAATTACACACCCAATTATACAGCCTTATACAAAACAGCAGCGGGTTTGCGGGTGGTAGGACCTTGTGCAAGGTCCGTCCGGATCGCTACCACCACCTTGCTCGCTAATCCTGCCGCTAAGCAGCAGTGCTTGCACTGTTGTGTTCCGGCGTGGAGAGTAAGACAGCTGGTGTAATTACTGGCACAAGAGGTATTCCATCTTAGCCCTCTGGGTTGGCAACGCATCTGCACTCTCTTTGTTGTTGCAGGTGTCTATAGGCGGTGGTGATCACTTACCATCAGGTGACCCACTTGCTTGTTTGCCTTCCTATGTTGTATAAAAAAAAAGCAACATTTTTAAAATTCGAATGAAACTCTTCGGTATACATATGATTTGCATGACCTTAACTCTCGCTGCGTTGCCTATACTCCACTGCGTTACCTACACTCCACTGCGTTACCTATACACCACTGCATAACACTCGTATTTTTTACTGCCGCGTTTTTCAAACATGGGTGATATCATTTTTAAGCCTTTAACTATTTGTTTGTGTCCGAGTAGCTTGCATCCAACCGATTTCAACGCATTTTTTTTTGTTAGCTGAATTAAGCGAGGTGGTTCTTGGCCATGTTTGATTTTAAACGGGTTATCTTTTTTATGTATAGGAGGTAAATTATTATTTTTCTAATTTTTAAATTTATTAACTTACTAGCTGATGCCCATGACTCCGACCGCATTTCAACTATGAATTTATTCGTTTAATATTTTATAAAGCCTAGATTGGTCGTTCCGTGTTTAACTTTAAAATTCCAGAACTTTCTTACAAACCCTCTTAACTTCGTTGGTACTCGTAGACAATTGTATTTTTAGCGGATGCCTGTTTAAAGAAAGGAAGTTCCTAACTTCTGATTTATAGGAATTCTGGTTTGGGAGACTTTGTCATGTGATGAGTGAGTGGTATTTTATATAACTCGAACTCAATCTAAAGATATTTATTTGCTTTCGGAAAGAGACTTATGAAACTCTGTAAGGGTTAACTTTAACGAACGAAAGTTAAAATAAAATCAGAAATACAACTATATTATACATAACTTAACTAATAGTGACGTGCCATTATGCATAACAAGACCGGGTAGCCTAGTGGTTAGTGGCCCTGACTACAAAGCTTGAGGACCCCGGTTCGATTTCCGGGAAGGGCAAATGTTTGTATGATGATTACGAATGTTTGTACCCGAGTCTTGGATATTATATGTTTTTAAGTATATATTTATCTATATAAATATGTATATCCGTTAGCCAACTACCCACAACACAAGCAGCTTTAGTTGCTTACTTTGGGACTAGGTCAATTGGTGTTAATTGTCCCAAAATATGTATTTATTATTTTTAACTTATATAGAGAACTATGTATTACTTTTTACAGAAGAAATACTTTCCTCTAGATATACTGATGAAATCCTGGACAACAGCTAGGAAATATATAAAGTTGATTGAAAGTTTCTCTTTAGGCCTCCCGAAGACCTCCTCAGGCGACGTTGTCTCGTTCCGCGGCTGGCCGTCCCTGCTCTGGGTATCGACAGAGAAGCTACCCCGCCCCCCGCGGGACTGGATCCCGCCCCCGCGCCCCGCCGACGACAGCCCCGCGCACATTGAGCACACGTCAGCCGTCGACGGGTCCGCTATGGGAGTTATTGTCACTCGGTGAGTAAAGTAAAAACATTAAAAAAAAAGGAGGGCGTTCTCGATTCGTCTGTTTTTAAGTTTATGTTGTATGTTACGCGATATCTTAATATATTCAAGCTTGTTGTCCCATTTGAATCTGGTGAAAATATTCCACCACTTAGGAATGTTAAGGGGTGAAGGGTCTACATATACACACGAGTCTCATCAGGAGCTGTATGTATGAAATCGGTTTTTAATTAACATAAGTTATTACGAGACGACACATAACACATAAGTAAATGCAGTTTATTGTAGTCACTCAAACGCATTTAAGTGTAACTAATTCAAACCCAAATAAAACATCTCCAAAATCACATAACTTAAAAATTAATATTTGAAGCTAATGCTTCGAAAATGTTCTAATCTTCGGTGGTTTTAAGTTTTCGCAGAGACTTATGTTTTTCTTATAATCTGATATAACCCGCGACTGCAGCGTGAGATTGCAATCGCCTAGCTAGGCATTTCAGCAGTCGATTCTCTTAATTTTATGTGTAAAGAACTGACTGTATAGTTAAATAATCAAATTTACTAACAAGCCCGTCGCTAACAAATTCCGTGACGAGTACAATAAACGCGATAAGTTGGATCAACAAACGGTCGTGTCAACTAAGAACTCCGCTACCCGCTTCCCGTTCAGACTACGTTGCTGTATAACAAATGTTGTAAATTGTAAACGGAACTTTGCGCCAGCCCGTAAACTTTTGCATGCGGCAAAACTTTCTGCAGCGCCACTACCGCCATCTAGCGGGACAAAGGGGAAATGCACTGCGGGAAAAATACGAACGTCACACATCCTGCCACTTTGAGCATTAGTGCAGCTATCTGTTAATAGATGACGCGAATTTAAATGTCTTTTCTAACTTTGAACTGTACAGAACTAAACTTGACCACACAGTTTACACAGTTGTCTCCAGATACTTTAATTTTAGGTATAACACTATACTAGTAGAGATACAGGATCTAATACTCAAAGAATCTACCTTTTTCCGAGCTCTGGCATCATATTTAGCATTTAGACTTGAATTGTTTCCGTTTCTAAATTTCATGTTTCTATTTGCAGCGATTTAAACTTGTTTAAACTGTGCGTTTCTGTCAGTGAGTCAGTCAGTCACGGAACTCTTTTGTACGGAATGATTTCATAATGTATAGTTTGAAGTATACGCCAGCTGAGTCAAAATTACAATCAAAACAAAAGTTGTACTCCTGTGCCCCGTTTCACGAAGCTACAAGTTACAATTTCACAAGTCTAAACCGGCAACGTTGGTCATAATGCCCATTGCCATTGGTCATTATTGACCAGTGTTGCCGGTTTAGACTTGTAAAATTGTAACTTGTAGCTTCGTGAAACGGGCCACTGTGGTAAAAATTTAACGACCTTGGTACACATAATTCATGTTTTCTGAAAATAGGTCATAACTATGCCACGTACAGTATTTGCGGGTGTAAAAATACTGGAATATAAAAAAAAACTTTAACTGTCGGTATCGAAATACATTATAAAGAAATAAGAAAGGAATAACATCTACTTAATGCTTTTTCAACACAATACACACACACACACATCACCAGCAGAGTACAAATATCACAAACAGAATCAAAAACGGCCCATTCAGCATTCTGATGCGCTGATTTTAGTGGGAACCTTGCATAGCTCAATTTGATTTTATCCCAGCTGATCTACCTAATCTCAATACGGTATTCCACTCAAAAATCTAATGGCATGAAAGTGCAAAGTTATTGTAGACGACCACTAAAAACATACTTATTTCCAAATAAGTAGATAAAAAAACCTGATATTTTAGAAGTTACAGTGATAAAGTTACAAAGATGACGAAGAGAAAAAGTTCTTTTTTTTTGTTTCGAAATATGTCATTCGAATCCAAATAAAAAATGTAGAAAATTTTAGTAAATGAGTAATTGGTTAAAAGCTTACAGTATTAAAATAAACACGATTTAGTGTTGGCTCCATACAAAATCACTAGTGACCTCACTGGTCCTGTATGCAGCACGATAGAGCGTTTTCGCGACGCACGCCCATTGTCATTTTATTACTCGTGATATTTCGAAAAATAAAGATCGTAAAAGAAAACTAAAAACACAGTTTTTCTTCTTATAACCGACTCTATCAATTTTGGAAATAAAAAAATCATTAGAATACCGTATTCCAGCTCGTCAATGCTCGCGCACTGCCGCATGCTCTCCGTGGCGTGCAACTACACGGAGGGCGAGCACATGGTGTGCGTGCTCGATTTCAAGCGCGAGACCGGGCTGTGGCACGCCGTGCTCGCCAGCGTGCTCAACGGGATGCACGTCATCTTCATCCCGTACGCGCTCATGAAAGTCAGCCCTGCCTCATGGATGCACATGATCACTAAATACAGGTAAGTTGGACGTCGAAGCAGGGGGTTCCAATTCCAATCATCAAAGTCTATCTAAACCGTATTCATCCTTACTTGTCTTAAGTTATAAACGACATTCTAACCTCAAATTTCAGTGTTTGCCATCAAAACTTTGAGTATTGTTTAGATAAAACATTCTAAAGCAACAAATTTAAATAACCTATTCTATTGGTAGCCTCAATTTGATTAATTACGGCGATAAACGGTGTTTAGGTGACAAAAAGTTATATTTTAGGTTAGAATTTTGTTTACATGATGAGACAAGCATGGATAAATACACTTTACAAAGAATAGCTAAAAGAGTTTGCGTTTTATATGTAGTTTGATTAAGTCAGAAATCTAAAACTTTATCATCCTGTACATGAACTTTGTTCACTGCTACAATCGACATAACTTTTGAAGGGAATTTACGTGAAGTCAAGGCCTAATCCAGCGACGCCGAACCTCGTTCGGCCATCTTGCCAATATTGCCTGACAATCTCAGTGTATCGCACCTTTTTTGACAACTCATCTGAAAGGAAAGTAGTATTGCAATTTTATGTAGCGTGCCCCCTGCGGCCGTTGTGTCATCATTGTTGACAACCCGACCCAAGATTCTTACGTTGGCACTACTGCCTAACGCTTTCACCTTGTATCTCGATGGCGACACAATAATCATCTAAAGTTATCATGGTTTAACGGTGGTTTAATTGACAATTGAAGCTTTCTAAACGTTTACCGGCCCCACCCAGATGAGCCGTCGATAACCATTCTTGACCTAACCTATTGTTTTTTTTTTCAGAGCTTCAGTGGCCATCGTGAAGTCACGCGACCTCCATTGGGGCCTGCTGGCGACGCGGGACCACAAGGAAATATCGCTCAGCTCACTCCGCATGCTGCTGGTCGCCGACGGAGCCAATCCCTGGTCGCTGTCATCCTGCGACCAGTTCCTTTCGGTTTTCCAGAGCAAGGGTACGTTGCAGAGTCACCATCTTCATTGTCGAACGACGTTCACTGACAAGGCCCTAACCCCAAAGTAGCAAGCTAAACCTGCGCTAGACTGAGAGTTGCTATAAAGTTGAAACACCAAAGTATGTCTGAGTCTCACGGTAGTTTTATGTTAAAAAGAAAGTTAACTATTTGATTTTGATAAATATATTTTATACCCACCAATAAGCGTACCCCGAACAAAGAAACAAGTGAAGGCGTTAAGGATTATGTTTTTTTCTGCACTAATTTCCTAGGGTAAACACTCCTAGGAGTTTTGGCAACTCTCCAATCAATCACATCCCGCAGACTATAGGTGTCAATGCCTCGTACTTTATGGGTAGGTAATAGAATGTAACCCTATTAGAATCTAGCAGAAAATATATTACAACACGGTCTAATGACCTTACCCAATGCTCAATGGCTGAATGTTTGTTTATTTGGACTTTTTCTTTCACTGTGTCGGGTTCAATAGAGAACAAAACAAAATTATTATTATCTTATCATAGGTAAAATTATAATAACGCACTTTTGAACTACTAGTATGGTCCCATTACCGATTTACAAACTTTATCCTTGTATTTTTATTCCTTTTGAACTTTTCCTTTTAAGCTTTTATTGAAAATAGGTTATGTGTCAAATGGTAGCCATATTTGTTTTCAACATTGGCCATTTCTATTGAAATTTCATTTCTTCTTTTTTACACTCGTAATACGTTTCCCTGACCACGGAAATTTCCCGCAGGCGTCCGCGGCGACGCGATATGCCCGTGCGCCTGCAGCAGCGAGTCTATGACTGTGTGCGTGCGGCGGGCGGGCCGTGGCGGGTCGGCGGCGGGCCGCGGCGTGCTCTCCATGGCGGGCCTCTCGTACGGCGTGGTGCGGGTCGACGCCGAGAACTCGCTCACTTCGCTCACTCTGCAGGACTGCGGGCAGGTCATGCCTTCCTGTGAGTGCTATGTTAAGACATACGTTCTCATCCGCCTATTCAGAAATGCTCAGTGAACCTCCATTGGCTTCGTATGTTATTGTGAGGTTTGCCTCCAAATGAAAGACAGAAAATAGTTTAGTTAAAAGAAGTTGCTAAACTTCTATGAATAAAGGCGTTAGCTATAAATAATATCAGGCCGTTTTTCTCAGGAGACCCATCAGAATAATTTTGTCACTCGGAAACCGTTGCTTTACAGCTCTTAAAGAGAATTGGCGCACCACAGCACAGCTTCAGTGCAGTTTTCGTGCAGAAATCAGCATAACGTACACTCCATTTGCATTCGAAAAGAAAGTCTATAGGTCTTTTTTAGGACTGGCGCCCCTATGGGGTAGGCTAGTATTTTTTAAACTCTTGCCAAATTAGTCCACAATGTTACAGCAAAGCGTTGCAGTTTCGGTGGTCACTTATTGACAAGTTGCCAGTCAGTTTAACAGCAATTATTGTCGTCTGTTACCATTTTTCTGTTCATTTTTCAGTGAATGAAGAATACACAAACTATAAGACCTTAGAATAAAAATACGCTGTTTAATTCGTACGTTTGGACAAAAATTTACAAATGGTATACATAAAAGTTACGTACATAATAGCACAAACTGCTATAGCATTTCAATAAATACTCCACTCGGAGCCAATTAATCGGCCAATGTCTTATACCTGGCCAATTTAGCTTAGTTCGTTTATTAAAGTTGAATAAATTTTGTACAAAAACCCGTCGTTATATGTCATTGCGTGGCGTTTGCGTTTAAAAATCTTACTTTTACTATACATTAAGCCAATTTAGTCAAGTTCTAATTCTAACTGTGATCCTAACATGACCGGCCAACTTTAGTTTATCTTATTCTATTTCTATGTGCGTCACTTTCATATTTATTTTCACACGGCCATCAAAATAGGTGCCACCAAGGCAATGTTTAAATCATCTGTAATAGATGCAGAGTCCTGTATGTTTGTAGTTTGACAGAGACTCAAAGAGGTTAAACCTGGACCGGTCATGTTAGAGACACAAAGCCTTCGATTTGAACTTACCTTTTTCTGCGTCAGGCGTAATCGTCGTTGTGAAGATGGAGGGTCCCGCGTACCTCTGCAAGACGGACGAAGTGGGGGAGATCTGCGTGCTGTCCGGCGCCACAGGCTCCGGCTACTGGGGCCTGCCCGGGCTGACCAACACCGTGTTCCGGGTGCGGCCGCTGGACGCTGACGGGGAGACCATCGGCGAGGAGAGCTACGTGCGGAGCGGGCTGCTGGGCTTCTTGGGGCCAGGGGGTGAGTAGTCAAATGATGCGGCACCTAAAGGGTTCTTCCTTAAGCAAGAATTAGGTGTTCTGGGTGTAGCTGCTCGTGTCTGATGAGGATATTGTCTAGGTGGAGATGAGAGCCAAGTAAAGATTGGTCAGCTTGGGTTTTTGGGGTCGGGAGGTGAATAGATAAATGTGGTAGCTCAAGGATTCCTTAAGAACTAGATGTTCCAGCAACCGCTCGTCTCTGATGATTATCCTGTACATGAGAAGAAAGGAGTGGGCTCTTTGGCTTCTTGAGGCCGGGGGGTGTGTAGACAAATGATATGGCACCTGAAGTGTTTCGAGTGAAGCGGGTCAGCATTGATAGAGATCCTGTAGGGGTAGGGAGCTATGCAAGGATGGTGGGATTCTTGGGACTCTGCCGGGGTGAGTGGACAAATTACTTTGTAGGAGAAGCTTCGCTATGTACGGTCTTCCGGACTTCCGGGTCTAGTTTCACACTTACAGTATACAATTTGTTCTGGTGACAAACGCGTGATAATCAACTGTTACTTGTTCAGGCTTAGTGTTCGTCTGCGGGTCCCGGGACGGCCTGATGACGGTCACGGGCCGCAAGCACAACATGGACGACATCATCGCGACCGTGCTGGCCGTGGAACCCATGAAGTTCATATACCGCGGCCGCATCGCCGTGTTCTCGGTGCGCGTGTTGCGTGACGAACGGATATGCATCGTGGCCGAGCAGCGCCCCGACTGCGGGGAGGAAGAGGTAATTTTAACTCTTTGACTACTTCTCTTTCGCCTGACTGATGGTGATAAACTCCTCATCAATAGCGACTTCAAGTTAATAGAATCAGGCGGTCCATATCAACAAACTGGAACAAATTACTTTACTACTCCGTGAATACATTAAACAGACTCAACTATAATCCACCAAGAGAAACGGAATAGAGAACCAGGTCGATTGTTCCACTACAAAGGTATGTTTCAAGTTTTAGACAATGCTCACAGGTTCAGTGCCACTTTGCTGATATGCATATATTCTGTGCTATATCTTCAATCTCCCTTTCGCAGTCATTCCAGTGGATGTCACGCGTGCTCCAAGCAGTAGACTCCATCCACCAGGTCGGCATCTACTGCCTGGCGCTGGTGCAGCCGAACTACCTGCCGAAGACGCCGCTGGGCGGTATCCACCTGAGCGAGTGCAAGCGGCGCTTCCTCGAGGGGACCCTGCACCCTGCCAACGTGCTGATGTGCCCGCACACCTGCGTCACGAATCTGCCCAAGCCGAGGGAGATACATTCCGGTTTGTACTCCTCTTATTATATTAAAAAATCCATTTATTTCAGACTGCCCTAGCCTATAGAAAAAAATACATAATAATATTTTGCGACGTGTGACCAAGTTGCGGGGTGTTCAACAAGCGTCCGCGAAAAGGACGGAAAGCAACTTACTTCGGCCAGAATTCCTGCAGAATCTTTATGGCACACAGTGTATTCTTATTGCATTTTAGTATTAAGCCACAGTATACCAGGTCGGTTCAGTCTGGTACATCTTAAATTACCAGTTTATCTAACCGGATGTTATGTTGGACAGATGTGGGCCCCGCGTCGGTCATCGTAGGCAACTTGGTGCAGGGGAACAGGCTGGCGTCAGCTCAGGGCCGCGACATGGGCTATACCGACGACTCTGATGCCGCCAGGAAGGTAAACTATAATGTTGATAGTTATGTTAATGGTATGCTATGTTATATATATAAAGTTATGCGGAGAGGGGCGCGCTAAAGGCTGCAAATGGATCAGTTATTCTCTTGTAGTAACTGATTTCCTTGAGTAGCGGTGATCCCTTCCCATCAGATCACTCGCGTGTTTCTTCTCCTTCCTTTTTCATAAAAAAGTCACAACCCGCTCGAAAGCAAATGCCCTCGTACAATAATTCCACTAGCCTATATTTGTATATAACATTTTGTAAAATTTCATTTTCCAGTACCAATTTATATCTCAAATACTGCGATGGCGCGCACAGAGCACCTCAGACCACGTCATCTTCACGCTACTCAACTCAAAGGGAGCAGTCTCTAAAGTACTGACGTGTGCCGAGCTGCACAAGAAAGCCGAGAGGATCGGCAACTTACTTCTGGAAAAGGGAAGGGTCAACACTGGCGACCATGTGGCACTAATTTTCCCGCCTGGGATTGATCTCATTTGTGCCTTCTACGGCTGCCTCTACGTCGGGGCAGTCCCGGTCACCATTCGCCCGCCTCACCCCCAGAACCTGCACACTACCCTCCCGACAGTGAGGATGATAGTCGACGTCAGCAAAGCTACTCTAGTTCTCTCTAACCAGTCTGTGATAAAACTGCTCCGGTCTAAAGAAGCCAGCAATGTGCTCGACAGCAAGGCCTGGCCGATAACGCTCGATACAGACGACATGCCGAAGAAAAAACTACCTATCCTTTACAGAGCACCCACTGCGGAGATGTTGGCATATTTAGATTTCAGCGTGTCCACTACGGGCATGCTCGCCGGGATAAAGATGTCCCACGCGGCGGTTACTTCTCTCTGCCGTTCAATGAAAATCGCTTGCGAATTGTACCCATCACGACATATAGCGTTATGCTTAGACCCATACTGTGGCCTCGGTTTCGCTTTATGGTGCCTCAGCAGTATCTACTCTGGCCATCATTCGATTCTCATCCCGCCTTCCGAAGTCGAAATCAACCCAGGACTTTGGCTTAGCGCTGTGTCCCAATACAAAGTACGAGATACTTTTTGCTCATACGGCGTGATGGAGCTGTGTACCAAAGGTTTAGGTAGCTCCGTGAATCAGCTCAAGTCTAAGGGGATCAACTTGGCCTGTGTGCGGACTTGCGTCGTGGTGGCCGAAGAGCGGCCAAGGATAAACCTGACTAATTCCTTCTCGAAGTTATTCTCGGCGTTAGGCCTGAGTCCGCGAGCAGTGTCGACATCTTTCGGCTGTCGCGTGAACATAGCGATCTGTCTCCAAGGTGCATCGAGCCCTGAACCGTCTACAGTGTACGTAGATTTGCGCGCTTTGCGGAACGACAGAGTGTCCCTAGTCGAGCGTGGCAGTCCGCACTCCTTATGTTTAATGGAGTCAGGCAAGCTTCTGCCAGGCGTGAAAGTCATAACGGCGAACCCGGAAACCAAAGGCCAATGCGGCGATTCACATCTGGGCGAGATCTGGGTTCAATCTCCTCACAGCGCGAGCGGGTACTTCACGATATACGGAGACGAAAGCGACTACGCGGACCATTTCTGCGCACAACTAGTCACAGGGAATACTGGGGAGGTGTACGCGCGGACCGGGTATCTCGGGTTCTTGCGGAGAACGGAGATAAGTACAACGACGAGTGCGGGAGATGAGAGCTCGCTGATGATCAGAGATAGCGACACCGAGTCGTTAGCCTCGGCGTGTGGAAGCGTGAGTGGGCTGAGCCAGGACACGCACGACACTCACGACGCAGTGTTCGTGGTCGGGGCCCTGGACGAGACCATCATGCTGCGCGGCATGAGGTACCATCCCATCGACATCGAGAATTCAGTCATGAGGTGCCACAAGAAAGTCGCTGAGTGGTGAGTTGGTATTTGATTACTATATGACTCATTCTTAAAGCGGCTAGCGCCGTATTCGAAGCCAGCAACGCTAGCGAGATAAGTTTCGTTTGCTCCCGCTATTTCGAGCTAGCGAAACTGTGCGTTGCTTGAAGGTCGAATACGGCGCTGGCGCGTTTGGAAAATGTCATTCCTGCACTGTCGTTCTGCAGAAGGTATTAAAACGTATAAATAGTATAAACTCTCTATAATTTATGTAACTAAGAATTAAAGTCTTAGGGTCGGAGTTTTTAACCGAACTCAAGTTCTGGATTCAAACTAACGTAGTAGTTTAAAACTGGGACCGTAAACTGTCAACTGCCCTACTCCATCCCTTATAGCTAGGTTTTACCAGTATTATACAGTGTGTCTATGTTTTATGGATTTACCAAGATTGATAAAAATTAAATTAAGTCTTTTTTTTCTCAACAGCGCTGTCTTCACATGGACAAATCTACTCGTCGTGGTTGTGGAGCTGGATGGCAGCGACAGCGAAGCCCTGAACCTGGTGCCCCTCGTCACCAACACAGTCCTGGAAGAACACCACCTGATCGTGGGCGTGGTGGTGGTCGTTGACCCCGGAGTAGTTCCCATCAACTCCCGCGGGGAGAAACAGAGGATGCATCTTAGGGACGGGTTCCTTTCAGACCAAATTGACGCCATTTACATCGCTTACAATATGTAAGTGTTTGTTGAGGATTGAAGCCCGTTGACACGGCCGAGGCCTTGACGGCGGCTTGTAGCCGAAGGCAAACCTGTCTTGTTGGCTAGTGTGTTAGCGATTGTAACCTTCTGACTAGGTTGAGGCAATCATTGTTACTCTAATGGTTAACCTATAATTTGTAAATGTGGATCAATTTCAGATTTTAAAATACGTAATTACTAGTTTTCGTTAGTTTGTTATATTATATGAAATTATAATTTAAAATTAATGTGACGTATCCTGATTTGAAATATCTTTTGCTTGGAGTGATAATCATTATCTCAACCTACTCTGGTTTCATGCCATTGACGCAATGTAACTCAAGGTTGACAGTTGGCTCAATTTAGGTAGCACACGTCTAGTCCATGAAGTGTGAATGAGGTTGGCGTCATTGATGTTAACAGACTTTTTCGTTAGTGTTGTTAGCGAGAAACAATTTAAATCGTTTAGAACGCATAGTTCAGGCTGTAGATAGATACTTCGTTTATTCTGAACTATTAGGGTTTAAAGGCGCAAAGTAAATGGCGTTCCATAAACAGCTCGTAAATATGTTTAACCACACGACCAAAAATATAAAAGAAAAACGTAATCGTAAAGTTTTATGGCATTTATATAACATTATTAACCAACTTAAAGGATTTACTCGCACTGTTTTTACTATGAATTCACTTTTCTATCTGTCCAGAAACTCTTAAACTATTCGTCCAATAACTTGGACGTTTATACATATTATATGTGACAAATAAAGTTAAAATTGATAATGAGGCTAAGGATTTGTCTATAAGCTTGGACGCTGCCATACTGCGTTCTAAACGTCTCTCACCCATCGCTCGAAGTAAATAGTACCCCTAGTACGGACTATAGGTTTCCCACTCTGTAGTTAATCTGTGTATTATCTGGTCGCTTCCAATTTACAAAATTGGACAGCAGTTTCGACCGGAACAAATTGGTAGTTTACTATTGACCTAAGTACTTGTAGAATGTTCGGTGACGACGGTACCGGATCAAGAGGTAGGTTTATGCTTAAAAACTATATAAGATGTTTTAATTAAAGTTACCAGTTCGGTGTCAAAATTGTTATGTCGGAAGTGTTAGATTAGTTTGTTTCGATTTGAAAAAAAAAACCTTGGTTTAGTTACGTCGCCACCGAAACGGCCCCGCTCGTTCTCTGTCGTCAGGCACGGTGTACATTTTCGGCTCGCACCCATCGGGACAAGACTGATTCAAGTCTGAATTCTAGAAAAGATTTTTACTTTTACTTTAAGGTATTTTTACCTGCCCCAAGTCCCCAGTATGTGACTCGAGTGAGAGCTCGTTGGTATTTTGGAACAGTGACAAGGAAACGTTATGAGTTAAGCATCGCAGACTCGGGTTTGTGCAGTTTATAATTATATTGGTTAGTATAATAAGTAGAATGTTATAAATTATATAATAATTGATAATTATCAGACGAGCAGCTTGTACCGTTTTTATTATATTATACACAATTATACTGTTGTGATCATTATCTATCGAGTAATATATGGTAGATGTAAATGTATGTATTACAATCAGTAATATTTAGAGTTAGTGACGATAATGTTACGCATTTAATACTTTTAATTTTATTTCCTTGATATTTTTTTTAATGTTGACAATAAATTTCAATACGTTTTGGCGTTCAACACTTTGTCTAGAGTTACTGACAAAAACAATTCTCGTGTTATATTACATTTATTTTGTGGTAGTTATATGATAATCGAATAAGTAAGTGTAATAAATAGAAGATTGAGTGGCTACAATTTACGCAATTAATGTAGTATTTTCCTATATACACGTACGTTTTTTTTTCTCTGTAATTTTAGCATTATGTGACCAACCATGCGAAGTTATTCCCCCTATACTCTATTACTAGCCTGCCATGATGGCGGGTACAAAACCGACACTACAATTTGAAGGGATACGATGCTAAGCCTAAATGGTATTTATTATTTATCAGTTTCAAATGTGTATAGTGCTAGAACAAATGTCAACCTGCCGCTTTCAGTTCGCTATTGCTCAAATAATTCACAAACCTTTGCATTTCGTCAAATCTGCGCACTGTTTTATTTCTTTGCTTCGTGTGTATAGCAAGCACTATTAGCAACCAGCTAGCCAGTTCTAAAGACCGTTTTCGTTTGTGTATATCCCTCACTTACAACTTGGTAATTGTTAACAACGATCGCTCGTTGCAAGCTCTTAGAATTACCGCATTTTCAGAGTCAGAGTCTGTTGCTCAAGCTAATTCTATAACAATTCGAACTCTATAATTATTAAGTTGATATAGGCTCATTTAAACTAACGTTTACATTTCGATTTCGCGGGCCTGACTCTCAAAATGCATCCAAAAATGTGTCAAAACGTGAACGTCATCGCTTATAACGTAGGTGTTCATAATTGGACTGCAGTATATCGCGTGTTAAATCGAATGTATAATACGAATTTGGTACGAAATAGATAGGTGTCGTCTGATATTGAAATTATAATTACGAAACTTTTTTGTACCTATTCAATTCTCCTCACCGTGACTATCTAGAGATAGAGTATACTGCGGCCCTAACATGACAGCCCAGGTTTAGTTTAACCCCTCCCTGTGTCTCTGTCTAACTAGTGTCATAAGAAAGGGACGCAGATAGAGATAAACTAAACTTGGCCAGTCATGTTAGGGCCACTGGCTGTAGTTATTCCATTTTTTTTCCTTGAATGAACTAGATAAAGAAAAATCAAGTGGGTTTATTTTTCAAATGCACTCTGTACACACCTAGTGTCTTTATTAGATTACCAATGAACTCCATCCTTGTTAAACGTTAAAGTACCACGTTTTATTCCAGTTTGTATTAGTATCTAAGTAAATAAAATAACAATACTTACTATTGGGATGTTCAATTGATATTCATGTATTCGTAAACGTATAAAATACTGCAATACGATAACTGCTCAACCCGCGCTCTTTTGACGCTGGTTATAATTGTTGCAACTCACGAGGGTGCTTGGCCTTTGCTTGAGTATGTGTGTACGACCCATCGCATGCCACAGGTACTAGTTGCCATGCCACACGTACCACTAACGTGATCGTAACAGTTCCAACAATTATAATCTTCGTTCATATCTCTACAACTACGTCAGTAAGGATTACTTAAGCCTATTCTTACTCAGTAGGTTAACCTAACCTCAGCATAATGTATTGAGGTTGAATTGTAGACAGCGTTGCCAGATTTATTTTCAGGCAAAGCGGGATTTCGAAGCCTTTTGTATAAAAAAGCGGAACTAATTCGTCGAAAGCGGGACATAACATAAATAACTTAAATAATCAACAGATTTTTATTAAGTATCGTCTTATTTGAGTTTCAAATTAAATTTACAGTGATGATAGACAGCTATAGAATATGTTTTTTAATGAAAATACGGTACTTGGCCAAAAAACGACTACCATCTAGGTTACTGGTCGAGTATCGCTGTAAAACGGGACTGAGCCTGTCCCGCGCGGGACATTTAATTTTAGGCTAAAAAACGGGACGTCCCGCCAAAATCGGGACGACTGGCAACGCTGATTGTAGACCTTGTTTTACGTTATTATTCCGATAAACAGCAAAATTGTGGATGCCTTTCTGACCCCACGTTGCTTTATATCGAAACATGTATTTGTAATGTAATTAAATCGTATAATTCTTCAGTGTTATATTTTGAGGAGTGCACGATAGATAACTTTAAGAGTGCCTGAAACAGCGATTCGGCTGAAAAGTTAGAGTTTCTCATACAAAGCATTAAATTAAAACTCGCCCTTTTTGGCAAACTGCGCGTTTTGATTAATTTTAATCTGTGGATCAAGGGAGTTATAAATAATTATTAACTATACAATACGGAATCAAGGTAAAATAAAACTGTACTAGTTAAATATTCCATTCCAGTAAAAGTTTCTAAAAACAAATATCAATGTATTATTTTCTTGTTACAAACTATTATTTTCGTCTATACATACGTTATTAGACAAATCTATTCTTTTTGTAATTATTTATTGCTAAAAATGTAAATATTATTTTGTTATTTAATTTTACGTTTAAATGATTTTGGTATAGTAGCTTTTATGTGTTGTTAGGCTCGCTAAGTCGCCGATTAGATTTACGAGGCGAATGTATCCGCCAACTGGTTCAGTACCACGATGACGTCAGCTCGTCATTTGATTATAGAATATTTTTATTATTAAATGTAGTCAGTACGCGGTGTATGTGTACAATTAGTAGCTGTATCTCAGTTTAAAGAACAAACACATTATTTGTAATCATAATTATTGTAACTACGTTATAAAGGAGCATAATAGAGTAAATTAGGGCGCAGGGAGCCCGGATATGGCACGTATATGGAGCACAGGATCGACTAGAGTAAGACTAACATCACAATCTACGCACTGACTAACCGTTTTCCGATATTCTACTGTTGCATTTACTGTCCACTGTTTGGAACTTTGGAGGACTTTAAGAAGCGCACAAAATTTTTAACGTTTTCGGACAAACTTTTGTTGAAGTGATTCATTGTGTAAGTGACAGGAACAGCCAAAGAACTGGGAGTGTGTCGTTTGTGACCGCTTGTGAAAGTTTGTGATTCTTTTCTGGAAAATGAATAAATAAACGTGCATTCTGATGTGTATACTTTTTTTCAATCGAATTGCCTGCCCTTAGTTTAAGGCGATTAAATTCCCTTGTTTCGGTCGATTTCGACATTTTCTCCGACAGCCACCAGAAGGGAGGACTTGAGGATCTATCTATCGTCTAATCTATCGTCTATCGGACAGACACGTATAAGAATTCGTATACGCATAAAGAAAGACCTCCACCAAAAGATCACACATGAGTGATTTGCCCTTTGACTGTCAACAACTTTATGAAGAATATTATAGGTGTGTTAGACACAGTCAGCAGATGACTAATATATCATGTTTGTGCCGGAGTCTTGGATGTTATATGTATTTAAGTATATATTTATCTATATGTATAGGTACGTATATCCGTTGTCTAGTACCCAGAACACAGCAGCTATCGTTTGCTTAATTTAAGCCTAAGTCAATTGGTGTTAACTGTCTCAAAATAACTAAATAAAAAACCAGAGCTAGGGTAAAGACCTTTATTTCCTGAACAATGATTGCTACACAATGAACATCAGATACTTAAAACGGCGTAAAGTACAACATCAACGAGACTATTGAGATAAATACGTAGACAATACGAGTATTAAAATATCGAATACTGCTTTGCAAGTATCGCCACATGGTTAAATTATTGAAATCGCTGTATGGAGCAAATATTAACCTAAGTAGGTATCAGCTTTCTATTACTCTAATGCTCTATCTGAGGGTCGTAGTTTTAAACCCAACTCAAGTTCGAGTTTCAGGGATTCCGCTAAGTTGCGCGGGTGCAGGCCTATCGAACAATAGTACGAGCACAGAATAAATAATAGTACTACCGTACAGAAACTTATTTTTTTCGACCACCATTAAACGAATTCCAACTTTATGACCAGGCACAAAAAGTTCTTATTACTTCATAAACATTCGCCAGGCGGCATGCGTCAAAAGGAAGGCGCCGCCCGCGCCCGCCTTCCACCCGCAATGCCCTGGCGCACCGCTAGGGTTTGGCTGCTTACTATAATACTATCACGACGCGCGACACAGAGTGAGCGGGCGCGCGCGCGGCAAGCCGGCAGCCCACTGCGATTAACCTATGCCATAGGTAATGCGGCGGAACCACCCTGGTACGAGCATCTGCGCGAGTTGGCGGACACGTCGGTACTATTTTTCTGTTCGCGTGCACCCGTGCGTCTTAACCGAGGCCCGCATTCTAACACATTCATTAACCATACTGTGTTAGTATGAGGGCGTGAACTGGAACATGAATTCGGTTTATAACTACTTACGACCCTGAGTGTAGCCTGGCATCTTCAGATTGAAGGAAGTTTTTCGCTTTAAAAACTGCGCCTCCGTTGTACCTCTTCGTTGCAAATTATTTTTCATACTTTCTGTGGTCCTCATATGACCGGCTTAAGTTTAATTTATCCCTCCCTGCGTCTCTGTTAAACTAGTGTCATAATAAAGGGATGCACGAAGAGATAAACTCAGATAAACAGTTGCCCGCAATCATATCATAGCCACTGGATACCATTCGTTTAGAGGCAGTAAAATTCTTTTGAATAAGGAATAAGATAGGCTACAAAAAAGGAAAACAGTTCGTCGACTCTAGTGACTGCTCAAGTCTAATTTAACGTCATAGTAGTTAGAGGGTCACTGAGAGATCATATCCTTGATTCAGTCATTTTAGTACCTAAACCCTAAAAAAATCCATCTTTGATCGCCACGACATCAATAAATTACTTATGCTATGCCTTCGTAAAATGTTGAGTCGCAACATAATAACGGTACCTACACACCTATTCACATGTATGAGTAACATCATAGACTCGAAACATCAAGAATACATATATATGAAAAATCCATCTGTTTCTAGCAGCAAAACTGCTGAGCGCTGATGTAATTATTTGCGTTGGTCCTTTCTCACCTAAGTAATCAGTCAGATATGCGAATAAATTCGCTTTTCTCATAAAATCGTCTGTTATGTCTTGCCTTTATAAACTATGGGGCAAGGGATCACGTCAAAGGAAGTAATACTAGATACGTTTCCCAGAAAGAAAAGCTTTCACGTTGCCGGCTCGACAGGAAGGGCGGGATGATAGTGGACAACAAAGAAAACTTCACACCAAGCCCCCGCTGACAGTTAGGTCCTAAAATCCGAGATTAGACTAAAGAGTCCAAGGTCCTAGGTCATGATACCTTTAGCCTTAACCTACCGCTATACGACTCGAAGAGTAAGAGCGGGAACAACACCCGCGTCAACTTGACAACACTGATCTCAGTGCGTTAGTCACAGAATATTTAATACACAACTATTGTTAACAGAGGGGCTACGCGCCTCCCCCCACCGAAATCAGATAGCGCTCCCCGCAAACCCGCTCGCCAGCTCGACGGAACTTCCGTGTTTTAGAGCGTAATTAAACGTCATCATGCTTGAAAAGAGTTCACGAGTAGGTATTAAGTGGCGTGGTCGCCCCAAGACTGTAAAAGCTCTCCTTTATTCCATCTAGACACTTATAGACACATAACCCTCCAATAATGGCCTTCAGCGTCCGCTCGTCCCATTGCTGGGCAAAGGCGTTTCCCTTCACCTTTTAAAGGCTGGCTTACACCACAGGTATGCTGAAAGTCTCGCAGCGGTTCGCGATGTCATAGCGGTTGAGAGTGACCACGTGGCGGTACTTCAAGTGATGCAGCACCCGACGGAAGGTCGGCATAGTGAAGTTTGGCAGATTCACGTCTTCGTTCACTTCGCGCAGGATCTGCGAATGAACGTGGAAGTCACACCTTCAAATCAAGAATGTAACGATGAAGCACATTGAAAAATTCGCAGTATCTATTATAGCAGTGGGATCTGTGGCTTGATGGGTTAGAGCGCGGCATGGAATGAGAAGGTTGCAGGTTTGAGTCCTGTTAGATGCCAAAGATTTAGCGCCCCCTAGAAAGCGCGGTCAAAATGGAATGGGTAAAGTAACAGCGCCCCCTAGGGCCGCTGCACCCGTGTGCAACGCACACCCTGCACCATAGGTGCCGACGCCTCTGGTCATTGCATATCATTTTGATTTAATAATTTTATTTTACATGAAAAAAAAAGAAATTTCGTTTAAAAAAATTTTAACTAAGGGAGTTAGAGCTTTACCTGAGCATATGTCGCTTAAATTATAGTTAGTTAACAGAACGAAACAATTTACCTAAGTAAGTAGTTAAACAAAACCAAATTGCAACAGATTAGAAAACAAAACAAAGGGCATCCGCAGAACAAAGGGACGGGCAAAGTGTACTTACATTTTCAGGTCTCGGCACTCCATGCCCGTCTTCGTGGTAGAAGCAGTAAATCTTCCTGCGAATGGCAGTGAGGGTAGGCTGGTCCACGAAGTCTGCGATGGGACGGCGGCGGAGCTTCCTGTCTTTCAAGACGCGGTAAACAGCCGGACGCAAGAGGCCGGTGATCTCAGCAGTCTTATCGCTGCACATTGAAATTGAACCACGGTTTTCCGGCCAGGCCCTCCTCACGTACTTATAAACGTTCAGTATGATGTCCTGCTCTTCAGCGGAAAAGACGCGCACTCGCTTAGGGTAGAACTGCTCCACTTCCATATTACCGCTGTAGTTTTTTGAAGAGACTGTAATTTTATCGAATTGTGGAAATTTACTGCAGTTTTACTAGAAGCAGGTCTGATGAGTCTGAGGGTCTAAGCGGAAGTCAGCAATCAATAAAGCTTGGATAATAAACAAAAATAGAACATGCCAGCCCGGGCAAGTCAATATTCCCGCGCAAGTGTGCGCGACCACAGAGCTAATCGATTACATTGCGCAGGCATAGCTTAGCCATCCATACACATGAACCTACTGGGCATACAAGAACAATCACTTACTACAGAATTTTAATTCTAATCGTATTATAATAATACTAATTAGTCGTTTGATTTTAATACTCTATAAAAAAAGGTACTTCCTGTTTAAAAAGATATAAAAAATCCTTATGTTGGCAATGGAGTAGCTCTACATAAAATGTATCCAGTAGTTTCTATCACTGACATTTGAAATTTCTTATCTGTGAAACACTCAGCTGCGCTCGCTGTGTTCAGCACACCGTAATGTCTTTCTAATCTGTGTAGCGATAGGATTCTCGGGTCGGGTTTATGTTCGTCTCGTCGCGACTTTGATAAACACAAGATTTGTTTTCGTTTTTTATTTCATTCGCGTTGCTATAGATCCCGATTCGCCACGTCTACAAGGTGGAATGTGAATTTAGTGTTATTGACCGGGAGCGGACGATATAATTGGGTCAACATAATAGAGAAGTGGTTTGTTTAGCAGTGAGTCACTGATCACATTGTTTATGAAACGCGTGTAATGGCTTAACAATGTTATCGTTCCTGTCTAAATAATAGTGGAGTGATAGTGAGCTGCTCCCGATGGATACGCCGCCGGTGCCGAAACCCCGAAGCGCTTTCTTGCCACAAAATGACCCGCTCAAGCGCCCGGTGCCGCTGCCGCGGACCAAAATCACCACGAACGACAGGGTATCTGCTTCTGACATATTCCGATCGATAAGCTCCGTTTCCAAACAACTGACTGAGGACGTGGCCTTGAAAGTGAGCAGCTCAGCCAAATCAGCCAATGAAAAGATAGAAAAATCTATCCAGGATGGGTCAAAGTTCGCTAAAGGTACGTTGGAGAAGACGATTACAACGTCGCGGGCTGTCAGGGACTCTGTGACCAAGTCGGTCATTGAGGGCACGCGGACAGCAGGCATGAAGCTACGGAGGCCGAAAAAGGCTGAAACGCTGGACGAATCGGACAGCCAGCGGTGTGTTTCCATGCCAGTAGTTGATGTCAGTCTGTTTGACAACATACAGTTTCACTCGCCATTGCTGGAGCAGAAGAGATACAGGGCTGAAACTGATAATGCTCACAACTCCCAAGACTTGCCTTCATTGAACCTCAATGCTTCCCATTTTGATGACCTTTCCCTATTCTCAACAAATTCCGATTCAAACACGGACACTGTCAGCAACTTCTCGTATGACAGTCGAGAGTCTGACCAAAACAACTCAATTAACTTGGAAAATGAGCCATTGACGTATGACACGCCAAAACCCTCCAGAGCTAATAGTATAGTCAGTTCAAAATCAACCCCCGAAGTACCTGAGAGACGGAAAAAAAGGGAAAGCAACATTGAATTTATGAGGCAAAATTCCATGTACGAAAACTGGATCCTGCCCAATAGTAACATTACCAATGATCATTCAAAAACACCTACACAGCCGAGCAGGCCTAGCAAAAGTACAATATTTGAATTTGATCCGCTTAACTCTAGCAAATCGGTGCCAAAGTATGATGGAGTCAGCAATGAACTTATACTGCTTGAATCATTCTTAATTGGTGACACATACGGGTCGATAGTAACCACTGACTCAGCAGATGATACCTTTGATTTCCGTGACAGTGAATACTTCAATCCCCCAACGCCTCCCGAAAGATCTGACAGTCTGTTCCCTGAGAAAGAGACGAAAACAGGCACACCACCTACTGTAGACAAGGATAACAACTCCAATTGGTTTGTGCCAGAAGAAACGGAACCAAAAACTGAAGATGTTAAAGGCTCAAATACGCACTCGGTCATGCAGAAATTTTCTAATATGTTAAAACTAGATAATGTGTTGCATAAAACACCAAAGCCCGTTGTCCCTAAAGTAGATGTGGTGGAAAGGCCTCCCGTTAACTCGTTACCTGTGCAGTTCTACAGCGGAACGATGACCAAAGTAGTATCTGGTGGCGTAGAAGACTTGTTTAAAAACACACAGACAAGATTTTGCGTTCTGTCCGACCAAAAGCTGATGTGTTATACGGATCCAACCAACTCCATCCTTAAGGAGTCGTATACTCTGGACAGCATCAATTCACTACAAGTAGTACTACCTTTATCGTCTAGGTGAGTTATATCTATGACACCAGTGCAGTCTTTTGTACCGTCAACTAATTCGATTTCAAGGCCTCTGTAGAATCTTTTCACAATAAAGTCCATAAGGATAGCTGAGTACCCTTTTGGTGTTCTAGTTCTAAGTTCATCCTGTTTAGTATATCTTAGCACCGAATAAACTGTTTTCTTTCTTTCTTTCTTTCCTTAATGACTATAGTGAAGGTTATAAAAACAACAGTTACTCATTGTGAGAAGGTTCTATCTGATGCTAAGCTAATGTTAACTAAATAGTTATAAGCTTTTGAGTCTCTGGCGGCGCTTCTCAGCAAAATCTTCCATTCTCAATCCGCTGGTAGATATAAAAGAGGCTATGTGCTCTACTTGCAACATAAATTCTTTATCATTTTCAACAGAACATAGAGACACAGTTGAAAGTATATAACTGGTATCCAAGCTGTTTACTTATCTTGTTAAGTTAACTACTGACTAAAATGATTCACCAGGTCATTACCGATGACCTAATGACGCATTTATAACTATTCCAGTTCTTTGAGCGCTATCATTTTGTTTGTACAGTCATATTTTGCTAGATGGGGGATAACGCACACCACAACAGAGATACGCCGGTGAGATTTCTGAATCTTCGGGAGCGTTCAAGTATTACGTAACGCGATTTTTGAAGATTTTTGACCCCCCCTCCCCCCTTGTAACGCACCGTAACGTTTTTCTGTACCCCCCTCCCCCTCTCTAAACGTTACGTAACACTAAATGAAAAAAAACATTAATGACAAAAACAGCATTAAATGACGTACAATGCAATTTAGGGATTCCCCGTGAAATATAAACGAAAAGGTGTGCCAACATGCGAGAACAAATTAAAAAAAAATGACAACCAGACTAATACAATCGAGGGATTCCCCGTAACGTTAATGAAAATGGTTGCCAGTTTGGGAGTTTTTTTCCCCTAATTTTTTAGAAACAATGTTACGTAACGTGTTGTAAGAAAGACCCCCTGCCGCCCCTGTAACGCATCGTAACGTTTTACAAGACACCCCCCCCCCCCCCCCCCCAAATTGCGTTACGTAATACTTGAAGGCTCCCTTTCCTAGGTTTTACTTTCGTAATGTTTGGAAGTATTCCCAAACATTTGGAATTTTTCGATTGAGGAAAAACAAAAACTTTATGAGCACTAAAGATTCAGACAGCAGTTACAATGACACAAGTAAATTTTGGCCACATCGCCTCTGAATACCTACCACAATCTTGCTCGCTTATCCTGCCGCTAAGCAGCAGTGCTTGCACTGTTGTGTTCCGGCGTGGAGAGCAAGACAGCCGGTGTAATCACTGCCACAAGAGGTATTCCATCTTAGCCCTCTGGGTTGGCAACGCATCTGCAATCTCTTTGGTGTTGCGGATGTCTATAGGCGGTGGTGATCACATACCATCAGGTGACTCACTTGCTTGTTTGCCTTCCTATTTCATAAAAAAAAACTGCATTTTATGCATTTAAGTAAACTGTATCCGAAAGCGTTAATAAATGGCATAAAACTACGAATTAGAGTACATTCAGCTTGTTCTTTGAATTGTGAGAATTCCTTTGACAAATACTCAATGTGGTCATACTTTGTTTGCTTCGAGATAAAAATGTGACTCCACATAGGCGATAATTATTCGATAATTACAAAGAAATGTTATTATTTTGGTAAATCTGGATCCTCGAGACGTCTCGAACAGAAGCACGACAATTTCGAACCCTTCAAACGATTCTAATAACGTGATTTAGTTGTACAGTCAGCGTCAAATATACCAGAGCGGGCAAGGTGTCAAAAATATCTGAACTCGACTCTATTGTCAAATACGCTCGGGCGTGTTCAGATATTTTTGACCACCTTGCCCGCTCTGGTATATTTGACGCTGACTGTACACCCCATACTTTTTCAGCAAAATTACATTGGCGTGACGTCATACCTATGTAGCCATTTTTAATGGAGCGTTTTCGCGGGGCTTGCGCTGCATCGTTTTCAATTCGCGATATTTCAATAAATAGTGATCTTAGACAAAAAGTAAAAACACAGTTTTTCTTCTTTTGGCGGTTTCTTCCAATTGGGTACTTGACACCTTAAACCCAATGGTGTGAAAGTGTTAAATTGTTGTAGATCGTCATTTTCAAATAATATGGGTTAAAAAATAATTTAAAAAAACGTATATTATGGGAGCTATAGCGATTCAAAGGTACAAAAGTTACTAAAAAAAGTTTAAATTTGTTGTTTCAAATAATACTCATTAAAACCCTGATAAAAAATAAACTAGTTTTGTTAAGGGAGTAACCATATAAACGCTCATTTTAATATAAAAAACTCGATGTTAGTTTCACTTCCGTACATTTACTAGCCAAAGTATAAATTGTGACGTCATATTTTCGGGCCGATTTGTAAGGAGCGTTTTCTCGGGGATACATTTTCGCGTTGCATCGTTTTTCTACTCGCGATAATTTATGAAATAGGTAGTGATTATAGAAAAAACTAAAAACACAGTTTTTCTTCTTTTAACGAACTATTCACGTTTCGATAGCAGAAAAATTTTAGTCAACAGGCCAATTTTGATAATTGACAAGTTTTAGTCATAATGACCATTGGCCTCAAGTGGCAGTGGGCGAAGCAAATCGCTCGCTGAACTGACAGCTGGCAGTAAGGCAATATCATTGAGGAAAGCTCCCAAGTGCCGACCATTTATACTCGACCAAGTCCATGTACTTTATACCCTTGTAATATGGTCGAAAACGGTAGAGTAATTTCACAGTCGACTACACAAACATGAATCTGTCACCGTATGATTGTAAACACAATTAGGTAGTTTATAATGTATCTTGTGATATTCTTACTGTCGATAAATTGTGAACCGTATAGTCGACCAAGAAACTGCTTGATCACTTTTCGACCATATTACAAAGGGATAAGGTTCAAAAGTGGTCAAGCAATTACTTGGTCGACTATACTATTATAATGGTTAAAGTCGGGTTCAATAGAAATGGCCAATGTTGTAAACAAACCGATTTACCATTATCACTCTGTAGTCACGTACTTTTGAACAGCGAGTACAGTATCCGGCCTTAAATATTGCACATCGGCCAGTTCGGCTTCGTATAGCGGGTTCTCTGTCGCACGCGGGTGAGTGAATACAATTCCGAAACTAGCCGATGTGCAATATTTACTGCCGGGTACTGAACAGTCAGCGTCAAATATACCAGAGCGGGCAAGGTGGTCAAAAATATCTGAACACGCCCGAGCGTATTTGACAATAGAGTCGAGGTCAGATATTTTTGACACCTTGCCCGCTCTGGTATATTTGACGCTGACTGTACAGTCCGATTACCGATTTATACACTTTATCGTTGTATTTTTATTCGTTTGAAGTCAAAATATCTATTAATTATTTGTTATTTCATTCAATAAACACTTGCGTTGAAAATTTAAGGTTATATGTCAAATGCCTACCATATTTGTTTACAATATTGGCCACTACTTTCGATAGTTTGAAATCTAGTATCCACATCAAATTTTGAAGGTGAAAAGTAGGATGTTTAAAGTGGTTGTTGTTGTTGTTCGATATAAAGGACGTGTAGCGACTCTGGCGCCATCTTGTGTAGAATGGAGGAAACTAACTGACATGCGCTACATCGCGCTAGTTTCGTAACACGGACGCATATATAACTTCCAACTTTTATCCTTCGGCACTTTGGTCCCCAGGGATAACAAGCCATACTTGTGAGAGATCTCTCTATTGACCTACCTCCACTGACGAGTCAATGACGTATGAAGTGTATAGACCTATACTATACTATCGGTAAAAAGTGTATAGACCCCTTGTTACGTTAGCCCTTTCAAGTTGAAATCGACTATATTCAATATGACCCACTTTGAGAATTACTGGTCTAATATCTTATTCATTCGACGCGAAGTACACGAACCTTCCCCAAAACCGGCGCAGGATTAACGCAGTAACAGATCCGTTCGTTCCAGCACGACCAGCAACTCGTACATGCTGGAACTGTCAGTGTCGGGCGCGCGCGGCTCCCCGCGCAAGGTGCTCTTCAGCTGCGCCAGCGCATCCGAGCGCCGCAACTGGGCGCAGAAGATCGCCGAACACCTGGCCGGGGAGTTCCCCACCAAGTACACGGCCGAGTTCACGCGTTGCGGCTGGTGTTACCTCAAGGTAAGGCTATGTACTTATATATTTTATAAAACCAGGGATGCGCAGACCTACTGGGCCAGGGGCCCATTTGGATGTTTGTTACTCAATCACGCAAAAACAACCGAATGGATTTGGATGAAATTTGGCACACATATAGTATATAATCTGGATTAACGCATAGGATTCTTTTTATCCCGTAAAAATGCATAGTTCCCACGGGATAGCGACAAGTGAGTTATACGTCGCCGTGACGTCATGAGCAGCAAAGCAACTAACTCTCATTAATTTGTCCAGGAAATATTGCAGATTGCATGTTTCCATTAAACAAGTCTACGCGGAAAAAGTCGCGGGCAAAAGCTAATCACAAAAAAAACAACTTCACAGCTTTAAGTACCCAAAAATTTATGCTTTATTCGTCTGTCTGGTGTTTCTGGAGGGATTTCACTGTTTTTTTTTTGTACTCTAGATTTTTAACTGTCTTTATTGCTATTGATTCATCGTTCATCCTCGTTCATCATCATCATTGCATCCTTGATTTTTTCCTTTTACCAGGCTACAACAAGAGGTTTCCCCAGAAAATCAAGAGACTATGTAAACGTTACTAACTAATAGGACATCAATTTAGAAGCAAGTCATTCACGTTGAATCAATCGATCTTCGCTTCTGCATGTAACAACGTACATCCTACCGACTCAGCCTATAAACCACCACCACTATACAATTAAACTACACAATCTACGCGCGTTTCGCCTCTGTACGAGGCATCATCTGGATATTAAATATTGCCACCGTTCGCTATTTCAATGGTATACTGAGAAACTTAAACATTTTTCCTAAATGTAAACTCCGAACAGGCCACAATTTCCATTTTTACAAAACAATACTCTGTCAATGTATGAAACAGAAAAACCAGAAAAAACGGATTTTATCAAGTTGAACTTGAAATACACGAACGTTGGAGACATATTCCATCAGCCTGGTTATTAAGGATCCAACGCGAAGTGTTGTAATCTCAAGAAGTCCTTGCGTGTACCTACGTGCATTATTTTATTAAATACGAGGATTGCGTTTGGTACAGTCAGCGTCAAATATACCAGAGCGGGCAAGGTATCAAAAATATCTGAACTCGACTCCATTATCAAATACGCTCGGGCGTGTTCAGATATTTTTGACCACCTTGCCCGCTCTGGTATATTTGACGCTGACTGTACATCCCTTTTTTTATAATAGTAGGGCAAACGAACCAATGGGTCACGTTATGGGAAGCAATAACCGCCAGATCGCGTTGAAATCGGTACAGTAGGGGAAATACATTCACGGACCACCTTAGAAACCCTATCGCAATGACGCGACGCGTTAAACGCCAGGCTGTGTCATACAAATGTCATGCGTATGTCTCTTCGACTAGGTTCTACGGTGGTACGTGTTTCAATTTCCTTGACTGTACAGACAGACTGTGACAGACAGACGGAAAAAGGGGTTTCAAACACTTTGTTGTATTAGGGCAATATAAAGTTTATCCCTATTTTAAATTGTTTTAAACTTTCGCGACTTTCACACATATTTATAACATTATCGGGACTTTAGCGCGATAAAAATATATTATTTAGGTGTGGCAATAAGACCTCGCCTTGAGGATCCGCGGAACCAAAAAAATCCTTCAGTCTCTACAAAACCGTTACGACTTTCACAGGCCAACTCTTTCGGAACAGTGGGTCATTGCGCTAATGTAGTGCTTATTGCAAGGCAATAAGACGTATATAAATACTATGCACATGTTCAATACGACGTCAACATTTGCTTTGTACTTTTACTTAAGTGCGCGATTTCGGAGTTGATGTGAATTCGACGTTGTTTTGAATGAGATAACGTGTAAAATTGAAATGACGGCAGTATCGTTTTAGTAGGCTAGTCTTTTGTTGATACACGTTGATAATCAACGATAAGATACGCGCTGTGATGTTTTTATTTTTGTGACAGACGCATTGCAAATGACTTGTAATAATGTCCACGTCTAAATTTATAATAGGGTAAACACTCCTCGTATTGGCACCCAAAGTGTCAGACATTGGAACTTAGTTATCACCAATTGACTTGATATAAAGATGATCGTGATCGTGTCCGCCATTGAAAGGTTCCGAGAGAGCGTCCGTTAACTCGCGCGGCTGCGGGCGCATACTATTTGTTCGATAGGCGTGCACCCGCTCCGTGCACCCGCGCGACTAAGCGAAAATTTATTGAATTAATCGTTACTAAAAAAAAACTTACTTAAACTTACTAAAATAGGGATAAAAATATTTGTACATACTTGAGTCTTGGATGTTATATGTATTTAAGTATGTATTTATTGACAGTGTATATCCGTTGTTACAAGCTTTACTTAATAATAAATATGTTTCCAGAAATGAAATCAGAGATTAAAAGTTTAGGATGACATTATCTGATGACATTGTCTGATGCCTGATGTGGTCGTGGCCTCGATCTATCTTGTCTGAGGGGTTTGCTTCGGCACCACGCGGTATAGCTCCAGCAGTATTTCACCGAGTGACTACAGCTAACCAAAATGGCCGCTTTTACAAAGAGATTCGGCCATTTTGGTGAGATCCAAAAATTGCACCCCTGATCTGACATAACCTGCACCAGATCCTTAATTTTGATTTTGGTGTTTATTTCTGATTTTCAGTAAGTTTATGCGCTCGAAAGATTATTGTATTTAGGTAAACTAAACTTCAATTCGAAACGAGAAAACAACAGTTTCGTGCCGTGGCTTGGCTACTATTCATTGTTGCGACGTTTTCAATAGCTTTTTGGAATGAGATCGGCGTTTCAGTAGAGAACAAAACATCAGTTTGTACCAGTTTTTAGGTACAGTTAAGATAATTTGCGAGTGAAAGTTGTTTTTGCAAATGAATAACATTTGACGGCTCGGCTGCGCTGTTGAACACCAACGAGAGAGTTGAATCAAGAGGCTGAGAGGTAACTTTTTTTAATGATATATGAAGGCAAACAAGCAAGCGGGTCACTTGATGATAAGTGATCACCACCGCCTATAGACACCCGCAAAACTAAGAAGATTTCAGATGCGTTGCCGACCCAGAGGGCTAAGATGGAATACCTCTTGTGCCAGTAATTACACTGGCTGTCTTGCTCTCCACGCCGGAACACAACAGTGCAAGCACTGCTGTTTAGCCGTGGGATTAGCGAGCAAGATGGTGGTAGCGATCCGGACGGACTTTGCACAAGGTCCTACCACCAGCGAACTGTTCCATTATTATCAAACCGCGACTAGAATAGGGTTGGAGAGTTACTTCAGCACACTGTCATTTCATAGATATAGGAAAAAAGCTTGACGCAAGTCTATGAAAGGGCAATATGCTGACATTACTCTCCAACCTTATTCTAATTGCGGTTTGATAATATATCGAGGCTGTAAATAGAAGAGCTGATTGATAATTTGTGGCTTTAGAATGGTTTTATTTAAACATATAAATAAATCATGTAATAAATAGTAAAAAATAACAACAAAGCATATTTCGATGGCAAATTGAAATTTTAGGTTAGAATCCTGTTTACTACTCAGGATGAATAAGGATGCCAAAAGTCAAAATGTCTTTATTCAGTGTAGGCTTACAGGAATCACTTCTGAATGTCAAAAAATTTAGTACCGCGCCGTGTATGACAGCGTTGCCAGACGTCCCGATTTTGGCGGGACGTCCCGTTTTTTAGCCTAAAATTAAATGTCCCGCGCGGGACAGGCTCAGTCCCGTTTTACGGAGCTACTCGACCAGTAACCTAGATGGTAGTCGTTTTTTGGTCAAGCACCGTATTTTCATTAAAAAACATATTCTATAGCTGTCTATCATCACTGTAAATTTAATTTGAAACTCAACTAAGACTATATACGTAATAAAAATCTGCTGATTATTTAAGCTATTTATGTTATGTCTCGCTTTCGACGAATTAGTCCCGCTTTTTTATACATAAGGCTTCGAAATCACGCTTTGCCTGAAAATAAATCTGGCAACGCTGGTTTATGAGTATGGTTTAGATATATCGATAGACAACAGGTTTCGGTCCAATGCTTATCGGCAGCGACACAATCTGCCAAATGATTGTCGATGCAAAGGTGCGCGCAGCAAAACAGACGAAGGCGAATTGGGGACTTCCTTTTTTTGAGGTCCGTCAAAAAACTTATAATTCATTGTTATTGTTCCGTATGAACCGTAACATCCTCGTTAAGAGTGCCGCGTGCTCCGACGGCTGCAAACAAAACGCGGGTCAATGACTCGCTCGGAGTTCAAATGAATGAAAATATCAGTTTTTTAAACAGTTCCTTTAAACAAAAATATTTTTGAAGATGTATATCGTGTGGAAAGTTGGATTTTCCGCACTAGAGCTTTTTACTTATTTTTTTTGTTTACTATTGTAACAAGCCATTCAACCGAAGTTTTAACCACGAGTTATTTTTGATTACGTCATTTACCATTGAAACTATACGTATGACTAAAATAACGGTTATCGAATGGCAACGGATCAGCGATTCACTTGGGGTCACTGGTTTCAATGGGCGTTGGAAATCACTTCCCATCAGGTCCCTCATGCTCGTTTTCATACTTCCATAAAAAAACATGCCACACCTGTTTGTAATCAAAATGGCGTGGCTGCGCCGTGTGCGATTACTCGGCTGTATAACCTAGGATCTAGGTCGTAGATGCTGTGATTGGTTGACCTGGATCGCCGACCGGCTCCCGCCATTGATCGACACAATACTACATTATGCATTATATGCAGTTACGTTGAACTGCGCTTGCGCTGCTCGTTTGAACTTTAACATGGTATTTGTAATTAAAACAGCGTACTGTGAAACTATTTACCTATTTGGAACTACAAGTCTTATCTCTTAGTAACTACAGTCCGTTCATGCATATTTGTTTTAGAATGTAAACAAAATTCTAGCCTATAATTTGTCTTTGTCGCCTAAACTTCGTTTATTGCCTAAATAAAACAAATCAAGGCTGTTAATGGAAGAGATTATTTAAAACTTGTTGCTTGAGGATTTATTTTAACGATAAACAACAATTAGATGGTAAAAAATGATGTAGTGAATTTTGATTACAATCCCTTTGTCCATAAATTCCATAATTCTGGTAATAATTGTTGCTGAGAATGACGGCGGGTGTCACGCCCTTATACGAGTATTCACTAGAGATTGCGACCCGGTATGTTTCTCAACCCGGCCGGGCCCGTTTGCATTCGTCGCCAACCCGACCGGGTCCGCCGGGCCTATTACAAAGGGATAAGGTTCAAAAGTGGTCAAGCAATTACTTGGTCGACTATACAGTCAACCAATTTGATTCATTGGCCACCTTCACAATAAATGCCATAATAACTTCTGAACAAATGTCATAATATCTTACACAATGCGACCAGGTTGTGGCCTATGAATCCAATTGGATGATGAGATGAAAGCATATATGTATTTTTTATGTTACGAATGGCCTAGTATTAAACACAGCTTCAGATAACCTACAAACCAAATATAGTACGGAATGGAAGATAACTGGTGACTCAGGCTCGGCCAGATATTTTACCTTTGACAAGACCAAGGATATCTTTGTACGTATGTTTTCAAGTATTTGAACAGTCATGTTAAGGTGAATCAGTACCCCTACCCTACCATTTATGTTGACAGACCGTACTCGCGGACGTGGCCGGCGCGTTCCTTTTGACGTGAGCCGTCTGGCAAATGTGTATGAAGTAATACGAACTTTTTGCGCGTGTCAATAAAGTTGGAATTCGTTTAATCGCGGTCGTAAAAGGGAAGTTTCTGTATGTTAGTAGGTACTATTATATATTCTGTGGTAATGGTACAGAACATTTAGGCTGTACTCGTATGCACAGTGATTACGAAAGGATGTATCTAATTTTACACTACATTTCTGACACTATAAAATTGAAGTCGGATGACAACCAGAAGTGGTTTTAAATTAATAATGTCTTATTGAATGCTTGATTTTCGTTTCACTCGATAACCGCACTATCTCGTTTAGTTAGTACATAATTACTTAGTTAATTAGTACGTGATGTTTAATTACTGTGACAATGTTTATTTAATAAGCACATTATAATATTATACTGAACTTTAAGCTGGTTTTAATCACATGCTTACATCCGACATTGTTTTAGAGATGTGCCAACACGGAAAAAAAACGACTCGAGTAGAAATTTGCAGGTCGTAGGACTTTGCTCCTCGCTACCACCATCTTGCTCGCTAATACCTGCCGCTAAGCTGCAGTGCTTGCACTCTTGAGTTCCGGCGTGAAGAGCAAGACAGCCGGTGCATTTACTGGCACAAGAGGTATTCCATCTTAGCCTTTTGGGTTGGTAATGCTGCTTAGCGGCTGGATTAGCAAGCAAGGTGGTGGTAGCGATCCGGACAGACCTTGCTTAAGGTCTTACCTCCCGTATACCTACTGTACCAGTCAGGCACTAAATTGATGTCTCATTAGTAACAAGCGTGGGCCTCTATTGGATTGTTTTTGGGGAATCTTCTGGTTGGTTGGAGACAAGTGGTTAATTGTCTCCGCAATGCTGACACATTCATACTTTATCGTCTCATAACGACTCTCTTTTCTTATACTGATACAATGCCACTATTATTATATATTAGCCTATCATTGCATTGCGAAATGATAACTTGTCTTGTAATAAAAGAACCAATTCATGTGCGTCGACAAAACGGTGTGCTAAAGTTAGTTTATGTTTTATTGCGACATAATTTATTAATTCTAAGAAGTCATTGTTAACTAATGCCGTTGACGGCAGATATGGCCCCATTTTGACTAGAATGTATATCACGCTTTACACTATCAAATACACTAATATTATAAAGTTTAGCGGACGCGCGCGACTTCGTTCACGTAAAATTAATAGCCTATGTCCGTCAGGAATAGTGTAGCTTTCCATCTGTGAAAGAATTTTTGAAATCGGTTCAGTAGTTCCAGAGATTACCCCCTACATACAAACAAACTAACAAAAAAACAAACTAACAAACAAACAAAGTTTTTCTCTTTATTATATTAGTGTAGAAGTGTGGATTTTGTTGATTCTTCACGCTAAAAGGGATTTAAGGATTTGCGTGAAATTTGGAATGGAGATAGCTTTATGCCCTGGATTAACACATAGGCTACTTTTTATTTGGAATAAAAGTCATGCAGGCGAAGCCGCGGGTCAAAACTCTGTATATTGCGGGTGGTGGGCTTGCACAAGGGCAAGGTCCGTCCGGATCGCTACCACCACCTTGCTCGCCTTAGAACTTTGGGTTGGCAACGCATCTGCAATCTCTTTGGTGTTGCGGGTGTCTATAGGCCGTGGTGATCACTTACCATTAGGTGACCAACTTGCTTGTTTGCCTTCTTATTTCATAAAAAAATGTATTATACTTAAAGACTCGATTCAAATGCCTAAAAAAGCCAGCCGGCGAAAATGTCAGCTGTTAGAAAAAGTTTTTTTTATTTTTTTTATACAACATAGGACGGCAAACAAGCAAGTGGGTCACCTGATGGTAAGTGATCACCACCGCCTATAGACACCTGCAACAACAAAGAGAGTGCAGATGCGTTGCCAACCCAGAGTGCTAAGATGGAATACCTCTTGTGCCAGTAATTACACCGGCTGTCTTGCTCTCCACGCCGGAACACAACAGTGCAAACACTGCTGCTTAGAGCAGAATTAGCGAGCAAGATGGTGGTAGCGATCCGGACGGACCTTGCACAAGGTCCTACCACCCGCAAGTTAGTTTCTAAAAGACCGCATTGCTGTTGGCTATTTTTTTTTTGCTGTTGTTATTGTAGCGAGAAAAAGTGGAAGTTTTTTGTGTCCTACCTAATATTGCTGATATCCGGAAAAGACCACACTATTTTTAGGGTTTCGTATTTCAAGAGGAACCCTTGTGGAATCACTGCATCGTTGTCCGTCCGTCTGCTTGTAGGTCTGTCTGTCATGAAATTTGGCAAGAAGCAAGGTCAGCACAATTAAAGTTATAAAATCCCTAATTTGTTGTTTTATCACATAAAAAACATAAGACATACGATTACTCATAAAACAGGCAAAAATCTTCAAGACTCCCGATTGGCTTGTGTCCTTGTCATATTTTGACATGGAGACGCTGCTTACCAGCTAATTCTTACTGCTGCCAGCACTCATACTCACACACACACACACACACACACTTACACACTCACACACACACGCACGCACACACACAAACACACACACACGCACGCACGCATGTGCGCTTGCTCCCGTGTCTGTAGTATTTAAAAATGTTAGTATTATTTTTACATGTTTAAATTTTTAATATTTGTATTCTCATAACGCACTCCTGGACCTCAAGATACAGGCTCAGCCTAGCTTGAGGTGCGCCAGATATCCCATTTTGTGTATAATTCTTTTTTTGTGTTTCTTAAGCGAATAAATAAAAATAAAAAATTCTCTGATTGACGAAATATATCACACAATTTTGTACGAAATCCAACATAGCGTGCTAAGCGCGGTGTGTTTGTATGATAGTTCAGTGTTTGCGAAACTTGGGTTCAAGGCCCCCGGGGGTCCTCGAACCTATCTCGGGGAACCGTGAACTTTATGAAAGTTAAAAGTAAAAACGTACATCCTACTAATATTATAAAGGCGAAAGTTTGTAAGTATGGATGGATGTTTGTTACTCTTTCGCGTAAAAACTACTGAATGGATTTGGATGAAATTTGGCACACACATAGTTTATAACCTGGATTAACGCATAGGATACTTTTATCCCGTAAAAATGCATAGTTCCCGCGGGTTAGCGATAAGTGAGTTATACGCCGCCGTGACGACATGAGCAGCAAAGCAACTAATTCCCATTAATTTTTCAAGGAAATATTGCAGATTTCATGTTGGGTGCACGTTTGCTTGTTTCAATTAAACAAGTCTACGCGGACGAAGTCGCGCGCAAAAGCTAGTATGACACATAATGGAGCGGCCGAGCGCATCGCATTTTTCCTGACAGTAAAATAGACCAATGTGTGCTGTTCATATGAAAGTATCAAAGCGGTTTTTTCTTGGGGAGCCCTGTTATAGCTTAACGCGAGTTGGGAGTAAACATGGTTGTGTTTACGCGGTTCGTTTGTTTACTTGCGCCTGCGACGTTCCCAAGGGAAGATAGCTTCGCGAATTCCGTTTCATCGTGAGATTGGTTTGATTTTGTAAACAACGCTAACTGTATTATTTGTCATAATTATGTCGAGTCGAGATCGTGATTTGCTGTGTGATATTTATAATTGTTTATGAGTATTCATGAGTTTGTAAATAATGCCTCGACTTGTATTAGTTAATTAAAGCGAGTACTGTTTTTAGGTGTTTCTTATTACAATTTTAATTGCATTTGCATTTTTTTTAATGTAAGCAGAGGTGGTCTATTTGATTTCTTGTTACTAACTTAATGTAACCTATTCTCGGCAGATAAAGATTTCTTTATTTCTTTGCTAAACATGCTAAGCGTTATGAATCTGTGGTGAATGCGTAGCGAATTCTTAATAGCAAATATCTTCGTGTTAGGCTGCGTTTCCACCAGAGAGAGGGATGTGTTTGCAAAGAACCAATGAGCCGTTCGAACCAGAGCTGTGCTGACCGAGAAGAGGTAAATGAAGCGATTCTATTGGTTCTTACAAACACATCCCTCGCTACGCATCCTCGCACATCTCTGGTGGAAAAGCAGCCTTATACTCGTGACTTATTTATTCGTTTAATACTTTTTTTGGGGTTCGACTACCCAGTTTGGTCACGCTTGTCAAGCGGATTGGCGATCGCAGTTAGATACCTATTGTGGGTAAACCAGCCACGAGGTGGACCGACGACTTGGGTGGTTTTTGACTTTCGAGCGCTCGAGTCAAAATCAATCAAAAATCAAAATCAAAATTTCTTTATTTGCGAACTTCGCTAACCGCTTGCCAATCAGCGCCAGCTAAAATATACGCTCGCGTATTTGATTGGCCTTCCTATTTCATAAAAAAAAACGTGTAGCGAAGGACCGAGCGTTGGCCATTTTTAAAGGCCTATTGGTGGACGTCTTTTGACGAAAATGATAATTGTTATCGTATAGTAGCTTAACATTTAAGAACCTTGTCGTAGTAACGTATGAAATGAGAGTCGCTCGAATTTGTCACATCACTGACAGCAACAAGGTACAGTCAGCAACGAAAGTCGCCGAACACAATAACGTTACAAAAGTCACTAAACAGGTCATTTGTCCATAAGTCGTTGAACTGCGTTAAGAGCAAAATTACATTTACACCATAAAATACCAAAAATCGCTGAACAGCATTATTCCAAAAATTACAGGACAGCATAATTCCAAAAATTGCTGAACAGCCTAATTACAAAAGTCGCTGAATAGCGTAATTTCAAAAATTACGGCACAGCATAATTCCAAAAATTGCTGAACAGCTTAATTACAAAAGTCGCTGAACACTACCATTGTTTAAATATTTGGAATAGTCGCTGAACTGTATATGTATAATTACACACACACACAAAGAAAAAAATAGGGTAATGGCAGGACTCGAACCTGAAACTTAAGCATTCCGTGCCTTGCGTTTGCCAGATTCGACACATTATCACTACCATACCCTACAAATTTTTCATTGTGCTTTGTCTTTACGGTCATTACATTATTGATTTTAAAGGTATTAAAGTAAACTGAGCTTTATTTTAAATGACATAAGATTTTATTTTATTTTATCTCGGGTTCGGGGTTGGGGATGTTATTAGCACTACAGGTGAAGTGAGAAATTGACATAATAGAACCAGTGTGACATTGGCGATACGCGATAAGATTCAATTTAGCCAGACCTTTTTTTTTTCACTGAGATATGCTCATCTCTTCGAATTTTGAATTTTGACAATCACTGAGAAGAGTACTCACTTGTCAGTGAGCGTTTCATCTCTTTCATTTGGAGTGTAACCTTAAACTATTTAATCAATCGGACATGTTCAGCAACTATTGATAATTTATAGATCGGCTAATTCTGCAGTCAGACATGTTCAGCGACTATTGATATTGTACATATCAGCTAATTATGTAGTCAGACATGTTCAGCAACTATTGAAAAATCGATGTTTATTGACTTTTGTTATTCTCAAATGTCCACAGACATTTGTACATTAGCCTGTTCAGTAACATATGGAACTTTATAGTGTGCAGGTGTTTTGGAAATTAGGATGTGTTCATGGACTTTCGTTGCTGACTGTACTAAAATGCTAATCTACTTCTGAGGCTCGTATATAGTTTTTAAATTGTATGTGCCTAAAGCGAAACGTTTCAAACAATCGGGTACAATCGAACGCGTGTGTACTTATTATTTAAACTTTATTGCACAAAAAAATACAGAATGTACAAAAGGCGGGCTTAATGCCTTAAGGCATTCTCTGCCAACCTTTGGGCTTTGTTAAGATTCGCTAAGCGAAACATATGTATCAAATTGTGTGTAATTTCGATACTTAAAACTATCGATGTTCCGATGAATAAAACCTTGAAGTTTCACCGATTTTTTGTAATAAAAGAAAGGATTGAAATTGTTTAACCAAGTTAGCAGCAGTTTAACGTCTATGGCGTGTGTCAGTTCAGTCGCACTCACTTTTTTAAGGTTGAATTTCTATGAACAATTTTCATTTGGCATGTACACAGGAAGGTGTCAGTGGCGAGTGGAGGGGGGCGTGGCTGATGCTGATACGGCGCGTGCTTGTCTACTACACCGGTCACGAGACCGGCGTCTGCGCAGTCGACCTTCGGAAGACACGATGCGTCGGTAAGCAGTGAAAATAACCTGTACAGGATATCCCTACACTAATCATTAGTATTATTAAAACACCGCATTCGAATAGGGACTAAAGAGCGAGCTTATTGAGCAACTAGCGGACGCGCGCGACTTCGTTCACGTAAAATTAGTAGCCTATGTCCGTCAGGAATAGTGTAGCTTTCTATCTGTGAAAGAATTTTTGAAATCGGTTCCGTAGTTCCAGAGATTACCCCCCACATACGATCAAACAAAGTTTACCTCTTTATTATATTGGTGTAGATTTTTTAATTTAAACGCACGAAATTTGATCTCGAGTGACATAACAATAGGGACTTCATTCGTTTGTCTATGATTTAAAAAAACGTTCGTCTTGACGGATAGATCGAATTGCCGCCATACTTGTTTGTGACTCGTTTGTTGGTTTTTTGTTGTTACGGTTTTTTGCAGTTATGATATGTGTGTAGATAAAGTAATGTATGCAGCTGTATATAATTAGGCCTTAAAACACTCGTGTGATCTTATTATGAAACTCGCTGACGCTCGTTTCATTATATAGCATTTGCATAAAATACCATTAAATATTCTTAATAGTTTCAAAAATATTGACGCTTTTGTGTTTTGTATGAAACTCCTAAAATGCAAATATTGTCAAATCTATGAAGAATATTGAAAAAACATACAAACCTAGTTCTAAGGCATAATGACAACATACCATAAACTCATTGCTATAGGTTAGGGTTTAGGGGGTGGAAAACGTTATCGCCGTTTGTATGGGGAGCGCTTTTTGGGGCTGGATTCACACTCCTCTTAAGGGCCATTTACATGGCGCGAGGTCTCGCATGCGAGTTGTATTGCATTGCGGGCTACCGAGATATGATGAGGTCGATCGATTGATCGAGCCGCGCAATGTAATGCAGCTCGTATATGAGTACTCGATTCGTGTAAATGGCCCTTTATACTCAGATTTTTTATACAACGTAGAAGGCGAACGAGCGAGTGGGTCACTTGATGGTAAGTGATCACCACCACCCATAAACACCCGCAATACCAAGAAGATTGCAGATGCGTTGCGAACCCAGAGGGCTAAGATGGAATACCTCTTGTCCTAGTAATTGCACCGGCTGTCTTTTCTTTTCACGCCGACACACAACAGTGCAAGCACTGCTGCTTAGCGGCAGGATTCGCGAGCAAGATGGTGGTAGCGATCCGGACGAACCTCGCACAAGGTCCTACCACCCGCAAAATGAAATCCGAGATCGAAAATAGGAGTTTACGGATCACATTATCTGATGCCTGATGTGGTCGGGCCTTGATCTGTGTTGTCGTATTGATTGGCCTCGGCACCACATGATATTGCTTCTGATTATTGTTTATTGTTTATTTTGCTAAAATACATTTGCAACTTGCAGCTATTACCATCGCATTATGAACTTTATCTAAATTAAAGAAATGAATTGAAATAAAATAAAAAATAAAAACTTAAAAACTCATACTCAACATAACTGGATCATGTCAACGGTAGCTCCTTGGTTTTGACCTTAGAATCCATTTCCGAAGTTAGGTTTGACTGACTGCGTCTGAGGTGCCTGTGATGCAAGACCAAATAAATGACAGTGGCCCGCGAAGCGGGAGAGCGTGTCGAAACACGAGGTTGAAGAAGCTGACATGCAGGCCCGGAGCTCTGCATTGTGCATCGAAATGAGAAAACTATAGAACTGTGTACAACGCAGTGGCAGAGTAGCCGACCATAGTCTATTTGGCATTTGGTAGGCTTAGGCTATGTTGGATAACCTGAATAAAACTGCATGTGCCAATTGTCAAGTAAACAGCTCTGCGTTTTGTACGTTTTACATTGGCGTCATATTTTGAGTTCTGCTATCCGACGCCTGTGTCGCTGCTAGTTAGAAAACTTAGAAGCACTTTATTCACTTACGATAAGTTTCAAAGTTGAACCAATGGCTAAATATTGAAAGCCCCTCTTCACCTGCTTCACTCCGTCGCAAAGTGGTGACGCTAGGCTTGTAACAATCCGAACAAGTAAGCAGATCTATTGTCTTCTTATATCAGTGGCCCTGTGAATCTTTTAATTGATTGTTTGGTATTATTCCCTGAAAGATCGAAGGAGAGGCCGAACACCACAGTGCCTATCTTCAATTCCGCTTTTTACATTTCAATTGGGATTATCATGTGTCATATCGTAACGTGGCGATACTCGGAAACACTTTAAATATTACGTGTTCGATGGATATCGTGATGGCATCACGGCGAAATCTAAAACCTGTTTTATCTGGATGACTCTGCGCCGATACCGCGGCGGATATTCGCTCGGATGTTGCACAACTGCTAGCAGGGAAGCTGTTTCTTTAGTACTGACGAACGCCCGTGACTTCGTTCGCGTTGGAATTATTCGCCAATGTCCGTCAGGGATAGTGTATTAGCTTTCTGTTAGAGAATTTTTGGAGTCGGTTCAGTACTTGGATGAAGGACTAAAGCATGGATATAGCCTCAGTACTTGTCAAGTGTACATAGCCAAAGCTGTCAAAATGGTCACCTTTGTGTGCGTCAAGGTAGTAAAACCTGCAAATTAATAAGAAAAACGTAGAGTATACTACCTTAATGTAAACATTACCATAGCCAAAGGTGACCATTTTGTCTATTGGTCGTGTACAGGGTGTCAATTGAAGAGGAGTTTAGAGTATGTAGGCATCTCTTTTTGACACATGGTATTGCCATTTAAAGTAAAGAGATCAGATAATAAAATATCGCTTTCAATTTTAACACTCCTTCTATGCTGTACTATTTCTATGGTTCAGTAGTTCCAGAGATTGCCTACATACAAACAAAAAAACAAACTTTACCTCATTATGATACTAATGTAGATGTAGATTTGACACATTTGACATGACCAACTTGCCTAGATCCATTCAAATTATAGTAAAACTCGAAATGCCAAGTTTTGCGCGATTCGTATAGTCGATCAAGCAATTGCTTGACCACTTTTGAACCTTATCCCTTTGTCGAAAAGTGGTCAAGCAATTTCTTTGTCGACTATACATTTCATAATTTCACTAAAAAACTAAGAAAAACCGGCCAAGAGCGAGGACTCGCGCACGAAAGGTGCGGACTCGTACCATTTTCTATAAATACGGCAATAAAAATCATGTCTTTTGTATGGGAGCCCCCTTACCTTTTTATTTTATTCTGTTTTTTAGTATTTGTTGTCATAGCAGCGACATCTGTGAAAACTTCAACTGTCTAACTATCACGATTCATGAGATACAGCCTGGTGACAGACGGACCGACAGACAGACAAACAGACGAACGGACAGCGGAGTCGTAGTACCCAACAGGGCCCTGTTTTACTCTTTGGGTACGGAATCCAAAAAAGCGGCGTCTCGTAAGAGTCCTCTGAAGGACCGATTGTTCAAACGTTGCATAAAATATATCTTTCGAGTAACTCATACAAATTCGCTAATATCTGTTGAATAACAGCTTACATGAGAATTGCAAAATCGACCGCTAAACCGGTTTAGTTGGAACCGAGTCGCGGGAACTCGTCTCGTAGATAATTGTAGAGGTATTGTGTCAAGTTATTTACCTACATTTTGTATATTTTAGAATCTTAAGAAGCGAATCGTGGATGCAAACGAGTATCATGACCTTTAAGTGAGTTGCGGAAGCGACGCGATGCCATTTCATACATAATGCAGGTAGCGCGGGGAGTTGGCATAAGGTATTCTAAATGCCTACGTTTCTTGGCGCGACGTTTGTTGCACGTGTCGAAGTGATTTTTGCAGACATTTTTTATAAATAACTAACTTTTGCCCGCGAATTCGTCCGCGTAGACTTATTGAATTGAATTAAACAAACGTACACCCAACATGCAATCTTTAATATTTCCTGGACAAAATAATGAGAATTAGTTGCTTTGCTGCTCATGACGTCACGGCGACGTATAACTCACTTATCGCTATTTCGTGGGAACTATGCATTTTTAAGGAATAAGGTATCCTATGTGTTAATCCAGGTTATAAGCTATATGTGTGCCAAATTTCATCCAAATCTATTTAGTTGTTTTTGCGTGAATGAGTAACAAACATCCAAACATCCAAACATACAAACTTTCACATTTATAATATTAGTAGGATAGTAGGATAAGAAGGCAAACAAGTGGGTCACCTGATGGTAAGTGATCACCACCGCCAATAGACACCCGCAACACCAAGGAGATTGTAGATGCGTTGCCAACCCAGGGGGCTAAGATGGAATAACTCTTGTGCCAGTAATTGCACCGGCTGTCTTGCTCTCCACGCTGGAACACAACTTGCACTGCTGCTTAGCGGCTGGATGGTAGTAGCGATCTGGACGGACCTTGCACATCGTCCTGCCACCTCTCGTCATAGGTGTTTTGAAAAGTAGTGGTCGTAGATCACAAAAACACTGTTTTTCTTCGTTTAATGAATTATTTTAATTTTGGAAATATAAAAAATATTAGAATACCGTCTTTTGACAGAAGTAACGATGTATTCGATAGCCATTTTACTATATTTTCTCAGTTTTGGTGCCGTTTAGCGTTTATGTACCGTCAACATTCTAGGCGGTCAAAGTCCATTCATTTATTACTGCTGACTCAATAAATTTGATACTTACAAACTTGATATCATTGACCTACTTGATCATCATATTCATCATAATTAGGTAGGCAAACAAAATTATTTTTATCTATATATATAAAATTCAAAGTCCTGACTGACTGACTGAATGATATATCAGCGCACAGCCCAAACCGCTGGACCTAGAGACTTGAAATTTTGCACATAGATACCTTATATAGTGTAGGCATCCACTAAGAAAGGATTTTTGGAAATTCCACCCCTAAGGGGGTAAATTAGGGGATGAAAGTTTGTATGAAAGTCCGTCAGTTTTGAAGTTAGGATTTTGAAATTTTGTTGTTAGGCTTACGTAAAAAAATAAATTCATACGGGTCTCAGTGTTTTTGATAATTCCACCCCTGAAGGGGTGAAAAGGGGGATAAAGTTGTGTATGGAAAGGCCTACATTTTCACAGCAAAAATCACTACATTTATTATTTAGGCCTATAACGAAACGAGTATATCGGGTGTTAATGGGATTACAACCCTTAAGGGGGAAAAGGGGGATGAAATTTTTTATTTGAGTTGTTCTTCACAATTTTTTTGTATTGAAGTAAAAATAACGTACGTGACAACGTGTTATTACTAAGCCTCTATTGCCACCCGTCTATCCATCTGTCTGTCTGTCTGCCACGCGCAAACATGTCCTGACTGATTTGCGATCATCGTCCAACCGAAACTATTGAATCAAGAAAGCTGAAATTTGGAATATAGGTTTATTTTACAACGTAGGCATCCGCTAAGAAACCATTTTTGATATTTTTTACCTTTAGGGGGAAAACGGGGGTGGGGGTTGAACTTCGTATGAAAGTCTTCGTTGATTGAAGTTATAAACATGAAAAATTGAATTAGAACTACTGATCATATAACGTATTTCAGGATTTTGCATTTTTACATTTAAAGGGGGAGAAGCGGGGGTGAAAATTTGTAAGGACGTATTGATTTTTTTTAATAGGAGCTTGTAATTTCAAAATACAGCTACTTATCATAAATGAATAATGACGCGTCACAGGGTTTTATGATTTTCAAATTTGTAGGGGGAAACGGGGAGTAAAAGTTTGTATGGATGGAGGTATTGGGTTTTTAATAGGAACTTGAAATTTTGAATTTTAGATACTTATCATAAATAAATAATTGTGTGTTTCAGGGTTTTATGACTATAGAACTTTAGAGGTGGGAAACGAGGGTGAAACTTTGTATGGATGGGAGGTATCGGTTTATTAAAAAATAAGAACTTCAAAATGATTGTTTGTTTTAGGGTATTTGGATTTTTACATTGAAAGGGGGCAAAGCGGGTGGTGAAAATATGAGAGGGAGTGAGAGCACTTATAAGTTTTTTGATTCTAAAAAAAAGACATTTGTTTTCTGTAGGCCACGCGGGCGAAGCCGCGGGCAGGAGATAGTTATAAATAAATAATGAGATATTTCAGAGATTTTAGATTTGTAATTTGAAGGGGTAACACGGGGAGGGGGAAGTTTGTATGTAGGTATCGGCGTTTTTTAAAGGTAGAAACTTGAAAATTAAAACTATTGAGCATAAATAAATACCGCCGTGTTTAAGGGTATTTGGATTTTCACAATTAAAACGAGAGAAACGGGGTTAAAACTTTGTATGGAGGTATGGAGGCTTTTACGAAGATATAAACTTGGAAGACTTTAAGGGATGACAGTTAATGTTACAAAAACGAAAGTAATGGTGTAAGAGAAGAATGAAGAGGTTTCTGAATGTGTAATAAAGATTGGTAATGAAAGAGTTGAACAAGTGAAAGAATTTGTGTACTAGGTAGTATGTTTACTGGGGATGGAAAGCACGATGAAGACATTGAAAGGAGAGTGAAAGCGGGAAACTGGGAGCTTGGGAACACCATTTCTTACTCTCTCAGTCAGCTTGATCCCACTCATACTACGCAGAGAACGCATCTCTACGGCATTTATTCTACTCCTATGCTTCTTCTCGCAAACCCAGAAACATTGTAAAAAACCCGAACATTGTAAAAGGCACGTTTGGCTGTTCACGTTGCTGGATGCGACATTCTGGCTGCTCACAAAAACACACAGTTTTTGTGAGCAGCCAGAATGTCGCATCGAGCAACGTGAACAGCCAAACGTGCCTTTTACAATGTTCGGCCGTTCACGATGCTTTGTTAGTTTCCACGTTGATGTATGGAAATGAAAGCTGGGTTTGCGAGAAGAAGCATAGGAGTAGAATAAATGCCGTAGAGATGCGTTCTCTGCGTAGTATGAGTGGGATCAAGCTGACTGAGAGAGTAAGAAATGGTGTTATAAGCGAGAGGTGAGGTCTGAAAGAAGATGTAGTGACTAGAATAGAGAAACAAATGTAACGTTGGTTTGGGCATGTTGAACGAATGGATGAAAGGCAATTATGTTACCAAATTTATGAAGGTGATGTGACTGAGCGAGTTGGTCGAGGGCGGCCTCGACTCGACGTACTTTTGTCAACCAAATTTGTGATGTCCTGAAGACAGGTCAAACCAGAAGTACATGGAACCGCCGAGCATGCACGAAGAGAGGAATGTGTGTGGAGGGAGCGAGGGAATATGCCAAGACCAGGGCAAGTGACGTTCTGTGGTCTCTGCCTACCCCAAAGGGAAACAGGCGTGAGCTTATAATAATAATAATAAAAATAAACTTGAAAATTAGAATTGCAGCTGCTCATCATAAATAAATAACGATGTTTCGGGGTTCTCGAATTTAGGTGTCATTTGTTTTCTGTAGGCCACGCGGGCGAAGCCGCGGGCAGAAGCTAGTTATATATGAAATGCATGTCTCCTGTTACATGAAACTTAATAACTAACTACGTATATCTATGTACTTACTATATTGAGAGTTCTAATAGTGATCTATATCAATAATGTAACCGTAAGACGAAGCACATTGGAAAATTCGCAGGGTAGGGCAGCGGCAGTGTGGCGAAACTGGAAAACGCAAGGCACGGAATGCTGATGTTGCAGGTTCAAGTCCTGCCATTGCCCTAATTTTTCTTTGTGTTGTCATTACAATTTTAATTTAATAATTTGAATGTTATAAACATTTAAAATAAAAATCGAAAGAACTTTCGGTTACAAAAATTTAATTACAAACGGCGCCATCTCTCGTCAGCTGACGGTAGCTGTAAAGGTACCCAGTTGAATATGATAACTTGTTAAAAAGTTTCATATAGATGACACCGACGGTAGTTGTACCCTTAAAATCAATAATGTAATGACCGTAAGACGAAGCACATTGGAAAATTCGCAGGGTAGGGCAGCGGCAGTGTGGCGAAACTGGAAAACGCAAGGCACGGAATGCTGATGTTGCAGGTTCAAGTCCTGCCATTGCCCTAATTTTTCTTTGTGTTGTCATTACAATTTTAATCACTATGTTCCACGCATCTGCAGTTCCGGCACTGCAACTCAATAGCTCTGTCTCGATTCTACCTGCGGAAGACGCCATAGTGTCGTGCGCTTCCCACGCACGCGTTGGTGGCCGCGCGAGGACCACCATTATTGTTCTAATGTACTATTCTAGTGTGGTCTATAGTTCAAATGTATTGACAATTAAAATGCCTATTGAAAGTCAAAGTCAAAATATTTTATTCAGATTAGGCTTACAGGTAGCACTTATGAATGTCAAAAAATTTACCACCGGTTCGGAAAAACCTCTGATGAGAAGATACCGGCAAGAAACTCAACGAGGTGTAATTTTTTAAATAAATCAAAATTACAATGTTATTTTACATCTCAAATATTCAAAATTTTTACAATTTAACAATTTAACACAGCAGGTGTACAATCTTTGGAGCCAGGGATCGCCAATACAGATCGGGATCATTTCCAAACATCCTTGTCCAAGATATAGTCATTGATTTTATAATACGCCCGAGAAATTAATGTCTTCTTGACAATAGATTTAAATTTTGTATCATTTAGTTCAGTTATGTTTTTTGGAATTTTGTTGTAAAATCTTACACAATTTCCCATGAACGACTTATTGGTTTTAGCCAGTCTGTAAGTTGGAACTTTAAGCTTTCCTGTATTTCTAGTAGCCTTTGGCTTATCGACGTTGGTAGGGAAATTGCATATATTTTTCCTAACGTACATGATTATTTCAAAAATATATATATATATTTGACATCCTCTTAAAAAGGCTATGTTGTCATGCACGCACCGACAGCAAATTAAACAGCGGTGACCCATTTGCTTCCGTCTTCGTCTTCAATACTAAGGCAAATTCTGAAGTAATCAATTTTGTATGATATTTTAAATAAAAAAAACAACCAAAAACGAAAAACCAAAAAATAATCCGTTACATCTATATGTACCGATTTTATTTTACCGATTTCACTAACATTTTGACCCAAATGTATAGAATCTAGACCAAAAGCTATAGTGTAGGATCCCCCCGTAAAATTCTGCACGTATCTGTTTTTGGATCGAAATGTCATTAAAGTTACACGTGGGGTCATACAGCGCCGCAGGGTTGCCTAGCAAAATCTTGCCGCCAACATCTTTTGCATAAATGTTTTTGACACCTTTGTTTTAAATTGCACTCATATCTTTGAGAAGTAAATTAAGCGCTATAGAAAAGAGACCGATCTAAATAGCTGAAAAATAGGGTGCCGCCTGATAGTCTGCCGCAACACTTGAATTGCCGGGTGATGATATGTAATTATGGACTTAAATTTTACATCAAATTCAAGCTATTGTCATCCCTATCCGGTGAAATAAATGTTGCCTTGAAAGTTGCTTGCGTAAAAGCTGCATTGAAAAAAAAAAAAATGGTGAATAAACTTGCGGCAAGATTCTGCTAGGCAACCCTGCGGTGTTGTAATGACTCCATGTGTAACCTTTTTTTAAAATCATATTTCGATCAAATAACAGATAGGTGTAGAATTTTGCAGGGGAATCTTAGACTATTATGGGATGTCACAAACGAACGCCTTGTATCTTATGCCCTCTTGGCGACTGTATCGACTAAAACAATGGTCTATCACTTTTGCGCCTTAACCTTTTCAACGCCATTGACTGACAAATCCCCACTATGAGTTCAACGCGTACAATAAAAAAGTGACTTCCCTGCAATCGCATAAAAGGTTTAACTTCTTTAGGTACTTCCAAAAAAAACTAGACGTGTGAACGACAAGTTTTATACTTGACGTTGCGTTGATAAGGTTAACGAACACCCAATGGCGTGTTAATGTGGTCTACCAATTTCTTCACCCACCGTACACAGTAATACGAGCTCGTCTGTTGTCGGCAGTGACGCAAGCCGCCGACGAAGACGCCAAGCAGGCGATGCCGACGGACGGAAGCGACAACCTGCTCATGGACTGTCCGCATGCCACCATCTACCTGCGGTTCCCGCACGAGAGAGAGCTGAAGGTAATTCACACTGTCCGAACGTCCATGCAAATGTTGGAGTAGGCTGCAATAAAATGCCTCGAATACTTGACGCACGAGCCGAAGGCGAGGGTGATAAAGTTTCGAACAAGCTCTAACGTGACCTGACCGGGCCAGATTTAGTATTATCTGAGTTTGTCTTTATGTACATACGTCACTTTTTTATGACACTAATTTTAAAAGAGACGCAGAGAGTAATAAGTTAAACTTTAGCCGGTCAGGTTAAAACCACTGAGGCCTTCTATATCACTGCTCCAGTTGTGTACACAAAGTTTTATGCCCACTAAAAAGTGGGATGTTGTCTAACATAGCCAAATCTGAAGAGTTTATACAGACCTTACTACCTACTACCAAAGGCACCTTTCACTATACTTCCAGTAGTACCAGTTCCAACAATCCTCGTTCTATCACACTCTCGCGTCTGGCAGTATCTTAGTGCCATACGAAACACCTAGCACAAATCTTCCCTGGCCTGCCCTGGTCCTATTGGGTTAGTTAGTTTTTTTTTATACAACATAGGAAGGCAAACAAGCAGGTGGGTCACCTGATGGTAAGTGATCACCACCGCCTATAGACACCTGCAACAACAAAGAGAGTGCAGATGCGTTGCTAACCCAGAGGGCTAAGATGGAATACCTCTTGTGCCAGTAATTACACCGGCTGTCTTGCTCTCCACGCCGGAACACAACTGTGCAAGTACTGCTGCTTAGCGGCAGGATTAGCGAGCAAGATGGTGGTAGCGATCCGGACGGACCTTGCACAAGGTCCTACCACCCGCATGAAACGCACTGAGTAACGTAGCGAGTCAACGCGCGTCGAGAATGTTCGTGCTGGGTACATATATCTTTAGACCATGAATGTGCTGACATTCCACCCCTGTTCCAGGGCTGGCGCTACATGGTGAAGCTGGCCGCTCACAACAACGGCGCGCAAATTCACCACCAGCAGTTGACCAAAGAGGACGTGCCGGCCATTGTCGACAAGTGCCTCAGCTTCATCTACGCGCATGGTCAGTGCAGAAATACTAATAAACTGGAACAAATTACCTTGCTACTCCGCGAAACCGGTGCCGGGCTCGTGCAAAATAGCTGCGTCTGTGCGACACATATATGTTCACGCAAAAATCCACCCTCCTCCGCTTCCACACGAAACAACATATATCACACAGACTCAACTACACACCACCACCACTAAACATTAAAACTACACGATCGACGCGCGTTTCGCCTCTATACGAGGCATCATCAGGATCTAACAGTACGACCGTTCGCTACTTGAACGAATGGCGTATTGACAAACTAAAACATTTTTCTTTAATCCCGCCTACCGCCAGCGTTTTTGCACTACTACCCTTATTATTTTTCTCAAAGCCTACCCTCAGAAATACTAACCCGTCTTTCAAATTTCATGCAGAGTTTTAGCTAAACTTACTTACTGTATTTGGTTTCCAGGCAGCCTGTCAGAAGGCATATACCGGCGGGCCGGCAGTAACGTGGTCCTTTCGGAACTGCTAGCGCGATTCAGACGCGACGCGTGGTCCGTGCAGCTCAGCCCTGGCCAGCACTCGGAGCACGACGTCGCCGGAGTCCTGAAGAGGTTCTTCAGAGACTTGCCGGAGCCGCTGGTGGCGCAGAACAAGAGAGAGGCGCTGTTGGCTGCTTTGGGTGAGCTATGAATTTATCTGCAGGTACCAGGACAGCATCAACTATCAGCGGTGCGGCCAGTTCTTTGAGTATTTCCAAGGGAGATGCCAAGCCGTATTATCACCTAACAATTTTAGAGGGGGGTGACGGGTCTAGTGTTGCCAGATGGCTGGGAAATTCGGGATTGTCCTGGAATTACGTGTCTTGTACCGTGTCCAGGAATTACACTTTATAGTCCCGGACTTCGAGTATTACTATTTTTTCAGAGTTCCTTACCTCAAAAGGAAAAATCCGAAAACCGTAAACAGTATCGGAACTTTTCAGATGAGATATCTGAATAAATCACAACATGCTGTCGGCAACACTGTCACGAATGCCATGATGTCAAATTTTGAAATGTTTACGTTATGTCTGTAAAAAAGCTTATTTATTTTAAAATGTTTTTGTTGTTGAAAATAAAACATAAATTGTGAAGAAAATTACTTACGTGTGATAAAAAAATTCGTCTTTATTGAAATTTGAAGTTTCTGATAGCCGTTTGAAGGTAAATGCGGCACGATTAACCATTTTTGCAGAGATCGCTTTTGCGATACGGACTAAAGCAAAATGACACACGATATCGCGGCGAACTGGTTTTTATAAACCGTTATGACCAAAACTCACGGTTTTACTCATATGCATCGGCAAAGGGGAATGCGTGCGCTTGCCACGTCCCTTGGTTAAATTGTCTAAGGGCCAGTTAGATCAGAGCACCTAGAACGAATCTTCTCAACACGCGTTAACTCACTACGTAATTCAATGCTTCTCATTTAAACTATCTCAGTTGGAGAGAGACGCATTGCGTTGCGTGGCGAGCTAACGCGCTTCGAGAAGATTCGTGCTAGATGCACAGCTGTCTAGTACGACGCTTACCACGAGCTGTTTGTTACGCAGATCAGGTGTGTCCTTGGGTGATTGAAAAATTTTGTTCGTAATACTGGGGTAGCATAAACAGATATTGGTGCACCCCGTTACCTTAGCTCTGGGCATCACACAGGTCGTAGTTCCAGTGTGCATTGGAGCGCTATGTACTACAAGGAATTTAATTTCCAACCCACCTAAGGTTCAATAGCATATAGCAAACTGTCACCATAAGAGCTATAGAGCAAGACGTTAGTTTGACATATCGACCTTAATGCATTGCGAATGTCAGACGACATTTCAACGGAATAGGTACTTAGACAATTTAGCCACTGGACGTCGCAAGGCACGCATTCCCCTCTGCCAATGCATATGTCCTAAAACCGTGATTTAAATCATAACGGTTTATAAAAACCAGTTCGCCGCGATATCGTGTGTCATTTTGCTTTAGTCCGTATCGCGAAAGCGATCTCTGCAAAAATGGTTAATCGTGCTGTATTTACCTTCAAACGGCTATCAAAAACTTCAAATTTCACTAAAGACGGATTTTTTTATCACACGTAAATAATTTTCTTCACTATTAATTTATTATTTACAACACCAAAAACATTTTAAATGAATAAGCTTTTTGACAGACATAACGTAAACATTTCAAAATTTGACATCATGGCATTCGTGGCAGTGTTGCCGACAGCACGTTGTGATTTTATTCGGATATCACATCAGGAGACTTCCGATACTGTTTACAGTTTTCGGATTTTTCCTTTTGAGGTAAGGAACTCTGAAAATATAGTAACACTCGAAGTCCGGGACTATAAAGTGTAATTCCTGGGCACGGGACAAGACACGTAATTCCAGGACAATCCCGAATTTCCCAGCCATCGGGCAACATCTAGACCCGTCTCCCCCGCTAAAATTGGCAGAAAAAATTGTTAGGTGATAATACGGCTTGGCATCTCAATGTTAAATACTCAAAGAATAGGTAGGGAATTAAATTCCTTGGCTGTATATCGAGAAATTACGTACCTAGTTGTAACTCCGATTCGAGAAAAGATATGTCAACGTCATAGTAAACCAATTTTAGAAGTCACAAAATTAGGTCTACTCTACGGGGTACTGTAACAGCTATCTTCCACCACTGTACGTAATTTATTCAACAGAACAAAAGGAGCCGGCGACGCGCAACTCTGCGTACCGCCGCGTGATGACCTCGCTGCCGCTGGTGGCGCGAAACACGGCGCGCAAGCTGTTCGCGCACCTGCATTTCCTGCAGACGATGGCGCACGCGAACAAGATGAGCGCCGAGAACCTCGCCTCGGTGTGGGCGCCCACCGTTATGCCCGCTGCACTGGTAGGGATGACGCTGCGCGGGCTATGCGCGCCTGGTACCGCGGAACGATGTTTGCACGAATCCATTATAAAAACCATTCAACATACTGGAACAAATTACCTTGCTACTCCGCGAAACCAGTGCCGGGCTCGTGCAAAATAGCTGCGTCTGTGCGACACATATATGTTCATGCAAAAACCCACCCTCCTCCGCTTCCACACGAAACAACATATATCACACAGACTCAACTACACACCACCACTAAACACTAAAACTACACGATCGACGCGCGTTTCGCCTCTATACGAGGCATCATCAAGATCGACCCATACGACCGTTCGCTACTTGAACGAATGGCGTACTGACAAACTAAAACATTTTTCTTTAATCCCGCCTACCGCCAACATTTTTGCACTACTACCCTTATTATTTTTCTCAAAGCCTACCCTCAAAATTTAAAAATAAAACAAAAGTACCCCCTTATATTATCACGAACTACCCACATAATTTATCTCAATCTCAGCTACCCCTATTGTTAAAGACAGAATTTAAGCACGAGATTTTGCACGAGCCCGGCACTGGTTTCGCGGAGTAGCAAGGTAATTTGTTCCAGTTTGTTGATATGGACCTCCGCAAAGTAACGCCTGAATCTATTAATTATTTCAAAAACCATTCGTTTATTTCTTTGAAGCTATTTGTTTTGTATATTTTGCCATTATTGCCTGTTTTTATAACTTTTTGATCTATTTAAATTATCACCGTATTGCTTAGACTAGCGATACAAACGTACAGTCAAGGAAATTGAAACACGTACCACCGTAGAACCTAGTCGAAGTGACAAACGCATGACATTTTTATGACATAGCCTGGCGTTTAACGCGTCGCGTCATTGCGATAGGGTTCTAAGGTGGTACGTGAATATATTTCCCCTACTGTACAAACGGAATTAAATGCACGTAAAAACCTTCCCTATAAAAATGTCTAAATGACGGTGAAACCTCATCAAAATCCGTTGGGTGGTTCGGTAGAAGGCGGCCTAAGACACATTTTGAAAATTTGGAACAGACAGGAAAAATAGCAACTTTATACTGTATTAAGATTATTCATAAACGCTTCGTAAACGTTTGTTAGTTAACATGTTTTGTCTTTATCTTAAATTTAAAATGCTATATAATGAATGACAACACAAAGAAAAATTAGGGTAATGGCAGGGTTCGAACCTGCAACATCAGCATTCCGTGCCTTGCGTATTCCAGTTTCGGCCACATTACCGCATTTTGCGCCATATTACCGCATTTTGCGATAATGTGGCGGAAACTGGAATACGCAAGGCACGGAATGCTGATGTTGCAGTTTCGAACCCTGTCATTACCCTAATTTTTCTTCAAACTAGCAAGTGGGTCACTCACGTGACCCACTTGCTAGTTTGCCTTACTATTTCATAAAAAAATATATAGAAAAAGCGTATATGCCCTTCCCTCACTTAGTTTACATACATTCATACAAACCACCCATCCTTTCAGACAAGCAACACCCTCCAGACCGCGTGGTCCTCCAAAGAAGTGTTCGTGGTGCGGGACCTCATAGCCAACTACGAGGCGGTCTGGGAGCCCACGGAGGCCGAGCGGCGGCGCGAGGGCGCCGTGCGCCGCGTTCTGATGCGGGTGCTCAGCAACAGGGCGCCAGCTGCGCCCAAGGCCGCCGGCGCCCTGAAGGCCTGGGTCCACGTCAGGGATCGGAGCACGTGCTACCAGGTCGCGGTAAGTACAATCAGGGCCGGTGCTGATAGTTTCGATCCACCCTCGAGGTTTCCTAGGATTGACCTTATACCAGGCCCCATCGAACTTATACATTCAAAAGGTTAACCTCTTACCAGGCCCCATCGAACTCATAGTTTCAAAAGGATAACCTCTTACCAGGCCCCATCGAACTTATAGATTCGATCCACCCTCGAGGTTTCCCAGGATTAATCATTTACCAGGCCCCATCGAACTTATACATTCAAAAGGTTAACCTTTTGCCAGGCCCCATCGAACTCATAGATTCAAAAGGATAACCTCTTACCAGGCCCCATCGAACTTATAGATTCAAAAGGTTAACCTTTTACCAGGTCCCATCGAACTTATAGATTCAAAATGTTGACCTTTTACCAGTTCCCATCGAACTTATAAATTCAAAAGGTTAACCTTTTACCAGGTCCCATCGAACTTATAGATTCAAAAGGTTAACCTTTTACCAGGTCCCATCGAACTTATAGATTCAAAAGGTTAACCTTTTACCAGGCCCTATCAAACTAGAAGTTTCAAAAAGTTTTACTTACCATGATTGTGCACCACATTTCTAATCCTAAAAAACGAGGTACAGTGCAAAGAATAATTAAAAACAAAATTCACAGCTCACACCGAACACGACTAGCTCCGACATATGCATCCAACTATGCGACAAGGCGAACACTGAATCCCACCTGCTGATGCTTGAAGAGGTTATATGCAACGGCTCCATGAAGCGAGTCGTGCACATAGACGAGATAGTGCTAGATGTTGTCCTGAGATGGGGCTACTGGGATGAGGAGGACCGAAAGGACAATTATCTCCTGGTCAGAGAGAACAAAATACTCCACGAGATGGAGGCGCAGAGGGCCACAACATCAGTATGCGCAGAGCTGAGGTTCGCCAGCGAAAGCATGAAGAGCTTTAAACTGCACATGTTCGAGTTTCAGAACGGGAAGCTGTGCTATTTCAAGGATAAACAGGTAGGTTTTACGCTTGAGTAACGTTCGGGAATCATCGTGGCTAGCGTCGGGCGAGCCGAACGACTTTTTCGCGTTATTGCGTGGACATAAAGTTTTTTTCAATACAGTTGCTCAAAAAGTGCCCTTTTTTTTGGCTGTTTTGCGTGCGCAAAGATCGTTTTCGCGAACTAGTGCGATTTACTTTTCAAATTTTTTTTAATTTGTACTTGTTCCAATTCACGACTACTTATCAAAGAGTTATTATAATGTGAGTTTGTACCAAGTCGTAATAAAACTCAAAAACCTTTTGCAACTGTGTTGAAAAACGTCGTTCGATACACGCGCGGAAATGTCATTCTTCGCTCGTCCCGAGTCTTGCCACTTGCCTTGGGTTCGTGGCAAGATATCTCGTGACTCGTGAAGTAATGACATGTGTTCCGCACTAGTATCGAAATGTACTATTTTTAACCGGCTTGACCCTCTTATTCATAAACGCTGCGTAACCCTTTGTTGGTTAACATGTGTTTGTTGTCTTTGTCAAAGTCAAAGTCAAAATATTTTTATTCAGATTAGGCTTACAGGTAGCACTTATGAATGTCATATAATTTACCACCGGTTCGGAAAAACCTCTGATAAGAATATACCGGCAAGAAACTCAACGAGGTGTAATTTTTTAAATAAATTACAATGTTATTCTACATCTTAAATATTAAAAAAAATAATAATTTAACACACTCTATATGTCATGGTAACGTTTGCCTTCAAATGAAAGGGACAACGTATTTGTAAGTTTAAATGATTATTATTTTTTATGAATAACGGGGTTAGACATCATCAAAGCCAATTATTCACTTTTTGTTCAAAACCAGGTTAATAATTTACAAGTGATAAGTATAGTCGACCAAGAATTTGCTTGACCACTTTTCGACCGTATTACGAAGGGATAAGGTTCAAAAGTGGTCAAGCAATTACTTGGTCAACTATACTAGCTTTTTTGTAAGAGGTGTTTTTTTATTGCATTGTCAACCTATTTACGCATACGTACCTTTTTTCAAGTCAATATCGTCACAGGAGCCTAGGAGGTTAACCATGTATAGGAAAGTAATTGCTTAACGAATTTTGCACCTAGTGCCTTAGCAATATGGTTGAAAAGTGGTAAAGCGTTTTCTCGGGCGATTATACGGAATGATTGTATTCATGTTCACGTTGCAGGGCTCCCACAAGATAGATGAGTGGAACATCAAGGACATACTGTGGTACGTGGGGCACGAGCCCAAGCGGAACCCGCAGTCGCGGTGGGCCATCACCTTTATACCGAGGAACAACAAACAGAAAAGGTGAGCGATACCTTTCTATACTTTATACGGGTTTCCCCTTTGGTACTGTTCAATAAAATCGCTCACGAGTTATGGGGGTGTAGAGTCCGACCGAAACTGGTTTTCCGGCCGAAACCAAAACCGAAACCGAATATTCGGTCGTGGCTTCAGTTTCGGCCGAAACCGAAACCGAAACCGAAACTCACTTGGTCAAGTATAAAATTCCTTAAATTACTGAAATTTGGTGCATTTTACCCATTATTCTACTAAGTTGTGTTGCTACAGAGCTATCCGAACGGCGCACGACAATTCCCGAACAGGGCCGCCAGCGTCCGCCAAAGCGTTGCCGCGAGAAACGAAGTTAGGCGAGCGTGCACAACAACTTCCGAAATCAGTTTCGGTTTCGGCAAAAGTTTCGCTCAATTTTGGCCGAAATCGAAATTGCCGCCGAAACTTGATTTTTGGCCGAAACTCGTCCGAAACCGAAACCGAACTTTCAGTCGGACTCTGCTTTATACCTGGCACCTCCAACATTTATGAAGTTGGTGTAGCCACAGAATAAAGGCCTATTTACATGGTACGAGTTATCGCATGCGAGTTGCATTACATAGCGGGCTACTGAGGTACGATGTGATCGATCGATTCATCGAGCCACGCAATGTAATCCAATTCGCATATGAGATCTCGCTTCATGCAAATGGCACCTTAATCGTGGTACAAGTCCTGAAGTATCACTTCGAACGGAAACGGCGTTTAGGTTTGAGAAGCGTCCGTATGAGTAGATGTGAAGGAAAGCGAATGCTTTGTAAAATACTAGACTAACTATTTCACAGAATTACACGTCAATCTTACATATCGACGGTGGAAATATGAAATGTCGTAAGGGACATGTCCCTTAATGTAGGTATCCAAAAAGCAGTCTAATTGCTTAAACTATCTATTACAAACATTATTATAATATTATTCACTCGTGACAGACAATAAATTGAAATTGATTTGTTCCGTAGGAGCAAAGAGCGTCCGTGGTTTGGCTGCACCGTCGCTGGCGCAGTCACGGAGGAGCAGCTGCGCTGGACGGCCACCATGATGTTCGCCGAGCACGCCAACATACTGCCCGCGCCGCGGCTCGTCATCACGTGATGGAGATGATGATTGTCAGTGGCTGCTAACGAAGGGCAGATTAAAACGTCAAACTTCTACCAGGCTCAATCTAACTAACCTGTTACCAGACCCCTTAAACTAGAAGTTTCAAGAGAATAAGTTTTTCCCAGCCAAATTCGAACTGGAAGTTTCAAAAGGTTAACTAGGTTACTACAAGTTTTAAAGGGTTGAACTTTTACCAGGCCCCATCGAACCTAGTTTCATAACGTTACCTTTTTACTAGGCCCCATCGAACGAGGAGCTTCTCCTAAAAATAAAATAAAGCCAAGCATGTTACTAATGGGACATCAATTTGGTAATAAGTCATTATATCACGTTATTAAAATGGGATTTTTACCAAACGCGTAGATAATAAAATAAAATAAAATACAATCGTTCCTGTGATTAATTAACGGTTAGTGGAATCCCAGGTATCATATTTAAACTAACTTCCATTAATCATAGAAAGCAATAGAAGGAAAAACTTTTACAGTTTTTTTTTATTACAATATCTAATATTGGATTTCTTCCAATGTTCCTAAAAAAAAGTACAAAAAGTCTTTTTTTAAACCTAACTCGATTGTTCCTGTTCAGCCATGTCTTTCCAAATGTAGATAGATTTAATTCCAACAATATGCTAAATGTAGGTTTTATAAATTGTGTTGATACAACTTTTATCTAAAAAAGTAATAAATAAATATATATTTGTTTATAAAATATGTACTCCAGTCACACATTTATAGTAAGACAGCGATTTGCTTACGTTGAAATTTACTCATTTTTATTCCATTTGTATTGTACATAGTCGCTATAGTCCTGGCCACACACAAAGCGGTAGCGACGCGACGCGGCGCGGATGCGATTCTCTACTGCTTTCAGTGTGCTATGATTCATGCATATTCTTAAAACACAAACTTGCTAGGTATCATATGTTGGCGGCTTGGCAGTGTTTATATCGCAATATATTATACGATCAAAATTCTTATAAATAACCGAAATTTCTTCGGTTTTTTTAATTTAAATGATGAAGCAATAGCAACACAAAGGAAAATTCTTGGTTATTAGGCAGGAGTCGAACCTGCAAGCGCGGCATTCCGTGCCATAATAAAATGCTATTCGATGACAATTTTAAAATTACTGTTTCTTATACATGTAAGTTGAAGTGTAGCTCAAAAAAAAACTTAATCCATTAAGTCTGAATCGGTGCTAAGGTATAAAACCTATGGATGTAATTTTATTGGTCAAAGAATTTCAAAAATCCTGGTTGGCTCGTTGGAGAAGACAATAAAATTTTAAGCTTCTGCCTTTTAATAGAAGGTTCTATTTTGCGAACACTAAAACGGAAGCTTTATAAATACATGTTTTTTAACATAAAACTACCGTGAGACTCGGACATATTAATAAAACGGATCACTCACGTATTTTTACGTCGAGAAATGTCCGACATGTTTCGGACCAGTACGTGGTGGCGCTGGCTCATGATTATGGACCACGGACTGGTCCGAAACATGTCGGGCATTTCTCGACTTAAAAATACGTGACTGATCCGTTTTATTTATAAATACTTGCCCCGATGTCCTTTCGGGTAGTACGTAAACGCTCTAAATGACACAAATAGACGTCACAGCTTACATTTAACTTTAAAATGCACAATTTATATGTAATGATGTATTGAGAAACAAATAAACCTAAACATAACCATTGCGTTACCCACTGACCTCTATCCTCATAAGGCCCACGTCAAATTGCAGCCAAAACAGCCAGGCTGCAACGATGATAGTCCTGGAGTGTGATTTTTGAATCTCATCGGGAAACTAAAGCTCGCTAAAATAGCCGTTTTTCATAGAAATGCGGCCATTTTGGTGAGCTTTAGTCACCTGGTGAGATTCACAAATTGCATTTGAATCTCACCGGGTAACTAAAGCTCACCAAAATTGCCGTTCTTCATAGAGATTCGGCCATTTTGGTGAGCTCTAGTCACCTGGTGAGATTCAAAAATTGCACCCCAAAAACACGCCAGAAACACGCCAGAACATGACTACAGTAATTTCATTCAGAAAATAACCCGATTTTTTGTTGCCAGCTCTTAGTCTATTAGTTGTCTAATGCAGTGTTTCTCAACCTGGAGTCCGAGGACCCCTGGGGGTCCGGGAACCTATCCCAGGGGGTCCGCAGACGAAATAAATATTAAGAGTAAAACATATGAGGCATAACAACGCGGCCGAGCGTTTGACGTAGGTGGCATTTTTTGTGTGACTCAAATAGGCTCATGTGAGTAATATAAAAGTATCTAAGCGGTTTTCTGTTTGATTTTGAGAGGTCCACGGATCATGGTAAAAGTGCACTAAGGGACCGCCCTTGGAAAAGGTTGAGAAACACTGGTCTAATGTATGGGACAGGTTATCCAAGAAAATAATAGAGGTCAGCGGCGTAACCTAACTTCCTGGGTTTGTATTGCCGTTTCAAAATGTTATACTTGCCTTCGTATAGTCGACCAAGTAATTGCTTGACCACTTTTGAACCTTGTCCCTTTGTAATAAGGTCGAAAAGTGGTCAAGCAATTTCTTGGTCGACTATACAATCGGAATCGGAATAGACAGTTTCACAAGTGCTGCGGGGATGGAATAGACAGTGACGTCACCGGCCTTTTTGCTAGTGCTGATTTGTATACAGGGCTTAATTTTATGTATACAAGCGACACGCCCGGCTTCGCAATACTAAAATAAGAATGCAGTGTATTATCAGCATAATGGAAGCCTGACCCACCGCAGAACCGTGTCAAATTGAGATTACAAGGAAAATAAAAAGAGACATTACGATTTGATTGAAAACTTTACTTTGACATAGTTCCATAGTGGGTCAGGGTTCCATTTTGTCGATTGTACATAAAATTTTTCCGTAATAAATCGTCTAAATGAAATCAAATCCGTTCCCGTCTGTCCGTATATCATCGGCCGCTTACCCCTTCCAAATCACGCAACCGATTTCGATATGTTTTTTTTTATATACATTACATCCCGACTGTATCCGTGCGAGGCCAGGTCGGTTAGCTAGTATATAATAGATCATTACTTGATACATACAGGAATACTTTCAATCAATCCATTCGCTGCAGCTCTTAAGAAACGACATATAGTTGACCAATCGGAGAAGCCAAAGAGATCTCCACAAATGTTCACTTTCTTGACAATAAAGCCGAGTGGAGACATTTTTGACTTCGTTCACTTTACAGATATATCGACTACTGGCTACAGTATGCGTATGTTACCATAGTATTAAAATAGATAGTGTAAATTTACCATTAGGGCTTTTTTAAGTTGCCCATTTTAATCTAAACTTAAGTTGTATTCAAATAGTGACCATTCTGTCAGTTTTTTTACGGAATATTAGCGATATTTATATAAACGACATACGGCACACGATAAGTTCCCGATACCATGTCCGACAGATATCTGTTCTACCGTCTCTGTCTGTGTCCATAGAATTAATAGAGACGGCATTACATATCTAATGGATAAATTACCAGTGGCCCGTTTCACGAAGCTACAAGTTACAATTTTACAAGTCTAAACCGGCAACATTGGTCATTATGCCCATTGCCATTGGTCATTACTGACCAATGTTGCCGGTTTAGACTTGTAAAATTGTAACTTGTAGCTTAGTGAAACGGGCCACAGGCATTTATCAGAGAGTGGTGAAACAGGCCCTGAGTGTTTAATTTAAAACCTATGTGTTTCACACGACTGCGGTTCCGACGCCGCACCCCACTTGTTATGTCTCGCTTATACTTGCGAAATGCGTTGGTGTAAAGTTGGTTTTAAAAATCAACGCTTCTTATATTTTTACTGTCGAGTTATTTTATATTTTTAATGCAATTAAAGGAATTTTAAAATTATACGAATAATAAGTGCATTAGTGATATGGACAAAAGTACCTACTCTTGGTAGAGTTGAAGGCCCCTGCCAAAGTCTCTATTTGCTGCATAATACGTCTGATTTTGCTTTGTCGCAGGGACCTTCCGCACATCCTCTAGCTATATCGTTTAGTTATAATTGTGTATACAAGTAGGAATAAAAATGTATAAAATATATACGTACCCGTGAATATATTTATTTTTAATATTCGTGCATGCAGATTCACTATTGTGTCAGTTAAAAATCGAAGAAATGTCGTTATCGTAAAACAGCATGCCATTGTTCTAAAATTCGAGTCGTTATTTATTTAAAAAAAATTCAAAGTCAAAGTGAACATGAGGTTTGTAATGCAATACATATGAAGGGTCCTTGGAAACAACATTTGTAATTTTTTTTAAATAAGTTTTTAATTGCGAACTCCACAGTCCACATTATATATTCTTTCCACTCTCCACAGTACATATTCTTTCGTATGCGTTGACTTAGACTTTGACTTTTTTTTAACAAATAAAGTCTCCATGGATTCTAGAATAGTATCAAACCGTGATTAGAAAACAGTTAGAGGGTAACGTCAGCACACTGTCATTTTATAGATATAGGAATGAAGTTTGACGCAAGTCTATGAAATGACAGTGGGCTGACGTTACCCTCCAATTGAATTCTAATCACGGTTTGATAATAACAGATGCTACCAAAAGTTCTCTAGCCTTAATAACATATCGATAAACGTTCTAGTTATACCCTAATTTAAGATTTCTAAACAAAATAATAATGTTTCCGCGAATTAAATTATGTCACTAATGAAATAGCACTGCAGGCGACGCGTATACACGTTTACGGTAATTTCAGCCAGCCGCGATTCTCACGGCAACAGGGACGATCGCACATTCGAAATGTGTCAAAAAGCTCTGTCAAATCCCTTCAAAATCTCTCGTTTTTTGACACATCTCAAATGTGAGATGCATCTCGATGAACGCCAGAATTAGGGGCACTTGTGCGTTAAAACAGCCCGGCAGTGAATGGGTCAAAGCGCTCCCCCTATGTTAAAAAATTAATTTAAAAATACGTAATGACAAATTATTGTAATACTGTAGTCTCAGAAATTAAATCCGAGATCAAACGGAGTTCACAGATGACATGATCTGATGCCTGATGTGGTCGGGCCTTGATCAGCCTTGTTCTAGATATTTATCAGGTGACAGCAATGATATTATAATGCATGGATGTACAGTGTCATACTAAATGACAGCAGAAAAACGACCCGACACGAGAATACAGGTCGACGCCAATGTTACAAATGCAAATTATTAGTTTACCGTTTATAGTCATTGGATTTACAATTTTACGTCTAACTGCATAAAATAATAATTTATTAAGTTTTGTTGCAAATAGGTTTTTTTACAAATAGTATTGACAGCAGCGCCGTCGGTCCGACAGACTGACAGCGCGAGCGGTTGTCGATTTATTGGACTTTTTATACGGCAATTTTTCAACGCTGACTAGAAGTCCATTATTTATAGGTCAGTGGGTGAAAGGCCACACCACACGATATTGCCCCTATTCTGACCATTTCCTGTACCAGATGATCTCATCAGTAGACCCTTGCTTTTTTCTCTTAGATTCTATCTAAGCTAAACTTTGACTGAAAATTCAGGATTCATAAACTATCTATGTGTTTGACGCCGAATCGTTTTTGAATCGGCCAATAAACTGCTATTTACTGTCTGGCCTAGCACTCCTACGACTGAACGTCAATTTTTATATACATTTAGGGTATTCGATTAGTTTCAATATTGCGTATATTGTCAGGAATTCAGTTCCCAGATCCCTGTCAGTCTGTCCGTGAAAATGAGACCTGAAAAGAGCTCGAAGCGTCAAGAATTAGATTCATTACAATACACGCGCTATAAACCGTTTAAATTGTTTTATTTGAATGTCTACAGGTCGCGAAAAAGTAAGAAATTGATAGTTGTTAAGGTAAATATTTAAGTTTAATGGAATTATTAGATATGAATTTTATTATTAAGCCTATACAAATTCTCTATTAGTTGTATCTTCGTAATGTATCTTGTGAATATTAAAGGTTTTTTTTTGTGTAAGCAATCATATTTTTCGGCAATATTAATTGTCGTTGTTAACTATTATGCCAATTTGTAATTAGATTGTATTAAATACTAACATTGTATATAATGTATGTTTACGTCACCCCGGGCCGTGAGTAGCAATTTACCGCCCGCTACGCGAGCAGAAATTTCCACTTCCTGGCCAGGGGAAGACGTAAAATTGTGTACACACCTCGGGCGGTGATAAAGAATGCCTCAGGTCGCATGTTTATCGCCCTCGCCTTTGGCTCGTGCGACAAGTTCCTGCGATCTGAGACATTCTTTATTTCACCACCATCAGGGTGTAATTTACTATTGTAACCTCTAGCCGCATTATTGCTTGCATAATTGACTATAGTGCGGTGGGCAATGTAGGTATATCTCATTAAGGCGCGGTTAAACTTGAACATTCAGATGTAACAGCGAGCACTCGCCGTATTTAAACGCCGCTGTTCGCAGTTTGTTTGATTGATTTTGTGAGATTTGTAACTATTTGAATGCTTAATACAAGTGAAAGCTCAGTTTAGCACCTTTACGGAGCACATGGAAAGGCTTTGCTTCATTAATTGTACCGGAACCGCTGTCGCAAATGCGTGTCGCTCGACGCTGAACGTCGCTGACAATGACTGTACAAGCATACGAGCATTTGCTCATATGCCTCGGCGATGCAAATCAAGGCGGAAGGTATAATGCATGTTCTCCGTTTAGTATCTGGTTTTCGAAGTATAAATTGGAATAACGGGTTGATTTTTGACTTTCTAGCGTCGACATTCACCAGCCGCGTGCCATTCAAATACGCGAGCGTATATTTTAGCCAGCACTCATTGGTGGCGGGCGGGTATCGAGCGCTTAAAAGTCAAAATCACCACACAGGAAAGTGAATCATAGAGTACAATACGCGAATAAAAAAAACGTGAAAAATCGTTAAAAAAAGCGTATAATTTACCAAAATTTTGTAACCACATGTAGCGACGAAAAAGGCCTTGTTTTGTCGAGTGACCGAATAAGTCGCACGCTTAACGCTTAGTATTAAAGTGACTCAATTCTGAATTTGATATTTCCCAAAATTAAACCCTATGTCTTTTAATTAAGGTGATATTTTGGGACGTGTATTATTCAGAAATGGGTCACTTTAATACTAGGCGTGCGAAGTGTTTCTTTTACATAGCTATAGCGATGCTGCATGTTTTTTTGCTCGGGTGCTGTTATCAAAGATAAGAATGGCACGTGTTTATTGAGATGTGCCCTGGGCTACGGTCTTAACCCTATGAACGCCAAGAACATATAAAAGTTGTCACCTACCCGCCACGTCGCCGTAATGTCAAACTTGAATTTGAAATTTAAACATACTGGGTGGAAAGTTTGAATGCCACTTGGATGGCAACTACCTTAAATACTGGAAATAGCACATTCTGTGTAAAGGAGACTTTCCTTTATTTTTAAAAACAATAAATTCTACATTCATGGATTTTTGAAAAATCGCTGAAAAAAATTTGTTTGTTTTTGTACTAATACTAATATTACTGTCCGAAATAAACGTTTATTTTATTTAAAATAAAAGTAAGTCTCCATTGCGTACAATGTGCTATTTCCAATAATTACAGTAGTTGCGGTGCATTTCACATGACGGGTGAAAACAAAATTAAAAGGTAATTCTTAGTTTTCATGGCCTTCCGTTATTTGAGTGTGTTATTTAGAGAAAAATGAACCTTATCAGTAACCCTTTCGAACTCCATCATAAAATACAGCATGTATTTTTTTGTCATGTTTGACCGGTTCGAGTCCCGACTAAGACAAGCGATTTTAAAAAATTCCATTAATGCAGAATTTATTGTTTTTAAAAATAAATGAAAGTCTCCTTTACACAGAATGTGCTATTTCCAATATTTAAGGCAGTTGCCATCCATGTGGCATTCAAACTTTCCACCCTGTATATGCACGTAGGTCGCTGCTGTACTATGTAATCGACTATATGTGACGGGCACGACAGCTCACGACATCTATAAGCGTTCTTGGCGTTCAAAGGGTTCCCAATTTATCCAGTAATGGCTCGAAACCGTCTGTGTTGTAGAATCAAACGTGTCCAGGAATGAGAGCTTGTATTCCTAATTTTATTTGCGCCTTCCGAGCGAGATGGCGCCCATTTATAATAAACGCATGAACGGTCACGGGGAATGTTGCCAAAGTGTAATCATGTATGACAACACGCAGCCAATGATCTTGTTACTAACTTCATTGTCAATGTAAAGTCCTCAAATAAATTAAATTTACTTCTCCAAGTTTGGACTTGTTGACAGTCTCGTCGTGCAAATTTTATGAACTACCCTCAGTTTAATTTGTTTATTGAAACTCGGCATATCATAAGACCGGCTCACGATGCTGACAATGTCTGTGGATTTATCCGAAGATATGTCTCGTCTCGATGCTTTCATTTGTTAACCAGTAAACTCTATGAGGAGGTAGGGTTTTATTCATTTCAACCGCTTCATACTGATACTGATTAACTGAAGCTTTGAAGCTTCAGTTAATCTTACAGCACGTGCCGAAACGGCATTCATGTATTCATTAAATTAAATTGTCCAAATGGTTTTAAATAAATGTGCGTCAAAAGATAATAAATTTAATATTATTGGAATTTATTATATTGGGACTTTACATTGATATATTCTCATTACGTGTTATGTATCATCTATATTTAATACAAATGTATATTTTTATTGAACTAACGTTACGTGATATAACTATATTACATCTACCTTGGTGCACTATTTTTAAAATTATACCTAATTTAAACGTTTGTAATATAAAATAAATGAAATCTTTTATTTATTACTGCTATTTTACTTAACTCCACCTTTACGACCTTGACATCATGTTCCAACGTGATCGCCCAAGTTTATTTAATTCAACTTTCCTTGCACATCTTTCTAACCAATGACATATAAAGCAACGCAGGAACAAATGGTTGTCGTTGGTTTAGACTAAGAATAGGATCGCACCGAGAACGATACCTTGGGGGACTCCCGAAAAGTGTATGGTCTTTTAAAACAACGTGAACTGGCGTTTCGGTGTCAACATTGTATGCCATTTGGCGTTGAATAGTATTAAATAGCTATAAATTTCCATTATTATTAGGTGTAGTGCATCCTATCACCAATTTCTTCGCTAACTTGCACTTAACAGCCTATATTTTAAAGCGATCTTTATCGAAAACTTTGATCAATTTTGTTCCTAGGGCGTAACCAACTTCTATGTGTAAGTACTTATTTTTTGAACAATACGTACATTTGAACCTAAACATTAGAAAAACTTATTTCAGTAATTCTCCGACGTTTTCATTGACGAAATACCTAACGTTTAGCGCCAATTTTTTGCTAAAACTAGTATCAACTCAGAGCTCAGCTTCTGTTCTTGCCTGAAGTCCGTCTTTGTAGACCTGTATTCCAACAATTAATGAAGGAATGTTAATGAGTAACAGTGAAAACCATGGAGAAATACCGGTTATGGCCCCAAAACTTTACAATAAATTACCTACTGCGCTAAAAAACTGTAACATGCATAATTTTAAGAATTTATTAACAAAGCTACTCTTGCAGAAATGTTATTACAGCATTAAGGAAAATTTAGTGATTTTGACCTATGAATTGTTTTATTATATTTTCAATTATTATATTTACTCCATTATTTTGATTATCTATATACACATCACTTTTTTTTACTATTAAGGACATGAACATGATTTAATTGATAATAATGTGAATCTTATTATGTAATGAATATTAGTATTTAGATAAATTATATAAATAATGCAAATTGTTACTACTTTTCGCTTTACTGGTTGGTGACTTTTTGGACTAATTTGCATCCTATATATACACGTAATTTGGTCATAATTATTCGTATGCTCTCAGCGGGCCTAACATTATAGACCAGGTGTTAAACTAACCCCGAGAGATAAAATTTTAAACCCCGCCATATCTTAACTCAAACGCTAACATGACTGACCACACAGATAAAATTAACACCAGGGTTAAGACGGTGTTAAAAAAGATAAAACTGTGTTACTACAGTAATGAAAATATTGTTTAATAATTCAGTTCATTCGTTCATTTTCGCAATGTGACAGAAACAACCATGCATAGATTTCCTTAAACATACATAGCAAGCTTTAAAAACAGTCCTGGACGATTTGCATCTGTAGTTTCCGAACGAAAATCAACTAAATTTGACACTTGACAGTTGAAAATTTTGAAATTGACAGCGATCAGACATGAAAACCTGTTACAATTTTTGTAAACAAAAGGAAAGCAAAAGCCTGAAATAAACCGAAGTTGCCGAAATGCCGCCGAAAGAAAAACAGGTGTAAGTATTATATAATTCTGTAAATATATTTTCTATTTATTTTACCTGCTCCAGAATTTATGGCGAATAACAGGTAGTTTGGTAAAATGACAAACTGGAACCATGGTTGCAGGACCCAAATGGTAACTAAAATCATCCGAAGATCGTCGACAACCTTCATCAATAAATGTGTGCTTGACTGTATGCAGTTAACTTGATAACATTGACTAGATAATTGATTATTAAAATGATTGTTTCAGGCGTTGCACAATGGTGCAAAAACTCATTGGTACATACATGGCTAACGCTGAGGTACGAACTCGGTACCTCACGAACTCACGATAACGGGTCTACCTCTATGCACTAAGCCTCCCAATGCTCTATGTATCCCTAATAATAAACATATTTTTCTTATTCCTTCTCCAGGCAGAGGTTATCAAAAACATAAATGGGAAATGAGGGCTTCAATATTATGATATACTATACCTTGGTTGTTGACTTCAATGTTGTTGATTTTATGTAGTATGTCTCCATGTATGAGATCTCTTTAACCCTCTTTATTCTGTGCTCATATCAAATAATAAGATAGAATAAAGTAAACAAGTAAATGAAACAATTATTTATTAGTATAGCACATTTAGCTTGAGCCACTCTTAAAATCAAAGCTTTAACAGTTCTAGAGCATATTCTAAATCACCTGTAAATCAAAATAGTAACCAATTTGTTTCATTTTCAGATATGCACCAAGGCGCCGACGTACCTCGAATTATTAGTACCTCACACCTACGACAAATAATAAAACTTATTATCATAGCCTAATACACAACCACTTCGCTGTATTGTACTTTTTAATAAACATATTTTATGGCTATGCAGTTGTATATTATTTTAAATAAATCAACCTTTGCAAGCCCAAACTGCAATTTTCTGTATCATGAATTGAAACTGAAACACTCTTTACAAACTCAAACCTTATAAAAGTTATAAACGTGGGTGGCAATTATTATTAATTATTACAGTGTGCTTATTTCAGTACCAATGAGCAGACTTGACTGGGGTAGTACTATAGGGACGTGAGGTACCTAGGGCTTCAAAATAACAAGCTAGCGCATAAGTTTAAGAACTTTATAATTTATTCTAGTTTATATTCCAATTCATACATTGCATGTCAATCTAAAAATCAAAATAAGTCCCTTTTCTTCTACTACAAACTGCCACTCTTGTTGCCGTGGTCAGCTCTGGAAGAGGCTGTAAGGAAACCTAAAGGTCCTTACAGTACCTTGCTTAGACAGAATACCGACATGAAGTAGTATACATTTCGTTTCGTGCGATTAATGATGATCCGAAGGCCCAGCGACAGGGTGGGCGGCTAAACGTTGACAACGGATTAGCGACTGCAGGGTTGGTGGTTACCATTAGCGGGAGTGATCACTTCCCATAAGGTGACTGGCATGCGTCTGTCTTTTCCATAAAATAAACAAATCACTGTAGTATCGTTTTTATCATTTATTTATTTGCTATTATCACGGGGTCACACACGGCTCAATAGAGTAAGTAAAGAAGTGTGCTCGTCACATTCCACAAAAACATTGGTCAATTATTACACGTAATACAACAGTTTGGTAACTATCCCACTGAATTAATAACCTTTTGTGATGATAAAATCTAATATTACAAAGTAAAGACACTGTTTAAATAAAATAAAATATCTTATACCCACCTTCGACGACCCAGATAAAGTAACCCGTTTTATCTCGATTAACTGTCAAAATGACGCTAGGTTTATCACCGAACGTGGCCGGTCATGTTAGGCAAAAGGATAAACTAACCCTAACACCTGTCAAAAGAGTGTTTAACACCGTGACACGTGCGGTCATGTTAGCCACCGGGGATAAGGCTAGTTTATCCACGATGGGAGTGTTAAAAACAGATAAAGTGGCTGTCATGTTAGGGCCGCAGGGTACGACATAGCAGAACATTGTAACCTCTATTATACCAACTGCAGTATATATTGCTTGTACCTACCTATGTTTCGACGAATACAGATATATTGCTTGATTGATTGATTATCACCCTCGCCAACAACGTCATTGTAAATATTGTTGTACGGTATTTTAAAACAATTAAGGTTTTGCGATGTCTTACAGCGGTTATAGTAAATGACGGCTTTATAAATAGCTACAGCTTTATTTTGCGCGTCGGTTTCGACATGGTCTGTCATGAAAACACGCGAGGTTGTTGACGTAACTTAAGCTACGGAGAGCTTTAGGACATAACGCACGCTTAGACTTAAAGTGACCCATTTCTGAATAATACACGTCCCAAAATATCACCTTAATTAAAAGACATAGGGTTTAATTTTGGGAAATATCATATTTAGAATTGAGTCGCTTTAATTCTAAGGGTGCGATAATAGAAGCTATGCTTTGGGATGCAGATTTTTTCCTTTTTCATGCAAAGAGAGTACAATGAGCATCGATCACCCGTGGCCCTATCATAACCGGCTAAGTTTAATTTATCTTTTTCCATGTCCCTTTCTTTTGACACTAGTTACCCAGACGCAGAGAGGGTTAAAATGAATTTAACCCGTCATGTTACGGCGGCAATACTCAGCGGCTGAAATATAGTTACACAGCCGATTAGGTCAGAAAGATCTATACATGACTCTTGTGAAGAGAGAAACAGTTTGCTTCGATCTCATTGCCCTCTTCGAGTGTTCAATTACTTCTAGTAATTGTCTCCCAAAACCCAAAAGACTCGCTGATCCATCGGCCTTTAATCCAAGCTTCTATTCACGCTAATACTCTGTTAGAGTATGGTGCTACCCTAGTCAAACCGGTCCATTCGTACCTACTGCTACCAAGAAATGGTTACAGCATGACTCCATCACTAAAAACCCTACCCTACCCTAAGTGAAGGGTTAGTTGAAGGGTCTTTGTTGCGTACTCGTACGTTAATGAGACAATGTGACATCAGGCCATCAATAACCCAGAATAGGCAAAGCAAAGACATAACGGCATAAATCCAGCCAGCACGGAGCGCAGCCGATCGATGCCGTGCCAGGCGCGCGGCTCCCGCACGCCACGCGACCAATTTTACTCCAACATTAATAAACCGCTCTAATTTGCCATACTTTCCCCTTCTTTTAATAAACCTTTAAAAATGTCCCCGTATTATGTACCAGTTGTTTTTTGCCTCCGTTTGCCACCGGCAGACATCTTGGCGCGCTTCTTTTTTTGCTAATTAACGGTGGTTGACATTCAGTTAATGGGTTCATGTTATTAAGATTTTATCGGATTGGAATTTAAAATGGCTGACACGGAGGCTAAGTCTAGTCAGATAACCGAGGAGGAGATAGCTAGGGTAAGTGGTGAGGCTCGGCGCACGGTGGTTGGGATGTTGTGTAGCCAGCTTTATGGCGTCGTGTGTGGTATCATATAGTGGCAGCTTGACATATATATGGCGACTTGGGGAACGACCGCAGAAAAAGCGGAACTCATTAATAATAATTCTCATCGATGTTCATTCTTAGTAAGCAATGGGTTAGCTAACTTGAATGCTGAAGATAACAAATGATATTAGCGAACACTCTCTATAAATAGATATAGGTTAGGCTTTGGCAAAACAATAGGTACCTTATTATCGCGTGTATTGTAACGAATCTAATTCCTGACGATTCGAACCCTAATTAGATATTTGATTGTTTTATTTCAATGTCAACATCGCGAAAACAGCTCATTTTACTAGACAGGGAAATTAAGCGTTAAGATTGTGAAGTTATTGAATATCGGGGTCACGATTATCAAAACGTAAATGCGTTAAGTACTAAATTTAATATATTTCTTTAATTATTTAAAACTTGTTAACATTTCCTCCCTTCTGCAATGGAGCCAGATTGGCTCCATCATCGTCATTCATTTCAGCTATGTCATATAACATAGCTGACAAGATGACCAAGCCTTTGTACAAGCCGAGGTTACTCCTGTTGATGGAACCGATCGGACTCCATTGCAGAAGGTAGGGAATGTTAAGAAGTTTTTAAACGTATGTATTTAATTTCTATTCTTCTTATAACATAGCGCTAAAACAGAAGCATTCTACCTGCAAAATTCATGGAATAAAAAAAGAACTTTTTTTCAGAATTCAGTACCCATTTGTGGAAATCTTTGCTAGCCATTCTCCTGATCCTTATGGGTTTGTAATGTAGCCAAAAATGATATTAGATTTAGGACAGACAGGGACGAATGGCGACTTTATTTAACACAATGTAAAGATGACATTTGTTACAATACATACGCGATATAAATCGTTTTCTTCATTGTTTTATTCCAATGTTTCTTTTAATATGAACTGGAAGGGATATGATCATAAAATTACGAAAAACTTTCGGCAACTTTCAAGTTTTCAACTCACGTAACGTGTGGTGAAAAGAAAATTGTAGGTTGGGAGACTGAAGTGCCACTTTCCTATAAGTTTCCGCAGTTAATAGAGATTCTGAAATAGTATATTCGTGCCTATTATTTACGATGGCTTAGCATTAAACTGCAATTATGGATATACAACATCGTTGTATGGATGCTAATTTTATGAAGCTAGACAGGATGGCCTAAAACCCTTCAAAAAGGTAGAGAAACTGATTGCGAACAACCCTTTTTTCTATTTTATTGTGTTTGAAAATTTCAACAAATATTACCAATTGTTACTTGCTCCTAGTGCCTTTCTAGCTCAATAGACTCATAGGTTTTTGAAGTGTTTTGAGTAAACCCTGTAAATTAGAGTAAACCGACGTTTTGTTTATGGATATTTCTATAGGTATACCTACAAAATGACTCAAAATAAAAATTATAATAAAACTACATATCTCGTCAAAAACGTAAAGTGCGACAGCCCTACAGGACATAAATTACGTCACGCTTATGGAGGAGGGGGGGTCTAGTCAAACGTGACAGCCCGTGTTAAAGAGATTAAAAAGATAGGAAGAAGCGTGAGTGAGGAAGGGGGGGATCTTGAAAGTTTAAAATCGTATGATGTTATTTATGGACGATCCCTACTGGTACTTCAATTCGCCTTTTCAATTCTGTTCAACATAATGTTTTGTTTTTGTACTCTGCCGGTGTTGTGTATATTTATATGTTTTATAAAATAAAATAAATAAATAAATAAAGTTTTATTTTCAGGCACAATACCACCCATATTATTATTAAGTAAATTTAATTACATTTAACTCAGTCAAGGTAAAAAAGGTAAAAACAAAAAGCACAAAAACACTTAAAGTACAAATAAAATTGCGATTGCGATAAGAATTCCATTTAAATAGAAATTGTTTTATGTTGAATAGTTTAAATAAATGTTTTTTCTTTCTTTCTTTCATTTTGGCTTGTATCTATTTATGAACCTTTAAAGACAATTTTTATTTATTATTCTAGTTTACTTCCTTAGAGGCTGTATAACGATCAACCAATTTTAATTTATCTCAACCTGCGGCTGTATCACTAGTGCCATCATAAAGTGGTGCACATAGAGATAAATTAAAGTGGATAGGTCATTTAAGGGTCATAAAGGCCATTGGGGCACGGGCTTGCTTTTTTTTATAGTATAGGGGGAAAACGAGCAGACGGGTCACGTGATGGTAAGCAATCACCGCCGCCCATAGACATCTGCAATATCAAGAGAATTGCAAGCGCGTCGCCGGCCTTTAAGAAAGAAATAGGCTCGTTTCTTGAAGTTCCCTAAGTCGTATCCATTTGGAAACACCGAAGCCGAAAGTTGATTCCACAGAGCTGACGTACGTAGTAAAAAGGTATGTTTAAAACGCACAGTGGTTGAACGCTAACCATCCAGGTGGTGAGGATGAAACAAAAGCTTGTTTTGATCATCGATATAAGAAGACAATAGATCTGCCTACTTATTCGGATTGTTACAAGCCTAGCGTCACCACTTTGCGACGGGGTGAAGCAGGTGAAGAAGGGCTTTTACTATTTAGCGATTGGTTCAACTTTGAATCTTATTGTTAGTGAATAAAGTGCTTCTAAGTTTTCTAACTAGCAGCGACACAGGCGTCGGATAGCAGAACTAAAAATATGACGCCAATACAAAACGTACAAAACGCAGAGCTGTTTACTTGACAATTGACACAGACAGTTTTATTCAGGTTATCCAACATAGTCTACCAAATAGACTATGGTCGGCTACTCTGCCACTGCTTTGTACACAGTTCTACATATAGTTTTCTCATTTCGATGGCGGTGATGGATGTTAGCTGCTGGTATTAATCCAAACAATTCCTCGGAACACTCCCCATTATACAGGCGATAAAATATGCAAAGGGATGCGATATCCCTCCGCAGAGCCAGTGAGTTGAGCCTATCAGACAACACCCGGTCGCCGACGATTCGAGCCTCTCTCAGTGACTTGTTATTAATAGACAAGTTATACCCATACAAAAACTCCAAGCAAAATAATCCGAATGCAGTGGCGAACACACACATGCAAAAATGTTTCGTTTTTACTTTTACGCACACAGAGTGAACTGTGTAAAAGGGACAACGTGATAAAAACCATAGAAAAAAAGAAGACTAGTATTTAGCTGTTGCGAATATTTTTTTCCAACGAACCAATCACGGCCTCGCAGTGTTTTGTAATTTGGAATTGACCGCAAACACACAGCGTTCGCTTGTTGCTTTGCGACTGAGGACACTGGTGCTATTTAACTCCAATTTGGAGCTCGCTACCGGAGCGCTTGTAACCTATCTACCTTTTTTTAATATCATTGGCCGCTCTATGTTGGATACGGTCAAAGGGCAAAAGCTGATACTGTCGCTGCAACCCATTCAAGTTTCAATGCAATCGGACAAAAAAAAAGTATTTCTAAAAAGTATTTTTACAAATTAACGTAAAATCAAATCAAATCAAAATCAAAATATTTTATTGTATAACTGTAGGTAGAAATAGATGTTAAAACAGAAAAGTATTCGCTACAGCCTACCATAACATGGTGTAAAATATTTGTCTTAATGTATTAGTATCACATAAAGTATCTTATTCACCTGTTCTCTATATCTCTATGTATCTAAGATTAAAATAGGTAACCATGACCGACAAAACCTAATTACTTACTACTAATCTATATATAAATATTTTATATTTTTAAACTCTGCCAGCATTTTCAAGAAAGTCCTGAACGGTATAAAAAAGTTTATCTAATAACCAGTCATTAATAATGCTAAAGTAAATTAACCTTAGATTTTAAATACAAACTCGTTGGTGGTACAATTCGAGATATCTGTACGTTAACCCTCACCAAAAGAATACTTATTGCGCACTATTTACCGCTTGCATAGCAGGCATTCTCTCAGAAATGTATTCAGGGATAAAAAGTTTCTAACTTTAACAGGAATTTACATTTTTGAGCTTTGTTTCTTTGTAAAGAATAACGATGAACACTTCACAAAAAAATCATCACTTCATCATAGCCTACGAACACAATATAGACACAACTATCAAATTCCTAAAGTACACAACAAGCTGATGTATAGTCGACCAAGTAATTGCTTGACCACTTTTGTACTCTATCCCTTTGTAATACGGTCGAAAAGTGGTCAAGCAATTTCTTGGTTGACTATACAAGAGTGCATTTGTTGCGGCCATGCGGGTATTTAACAAATTACCAGTGGATTTGAAAATATTAGAAGGCAAAAAATTTAAAAATACTCTTAAAAATTGGCCTTTTAATAAATCATTTTATAGTATGAACGAATTTTTTACCGATGTACAGTAGTTTTTTTTTCGAAATTATCTTTGCTCCTAAGTTGTTTGTTTTTGGTTTTAGTTTAAAGCATTATACCTATTGTACGTCCGAGACGGATATACTGTTGAGACTATTTTTGTTTGTCATCCATGTATAGTCGACCAAGAAATTGCTTGACCACTTTTCGACCGTATTACAAAGGGATAAGGTTCAAAAGTGGTCAAGCAATTACTTGGTCGACTATACACAGTTATGCAATTTTTTTTTCTATTCTATTCTATTCTATTCTATGCAAGTAAGTTCTCGTCGAAACATTCCAACCCTTATTTCATTTAAAATGATAAAAACTTCGGTAACTATATATAAAAAGTACATTTTTACCGGTGATTATAGCAATTTACGCTTGGAAACATCATGCCGAGTTTGACCACAAAACTATGAACACTTTCCAGTAATGCGTAAGTTAGGTGACGGAAAAATCAGCATCTCCTTACTGGTATCTTGGTTCCTAGACAACAGTGTTACTGTTTGCGAAACTGTTTACGTCCTTGCCATAATAAATTATCCATTCGATTTCTTAAATAATCATATATGAAACAGATTTTTTATAAAATAGAAAGGCAAACAAAAAAGTGGGTCACATGATGGTAAGTGATCACCACCGCCTATAGACACCCGCAAGGAAATTGCAGATGCGTTGATAACGTGGAATCCCTCTTGTGCCAGTAATTGCACCGACTGTCTTGCTCTTCACGCCGGAACACAAAAGCACAAGCACTGCACCTTAGCGGCAGGATTAGAGAGTAAGATAGTGGGATCGATCCGGACGGATCTTGCGCAAGATCCTACCACCCGCCTGTGAGACGAGCAAAAAGCATTTTTTTTTATTTTTTTTTATCTAAGTATAAAATAAAGTCGCTACCCACGTATGTCTGTCCTTATTTTTTTTTTATACAACATAGGAAGGCAAACGAGCAAGTGGGTCACCTGATGGTAAGTGATCACCACCGCCTATAGACACCTGCAACAACAAAGAGAGTGCAGATGCGTTGCCAACCCAGAGGGCTAAGATGGAATACCTCTTGTGCCAGTAATTGCACCGGCTCTCTTGCTCTCCACGCCGGAACACAACAGTGCAAGCACTGCTGCTTAGCGGCAGGATTAGCGAGCAAGATGGTGGTAGCGATCCGGGCGGACCTTGCACTTTTCCTTCTAAACCACAAACCATGCAACGGATTTTGACACGGTTTTTGTAGAATTACAAAATGATTTTATGAACATTAGCTACAGTAGGGGAAATATATTCACGTACCACCTCAGAGCCCTATCGCAATGACGCGACGCGTTAAACGCCAGGCTATGTCATACAAATGTCATGCGTATATCTCTTCGACTAGGATCTACGGTGGTACGTGATTCAATTTCCTTGACTGTATATCCTAATTGTATTCGAGCGAAGCTGGGGCGGATCACTAGTCTACATCTACACTAGTCTACACTAAACTACGCTAATATAGTAAAGAGGTAAACTTTGTTTGTTTGTACGTGGGGGGCAATCTCTGGAACTATGGAACCGATTTCAAAAATTATTTCACAGATACAAAAAGCTACACTATCCCTGACAGACATAGGCTACTAATTACACACGAACGAAGTCGAGGGCGTCCGCTAGTTATTTATAAAGTACTAGCGACCAGCCCCGCCTTCGCCCAGGAACAGTACAGTCGGCATCATATATCGGCTTCAGAGTGGACAATGTAGTCAAAAATATTTGAACACGTCCGAACATTTGCGGGTGGTAGGGTTCGTCCGGTTCGCCACCACCATCTTGCTCGCTAATCCTGCCGCTAAGCAGCACTGCTTGCACTGTTGTGTTCCGGCGTGGGGACAAGACAGCCGGTGCAATTACTGGCACAAGAGTAATCCATCTTCTATCAAACTAGATGGACGGACACACCAAAACTATGTGTTTCTGTTTGGCTACAGAATCCTAAAACAAAACTCATTCAATATTTAGCAAAAAGTACGCTTAATTAATTGCAACCTTCGTTTTTGGGAGTTGGCTAAAGCAAAGGCAACTTTTAAAGGAAAAGTGACACGGACACATGAGACTTGCCCCGGTTTTCTGCGTTCCCTCCACACGCCCGTGGCAGGTGCCCATAAACCATTCGTCAATAAACTGCATAACTCGGAATTAACTTCCCTGCGTAGCGATATGGTAATCATATGAATGGAAATACGTTTTTTCCGCTCCGTTCGAACGAAATTTATCGTCCATGTCAGTTTGGATTCGAACACAGCATTGGTTGCTCTTTATTTGTCACACTATTTAGTAAAATAACTGTTTTTCCGTCATGTTCAAAGAGTTGTCATTTATATATTCAAAAATAGAACATTTAAGTGTTATAAATAGTCACTTATGAACACTTTAAGTGTTACTTAGCATCTTTGATTAACGCGGTTTTAGTTAATGATTAAGCTGTTAACTCAACGGTTAAACTGACTGACTATGAATCTGATTACGGGTTCGATTTGCGAAAGAATTAATGCAAATATTTGCCTTAAATGTCTTACTGTGTGTGTCTTCTGGAAAGACAAAGACGAGTGTAAAATCTACTCGACATCTTTTTCGGTGTCGTTAAATTTAAATCTTGACTCGTAATAACTTGAATAATAATTTGAACTTTTTAAATAATTTATCATATCGTTCCTAAAACAAAATAATTCAAAATGGAAATGGATTTAGAGGTAAGAAGAATTTTTTCAATGTTTTTTTCGCTTAATATCATGGAGTGGAGAGAAATGTAAATTTTTAAATTGAATCCTGAAATGTAAACAATCAAGTTTCGGATGATTGGTTATTCTGTTATATTGAAGATTTGTTGCTTTCATATAATTCTTAATTCTCTTTAGCATAATTTCTGTAATATACCTAATTCTCAGTAGCATAATTTCCATTCGCGAATTATCTGTCCGGCTATTTTAACTAAACTCGTCATTTCTAAGTAACCACAAGCTAATTAGAATTTCGGTAAATATGTATTGTGTTCATTTGTAAATAAATTTAAAATAAATTTCGGTATAATGGTTATGTTTAACAATAACAAGTGGCACATGTGTCTGCTTACTGTGCAAGAGGTCCCGGGTTCATATCCTGGTATGGGCAAATATTTGTGTGACGAATACAAATGTTTGTACCTGAGTCATGGATGTTATTTGTATTTAAGTATGTATTTATCTATATAAGTATGTATATTCGTTGTCTAGTACTCATAGTACAAGCTTAGTTTAGGACTAGGTCAATTAGTGTAAATTGTCGCAAGATATTTATTTATTTATTATTTATCTCTGTAAATTTCAGGCATTTCATGGGCATTCTCCTTTATACTGTTTTGATATCATACGAATACACATAGATAGTTATAACCCCCGACGAAAAAAGTGAGGTGTTATAAGCTTAACGTGTGTAGGTATAATCTGTATGTGGCAACTTAACTCACAAATCGAAGGACGGATTTCGAAGCGGTTTTTTACACTTTAATTTTATTGCCATCAGCGGCACTACCATGATTAACCAAGTTTAAGTTATCCCTTGGTGTATCCCTTTTCATGACAGCACTACTACACTGAGGGATAAATTATCTTTGTGACAGTCACGTCAGGGTTGCTGGCTATTTCCAGAGCCGGGTGAATCTAACGCGTTTCCAGAAGGAAAGCACCAATGTGCTGCTAGTACGGTTCTGACTTGGCCGGATCTTTCCATAACAATCTGGGCAAGTGCGAGTCGTATTTGTGCACCGAAGGCCACCATACAATTTATTTGTGTTAGTATAGTACCCAACAACCATGCCTGCAGCTGCAGTGAACGAAGGGTTTTTCCCACTTTGGTACGAATCCCTAAAGCCTTTACCAAAATTGTGAAACTTTCAAAGCGAAAAAGTTTCGCGAACATTCCACTCGTATTAAGAACTTTCTGTAACTTTTCCATCCCTTCAGTGTATTTACTTGAAATACCAAGTTTCTATTGGATAGAATCGAATCAGTCGGTAGCTAATTAATTAATTATAAATTCATTTTCTGTTATATTTAGGTTTATTATTTAACAATACGAACACAAGTAAAAGATGAAGAACTTAACCTAATAAAAAATATAGAACTCAATTTTTTTTTCGCTTTCTTTTATTTGGGTATAATTTATTCAGAGCGAAACAATAACAAATCATTAACACATAAAAAAATTCTAAACTAGACATAGACATATAAAGCGGAAACTAGGGAAAATAAAACTAACTCAATTATGTATAGTCGACCAAGAAATTGCTTGACCACTTTTGAACACTTTGAAATACGGTCGAAAAGTGGTCAAGCAATTTCTTGGTCGACTATACAAATATCTCCCAAATCTGTCCACTGCGGTAAAGTGCCCATAAGGCTGGCTGCATTTCCAGGTTAAATCGCAAGGCCAATACGATGTCTATTTTCTATTTATTAGGCTAGGAATACCATATTTTTATCTAGGACATGTATATAAAATATTTAATAAAGTACTCATGTAATATTTAGAGATACTAGCGGACGCTCGGGACTTCTCTCGCGTAGCATTTGTAGCCTATATCCGTCAGGGATAGTATAGCTTTCTAAAAGTGAAAGAGTTTTTGGAATCGGTTCAGTAGTTCCAGAGATTACCCCCTACACACAAACAAACAAAGTTTACCTCTTTATTATATCAGTGTTAATGTAAATTAGTGTAGAATAGTATAGATGTAGATATGTGTCGACCAGCCACAAGATGGTCCGATGACCTCATACAGGTGGCAGGAAGGCGCTGGTTGCATGCTGCTTCCAACCGGTCACTTTGGAAATCCATGGAGGAGGCCTATGTCCAACAGTGGACTTCTTGTGGCTGAGATGATGATGAGATATGTGTAGAATAATTTAATTACAAAGGAAACCAATAGGTCTAATTGACTATCAATTACCATCAGGCGAGTGCGATTTTTGGATCTCACCGGGTGACTAAAGCTCACCAAAATAGCCATTTTTCATAGAAATGCGGCCATTTTGGTGAGATTTAGTCACCTGGTGAGATTCAAAAGTTGCATTTGAATCTCACCGGGTAACTAAAGCTCACCAAAATAGCCATTTTTCATAGAAATGCGGCCATTTTGGTGAGCTCTAGTCACCTGGTGAGATTCAAAAGTTGCATTTGAATCTCACCGGGTAACTAAAGCTCACCAAAACGGCAGTTTTTCGTAGAAATGCGGCCATTTTGGTGAGATTTAGTCACCTGGTGAGATTCAAAAGTTGCATTTGAATCTCACCGGGTAACTAAAGCTCACCAAAATAGCCATTTTTCATAGAAATGCGGCCATTTTGGTGAGCTCTAGTCACCTGGTGAGAATCAAAAGTTGCATCCCCGGTGACCCACTTGCTTGTTTGCCTTCCTATTTCATAAAAAAATAACTGTTGTATCTGTTTAATCAAATGCCCACATTCTGGTAACATCTACATCTACATCTACACTAATCTACACTAATATAATAAAGAGAAAAACTTTGTTTGTTTGTTTTTTTGTTAGTTCGTTCAAAACTCAAAAGTCAAAATATTTTATTAAGATTAGGCTTACAGGTAGCACTTATGAATGTCAAAAAATTTACCACCGGTTCGGAAAAACCTTTGATGAGAAGATACCGGCAAGAAACTCAACGAGGTGTATTTTTTAAATAAATCAAAATTACAATGTTATTTAACATCTCAAATATTCAAAATTTTTACAATTTAACAATTTAACACAGCAGGTGTACAATCTTTGGAGCCAGTTTGTTTGTATGTAGGGGGTAATCTCTGGAACTACTGAACCGATTTCAAAAATTCTTTCACAGATAGAAAGCTACACTATTCCTGACGGACATAGGCTACTAATTTTACGTGAACGAAGTCGCGCGCGTCCGCTAGTAGTCTATAAAGGCAATGCAACGGTAGTTGAGGGTAACTACTATATAGCGCTGTACTTTGTTTCGTTTTCGAAACATTTTTTTAAAATTCGAACGTAGCTCTACACACGTGCCATGCAGTAGTTTGTACGATCTCAACTCTCATCGCATTATCTGTTATCTGTAGCACAACCATGAGTTTCCATCGAAAATCTATGTCACGTTACCTCAGAATAAATAATAGTACTAACGTACAGAAACTTCTCTTTTTCGACCACTATTAAACGAATTCGAACTTTATGATCAGGTGCAAAAAGTTCGTATTGCTTCATAAACAATCGCCAGGCGGCATGTGTCAAAAGGAAGGCGCCGCCCGCGCCCGCCTTCCACCCGCAATGCCCTGGCGCACCGCTAGGGTTGGGCTGCTTACTGTAATACTATCTCGTGCGACACAGAGTGAGCGGGCGCGCGCGGCAAGCCGGCAACCTACTGCGATTAACCTATGCCATAGGTAATGCGGAGAGCGCGCCTACAGTGCGGAGTGGACCCCCCTGACTTTACTACGATAGAGATTAAATCACAGACTTGTATTCAGAAATAATTGGGTTAAATACGCTCCAATTTGTCAGTGAAAGTGTAAACCACAGTCGATACGGTATTTTTCGATGACATGTGTCAAATTTGTGACTCAGGGTACCGATGTTCTGCGACAACAGCTACAAAACTTTAGTCACTAGCGCTTTGATTGCGATAGGTTCTTTACCGTTGGACTCATACTAGCGATCTTTAGCTCTCTAAGTGAGCGTTAGAGGCGCTGCACAATTCCCCATACAAATCGTTTACGCCGTCGCTAGCGAGTAGGTACGGTTACGGCTAGTTGCACTGTACTCATGGTAAAGGTACTGTACAAGCTATGATTGCAACAACATGGGAAACTTACTGTGACACTTTTATTGACTTTGATGGATTGATTTTTTAAGCGAAATTTCTTTTGGATTTTTATTCAAAGTCAAAGTCAAAAAGTTTACCACCGGTTCGGAAAAACCTCTGATGAGAAGATACCGGCAAGAAACTCATCCAGGTGTAATTTTTTAAATAAATCAAAATTACAATGTTATTTTACATCTCAAATACTTAAAATTTTTACAATTTAACAATTGAACACAGCAGGTGTACAATCTTTGGAGCCAGGGATCGCCAATACAGATCGGGATCATTTCCAAACATCCTTGTCCAAGATATAGTCATTGACTTTATAATACGCCCGAGAAATTAATGTCTTCTTGACAATAGATTTAAATTTTGTATCATTTAGTGTATTTTATACACATTAAATTATTAAATTAAAATACTATACAATGACAACACAAAGAAAAATCTAGGGTAATGGCTGGGATCGAACCTGCAACCCGAGCATTTCGTGCCTTGCGTATGCCAATGCCGCCATTACCTAAGTATCTACCAACTAATTAAAAAAATATATATAATTGGTAATGTGCGGAATTGGCAAACGCAAGGCATAGATGAGGTTGCAGGTTGGAGTCCTGCCATTACACTAACTTTTTCTTTGCGTTGTCATTTCATAGCATTTAACTCTTACCGCTGTACAGTAAGCACTACTCTGCCAAAATTTTTGCAAACTAGTTGCACGAAAATACTAAATATTACAGTGGCCATTTTCATTTTGTTTTTATCAACGACAATCTTATAACTCGAGGTCGCAGCCTTGTCTAGGTTATATCGAAAGGAATAAAAACCTATATAAAACTACTTCTGGCAATGGTCGACATCTAGGCGTGTATGTATGTACATTTGTTACAATGTACTTCGTAACCAAAATTGTTCACATGTCGCAAGCGAGAGTGAACGTGTACCGACATTTTAAAAACGATTTTCAATGGAGCGCAATGTTATAACTTTGGAACTATTTGAAAGTTTGTACGGAGACAGTGATAAATTAACTTGTGAGAAGTGAACTTTAAGTTAAAGTTTTAAATTTTATTAGGCTCTTTGAAAGTTTGTTCTCAGGAAATGTGGGTTTATCATTTGAAACCACATCCACGACGTGGTGTTGTGTGCTTAGTCACACCGATTCAATATTGGTCGTTAATAATAACGATGATTTCATAACACTGAATAAGGCTGCGTTTCCACCAGAGATGTGCGAGGATGCGTAGCGAGGGATGTGTTTGTAAAGTACCGTTACCACCAGAGCGTGCTGACCGAGGCGAGGTAAATAAAGCGATTCTATTGTTTCTTACAAAAACATCCCTCGCTACGCATCCTCGCACATCTCTGGTGGATAAGCAGCCTTAACCTAAAACCATAGGCAATCATACATAGTTAAAATCTTCTCTCCCTTAATTTATGACATAAACAACTCCTTAAAGGTCTGTCCGTTAACTCGCGGGTTACTAAGCTACCATCCAATACGTATGTACCGTTGCCGACGATGTTTTGTCGATAACTTCACACTTGTAAATTCACACCTAGTGCCGAAATTTTAAACAGTGAAAATTATAAACGTGAGTGATTTAGCCGAAAACAAAACGACGCGTTAAACTGAAGGGTGTTAAATTAAACTAATTACTGTTACCTTAGTTGGTAATAAGATAGAACTTTAAAAACAAACGAGAAATAAATTGTAACTGGTTTTTAAGTTACGCAACATTTATAAAGTGTAGCTAATTTCGATTTATAAACTATTCGTTGAAAATAGTTATGATGAAACAGATGGAGGCAATAAAACAAAGCTGTCTAATGACACTTGAGAAAGAATTTTATCAAACATAACTTTCCAATATTACCAACTATGTGGCGTGCGTACGGTCGGCCATTATTGTGTTAAGATATTAACTACCTTTATCATGAATACCTACGTAACATTGATGTTAAAAGTGCGAAAAATGATTTTGATTTGATTTGAAGTATCAAGAAAATATTTGAATTGTAGTCCTACAAGGATCTTAATTAGAAAACTATGTCGACATAGCTTGTTATAATTTATACGGTGATCGTAAATTAGATTCTATAATCGTTATAGCGATGTACAAATAAATAACATATTTCTTTAATCAAAGTCAAGTTCATTAAGTTAAATTAAAATTTTAGTACATTTAGAGGTACAGTCAAGGAAATTTAAACACGTACCACCGTAGAACCTAGTCGAAGAGACATACGCGTGACATTTGTATGACATAGCCTGGCGTTTAACGCGTCGCGTCATTGCCATAGGGTTCTAAGGTGGTGCGTGAATATATTTCCCCTACTGTACGTCAGCATTTTATTTTGAATTTCTTTTTAAGAGATAAAATCGAAATATAATTTTGTTTAGGGTTTTAAGCAGGTACCATATATCTTATTTATAAAGTGTACACTTTAGAGAAAAAAATCAAAAAAGTCAAAGTTCATGCAAAAAAATGATATAAAGAAAATTCGAAAAAAATATATGACTTTCATTTTGAAGTAGAGTGAAAAACAATGGAGCAATTAAAAAAAACTGACAAATCGGAGGCGCGGGAGCATTTCGAGAACCAACTGCGGGTCGCGTTCGCTCGGTACGACGGCGAAGAGGACGAAGATGACTCCGAGGTAAACATTGGGCATTTCTCTCCTCTCTCTCTCTCGCTCACACACACACAAACACACACTCTCTGTGTGTATATCTTTTATACAGAATGTTTGGTGTAGCTTCGGTCAAAAAGCAAAGCTGAACAGGTAGACCTCAAGGCCATTGACACTATTTGGCACCATGTATAAATAAGTATTTGTCAACATTATCGGGACTTTAGCGCGATAAAAATATATTGTTGATTTACCTCGACGTTTCGGCCATGTTTCAATGGCCGTGGTCACGAGTAGACTCGCAACAAACATGGCCGAAACGTCGAGGTAAATCAACAATATATTTTTATCGCGCTAAAGTCCCGATAATGTTATAAATATGTGTGAAAATCGCGAAAGTTTAAAACAATTTAAGTATTTGTCAAAGGAGAATGGGCAAATTGTCCCAAGTGCTGTATACAGTTGTGCTATATCTTATTAGAAAGCTCTCAATAAGAGCTTAATTTTTTTATATGACAGCAAAACCGAGATGTTTGCAGGGAAAAAGCTACAGCCCATTTTATACCTCACTTTGTACTAGCAGTTGTATGAAAAGTATCTGTAAAATCATTTTCGAGATATAGCCGAAAGATTTTAACCACGCATTACTGAGGCCACTAGAAGTAAAAAACGTAATGGGAGCATAGGTCTAATTTGCTGTTTTTTTTTTTTTTTTCATACAAAACAATGATTAATGCTGCAGACACCTGGTCTTCGAAACATAGCCTATGATGATCCTTACACCGAGTACTACACGTCCATACTACTCACTATTGTATACAAGGGTTGGGACAGCGCCCATACAAAAATGCCCATTCACCTTTATTTCTTCGAGAATTACAGTTCTTTTTTTAATACAGTTTTTTTTCAAAACTGGCGCTTTAGTCTGCTTAACTTTTTTATTATTATATAATCAATCGGTTTACATCAGAGCCGCAGGGGCACGTGTGTGGAGCATTCATTTATTTTTATTGGTTTTAAATAACTGTCGTGTTACACAAATGTACAATGGCTCAAATAAAATAATTACTTATTGGCAGACATAGTTCTGAAATGTGTCAAAAAATTGCTATATTTATGCATGACATGTAAGAAAACTTCTTTCTTTAAAGGTATTCCAGCTACAAAAACACGAATAGACTCTGATAAACTCAATTTTGATCCAATACATACAGTCAAGGAAATCTAAATACGTACCACCGTAGAACTTAGTCGAAGAGACATACGCATGACATTTGTATGACATAGCGTGGCGTTTAACGCGTCGCGTCATTGTAACAGGGTTTTAAGGGGCTTTGCGGGTGGTAGGACATTGTGCAAAGTCCGTCCGGATCGCTACCACCACCTTGCTCGCTAATCCTGCCGCTAAGCAGCAGTGCTTGCACTGTTGTGTTCCGGCGTGGAGAGCAAGACAGCCGGTGTAATTACTGGCACAAGGGGTATTCCATCTTAGCCCTCTGGGTTGGCAACGCATCTGCACTCTCTTTGTTGTTGCAGGTGTCTATAGGCGGTGGTGATCACTTACTATCAGGTGACCCAATTGCTTGTTTGCCTTAAAAAAAAAGGGGGTACGTGAATATATTTCCCTTACTGTATATATGTATACGCAGAATCTGGTAACTCCCACGTAACCTTTTTTATTCAAAGCCCTTAGTGTAAGTTTTTTGTTAAAAAAACGTGTCGAACGCGTTAGAGTTAACTACTAAATCGTATGGAAACATTTTGTTGCCAATACGCGCCGCTAGAGGCGCTGTCTTTGCTTCCATAGTAAATGAGAAGTTAACTCAAACGCGGTCGTTGCGTTTATTGTAAAAAAACTTACACTAGACGCTCTGTAAAGGTGATATTTTAGTCACCTTAAAACTGTTTTTAAATAGCTCGCCTATTGAACCCTAGAAACCTTCGTGCCATAAACCACGTATGATTTTGAGAGCGTGCCCTTATAAAAAACTGAGGTCGTGTAGTAAAGTTTATACAGCTTTCGTGCAAACTGCCACTATATCCAGTGACAGTCGGAGATCGTATCGGTGTATGTGAACGATACAGACTATCCGAATGTGGTTTCGTTTAGTCTCCGAATTCCTTTCGCACGCACTAAACGAGTTTTTTATTTCAAGTACCAGGGTAGCAGGAAATAATAGGAGCGTACCAATTGAGCGAGTCGCGTAAAAACCTAATTTATTCTCAAGCTGTTTACACATGTCATACTACGTCCCTACACAGAGTGAATCCGTCCCAATTAGTTTAGTTGTTTTGTTACTATTTTAACTGACTAAGCGACGTGACGTGCTTAAGTTGTTTCTTAAAAGGACATTAAAAGTGTAATAAAAACATAAAATCAAAATGGATCTCGCTATGGTCGGCAGAGCTATAAACAACTTTGTGAGTATATTTTGGAGTTTATTAAAAAGAAACATTCTGTTGATTGACGTACAGCTGTATTTGGCGTACACGTTCTCGATGTACTGGCATCTTCTGATCGAGTATGTTTTCCTGGTGCTGAATAACCTCCCGTCGCAGCACAAGTTCAGATAATTTAAATAAAAAAAAAAACGCGACGAAAAGCGTCACGGCCTGCTACTTCAAATGATAAGAACTTTCTCAAGTATTTTCATGTTCTCTATTCAAAGTTACCTTTTATGATTTTCAGTAGTTTTTTTTTGCATTTCAGTAAACCTAAACCTATTACCTATGTACACTAATATAGTTTTTTAAGAACGACATTGTTACTAACCAATCTATGGACCTTTTTTTGATGTCTGAAATAAATGAATTTTATTTTTTAGTACCTTATATAGGGTGGGTGCAATTCTTTCAAGGGGATATAGGGGATGTCATGTAGTATATTGGTAACGCAATGAGAGTTGAGGCGAACGAATACACCACTACACACAGATATATGTCAGGTTACTTTTAATATTAGTAATTTTTCTATGGGGGATTTTTTTAGTCTGTGTGAACTTAAGAAGCCTATGTTATTTTTAAAGTCTAGGCATCTCGACGCTGTTGCGCTTAGAGAATCGGACTCCAGCCTTATCGGCCTGCCCAATCACAACGACATAAGTGATATTGTATATTTCAAGTCTCTAGGTCCAGCGGTTTGGGCTGTGCGCTGATATATCAGTCAGTCAGTCAGTCAGTCAGTCAGGACTTTGAATTTTATATATATAGATTTAGGTTTAGATTAATTTACTTATGTTTGATACTCTTGTATAAGCTTTTTCTTGAATTGAATAGCACTTCAAATTTTTATGACATGCCAGAAGTTTTTTAAAACTGTGCCTGCTACGCCCGCGTTCGTAGCAAATGCTACACTGCCTACGCCAATTAACTCTACAATGTATGCGATTTTTAACGTAGAACTTTAAAATGCTATATAATGAATGACAACACAAAGAAAAATTAGGGTAATGGCAGGGTTCGAACCTGCAACATCAGCATTCCGTGCCTTGCGTATTCCAGTTTCCGCTACATTACCGCATTAGCGGTACTGCAACCGCTTGGAAACTGCTTGAGGTTCCGGCTTCGATTCCCGGGAGGGGCAAATGTTTGTATGACAAATACGAATGTTTGTATTTAAGTATATATTTATCTATATGTATAAGTATGTATGTCCGTTGCCCAATACCTATAACACAAGCAGCTTTAGTTGCTTACTTTGGGACTAGGTCAATTAGTGTGGACTGTCCCAAAATATTTATTTTATCTACACACATATCATAAGTGCTCAATAACGCGTTCAAAAACCATAGAAAATGACCAGCATTATTACAACCAATGTTATTATAAGAATTTTCTTGTCTGTGGTAGTAGGTAAATCTGTTCTTTTTTGGGTAGTATCTCTTAGTTAGTAGTCTGTGTTTATTGGTGATCACATTACCGATATCTCGTGACGTTATGAATTTAAATTTATAACAGCTGTCAAAATTCAACTTGGTCTCTATTCTAGTATCCACAGATATTAAAACAGTTATCGATACGAAAAGTCAACTCAGTATGTTTTTTTTAATTTAAACGCACGACATTTGATCTCGAGTGACATGACAATAGGGACTTCATTTGTTTGTCTATGGGTTAAAAAAAACGTTCGTGTTGGCGGATAGATCGAATGGCCGCCATGACTGTTTGTTGGTTTTTGCTGTTACGGTTTTTTGCAGTTATGATATGTGTGTAGATAAAGTAATGTATGCAACTGTATATAATTAGGCCTTTAAACACGAGTGTGATCCTATTATAAAACTCGCTGACGCTCGTTTCATAAAACCACACTCGTTTTTAAGGCCTCTATAGCAGTTGCATAAAATACTATTTTATTTTATTTATTTAATTTAGTATCACAAAAAAATTGTATCGTATATCAAAAGACCTTTTCCATATATGGGTTTTGCTTTCTTCATAGTTGTAATACAAAACAGAGTGCTTAACATAGCCTAACATAGAATAACATAGGCCATTAAATGTCGTGTGGAACTGGTGTTTCACTCTATTCGAGATTTGTTGGCGCACGAGTGAAGGGAGGGCGCTAATAGTTCAAGTGTGGCATCTTTTATCCGTCGTTTAACAATCTTCTATTATCTCACTGGCAAACTCAGAACGTCTAGTGTATTCTAAGTTTAATAGAGTCTACAAACATTAAACACACATGCGAGAAAAATCAGACGCAAGATCTTGTGTAGAAAAAAAATATAGTACCTAACTACTTAGACCTATGTCACCGGCGGGCATTGCCTTAACATTAATACTAGATTAGTCATACAGCGCACTGCTCCCCAGGCGCCTACTCATTAATATTAATACCAATACATTTTATCAAAATCCAATGCGAACGATCAGAATACCACTGCATTCTTCCGACGCAGCTGCCAGCTGTCCTATAAAGCGAGACAGGACATACTTTATTCGGATTTTCGCTCGTTTTCATTTTGAATCTAGAATCTCGCAGTTTTCCTTGGATTCATGCTCTCCTGGTACCGAGTAGGCAACAATCTAGTGCTTGCCTACTTTTCTGGACCTAGAATTTTCTTTAACTTAGTGTACTGTAAATTATAGACGAACAAAGAGCTTGTTGGCTTGTAACAATTTTTGATTGGTCAACCAAAGTAAGCTGTAATAAGGTTGAAAATAATGCAAATGCTCAGACTAACACGGGCTGACTTGTGCTGATCTTACATAGATAACAAAGGCTATATGTTTGCTTTCCTTGTCCTATTTGTGTAACTGTCATAGTACTTTTCACTTGCGATTGGACGTCTAGTATATATATTTTAAATTAACATTTTATGGACTTTATTTGTCAGTATCGTTTATTACACACTAAAATAAACTAATTAATCTAAACCTAAAAACCTAAATTTACAAATACTCCCTAAGTCGCTGTCATTGCGCAGGGTGCCCATAAAGCTGACTGCATTTTCTCGTTGTATCGCTACGCTCATATGTTGGCCGAGGAATGAGCCAGCCCTATGGTACAGTCAAGGAACTTAATTCCCTAACCATTTCGTTGAAATGTCGTCTGACACGTAGAAAGAGAAAGCTATAGAAAGCTGGACGTCTTCATTTTCACTCGCACAAGAATAAGATATAAATATGAATTTGCATGTGAAAAAAAGAGACAGAGCTTGATATGTTTTATCCCTCATGGCATGTTTAGTTTTTTCAAGGTCAAGTTTGCTTAGCATACTTCTATGCTAAACAGACTTTGACGTTTTGTGACAAGTTCAGTCCATGTCACCGGAAAAATTACAAAATGTGCCCGGTTTATTTAAAATTACGTGGACTATTTTTTTGTACAGGCGTTGAGAACAGTATAACGAGTCTGCAGAATGGTGCGATGTTCTGTTTTAGGCTGCAAAAGTGACAGTGAATCGAAAATTGATGAACTATCTTTTCACTCGGAAGTTATTAAAAATTTGATCTTATTTGACTTATTAGAACAGATGTTTCATATTGTGTGGTTCCTTCCCGCTTTACATACACATCCTAACGTGTTTCAAGATCAAATAAAAGCTGTTTTATGCATTTTTAGTTGGTGCTTTTTACATAACCTTAAAACTCAGTGTTGTCACTTTTTCCCACGAATATTACCCCACCTTAAGGGGTAAATAGTACGTTGATGAAATATTGGTGTAGAAACAACTTATACAGGACCCTATTTCGTAGAGCATAAATGACAAAGGTTATAGTTCCTTACTGCCAAGTTATTTATAAAGTTTCTATGCCATTCGATATAATTCTAATATCCAGGAGTACCGCCTTCTGTATCTGACCCTTGATCCAACCTTCTAGCGAGAGTCTCTTGAGGTGTTGGTCGAGACTAACTAACCATTATTATTATTATTAAGAGTGATTTTATAAATTCCTGTTAATTATTAAAAACATTTTCCAAAAGTAATTCTTTTTTTCAATTTTAAAATATTGTTTTTATATTGACATCGTAAATGACTCCAGGGAAAACTGCCTTACAGATGGTAACCCTAAATATTCATGTGTGTGTATTTGCTGTCCCTTTCGGAGACACGCACGACCTCTGTCTTCCCATAATAAGTCTATGGTCTGACATTCGCAATGCATTAAGGTCGATATGTCAAACTAACGTCTTGCTCTATAGCTCTTATGGTGACAGTTTGCTATATGCTATTGAACCTTAGGTGGGTTGGAAATTTAATTCCTTGACTGTACGGTAATTCTCTGACGTTTTCATTGTTGCTCATTACCGGTTTTTTTTTTATTCAACATAGGAAGGAAAACAAGCAAGTGGGTCACCTGATGGTTAGTGATCACCACCGCCTATAGACACCTGCAACAACAAAGAGAGTGCAGATGCGTTGCCAACCCAGAGGGCTAAGATGGAATACCTCTTGTGCCAGTAATTACACCGGCTGTCTTGCTCTCCACGCCGGAACACAACAGTGCAAGCACTGCTGCTTAGCGGCAGGAATAGCGAGCAAAATGGTGGTAGCGATCCGGGCGGACCTTGCACAAACCTTGACCTTGTTTCTTAATTCATTGACGAAATACCTAATTTTAAGCGCCAAGTTTTTGCTAAAACTAATATCAACTCAGAGCTCAGCTTCTGTTCTTGCCTGAAGTCCATCTTTGTAGACTTGTATTCCAACAATTAATGAAGGAATCATAATGAGTAACAGTGAAAACCATGGAGAAATACCGGGTAACCGTGGATCGTGGTTAATATTTTTTTAGTGAGCCAAATGGTCTATGGGCTTCAGGTCCCCGGCCAGAAAACGCCGTAAATATGTAAATATCAGCTAAGTTTCAATATTTGCTTTAATACAGTTTATTCGTATACCAACATATTATAACGGCGATACCGATATATCGACGACTGACCGATGTATCGTATCAGTAGTGTTGATTTCACTCGAAGGCAGCAGTGAGGTAGTCAGAGTGGATACTGGCAGGGGCGTATTTACCCTAGGGCCATCCGGGCCATGGCTCGGGGCGCCAGGCTGCGAGGGGCGGCAGTCGCCCCTAAAATGAAATACTTCATCGTCATTTAATGGGGCGCCAAAGCTAAATGGCCCGGGGTGCCAAATCTTTGAATACGCCTCTGGCGGCAGCCGCCCCTAAAATGAAATACTAAATCGTCAAATGACGCGATTTGGGGCGCCAAAGCTAAATGGCCCGGGGCGCCAAATCTTTAAATACGCCTCTGGATACTGGACAGCACAGAACTAATACAATTAGAACGGCCTCAGCGGTCTCGGCGTGCGCGTTTAAATTGTATTAATACCTACCGTACTGTATTTTTGCGGGTGGTAGGACCTTGTGCAAGGTCCGTCCGAATCGCTACCACCATCTTGCTCGTTAATCCTGCCGCTAAGCAGCAGTGCGTGCACTGCTGTGTTCCGGCACGGAGAGCAAGACAGCCGGTGTAATTACTGGCACAAGAGGTATTCCATCTTAGCCCTCTGCGTTGGCAACGCATCTGCAATCTCTTTGGTGTTACGGTGCTGATCACTTACCAACAGGTGGACCACTTGCTTGTTTTCCTTCCTATTTCATAAAAAAAAAAAAACGAATGTCAGACGACATTTCAACGAAATAGGTAGGGAATTAAATTCCTTGACTGTACTGTACAGTACCCTTACCATGAGTACAGTGCATCTAGCCGTAACCGTACTCGCTAGCGACGGCGTGAACTATTTGTATGGGGAATTGTACAGCGCCTCTAGCGCTCACTTAGAGAACTAAAAATCGCTAGTTCACCAGCAGTAAATTACCTATCGTAACCTAAGCGCTAGTGACTAAAGTTTTGTAGCTGTTGCCGTAGAATATTGGTACCATGAGTTACAAATTTGATGCATGTCATCGAAAAATACCGCATCGACTCTTTCACTGACAATTGGGAGCGTATTTAACCGCTATCGACTGTAGTAACGTAATATGAATTTTCGATAGAAACTCGTGGTAATGGTACAGTAGGGGAAATATATTCACGTACCACCTTAGAACCCTATCGCAATGACGCGACGCGTTAAACACCAGGCTATGTCATACAAATGTCATGCGTATGTCTCTTCGACTAGGTTCTACGGTGGTACGTGTTTCAATTTCCTTGACTGTTGTTTTGATCTGCAGTACCCATTACGATAGTTACATGCACACATTAACAAAATGAATGAGTAAAGTTGAAATTTTACGACACACCAATCACGTTGCAAGCTGCAAAACATTGATATTCCATTTTTGAACATGTTCCACTGCGTCCAACGATAGCTACATCTGTCCTTCTTGCACTAGTCAATCAATCATTCGAAAATCAAAGAGCACCCTAGTTTCAATTTCAAGCTGCTGATTCCAGTAAAATGTTGCACCATACTAAAGTGGATATTGTGTTTATGTAATACGGTTGAAATTCAAATGATTGGATATCGCGTTCAGAATTTTAAAACTCTGCGTAGGTTATGTATTCCTAGTAGTCACACTTTCGGTAAGACCTTCACCTTATCAATCTGAACTAGTTTTATGTTGTAAACTTTACTTTTTTTTAAAATTTAAGTTTATTGCTGACGTTACTTAATTATCGTAAACTAGCGGACGCGCGCGACTTCATTCGCGTGGAATTAGTTGCCTATGTCCGTCAGGGATAGTGTAGCTTTCTATCTGTGAAAGAATTTTTAAAATCGGTTCAGTAGTTCCTGAGATTACCCCCTACATACAAACAAACTAACAAACAAAGTTTACCTCTTTATTATATTAGTGTAGATTATCATTAACATCATTTGACGACCTGTATGGCACAGTGGCACATGTGTCTGCTTACTGTGCAAGAGGTCCCGGGTTCAAATCCTGGTATGGGCAGATATTTGTGTGACGAATACGAATGTTTGTACCTGAGTCATGGATGTTATTTGTATTTAAGTATGTATTTATCTATATATGTATGTTTATCCGTTCTCTAGTACCCATAGTAGAAGCTTTGCTTAGTTTGGGACTAGGTCAATTGGTGTGAATTGTCCTGAAATATTTATTTATTTATTTATTTACATAAAACCACTGACCAATAAATAATGGACTTCTAGTCAGCGTTTAAAAGTATACAGAGAGTGTTACTTCAAATAGACCATAGACCTCTTTTTTATTTATTTATTTAAGCTTCATTGCACAGTTTACAAAACAAATACAATTAGCGGACTTAATGCCAGCAGGAATTCTCTACCAGTCACCACACTATAAAGAAGAAAGTAACAAACATGGGTGCACAAAAAGAAAAGTAAAAAAAAACTGATAAACAATAAGCTATCTAGCACGAACCCGTTAGGTCAGGCTCTGTTCGTAGCGGATTTTCATTACATTACTGAAAATTGCTACGAGCTACGATTGTAGCACGTAGCGCTACGTTGCGCTTAATGTGTTAAACATGTTCTAAAGTACATAGAGTCAGTATGCATAGTAATGCATTTTTAGGGTTCCGTCCCCAAAGGGTAAAACGGGACCCTATTACAAGACTCCGCTATCCGTCCGGCTGTCCGTCTGTCACCAGGCTGTATCTGATGAACCGTGATAATTAGACAGTTGAAATTTTCACAGATGTATTTCTTTTGCGGCTATACCAACAAATACTCAAAAACAGAATAAAATTGATATTTAATTGGGCTCCCATACAATACAACAGACATGTTTTTTGCCGTTTTTATAGATATGGTACGGAACCCTTCGTGCGCGAGTCCCACTCGCACTTGGCCGGTTCTTAGTGTCGTAGAACTGAAACAACCCATGGCTATGTTTTCCTGGTTAACACTCTTACACTTTCGTTCTTTATTTTAGTTGTGGCAAGTATTGAGGCAAACATTCACACACACACACACACACAATTACTTGAAATGAACAAAAATACTAGGTGTACATAACTTCGAAGCAGTACTTCTATGAGTCTAGCAGCCTTAAGAGCGTCGAGCGTTACCTGATGTCTTACGTTACCCCTAGACCAGCGTTGCCAGATTTATTTTCAGACCAAGCGGGATTTTGAAGCCTTTTGTATAAAAAAGCGGGACTTTTTCATCGATGGCGGGACATAACATAAAAAGCTTCAATAATCAGCAGATTTTTATTACATATCGTCATATTTGAGTTTCAAATTAAATTAACAGTGAACAACTATAGAATATGTTTTTTAATGAAAATACGGTGCTTTGCCAAAAAACGACTACCGTCTGGGTTACTGGTCGAGTATCTCCGTAAAACGGGGCTGAGCCTGTCCCGCGCGGTACATTTCATTTTGGGCTAAAAAACGGGACGTCCTGCCAAAATCGGGACGTCTGGCAACGCTGCCTTATACCCTGTACCGTATCTCACGTTACCCGATATTACCTTTTATCTTAGCGACCCGCCTCAGCTATGCACGGATGCAATTTTCTTACGAAAACTTAATTGAAATGTATAGTCGACCAAGAAATTGCTTAACCACTTTTCGGTCGTATTACAAGGGGATACGGTTCAAAAGTGGCTAAGCAATTACTTGGTCGACTATACAGTCAGAATTTAATTCCCTACCCATTTCGTTGAAATGTCGTCTGACATTCGCAATGCATTAAGGTCGATAATGTCAAGCTAACGTCTTGCTCTATAGTTAGCTCTTATGGTGACAGTTTGCTTTATGATATTGAACCTTAGGTGGGTTGGAAATTAACTTGACTGTAGTTATACATAACCGTATAAAAATCTGTTGCGTGGTTTAGAAGTCAGCGGCCGAAGATACGATAAGGACAGACGGATTGACATTGTTATCTTAGATATCTCTATCACTACATAGTATAAAGTCTATCCTAAATCCGTATACTTAGTTTACAGTCATCCAAACTGAATTCTAGGCCACTTTAGAACCTTGCCGTAATGAGTCGCCGCTGTAATATTAAGACGTTTACTATAAAAGTCATTATAACATATGTTGCGAAAAGGTTCTACTGTGGGCTAGAATTCGTTTGGTTGACTGGTCAACTGAATGAGTAACCTTTACTATAAACGTCCGAATGACATCCATTGCGAAATGGTTCCACAGTGGCCTAGAGTTCAGTTTGGTTGACTGTATGTTCGGTCACCTTCGTTTAAACCACGCGATCAAAGAGTTCAAGATGCGAGATCCATAAAGAGATGGTGCGTATTTTTTTTTAATACAACATAAGAAGGCAAACAAGCAAGTGGGTCACCTGATGGTAAGTGATCACCACCGCCTATAGACACCTGCAACAACAAAGAGAGTGCAGATGCGTTGCCAACCCAGAGGGCTAAGATGGAATACCTCTTGTGCCAGTAATTACACCGGCTGTCTTGCTCTCCACGCCGGAACACAACAGGCAAGCACTGCTGCTTAGGGCGGGATTAGCGAGCAAGATGGTGGTAGCGATCCGGACGGACCTTGCACAAGGTCCTACCACCCGCTATATACATATTTATTTACAACAAACTTTGATTTATTGGAAGTTTTAACAAATCCGCTATTCGTTCCTATCTGTTTTAATTTTCGGTCGGTTAATTCTATTAAACCAAGCCACGGATTTTGATATGGGTTTTACTGTCATTTAGCAGGTCGTTAGTATCAAATCAATTAGGTTCTGTGATTAAAATAAACTTACTGACTCATAATGCACATGTAATTATTAATAATTGTTAATCTATCAAGCTGAACCAAATATGTAAAAATACTTTTATCTACACACATATCATAAGTGCTCAATAACGCGTTCAAAAACTTAAAACACTCGTGTGATCCTATTATGAAACTCGCTGACGCTCGTTTCATAAAACCACACTCGTGTTTTAAGACCCCTTATTATGCAACAGTTGCATAAAATACTATTATTCATAATAGGATCACACGAGTGTTTTAAGACCTAATTATGTACAGTTGCATACATTACTTTATCTACACACATATCATAAGTACTCTATGATGGGTTCAGAAGCCATAGGGCAATGACCTGCATTGCTACTAGCTACTACTGCTAGCTACCTATTAAATATTCTATAAACTTTACACATTAAAAAAATGTAATACAAAATGAATTTGAACAAATACAGAAACAAATTAGAAAAATTCTCATAATAATATTGGTTGTTATAATGCTGGTCATTGCCTACGGTTTCTGAACGCTTTATAGAGCATTTATGATATATGTGTAGATAAAATACTATAACAACACAGCCTTCGTACAGTACTCGGCAGTAAATATTGCACGTCGACTAGTTCGGCTTCGTATAGCGTCGTCTCTGTCGCACTCGGGTGAGTAAATACAAATCCGAAACTAGCCGATGTGCAATATTTACTGCCGGGTACTGTATGTTCAAAGGACAGTGTCTGCTTCTTGGGCATGCGCAAAAACAACGAAATGAATTGTGGACAATTGGCATTGTAAATTTTTTAACAATGTCCTCTGATGCCAAAACTATTTCGAGGAATAGGGAAATTAAACCGTTTTTTGACACTCTAGTTTAAAAATACTTTATATTTGTTAATAATTTTTGCAAAATAAAGTTTGACCTTTGTTTGACTTTATCGAAAGCATTAACTTTTGAATTTCTTTGCACTTTTCTCAAAAATAATAAAAATGCTACCTATCTAGTTTTTCTTTGGCTTAAGTTTAAGCACTATCTATATTTATAATTCTTTTCAAATTCGCTTTTTTAAGTTTTAATCATCATCATCATCATCATCTCAGCCACAAGAAGTCCACTGTTGGACATAGGCCTCCTAAGTTTTAATAATAGAATCATACAAAATGTGTTTTATTCCTACTTGTAGAATTATTCTATTAATATCCCAAATAATCACGTGTAACATTTTAAGGTTAACTAACACTGGACAAACTGGACACGAGCTGGACACTAACAGATGACAGAACTGACACTCTTTTCTTTTAAATTTGGGTCAGACGAAGGCAAACGTGGTTTAATGCCACTTCCTATTTTATTGTATTTGTCTACAATTTTCCGGTAACATCAATAAATGGAATAAAAAACTCATAACACACTTAAAACCAAAATCCTTCAAACTGACATCTTAAATTCGACTATTTTATAAAAAAAGAAAATTGTTTTTAAGGCCAATGCCACTTGCCCATAACCATATATTTATTTATTTATTATTTGCCGCATGAGTGCTAGGCTTTAGTGTTTCACTGATTAAATGCAATGGCAACAAAGCGGGCGACTACGCCATACCAAAACTCATCAGTTTTTTCGTTTGATAGAGTAAGCCCTGCGGGGGCTGCGGTATCTTAATATAGAGGGGGGAGGTGCGTGGCTGTTCTGTTCTATACACCTAGCACGAACCTACACGACACGCGTTAGCGCGCTACTTAATCAGCGTGTCTCTTGCCTTCTGGGGTTGTTAGAACGAGACGCAACGAGTTACTTAGCGAGTTAACGCGTGTCGAGGAGGTGCTAGATCGTATACAGATAATACTATTATACTTATTTCGATATACATATATGTATTTTTAAATAACCTATACTTTAGGTGGCAAATGGCGGCAATTTGTAGCAACTTTGAAGTGAATAGATAATCTAAGAAATTATTCATGTTCAATGTCATATAACATCCACGAAATGGAATTTTGCGATTGACATGTCTAATATGTTCAAATCGAATTATCATAGAAATTGTTCTCAATAGCGTAAATTGCAAACATTGAAGGCTGGTTTTGTCACGCTCGGAGGAGAATAGTAGATTGTTCAACGAGGGATGAAAGAAACTTATTTCAGACGAGGTTTTTTGTCGCACTAGTGGAGCAAGAATGGAAGTGAAACATTCTGCTTTTCATTTAAACCATGCAATGCTGTCAAATATTTTAAAAATGAAGTAAGAAAACCTGTTCATGTATTATTTACGATAAACCCGAATTTTATATTTTTTTGTATCAAAGATATCGAATTTTTACTCCCAAATGTCTTCCGCTGCCTTGAATAGAAAAAAAAACAGGTTTATCGCTGCACACACGAATTTGACACATATGTCAATGTTGTAATACCAAATCAACTGATTAAAATAAAACTTATTTTTGGATGCTACTATGTGATGATACGCAACCCTATCTGCACAAGCTCAACAGCCACTTAGCCGGCTTTTTTTCATATCGGTTTTATGCCAAGTATATTTTTTCAAAGGTGATGATCATTGCTTATGTTATAATGTTACAATAGAACTACTAAAACACACTAAAATAAAAAATATTGCAGTGCAGACATGTATCACTTCCTGCAGGCTTGTTACACTGCGGTCCGCTTTCCGATGATGTGTTTGTAAAGAACCAATTAGCCGTTTCCACCGGAGCTGTGTTGACCGAGGCGAGGTAAATGAAACGATTCTATTGGTTCTTACAAACACATCGCTCGCTACGCATTCTCGCACATCTCTTGTGGAAAAGCAGCCTTAGACAGTAGAAATGAGTATTGGTTAATGCTTTGTGTTACGAAAAGTGTATACCTAAGTAAAATCGAGGAATGAGCGGATGGTTGCTTGGGCCAAGGCAAAATCAAACGTATCGCGAAGTTAATAGCAACTTTGACAGAAACTCTCGTCCAAACTGTATCTGTCTCCTTGTTATATAATACAGATTACAGATTCAGCGTCAACACACTGACACGTATCGTAAGTAATAGTAATTTTATGGTGGTGTTCGAACACTGTATGCAAACGTGGAAGGTCACCTTTGTTTATTTACTATTTTTGTTACACATAATTCGTATCAAACTTCTGCTGAGTTCTGCATCCCTGGTACATGTGCATGCATCTGTAACGCAATAATGAGCCTGATGTGCAGCTTATTGTGACGTAAATATGTTGCACTGCAGTCAGTATTTTCTTTAGCGTACTGTACTTCAAAATGAAGAACGGAACCCTTATAAAATTATGTTTATCCACCATGCCAGTCACAGCCTATTTTTTCAGCATCGGCATGACGTAAAATCTTGACCAAAATAAATTTGAATATGTCTTAAAATTTATAAAGCACCCGCTGTCGTTTTGGTTGTGGCTGCAAAATTCCATTTGATGTTCAATAACTCCTAAACGACATGTTCAATCCTAAAATTTCTAAGAACTTACTGGTGATGATTTTTAAATAGCTACCTAACGGTACCACACACTACGGCCTATAGGATGATACTTCCCTTGTTTTCTAATTTTATTCTTACAGTAAATCAAAGCTATACCAAAGGAACTGCGTATTTATTTATTTATTTTATAAAATAGGAAGGCAAAAAAGCAACTGGGTCACCTGATGGTAAGTGATCACCACCGCCTATAGACACCCGCAACACCAAAGAGATTGCAGATGCGTTGCCAACCCAGAGGGCTAAGATGGAATACCTCTCGTGCCAGTAATTACACCGGCTGTTTTGCTCTCCACGCCGGAACACAACAGTGCAAGCACTGCTGCTTAGCGGCAGGATTAGCGAGCAAGATGGTGGTAGCGATCCGGATGGACCTTGCACAAGGTCCTACCACCCGCCAAACCCGCTGCGTGCGGTTAAAATGGCTACACGTCAATGAAATCTTCATACCTACGTCTATACGCTAGAATATATTTCGGGCAAAGTATCAGGACAGAAATTTATTATAGAAAAAATCTGAAATAAATAGCAGCAGGTTGGTAACATTAATAAAATAACAGTAGTTATTTATCTATAATTTAAAGGAAAATAAAGTACACAGGCCAAAATAGAAAAAAATCCGCTATTAAATTCAGTACTGTTGCTTTGGATCAATACTGTCACTCAAAAATATGGCATGGCATAAGATGGCATGTAAAAACAATGAAAACCATTATACATACGTACATAAAATCACACCAGGTTCCCGGAGGAGTTGGCGAACATCACGAATTTCCAATTGATACGACCCTGCCTGTATTTTCCTTCGCTTCAATAAAATAAAACCAACCTAGTACGATTATTTTGATTCTTCACTGGACAGATAGCCCTCGCTGTGCGACTCCCACTCAACCTCGACCAATTAATTTGTTTAATTTAGTATTACTTTAAAAAGTGAAGCAGATCTTAGAAACACCGAATCTCTTGGAGTATTTATTTACTCTTCTTGCAAAAAACTTACTTTAACTGCATAATGTAGTATTTAATCTGTGATTTAACTGTGATGAATGAATGATACTTAATATTTGAAAAATGTGTCCTACGGCACAAATCCAAGGATAAACTATTTATAAAATCCACACCACGGAACGATTATTAAATCGCAATCAATTTTAAACCATTGCGTGCGTCCCACGGCATTACTACAAGCAAAGCAAGTGCGACTCCGTACCACTCCCCCCTTTATAATGACACCCCCTACTTGTCTGTCCGTTTAATTTGCATTTTACAACAATAATTTCGCGGCTCCACCATCGTCGCAGATAGTACGCCGGTGTCGGCGCGCAGGGACTGTCCTGACGATACCAGTTCCCAATTCCAAAAGGAATTCTTCAGGGTGGTTTCCAGCCAAAATAAAAAGGATAAAGCGACACGAAAGCAAAGTTTTTAAGTCATTAGCCTCTGAGCTCCGTCGTAAACGGGCTTTCGGGTAAACTTGGCGCTAAAAAATGCAATTTGAGACAAATGCCTTCCATTACGTCGATGTGCCATCGCCGGTGGTTGGCTGCAACGCTACTAGTTTAGCGTGACTTCTCAATCAGACTACAAGGTTTTGTCATGTTTGTGTGCGGGATGAGAGCTGGGTCAAGTGAAGAGGAAGAGGAGGATGTTATGGATATATTGCAGGTCTGACCGGTCACTCCAGAGGAAAGAAAACCTGGAGATTAGGGGATAATTTTTGCTTTTGTTCGTAGAAAAGACGGGAAGAATGCGAGCGCAAGGCAAGGAGAGGGGAGATGGACCCGCGGCTGGAGTTCACATTCCAGCTGCTAATCGACGGCACAGGGCTTCCACGGCACTCCATCATGGACCACGTCTTCGAGGGAAATATGGTTAGATTGCCACTAGTGGATTAAAACTTAACAAAGTTTTTCTTGAACAATAACTTCTCTATATCAATGAAAACGAAAGAAAACATCATCACGCACGCTGCCTCTACATCTTAAAGATTGTCTCCGGTGCGTAGATATACAAGCTTGGTTAAAAACGGTAATCGCACTTGGTGCCAAGCCAATTCGAATTCGCATATTAAGTAAACTGTGAACGTCAAGACTTCGTGCCATCTTGACTCCTGCCGTTTTCCTTCTGTTTAAGCTGGACGATATAAACCAGCTGTTTCTGCCTCACATGCGGAACAAGCTGCTTTGGTACTATCAGGACGTGGAGGAAGTGGAACAGAGGGCTCCAGTGGAGGGCGTGAAGCCGCGGCAGCAGGGCCAGGGCAAGCAGCCGCCGCCTCAAGTGACGCTGAAGAGAAAACTGTTCCTTTCTGATGGGTGGGATGTTAAGTTTACAGGAGTTTGCATATACATGTTCAGGATAAATGTCAGCAAACAGTTGCCGGAGGAGGGGTTCCACAAGGATCTGTGAGTACATGTTGTACATTAGCCTGTTTTTTTTTAATATTATTATTTTTTTAATTCACAAGTTTAATATTTATCTACTATTTTTTTATATGATTAAGTATTTTATCTAGGGGCACGGTGGTGTCCCCGCCAAGTCGAGCAAAAAAAAGTGGCAAGGCCGTACCATCCTTTTCTTGAAGCAGTTCAGGCCATTTCTATTTTCTTTTGACATTCGGAGACTATACATCACCAATAAATTTACACAATTTGACCGTAAAGCTGTTTTACACATCTGCTAAGCGTGGATTTAGGTTTTTTTTTTTAATCTTTATTTATTTAGGGGCTTTGATCAGAATTGAACATGTCGGCCCCATTAGAAAACAATACAATTATATACAAAAACACATCAAAAATCCACAACCAAAAAAAACTATTTTATCAAACATTTTTATAAACACCTAGCTGCATCGCTAGTTGGTTCAGCTAAAATCATTTGCAATGATCCCACATTGAAGGAATCAAACCCCAATTGCACAAACAACCTGTCCCTAATAGGCTTCGTCCGGACACACTCCATGACCAAATGATAGACATCTTCGGGAATTCCGCAAACTTCGCAATTTGGCGAATTTACCCTCCTCATCAAATAGAAGAATTTATTCAATGGAACGTGTCCGGAACGAAGCCTATGTGCGCTGTGGATTTAGGTTATTAATTTATTTATGACCCTCAGGGACTATACATTATTATTACTAGTTCAAGGACCATATAGGTACATATTATACATCCTCATCTAACTTGACCCTATAGATCTCCTGGTCGATCTTAACCAGTGCCAGTTCGTTCAATATGCTAAAAACTTGTCACATATTTTTTAAAAGGACTTATTATTTATATTAAGTAGGTACTTACTATTATTGCTCTGTAATCTCATTTCGAAAAGGAATAAAATGGATAAGCTGCTGAAGTTCTTACGACATTTCTTCTCAGCAGAATCTTCCATTTTCCGAAGCGCTGGTAGACTCAGACTTGTAAAAGAGCCTACATGGCCTACTTGCAAAATACATTTTTCATTTTCATTTTCATGATAAGTATATTTTAAAACAACAATAAATCACTTCTCATGCCCCAAAAGTATGTCAGAATAAGCCTTAAATGGGCATCCAGAGGCAGAATAAATTGTGAGATTTAGTCTTTAGACTTTTTTTTTTTGGTTTTTGTATTCGGGTTCTATTGTATTTCTGTGTTTATAATTAATTGGTTTCTCGTTTAGTGTGCACGAGAAATTTGTTTAGATGACTGCAAAAGTTACTTTTCTGAATACTACTTGAATAAATTACTTTTTATCTTTTAAAGTTTAAATTATAAAAAACTCTGACATGGTCTTAAATGTACGATTTTTATACGATAAAAAACCTTGTGTACTGACTTAACTTAACGGTTTGTGGCATAAAAAAAAACTCATTTTTAAATCGTCCAAGAGCGCTTTAAAAGTTCCCTTTGGCGTTGGCTGGATGCAAGCTGTGTTTTAGTCAACAAGAAAAAATAAAAAAGTCGGTATGGCGCCAAATCTCTATTTTTTTTAAAGATTTTGTAATTTATATTCTCGCAATGGAAGTGAAAATTACAGTATTTTATTACCATTATTAGCTTTAGCCCCCAAAAAACTAATTAATAAGTTTAGTACCTTGTTTGCATCGCTAGTATGTATGTATGCAAATTCTTTATTGTACAAATAAAACATAAATGGCAATAAGAGATACAGTGTTATACAAAGGCGAACTTATCTTACTATTGCTTATCGCTAATCGCCATACTACACATATATGTTTTTTTTATCCATTTAGTTTTATTTAGGTGTCATCCGTACATGGATTATCCTCACTTTTATATAAAAAAGGTGTCTACTCTACACAATTGAGAAGGTATAAGTAGCTTGCATCCAACGTGTTTAAAATAAAACTTACGGTACGCGGGCTGTAACTTATGTCAACTTAATTTATTCACCACACCTTTTATTCCATACTAGCTGACCCGGCGAACTTCGTACCGCCTAATTATTGGAGGCATATTTGCTCACCGTTTAGACCTACCCTGGACTACGACAAACATTTTAAAACCAAAATCAGCTCAATCGGCCCAGCCGTTCTCGAGTTTTAATCAGACTAACGAACAACAATTCATTTTTATTTATATAGAAGATAGATAGAAGATAGATATCTCGTTTATTGCCGGTATATTCTCATCAGAGGTTTTTCCGAACCGGTGGTACCTTTTCTGGCATTGATAAAGCTCTTAGCTGCTTCCTGTAAGCCTAATCTGAATAAAGATACTTTGACTCCGACTTTGATTCCTCTAGATTCTGTGGCATCCTGAACGCGGAGAAGGTAGGCCTGGTGACGGCGATCGAGCGCGTGATGGAGCACGTGTACATGAGTGCGCTGGCGCACCCCAGCTCCGACGGGGACGAGGATGAGACCCGGTTTCCCATCGTGAAGAACCAACTCCTGCCAGGGCTCAGGTCATTCTGCAGCGCTTTGAAAGGTAAGGGCTTGTTCAAGATCATGCCCCCCCTGGGTTGTTTCTAGGTCGACCAACTAAGTATAATTTTTTACTCCATTGACGAGCCTGTCCTGACTGGACCTCGATTTTGTGTCCCTCCCTCCCTGATTCGAAGGTTAGATCCTATCTTTGTGTCCAGAGACGCATGTCTGAATGTGCCAACTCTTATAAATCGACGTATAACAATTTTTAAATTTACATAAGACATTTTCAATTGCACAGCAGAGTAAACTCCCCTTACAAGTACCAATCATTGGTACTAAGGTTTTCATATTCCTGCTGGACGAGAGGAAATTGAAGGTGTTGACTTCAAACCAACACTTGTAACATGTTGAACAGTCTGCGAAGACGTCTGCAACCAAGTCAACCTGTTCGAGGATGGGCACGCGCACATGGCGGCGGTCGCCGACCACGGCCAGCTCAAGGAGATGACCAAGAACCCGACCACCATCACTGCGCTGGAGGAGCGGGTCAACGAGTGGATCAAGAAGGTCATGGAGGTCAGTGGGGGTACAGCCCAGAACGAGAGGAACGAGAGGATGTGACTTTAAAAATTCATCATCATCAGTCTATTTCAGTCCACTGCGGGGCATACCTCTCTCTAGGCTTCTCCCATGGTGCGCCACTAAGCCCGAACTTCGGATTTTCACATCCAATCTCTGCCAATCACTTTGCACTGATCATCGCGATGTGATCCTATAAGAGTTCTTTTTTCTTTTCGAGTTAAAGAACCCTAAACATAAGGCTAGACACAAGATTACAGCCTTGGTTATAAGGTACAACAACCTCTGTCACAGATACTAAGCGAGAGCGAGCAGTTGCGACGCGAAGTGGATTCTAGCGGGCCCCAAGATGAACTGGAGTACTGGAAGAAACGAGGGGCCCAGTTCTCGCAACTCGTGTCCTACCTTCAGGTAACGTAGAAGAAAGGTCAAGGTATAAACCTATTGGCAAAAGAAGGGAAGTTTACAATCCTATCTGTAACTTCACAGTTATATTAATTAGAATGCTTTCAAAGAATATTCGCATTGCGTGCCGTTTTCCTGCCTTGCCCTCCAAACTTAACTTGATCTTATTTATTTTCTTAAAAGAAGAATAACCAGCATGAGGGTCATTTGATTGAAAATGATCACTATCACACACGGGATCCCGGGGCCCTAAGAGTCTTTAGGCCCCCTCCCCTGTGTGCGCTCTCACTTACCGTACGAAGCGCAGTAATAAGTAAACTTCACGCAGGTATTCTGTAAGAGTGTGTGCATCTATCATAACCAGTGTTGCGACTTCACTTTTGTAAAAGTCGTTAAAAATGGTCATGTATAATTGGTCCCAAATAACATCAAAACCAAATCAACGAAGGCCTACTGTCAGACCGGTAATGAAAACTATTTTCTTTTCCCACCAGGACAATGAGGTCCAACTGACCCTCACGTGCCTCCAACTGGCGAACTCTAAGGTGATAAAACTCTGGCGCGATACTGACCACAAGATCACCTTCTGTTACAATGAGGCCAAGGACAACGCGAAGTTCATCCAGGCAATGGAGAAGTGCTGCCACTCGCTGTATTTAGATGACCCTGTGAAGATCAAGGACTCCATACTGAGCCTGTTGCAGACAGTCAGGCTGATACACAGCGTATCCCAGTTCTACAACACGTCTGAGAGAATCTCGTCTTTAATGGTTAAGGTAGGAACTGTGCATGAAATGTTCACCTCTGGAAGAGCCGCGCAAAAGCAAATGTTTTCAAATAAACGGTCTGGCAGAACATTAAGTTCTGCGGATGCTAGGACCTTGTGCAAGGTCCGTCCGGATCGCTACCATCATCTTGCTCGCTAATCCCGCCGCTAAGTAGCAGTGCTTGCACTTTTGTGTTCCGGCGTAGAGAGCAAGACAGCCGGTGTAATTACTGGCACAAGAGGTATTCCATCTTAGCCCTCTGGGTTGGCAACGCATCTGCAATCTTCTTGGTGTTGCAGGTGTCTATAGGCGGTGGTGATCACTTACCATTAGATGACCCACTTGCTTGTTTTCCTTCCTATGTTGTATAAAAAAAAGTTCTTTTTTCATAACTCAAAACCAATCAAAAGCAACACTTAACTATATTTACTTGTTTCAGACCGAAAATAAAACTTAATGATCTGAGCAACTCAGTACTCGTTCTAAAAACATTATTTTAGCGATTTTATAACCTCAAGCTACTGAAATTGCCTGTTATTATTATTATCAATTCGCAGATCACAAATCAAATGATAGAGACGTGCAAGCAGTACATAACGTGCCGCTTCAAGGAGACAATCTGGTCCCAAGATCGGGTGTTAGTCCGTGACAAGCTCATCCACTGCCTGAACCTCAACAAGACTTACAGAGAAACCTACCTTTTCGTCAAAAACCAACCATTCTTACCTAACACGGAGCAATTCAGCTTCTCAGAGAACTATGTCTTTGGTAAATTTGACACGTTCTGTAAGAGGGTGAACAAGATCATATCGATGTTTGACTTGATGGATGATTACAACCATTTGTTTGCGAAGAGGATGGAGGGGCTATTGCTTGGTGAAGGTGAGTCCCAGGTACTGATCTTGTACAAAACCTAAAGGTGATCACAGAAACCCGTTAACGGAAATTGCGTAGAAGCTAAAACTGGAGTGATTCAACGTAACGAAAATGTTTATGTGTGATAATTATCAATATCAGAAAGAGTAACTTTTTTATCTTGATGATAACAGATTGTGGCAAACTTTGTTTTGACTTAAGTACTGTATGAAAGGCATAATAATATGGTCATCTCCACAGATTATCGGTACCATTTACATTAAGTATTAACTGGTAAGCTGTAGAACTCGGGTTCAGTCATTGTTACCTGTCGTTTATGATTTGGATTCCTTGACGGTTAGGCTTAATAGCCATGTCTTTGGTGTGTGCTCTATCTTGAGCCTAATCGACACTTTGCCTTAGGTCAATAGCTATTCTATTTTTTACAGATTTAGAAGAAGCAGTCCACGCCTTCGAAGAAGCCAAGAAGGCAGTAACCAGTTGTCAGTATGATTACTTGGACTACAGGAACAATGATTTCGACAAGGATTACCAGGCGTTCGAGGAGAAGACCAACGCTCTCAGGGAGTCCATAGGGAACACAATAGAAGAGAATTTCTCTAGTGTGTGGGAAACACCGCAGGGAATCAAGTTTCTGACTAGGTTTGAGAAGGTAAGACTTTGTACGTTCACTGGTATAGGTAATGCCTGCAGTTAACGCGCTTGAGCTCACGTCGCATAATGTTGACTGTATTTTTTTTTTATAATTTATAGTTTAAAAATATTATTAGTTACAACTTATAAGTGGAAAAGATCCCTAAACATTTAATATTGCTGTAGCTTATGTGTCGCTTATGCTATGATGTTTTGGGTTGGTACAATAGAATTCATGTACGCTCATTCCTCATGTGCGTTCGCTACAGCGACAAATTTGACACTGACAACCAGTACGGGCTTATTTTTTAAGCCCTGCCTACTAGGGCCTACTTTCATTTAACCGCAGGCCGCAGTTACTCTTCCTGACTTGTTATATTTCGTAGCAGCAAACGTAAAACTTCAGAAAACCCCAAATTGAAGAGAAGAAAAAAAAATTAGAAGTCGTTGTAAATTCGTATTTAGTTACACTATACTAACGGTTTAAAGGTTAAAGATCTTATCAAGATTTAAGATTCTTGTTGGACTGAAATAGTCGATGTCACAGATCAGCCATTCATGTCATTGGCTGTTGTATATATAAATAAATATATGCAAAGAAGTTTCAGATTCTATCACCATAATGGAAATCGATCGGAACATTCGATGTATATGCCATCTCTTTCAATGTATTGGTCCATGCATAGAAGGTAGAATGAGATATCAGCATTGATTTCTATAACTTCTAGTTGTTCTTTAATGTAAGGTGCAGTTTACTTCTTCGATGTCGTAGTATCCTGGTACCACTAGGTATATATTGCACGACTATTTTTTTAAAATAACAGGTAGGTAAATAATAATTTTTAATACGGTTGCTCAAAAAGTGATACTTTTTACCCGACTACGGCAACGCCAAAAGGAAGGGTTATGTTTTTAGCAGCCTATGTATGTATGTTTGTTCTTTTTTAGTTGTTTATCGTGCGAATAGTTGGTTTTTTCTCACTAGTGCTTTTCATTTCATTTTTTTTTAATTTTCCTTAACAATGTTTAAATTGCACTCTGATTGTTTACCAGATACACGTCAATGTAAAAGATATAGATTAAGGGCAAACAGTAGGGAATGCAAACCCGGTTATTTTCTCTAAGAAAAAACTGGTTTTAACCGGTTATTCCTTGGAGAAAATCAGACTCTTATGACATTCAATCATATCTAGCTAGGACTAGACTTCTGTTTGCCATAGCCCCCTGGTATTCCGAGGCCGTTAGCCTTGCAGTTCTAGTTGCATTTCGGTGCTCGTTTTCATGTGGTCTAGACGCTCCTGTTTTATGATATCTTAGTCAATACCGGCCACCTCCCGTGTACCAAGAAACTTTTGGCACAATCAACAAAGTTTATTTATGTATAGTCGACCAAGAAATTGCTTGGCCGCTTTTCGATCGCATTACAAAGGGATATGGTTTAAAAGTGGTCAAGCAATTACTTGGTCGCCTTCACGAAAGCAAAGGCTACGAAAAAATGCTGTCCAGATCAGTTCTAAGTAATTATAAGTCCATTCCCCGAAAGTTCATTCAGTTAGGCGACAAGGGGGACTAAGGCGATGACGTCAGTGCTAGCGCCGTGGGTGCCAAGGGTCCTAGTTAGCTATAAAGCTAGATTTTACCGAGATTTTACCCTATTTAAAATCCCCTGGGTCTACGTAATTTATTCCATTCAAAAGTTTATTTTACGGCAACGCGATATACGATTGATATTACGATATTACCATATACCCAAAACACACTGTTAAATCAAAATATCCCTCGGTACACGGGAGATGGGCAGCATTGGAATAGGATATCATAAAATGAGAGCGTAGACTAAATGAAAATTACTTTCGCTTTTAAAGTGCAACTGCAAGGGTAACGGCCTCGAAATACCAGGGCGCTACGGCATAAAGATTTTCAACTATTCTATCTAGACAGCTAGATATAACTATGTATAGCTAGACGTTATATACTCGTAGAAGAGTTTATGTTGGTACGTTGCCACGGCATGCCAGTTTCAATTCGTCTCTCCATTATGTATTTATTTCTAATAAACCTTGGGTCTACTGATTGATCTACATACGTATAGTTGATTTTAGTTTAGAAATTCAATAAAAAAAAGAAGCAGTGATCGGAAACATTATTTAATAACAAACATTGCGTTAATCCAAAGTTGTCCATCGACTAATTTAAAAATCTCCCTTAGTGCTCAAACAGCGACAGTTGACACGATATTTTTCAGTTTGTCGTATAATAGCATTATGCTACAATTAAAACGCACCGTTTCTTAGAAACTTCAGCTTCATATATGTAATAATCAGGAGATTCCTCACTCTGCAGCCATTCTAGTAATATTCAGTTCTTTAAGAACATAGAATCAATAGGTAACATTAACATTGCAGGAGTTGCGGTGCCATCAGCCTTAGAAGTAGCTTTAATCTACACACATGTCATAAGTGCTCAATAACGCGTTCAAAAAGAAGTTATAAGAATTTTCTTGTCTGTGGTAGTAGGTAAATCTGTTCTTTATTGGTCATCACATTACCGATATCTCTGACGTTATGAATTTAAAGGTACAGCTGTCAAAATTCAAGTGGGTCTCTATTCTAGTATCCATAGGTATTGAAACAATTATCGATACGAAACGTCAACTCAGTATGTTTTTTTTTAAATTTAAACACATGACATTTGACCTCGAGTGACATGACAATAGGGACTTCATTCGTTTGTCTATGATTTAAAAAACGTTCGTCTTGACGGATGGATCGAATCGCCGCCATATACGGTGGTCATTCGTTTGTTGGTTTTTTGCTGTTAAGGTTTTTTTGCAGTTATGATATGTGTGTAGATTAAGTAATGTATGCAACTGTAAATAATTAGGTCTTAAAACACATGTGTGATCCTATTATGAAACTCACTGACGCTCGTTTCATAAAACCACACTAGTGTTTTAAAACCCCTCATTATGCAACAGTTGCATAAAATACTATTATACTTGCCCCCCCCCCCCCCCTAGGCCAGAAGCTGGGTACGCCCATGGTTCAGCGACTTCTGGGGTTGACTGTACGACTGGCTGATAACAGCCGTCGATCGCACGCTAGTCAGACAGACCTCGTGCTGTGCCTCGTGTTTCAGCCTGGAATTACCAGTGAGGCATAACGCAAAAGAGGTTAATGAAAAATGGAGTAGTAAATGAGATCTCACAGGACGACAGTTTAGGCTACTGAGACATGACTGAAGCCACTGATGTATCTCTTGCATACTCTTATGAAGTATGAGGTAGACGACAAACAAGGACCCAATTATGGTTAAGAGGAGTGTGAACCCAGCCCCAAAAAGCGCTCCCCATACAAACGGCGATAACGTTTTCCACCCTCTAAACCTTAATCTATGGAAATGATTTTTTGGTATGTTGTCATGATGCCCTAGAGGTTTGTATGTTTTGATTTTTTTTATATTCTTCATAGATTGGACAATATTTGCATTTTAGAAGTTTCATACAAAACAAAAAAGCGTCAAGATTTTTGAAACTATTAAGAATATTTAAAAAATCAAAACATACAAACCTAGTTCTAGGGCATAATGACAACATATAAAAAAATCATGGCTATAGCTTAAGGTTTCGAGGGTGGAAAACAAACAAACAAAAATTAGGTTTTTTATTATGCAACAATGTTGGTTAAGACAGTATCAGGTCCTTTCATCGTATAATAATATTAATAATCGTAAATGTGTAAAAAACGAAATCAGTGTATGCGTGTCTGGCAGTTGGCAGGTTTAGTCGGTGATCTACGTAGATTAAAAAAACTTTTTCATCCCTTGATACTAAATCTAACATTTCATTCCGGCTACATGATGCCTTAAGCACAAAGCCTTAAGACATATTTAGAAATGAAAAAGTTAGTGTAACTCACGATACCGCGGGTAGCCTTTGGTTTAGTGAGGGTTGACCAGCAGGCCGAGTACGTTTGAGCGCTTAAGACTAGGGCAGCAGATTCTAAGAGCGGCAGGGGACGGGGACCGACTTTTTTATTAAAGGTCGGTCGTGAACCACAGAGAAAATCGAACATTGACCTTTGCATCTACAATCAGTGGTCTACAACATTTTTATATTGTGTTCAATGAATTATGGCAAGCATAATATATGTATATTAACCAAATAAAATGCAGTATTTTTCTATATTATTGTAGAAATATTAACTTATATAATAAAAAATTCTAAATAATACCAATTACATTTTAAAAAGGCATTTTACTTGTTACCATTGCATTTTATTGTTCTCATTGCCATTATAACTAATTAAGGTACCAATAACATCATGGGACCAATAACATTGCAAGCAAAATAACACGTGCCTAAGATCCCGCCCGTAAATTCTCGTACGTAAGGCTTACAATCTCTGCCGCCGGCGATCAAGGTGAAAGGCGAGCGTGAAGGCAGCATGGTTACGGCCAGGTGAACTGTACTCGTGGTACATGTACGTGCATCTAGCCGTAACCGTACTCGCTAGCGACGCGTAAACTATTTGTATGGAGAATTGTGCAGCGTCTCTAGCGCTCACTTAGAGAACTAAAAATCGCTAGTATGAGTCCTACGGTAAATTACCTATCGTAATAAAAGCGCTAGTAACTAAAGTATTGTAGCTGTTGCCGTAGAATATTGGTACCATGAATCACAAATTTGAAAAATACCGTATCGACTGTGGTTAACTCTTTCACTGACAAATGAGAGCGTATTTAACCGCTATCGAAGTAGTAACGTAATACGAATTTTCGATAGAAACTTATATGGTAATGGTATAGGTTTTTAAATTACAAGGGTTTATGTTTCAGGTGAGCCAAAAGATCCAAATAACGAAGCTAAGCGAAAAGTACGACCGCGTGCTGCGCTACTGTGAGAAAGAAGTCGACAAAATCACGAAGATGTTTAAAAAGCAGAAGGACGATCCGCCATTGCCCAGGAATTACTCACCGGTTGCCGGTCAGTTTAGTACTACATCCATCTATGTCTGGCTTAGACAATTTAGCCACTGGATCTCGCAAGGCACGCATTCCCCTCTGCCAATGCATATGACCTAAAACCGTGAGTTAAATCATAACGGTTTATAAAAACCAGTTCGCCGCGATATCGTGTGTCATTTTGCTTTAGTCCGTATCGCGAAAGCGATCTCTGCAAAAATGGTTAATCGTGCTGTATTTACCTTCAAACGACTATCAAAAACTTCAAATTTCACTAAAGACGGATTTTTTTATCACACGTAAATAATTTTCTTCACAATTAATTTATTATTTACAACACCAAAAACATTTTAAATGAATAAGCTTTTTGACAGACATAACGTAAACATTTCAAAATTTGACATCATGGCATTCGTGGCTGTGTTGCCGACAGCATTGTTGTGATTTTATTCGGATATCTCATCTGGAGACTTCCGATACTGTTTGCAGTTTTCGGATTTTTTCTTTTGAGGTAAGGAACTCTGAAAATATAGTAACACTCGAATTCCGGGACTATAAAGTGTAATTCCTGGGCACGGGACAAGACACGTAATTCCAGGACAATCCCGAATTTCCCAGCCATCTGGCAACACTAGACCCGTCTCCCCCCGCTAAAATTGGCAGAAAAAATTGTTAGGTGAAAGTTAGGTGATAATACGGCTTGGCATCTCAATGTTAAATACTCAAAGATGTCTGGTTAGTTCACCACCCAAGTACGTAGCCAGGAAATTGTTAAAGGGGAAGAGGGGGGCACGTGAATACAATACGTGACGTGAGCATTCTTGCTAATCAGCTATGACTGTCTCGGAATTTGCGGCCAGTACCGTAATCGAAGCTGTAAACCCTCATAGAAACAATTAGCAAAGTATCAAAACGTCAAATGCGTCCCGCATGTCCCGCGTTGGTGTAATTATACATACGTCCTACTTTTATTTCTACCCAGCCGTTCGTATGCCCTAGATTCTTCGATTTTATAAAAGTTGGCCGCCTTACCAGGCTGTTTGCAAGCTAGATTCCTTTATCTTTCCGAGAGGATAAACTCAATTATAATCATTAACCGCGTCTTCTATTACACGAACAATGTGACTGAATACATTTGTATACAAAATACACGCAATTATTACAATGAAATACTATTTATATTCAGTGTCACTACACAAAATCTTATATCACCAGCTCGGCTGACATTATTGAACTCACTAGGAAATGTTGCAAATTATTTCGTAGGTTGTTTATACATACGCCTCATGTTTATGAAATAGATTGTGGTCAAGTCGTTTTTCTGCATTTGTCTTATCAGGAAATCATGACACATTGAAGGTGAGATTTGCATTTCTATGAGTGTGTCGGTAGTTGCAATGTTATCTTCAATGCACTGTGGCGATGTGTGCGCCGTGGACTCTGGATCAGTTATGTCTTCCTGGTGGATAAACACGCTACGTGCATGTATTTGACACGGTAGTTAGAAAATACGTTTTGCTTTGCACACACGCAATTTGCACAAACGTATTTGTACCTATAGAATAGAATCTGCATAGCTTTCTGCCTGTCCCTTCGTCTGGAGTTTTGTTGATCATAGATATTGATAGTCTTAAGTTACCTATGTTACCCAGGCATATTTAGTTTCAGAATATAAATGTCGTTTGGTGCACGCAAGTGCGGAATTTTCAATTAACCTTAACGGCTGAGGGTCAACCACACATTAGGTCAACACCTCAGAACATAAAATAAAGGTCTACACTGTTAAGATAGTTAAGATTCATGGAATGTGTATTTTTTTCCACACTGCCACCAATAAAATAGTTTCGGACGGCCAGCGACAATATCGCGTTTGTCTGACTATAATATCGCAGCCGTATCGCTCGAGAAAGTCGTGAGTAATCGCCCAGATTTCGCAGTACACGAGGAAATTTGTGTTTTCCAACTGTTACCGTGCCGTGGGCACACGTCACCGAGCCATTATACCAGGAACTAATAACTGGTGCGAAGCTGATGGCGCACACATTCACACTGCGTTGCACAGCTGCTGCGCAACATGTATGAAACACTCATAGAAATGCATTTATTGAAGAGGGATAGCCAATGGGATGACGGCTTGATGACGAATAGCAGTTCACACTCACACTGCAGAACATGAGTATTGACACAGTTAGTCGGTATAGTCTATGTGTGGTTGTTGATCAAAATTCACGTCGTTTATTATAAGCCAGACATACAATACATCTCAGTATTCTGTGACGTGAAGTATGTCGCTGATTCCTGTGGATGGCGGTTCTTACTTACACTTGCTCGTTTTTGCATTTACATAAGTTAGAGCTTAATGATAAGTTACTGAGTAGGTGATACACGGTAATCTACGCTACAGTCTCCTTGGTGTTGCACTTGGTGGATCTCCTGGGTGGATCACTTACCAATCTTACCATCAGGTAACGCAGTTGTACCTTTGCCTTTCGATTAAAAAAAAGGTATTCCGTCACGCTTCGCAGGCCGTATAAAGTGGTGCCGCTGCCTGCTGCACAATATGACGGAGACGGTGGAGAGCGTGTCCGCGCATCCGGTGCTGCGCGCGCTACCGGCCGCCGCCGACGTGATGCGCAAATACGGGAGCACCAGGACTCTCATCACCGGCTACGACCAGTCCATGCGCGCCGTCTGGATGAACCAGAACGTAAATATGCACTCCTGGTCCTAAAACGACCGGCCAAGTTTCGTTTTTTCACGCCACTGCTCGAAAATGTGGCGAAAGATGGTCTGTGATGAGGCCCCAAAACCATGAATAGTAGTTGTAAGTTGAATGAGCAGGCCTTCTATGAATTTAAACAGGACAACAAAAACATTGTTGGCCTGATTAAAGAGCAAACCGCCCAAACACATCAGCACGCTGATCACTGATTCGACCAATCAGAACACGACTTGTGCTGCATACGACATAAAATCGACCAATCAGAACACTGGGTCTTTTCTGGTACCCCATATTTATTCTCATTAAAAAAATAAAGTTCTTTTTAGTTCCACTTCTTCAGAAATAAATGGCAAAGATATTCAAACAATAAGCGATTCTGGGTGTTTTTAAGCACTTCGAAGCGCTTTGCTAAATTAAAAAATAAAACGCCTTTGAATGACTGGCCACTAAGAACGGAATCGTTAAAAAAAGTAAAAATAGGCGGGAGAGTGAAAATATTAATATCACGTTTAATTAAAATTAGATTTATTATAAGAATTGATTTTTATTTCCTCGCAGTAGTCGTGAAAAGCACCATGTTATGTCTCGGCCAAAAGTGCAATAGATGGACTCGTTTCTTCGAGAGCCTCACCTACGGCTCGGCCCTCGAACTCACTCGTCCATCTATTGCTCACTTTCCAGCCTCTACAACAATGTACTAATCTCTATATGGACGTCTTATGACTTTATGAGACTAGTTTGACAGAGACATAAGTTAGCCCAGGCTTAGGTTATGTTAGAGACAGTGGTATGTATTTCGTCGCGTCTCTACGCCTGTAGCGGTAGCGACGTTAGCTGCATTAGTGAGGGGACAAAGTGCGTCTATCCTAAAGTCTGAAGAACGAAATCTTGTCGATGTCAAGAACTAAAACGTTCTAGGTACGGTCAGCCTCTGAAGTAGTGAAACAGTTAGTATTGTATTACCTTGTCGCTGTCAGTAGTGTGACAATTTCGAGCAACTCTCATTTCATACGTCAGCTTGCGTTTAGCTACTTCTCTTAACAGTTACGATGGCTGGGATGGAAATAAAGCAGCATCTTATTTTTAATAATAATTCTACAAAAACTACATGCCAATGCTTGGCACTTTGGATACCAAGAAAAGGGTTGTTTTCCCTACAAGTCACAAAATACAAACTAAGGTGTACCCCTTTTATTAGCGCCCAAAATACTAATATTTGGGAATCTAGTTTTTGGAGAATAAACACCACTAACTAAAATAAGAAAGCCTAAAATGAAGGAAAACATGTCAGAATTGTAAAATCCGTTGCTAAAACTGTATAGACGATTGCTAAAATAAAAAACAGGTACCAGGTCAACATAGCGTTCAGAGAGCTAATCATAATCTTATTCGCTTCGTGTGAAGCGGGCATTACAATTTGCGTAGTTTATTTATTTATTCAGTTTAAAATCAGAAGCTTACGCTTCATTTACATATTTGAGCGTGCAGACGAATAACGAGGCATGTTCATCGTTCCCGTAAAAACGATGTGTGCATCTCCTTCACTCCCACGAATATTTCTACCATTACCCGATTCTGTAAATCCACTTTTTAAATCCCAAAAGCAAAACACAGCTCAGAGGCGTTTTAACTAATTGATAGATTCGGGTGTTACTTTGTGAAGGTCCATATCAACAATAAGAAACAAATTACCTTACATTTGCGAAACTAGAACGTTTCAATTATTGATAAACTGCTCAAATTGTTCAAAATATCCCACTGTTTTAGATGTAATAAACAAATAATTGCGAGAAATTTTAAATGTATCCGTGAAACAAAGCTATTTATCTTAGTCGTTTTCTTTCCACACAGCTATGGGACGTCGACGATTGCCTAAACAACACGCTGTTAAAGATTGACGACTCTGGCCGCATCAGTGTCAATCTCGACCACACCGTCAGACTACTGATCAGAGAGTCTGATTGCCTGGTCAAAATGGACGTGGAGCTGCCCATCGTCTGCCATTCTTTGTACGCTAAGAAGAATTATTTCACGCTGGTCAATGACTCTTTGGTGGTAAGTCATTATTCAGATGAAGAAAAAAACTGCGAATATTACTAAATGATTGTTTGCGGTTTACTAGCGCATCATAATCTTCCCTCACCACCACAGGAGAGTAGAGTGATTCCTAAAAAGCAACAGAGACGAGCTCGTCGTGGACAGAGCACTCGAAAGGTTTGATGGCGTCTTATGTGAATGGCCCTGGTGGTGTGGTTTCCCTTAGAACTAAATACTTGCATTAGCCTCCATCGATCACGAACTGGACACTAAGTACTAAGACTAACCCATATTATTTCACTTTCCCAGTTTCTCTTGGAGGACTACCTGCGGACCGTGCGTCGTGTAAAACTAGAAGTACGCCCTCTTTTTCTACCTCAAGTGGTCCGTCTATCTTCCCTCCTGCTCCCCGGCCTCCGCTCCGTGACCTGGACGAGCGAAGACTGGGAAGAGTTCATTGACCGCGCCAACGCAGCCATCAAAAGCTTTGATGTCCTGGTCACCAGAGTCCACGATATCTATACTAATAGGATTATTTACGTTCTGTCTGGTATGCAAGAAGTTTCGTTGATCAGTTTACCAGGTGAGCCTAATTCTAACAGCTGTTACAAGTTACATAACTCAAGATTCTTATGTCCTGTCTGCTCCAAGGTTAACAGGACAAGACCCGCTTGCCCTTGTTAATATGACAAATTCGAGCAACTCTCATTTCATACATTAGTACGACAAGGTTCTTAAGTGTTTAGCTACTTCTTAGGCTGACTGTACAAGTGGCTGCGCGAGTCGCAGTATGTGGTTTTGTGCGTGTCTTTCCAAATAGACCATTTACCGGCAACGCACTTAGCGAAGATAATACAAGAAGCTCACAGAATTCATTTTAACCTCACATTTATTATTTAAATTTTAGAAACTGGCGTAGTTCCGCTAATAAGTACAGTGCAAGCACTTGTAAACATCTGCATTGGGCCGCCGTAAGTGCCTACGATTTAATTTTAATAAGGGCGAAAACTTAGTTGGCGCACTTTTTGTTCCCAGAAGACACACCCTGGTCTGTGGATGAGTTCATTGAACACGTCGAGTCAGGCTGCCGGTGAGTCCCGTCGTTCATAATAGTATTTTATGCAACTGTTGCATAATGAGGGGTCTTAAAACACGAGGGTGGATCACACGAGACCTAATTACGTACAGTTGCATACATTACTTTATCTACACACATATCATAAGTACTCTATGATGGGTTCAGAAGCTATAGGGTAATGACCTGCATTGCTACTAGCTACTAGTGCTAGGTACCTATTTAATATCTATAGACTGTACACAGTAAAATGATGTAAAAAAAATGAATTTGAACAAATATAGAAACAAATTAGAAAAATTCTCATAATAATATTGGTTGTTATTATGCTAGTCATTGCCTACGGTTTCTGAACGCATTATAGAGCATTTATGATATATGTGTAGGTAATAGTATTTTATGCAACTGCTATATAATGAGAGGCCTTAAAACACGAGTGTGGTTTTATGAAACGAGCGTCAGCGAGTTTCATAATAGGATCACACGAGTGTTTTAAGGCCTAATTATATACAGTTGCATACATTACTTTATCTACACACATATCATAACTGCAAAAAACCTTAACAGCAAAAAACCAAAAACGAATGACAACTAATGGCGGCCATGTAAATTAAAAAGGTACTCTGCGTACTCTGTGATTCGATCTATCCATCAAGACGAACGTTTTTTTTTAAAACCATAGACGAAGGAATGAAGTCCCTATTGTCATATCAATCGAGATCAAAGATCGTGCGTTTAAATTAAAAAAACATACTGAGTTGACGTTTCGTATCGATAACTGTTTTAATATCTGTGGATACTAGAATAGAGACCAACTTGAATTTTGACAGCTGTTCCAAATTTAAATTCATAACGTCACGAGCAGTCACGAGATATCGGTAGTGTGATGACCAATAAAGAACAGATTTACCTACTACCACAGACAAGAAAATTCTTATAATAACATTGGTTGTAATAATGCTGGTCATTTCCTAGGGTTTTTGAACGCGTTATTTAGCCTTTATGATATGTGTGTAGATAAATTAATACTACGAGTATCACAACTTTATAACAATCTATTTGGGATTTGTTCAAAAACTTATAAACTTGTGAAATAAGGTGGTTGACTTCGAAAAACTTAACTTTTTTTATACAGTATAGGAAGGAAGAACTAGGAAGTGGGTCACATGATGGTAAGTGATCACCACCGCCTATAAACACGTACCCACAACACCAAGAACGCATCTGTGGCGTTGCCAACCAAGAGGGCTAAGATGGAATACCTCTTGAGCCAGTAACTTCACCGGTTGTCTTGTCTTGCTCTCCATGCCGGAACACAACAGTGCAAACACTGCTTGCTGCTTAGCGGCTGGATTAGCGAGCAAGATGGTAGTAGCGATCTGGGCGGATCTTGCACAAGGTCCCCCGCAACTTCTTAAGTAATTTTTTTTTTATATTTTATCGTGCCGTATTTTTGCTGCTAACTTAAAGTTCAGTTTTGAGGGTTTAAAACGGCGTTCCCAAACTACCAAGACACAAAACTCATACCAGGGCCACATAAAAAAAGACGCGTATTCCACAGCAACGCGTGCGTAGAGCTGAACCGCAAGAGCTTGATGGTTGAGGAGGCGGTGGAAGAGGTACTAGACCTCATCAAGAAAGCTGCCCAGCAGATCAAGCCTACCGAGATCAACCCTGACTTCGAGTTCCTCATAGCTGATGGTAAGATGCAGTTAAAAGGACCTACAGAGCTACCAATCTCACTGCACGCGGCTCCATTAAAATTAGTACTAGAACTACCATAATTAATAATTCAAGAAATAGTTTTTCTTCTTTTAAAAAAGTCTTTAAACGCTAGCAGGTTTTTTTTTTGTCAACAAGCCAATCGTATTAGGTTGGTACGTATCGTCCGCGTGCATATTCATATGATCGCTACGAAAATCGTAGCGGTTGGTGCTACGCCGCGCTGTAGCGCGCGTGCTACGATTTGCTACGACTACGTTACGTTCATATTTAAAATATTACATACTTTTCATATGGCATTCAGTGTACCTGTATAATTCCTGTGTGGGAATGATACTCGTGATCCTCCGTACCCTCTTCCAGATGAGGCCCAAGGAGGCAGCGGTCAAGCGTCCACGCTGAACGAGTCTACGTCCAGCGGGCAGCAGGACTGGTCGGCGGTGTGGGAATGCTTCGAGAGCCCACACCGGCTGCTGTCCATGCCAGCCGGCGGGCTCTCTAAGAGCATGCAGGTGGGCTATCCCCAGCAGTAAGCGTATACCTGATGTCGATTAACAAATACATAGACTGCTAAAAACATAACCCTTCCTTTTGGCTTTGCCGTAGTCGCGTAAAAATAGGAAGGCTCGCTAATCCAGCTACTAAGCAGCAATGCTTGCACTGTTGTTCAGGTGTGGAGAGCAAGATAGCCAGTGAAATTACTGGCATAAGAGGCATTCCATCTTAGCCCTCTACATTGGCAATCTCCTTGGTGTTGCGGATGTCCATGGGCGGTGGTGAAATAAATAAAAACCCTGATGGTAAGATCACCGTTGGACCGCCATTGACCGTCGATCCGTTTTTAACCGACTTAAAAAAAAGTTAAAAAAGTTAAAAGTGAGCGGCGCGAAGTCGTTGCACACACGCGACGATAACGGCGCGCACCCGCTGCGTGTTTGCTGAGAGTTTCTCGCAACAACGACGAGATTGAGGCTAGGGGTTCCACTCCGCACTGTAGGTACGCTCAACCGGCTTGCCTGTGGCATAGGCAAATCGCAGTAGGCTGTCGGCTTGCCGCGCGCCCGCTCGCTCGCCCCCGCTGTGTCAGTGTAATTGAAAACGAATGCCGCGCAACCCTAGCGTGTCGTCCGGAGTAGCGGTTCCTTTTGACTCCTGCCGCCTGGCGCATGGTGTATGAAGTAATACGAACTTATTGAGCGTGTTAATAAAGTTGTAATTCGTTTAATCGCGGTTGTAAAAGAGAAGTTTCTGTACTATTATTTATTCTGTGCTCGAAGCTGGGGGAGCGCCCTGTCTTACTTTAGCACGCTGGCTCGAGTGAGCGAGACAGGGCGATGCCTTAACATCAAGTCCGACGGTGCTGCGCGATCGCTGCGAACTCACGACGTACCCGCTTCGCTTTCGTCTCGTGTTGAACTCGCTCGCCAATCGCCAGTGTGATAACTTGAATGAACAGCACCTGAATAAATTAGATCGTCTTCTCAATCATTTTATCCGTTTCATTTTCTGTCTTCGTAAATTTGATAACGTCTCATCTTTCCGCTCCGAGCTTAAGTGGCTTCCTATTCGTCAGCGACGTAACCTTAGACTGCTTTCCTCTCTCTACTCTATTTTAAACGAGCCACGGTCACCTAACTACCTTAAATGTCACTTCCGCTTTCACGGCTCTCAAGGCCCTCACATTCGTCAGCTTCGCTCTGCTGACAATCTCAAACTTACTGTCCTACCTCACCGTACTCGCTTCGTCTCTAACTCTTATGTTCTTCAGGTTACTCGTCTTTGGAATGCTCTTCCCCTCAGCACTAAACAAGCCCCTAACAAACTTTCTTTCAAAAAGTTAATTCGTCTGCATCTCACTAAGCAGAACTCCTGTTAGCTTTATTCTGGACAGATTGTATGTATGTTTATTTATGTAGTTTATGTATAGTATATATATTAATATGTGTATATCTTTATATCTATGTATTGTATTATATGTTTTGTATGTAAGTAGTAGCGTTTTGTCATTGTGTTTCTATTACTCGTTCTCTATCTGCACCGCCCACAACCTTTCTGTTTATGCTCAAAGGTTGACTGGCAGAGAATGCCTTAAGGCATTAAGTCCGCCTTTTGTACATTTTGTATTTTTTGTGCAATAAAGTTTAAATAAATAAAATAAAATAAAATAAGTCTCTTACCCTTTTTTCGGTCTCGTAGGAGATGGTGAAGAACGCAGTGAACGAGATGCGCCGCTACTACAGCCGGAAAGTGGTAGACGTGCTGATCAAGGTCACGCGCCGCTCTCTAGACCTCATCATAAGGCAGTTCTCGGAGGCTGACGCAGCCAACGACGAAGGTAGGGCCAGCCCCGGCTTCAGACGGCTACAATTAACATGTCATTATTATTTTCCTAACGTTTTTCTGCTACTTAATTCGGGTGTGCTTTCACCATGATCCCAGATTTTGCAGGTCAGGTACATTAGAACTACTGCCATCTGACCTCCGAAACTGTGTCACAGGGTAACCAGACCGATAGGATCATGGTTACACGTTAATTTACGCGAACGTGCAGGTTTCCTCACGATGTTTTCCCTCGCCGTGAGTGCATTGGTTACTAGGCTTAGATAAGGTACATGGCGACCGATGGGGATCGAGCTCTGTATCTCACGATCGAGATTCCATCCCCAGGCACTCGGGGGTATAATTAGGATTGATGTACTTAAAACCTTCCGCAAAAAAAAACTAAATTACAGTATATACCGCATCGAAATCCGTTGCATGGCTTTAAAGGAGTAATGGTCTATCCAAGTGGAAGTCTTTAGTCTGATCGTAACAGTTACAAAGAATACTAATAGTTACGTAAGCCCTACCCTACCGCCTACCCTTACCTTTACGTACCGTTACGTACATACGTTATATAAAGCTTATGTACGTTTCACCGTTGTGGCAGCGGTGTAATGGCCGCCTCTGACTGTACCGTCAGTGAACATCAAATACTCCGAGCGGGCAAGGTGAACACGCCCGAACGTATTTGACAATAGAATCGTGTTCAGTTGTACCACTGTACCAAATAAAAAATTGTCTATGTTATATTGAATCAAGTATCAAGTTAAAATACACGCTAGCTCCATCTCTGAAGTATGTTTGAACCTTCATTGAAATTTCAACTTTCATCTCTTGAAGCTGATGCTCTGGTGTGTAGCGCGTGTATCCTTTTAAAAGTTGCCCCATGCAGCCGACAGATGTCTATTTTCAGATACTCTTCCAATTCATGTAGCCCTAGTACACGCTAGGTAATTTTCGGTATACGTCCTATGCAGATTTTCCCCGTTCGTAGGAATAAAAGAATAAATTTAAATAAATAGTGGATTTTATACGCGGGGAGGAGCTAAAACGAGGCATACGAAATAGTTGGAGTTTATTGGCTGCTTACGGATCCGATATTCAAGTCAATAACAGATCATTTTAACCTACCAACAGCTTATCTTCATCTACTAATGGCGACCACGCGGTTTGAGTCGAACCGTTTCACACATTTTTTTTAGGAAATCCATGGAAAATTTGTAATTTAGTTAAAAGTGTTACAGCTGGTTGTTGACACAATCCGCTGTTTGAAATGTTTGAATACTTGTACTGTGCGCGGCAGTTAAATAAGTACCAAGCTTGCTTGAGTTTTATATTTTGCTAAGCAATTTATCTGCTAACAAAAACAACAAAAATAGTATAAATCTAGCTTTATTTCAAATTTAAAGTTAACTTGTCTAGAATACATAGATATTAGTTTTTCTTCTGGCATAAACATTGGTATTTGAGACGAGACGACCATACAAAATTGGCGTATTTAAAAGTAAAAACAACTACAAAGCGCTTGCAAATGATCGTGCGCATCTTTTCCAACTTTTAATATTTAGTTTACATCTCTAAATCTCTTTTGGTGTGGGTAGGCAAAAAACACGATTAATGTGGCGATGGATATGTGCAAACCAGAATAACACCTGGAAGTCATGCTTCCCTGGTGGTTGCTCTTGCAACGTACCTCCTTGCCACGTGTCGTGTCGCGCTTTCGTGACCGATATTTAACCGTGGCCGATTGACCCTATTTGCTCAAGAATAACGCAGCTTAACTAATATTTTGCATTCTCGTAAAAGCGTTCAGTCACCTCAAGACCGGGAATTGGGATGTTGACAAAAAAATAATAATTAGTCCATCTTTTAGAACGCCAGAAAATAGTAGATACGTATTTTTTCTTTTGCTTCTAAAACTTAAAATAACAAAGTTACAGAGCGGCGAAAGTTCGCGCTACGTCATTATTTCGTAAAAATTTTACGAACGAGTGACGTCACGAACCCCTACTCCTGAATTTGAATGTGCTGTATCTTTGTCAATATTATTCGTATGGACAAATAAAAAAATACGTATCGAGTATTTTTCTATAATCTAACTGACGGACTAATTAGAATCTTGTTGTTTTAACCCAGGAGACATCCCTATTGTGAACGCGCTCCAGCGGCACGCTAGCGTATATCGCGCATGCATCTGTCGCTGATACGCTCCGAGAATACTTTCTTACGCCTCGATCTTTTGCCATTTTACCCCAAACAATGTGTATTTTTGAACTTGGCTCTTTAATTCCTTGATTTGAAATCCCACTAGGTTTAATGGAACTGAATAAAAATTGAAAAATTATAAAAAAAAAATGTGTCGACGGATATCAAACTTAAGTACCCAAAACCATGCAAAATGCTAACGGAATACATATTTTTTGGTAGTAGTAATTAACTTCAAATTGTTTACCATTATAGGGCTTGGGCAATTTTGTATGCGTCGTCGATACACAATTGATCTGTCCCTGGGTCAGGTCGCATTCCGCGAGTAAAGTACCAGGCTCGCATAAAATAAAGACTCGGAACTGTGGAGGGTCAATGAAAATACACAGCCACGCGTCAATAAAAGCCCCGCCCCGTGCCATTGAGTATTTCTTTTGTGTTAGGAATAATTTTTTTGCTTATTAAGACGCTCTATAGATATCTAGGCCTAATCACATTTCACACATAGAAACGCGTAAAAACCGATTTAAAGGCCTAATGGATACGCAAGATACTCATCGCATTTGCTTTTATAATTACAGAATAAAAATTAATCGGAGATTCGCTCTGTATTTTTATTTTGGGTTTGAACACTAAATCCTTTTTGATCTACATATATCTCAAAAAAGGCGAGGATCTCTTTAAATATTATTGGCATACATATCGATATTTTTAAATACTTACGTTTGTTTGTCTAGCAAGTGTATCATGTCGGTTTTTAATATAAAAACACTTCACCTATTTTAAGAAATACCTTTCAACACTAGTACAGTCAAGGAATTTAATTTCCAACCCACCTAAGGTTCAATATCATATAGCAAACTGTCATTATACTCGTAAGAGCTAACTAGAGCAAGGCGTTAGTTTGACATATCGACCTTAATGCATTGCGAATGCCTGACGTCATTTCAACGAAATGGCTAGGGAATTAAATTCTTTGACTGTACGTAGTACGCACCTAAAAAAAATGTGTTGATTTTTCTTGGCGAGTGCGAGCGAGATAAATGGTTGTAGTTAACTCTGCACTATAATTTTCTTGCTAGACTGCTAGTATTTACATTGAAGGATAGGTTTCATTCATAAAAGCTTCCCACTCACTCTTTCAGTATCCATGGTAGTACGGACAATTGTATATAGGTGGCGCGACGGTCAACTTTCAATTATCCTGACTGCTGTTAAAAATCGAAAGTGCTTCTAATTTTTATGCTTACCTGGTATTTGTGCGGAAGATTGGTCTTGCGGGTGCGGGCAGGTGGACCCGAAAACTAAAAAATAACCCTTGATTAAATTAGAGAAGTGATTATAGCAAAAAAATAGGGTTGAATGCTAGTATCACTTTTTATTATTTATTACTTTTATTAGCGACCTGCCCCGGCTTTGCACGACAATTAGGATCCTTCTTAGGAGCCTTCTGGGATCCATGTCAAACTCATGGACGATGGCCTTGGGAGCGTTTTTATCTTTAAGTTATAGGCTATTTAGTGTAATTTATTTTTATTTATCTTCTGATTGATTTTGTGTTGTAATCAATAAAACACGTTTCGTAGCAAATACTTACGTAGCACGTAGCACCTTTCATACGTCGTAGACATGATCACGTAGTTCGAGTAGGCATGCGAATACCCGAATAGATTTGGCCGCCTGTTTTTAGGCTCAGGATTTTCTATTTAAGAGAATTTTTAGATTCGGTTCAGTAGTTCCGACCCTACATCCAAACAAACAAACAAAAAACAAAGTTTACAAGTAGTTAACCTTTTCATTATATCAGTGACAGTGTGACCATATGTGGCAGGATCTTGCCTTTTTGGCAGGTTTAGCCCTTCATTTTGACTTCTGGCAGGATCGGTTGAAGTTTTCAAAATTTGGCAGTATCTGGCAGGATTGCAATATAAGCTGACACGTTTGGCAGTATAACCTTAGGATGGGTTCACAGTAAGCATTTGCGAGCGCTAAAAACGCAAAAACGTGGCCATAGCCCAACCAGAGACAGCCATTACAGCGTTTTTCAGTTTTTATCGCTCATAAACTCTGATTATAAACCCAGCCTTATAGGAGCTTAGCCATAAGAGTTTGGCTTTGGCAGGATTTGTCAGTTTTCTAGCCTAAGTAGGGCAGGATCTCTAATTTTAAGTTGGTCACACTGATCAGTGAAGGTATCACGAGTATAGTCAAATGACAGTGGGTAGGGTAGGCCTCGCATTAATCCTTCATCGCGCTTTATACGGCAATAGTGACGTCAGTCACTACTAATATTACGAATGCGAAAAGTTATAATTACGTGACTTGGCGTTTTGGTACTTTTTCACTTCACGCTAAAACGGCTGGACGCATTTGGATGAAATTCGGAATGGAAATAGCTTACACCCTGATTTAACACAGGCTACCTTTATTGTGAATAAGGAAGCCGCGATGGTGGAGCTTCGTTTAAAACTAGTTATGTAAAAAGCGCAAAAAAACGTTTTTTTCGGGTAATCAGGTAATTATTATCAACTAGCTGACCCGGCGAACTTCGTACCGCCTAATTATTGGAGGCATATTTGCTCACCGTTTAGACCTACCCTGGACTACGACAAACATTTTAAAACCAAAATCAGCTCAATCGGCCCAGCCGTTCTCGAGTTTTAATCAGACTAACGAACAACAATTCATTTTTATTTATATAGATAGATAGATAGATAGATAGATAGATTACCTATCTATAACAATATGACACCTTTAAGCCATGCGCATTTGGTTTTTGAGTGGAATACCTCCGCCATCTTTTTACCCAACTCGTACCTGTAGTTACCATACCATTTTGTCTCCCACTGCCTTCTGTTTTCCTAGTCAATGCCGCAGCTCAGTTGCTTACGAACGTTGTTTACAAACAAAAATGACATAATCGAACCATAATACCGCGAATGCAGAGTTATGCGCGCGCATACTAAATCAACTAGCGCGCTCTGTAACTCTAAAATAATTATTAAAAAAGAAATGGATTATCGGAACCAGAGACCCTAGAACGCTAGCTTTTATCGTGATAAAAGCTTAATCATTTAAAATGCGCAATAAACGCTAGCGAGGTATTTAGTACCCGTAGTTGACAGCTAGTTGACACCCAACGGAGTAACTTGTATGTAATCTGTGCCCAAAGTACTAAATAATGGCACCCATTTTTGCGGTATCGTGACCACTATTGCCTTGTAATAAGATTAAACTTGCCCATTAGAGAGGCACCGACACAAATAATCTCTTTCTAAAGTTGGTTAATTTAATTCAATGTTTTTAACATCGATTGTTTTTAATTTTTTATGTGCCAAATGTAGACGGTGTTCACTGCTTAGCCATCAGGCATGCATGGCATGGCAACTGTTCATAGGAGTCGATACCATCAGGCGAAACGCACGCCTGATGACACCATTCCATTGTGGTAAAAGAAAATAAGTAAAAAGTTTTCCATTATTGTATCACAAAAACACGTTTGTCAATAGAAGCTCTAAGGTAGAAAACAAACACAACGCTTTGTAACCCGTTTTGATTGACAGGTGCCAAAGTAAACCTGCATTAGTATGATTTTTACATTATTCTGAACTTTAAGGCACACTCTGATAATATTAAGACTAAGTACGTTTCCACCAGAGATGCGCTGATGCGTATCGAGGGATGTGTTTGTAAAGAACCAATGAGCTGACCGAGGCGAGGTAAATGAGCGATTCTATTGGTTCTTACAAACACATCCCTCGCTACGCATTCTCGCACATCTCTGGTGGAAAAGCAGCCTAAGTCAGGGATGCGATTCCGTAGCGTCAGCGTATTCTGAGCAGCGGTGTGGAGGGCATGCGATAAAAACGGTACGGATACGATGCGATGCGTCACTGCGATTCCGTATCGTCTCCGTATTTTAAGCATCGGTTTGGTACCTATCCGACGACTTTGTAAACGATTGCACATGCGCCGTGCGTTGCCGCCAATTTGGATAAAACGGGGTGTTAAACGGCAACCGGTGAAAAAAGTACCAGGCGTTCATAACTTATTAGGTGATTAATAGAAATCGTAAAACACTGCAGTGCCGATTTACAAAAGTGCGTAAAAAAAGACCCGTGCTAGAGTCACTAAAATTACTTAAAATAATGCGGAAATTACAGACCTAAGCTATGAAAACTTGTAGTAAAGTTTTACTTTGAGGTTACGTATAAATGGCCGCTTGAAAATCGATACGCAGTGACGCAAAGCTTTTGAACTGGTTTCTCATTGCGCTTGTGCAACACAAAGTTTTCAGATGTTGTTATTTAACTTTTTGTGAATTTTCTTTAGGTACCTACCTAATGAATGTTAAAGATAGCTTTTCAGTAATAATTAAAACATAAGCGATTTAAGTAGGTACCTAATTTTGTTTCGTGTTTTCCACTACCTGTGGCCGCGGGTTCACGCGCGTGAATAATAAAGTTCATCCTGCCCTCATCCTGTCTATGTCTGACCATCCTGATAGCTCATTCTAAATATTTGTAAAATAATTTTTGACATCAGAAGAATAGTTTCGATAAATACCTCCTACATCCATACTTTAAAAAATTACAAACTTTAGTTCTTAATAATATTTAGCATAGATTGTTCCACTAACGCCATCTGTGTACATTTACAGACACCACGAAGTAAATGAACGCGAAGTGTCAACGCAATTTCCAAGTCTAGATTTTGTCTTTCTGTAAATGGCGATGCGACTTTACTATACCGCTCAAAAAAGGCTTTCTACTAGTTATAGACCGAAGTTCCAGTTCCAATTCGAGTTCCAGTTTTATACTAATAAACGTATCCAACTGGAACTTAATTAAGTTCCGTTTCAACTACCACAGAATCTCTGTGGTAGAGATAAAAAAACCTCTCTGAGCTAAGTTGCGGACGGACGGACAGACATGGTGAAACCGTAAGGGTTCCTTGTTGACTGCCGAACCCTAAAAACGGAAGACGGTTTATCTCCTGACCTCAACGCCCCCATCCCGCTTCTACATTTTAAAGGTCTCCGCCTGAGACCCAACCCTCCGTTGGTATACCAGGATCGCAGCAGTAGTAAAGCGTGTCAAATTTCCGCGCTTTCTTATAGACGCGTAACGCTGGGTTCTGCGGTTTCAAAAATACTAATGTTCGATTTTTTTTCGTATATAGTTTCTTGTCCATTTAACCTAACACATGATTTTGTGTCAGTTTAGGGTTATGCATAAGTATTAATTGAGGTTTTTGTCTTTTCTAACAATATCGGATGAAAAGAAAATTAGAGATGAAAATTTTACTTTCATGGCGATGACGAAGTTGTAACCGATGTACATGAGCTTTTTGTGTCATATTTGTCGATGGGAATACAGTTTTTTGACCACTACCTAAGATGTCGCCTTAGTAGCTCTAAAAGAAAATTACAATTGGTCAAATAAGAGTTAGGTGTTTTAGGTCAATGGTATCTGTTGTGCAAAGTATTCTGTGTGGAATTCATCCATGGTATTTCTAGCTTCCTATTTTTTTCTGTAACACAATTCACAATTTGTGTCGTTTTTATTCATGGAATCTTATTTATTAGATACAGTTGAAAGACGGAATCTTTTTAGCGCGACCGGTACACAATAGGATCTCTCCTATCGCGTGCGGTGTGCGGGGCGCGGCGCGGTTGCATGGTTGTTGTTTGTTTACATTTGGTGTAAGTTTTATTTTCATTAATAATTCATGCACGAAAATGACACAAATTCACACTGTCCATCTTTTATGTATTTATGATATTGGATATGTAAAGTCTAATAATTGTAATATTCTTTTTAAGTATTTATAGCTTGGAGAAACAAAAAAATCAGAAATATTAAAAGTTCATGTTTTAATTTGGCACACATTTATTTAATAGAGATATTTAAGTGATCTGAGGTATATGGTACTCGTTTTTGGAATTGTAATTTATTTTTGTCGAAGTTCTTAATGTACTGACCCCAAGTCAGTTTCCGCTGGACGAAGATGGCACAAACTAGGTCTGTACGCTAGACAGGCTATTTAACTTTAAATCAATTTGGTCAGTTTTGATTTGAATTTTTTATAACCACCACAAATAATCAAATTTCTAAAAATGCATAGGCGGAATGTGACACAAAAATGCAATAACATTTTGTTGATATGCAAATGTATCCACAGGCAAGATTTTATCAAACATTAGAATTCTTGCCCTCAAAATAATTTAGCGCTACGGGTCTATATTAGTGAATCGCACGCAGAGCATCATCGTCTCTGGGATTCTAAGACACGTTGTCAAGGTCTTCTCTAGGCTTTTAATACAATTATTAGGATGTCAGGACAGCCAAGGAGTACTTTTATGACTATGATGTTTTTGCAAAACATCAAAAGCGGGTAGACGCAATTGCGATTCGTTTCGCCTTGGGAATGAGTTCGAACAGAAAGCCGTGTTAGTGTATCGATTTATTTGACTGCAGCCATAAGGGAGGGTCACATTATTCGATTGAATGTGCAGTTTTTAGTATTATTTTTCACTTCAAAAAGGCTCATTTAAGTACTAAAGCGAATTATAGGAATGATCATAGGTTTCAAATATCCAATATACACCCAGGTGTTCAAAGTTGTATTGACTATTAGAGATGAAACGGATATCCGGCAACTATCTGGTGTCCGGACAATCAGACCGAAATGTACTACCCGGCCAGATACTCCTTGATATTCGAAACGTATGATTATGTCCTAAAATTTGCTTTAGTAAATAAGTTTTGTGAGGTTAATATAATAAAATTACGTCGGCTTTTTAATTAATTGTGAGAGTTTCAGTGCAAAGTAGAAATATAATTCTGTTTTGAAACTTTAATTTTAATGTTAAATATTTTTGTTATCCTACCTAATCTGAACCGCAATGACACCAGACAGTTTTATAACCATTCGAAACAATCCAATCGCGTTAGCAACTTCACAGCATAATAATATGTGCGGCGCTAACTAACTAGTCATAAGAGGCTCGGACTTATTCGGCCAAACTGTAACATGTCGGTAAGCCTTGACCTTCATTCAACAATCTTTTGTTTGACCATGGTTCTGCTAAAACTCATCTGCATTTCTTTCGATTCGAGCTTTTCCTTCACCGCCTTGATGACAGCTGCAGTCCAAACGCGGCCTAACAGGCGTTTTTCGTAGGTTAGATGTTGGAATGTACTGTAGCTCCTATGGCTTATGCTTTCCTAGTGGGCATCGAAGCTCTGTTGCTTACGTCAGTTGTTTGTTTACAAACAACCATAGTATTTTTATTTCCTTTATTTCCTTTAATGGCGGCCACGAGGCTTGTGCCAATGTCAGTGTATAATAAAATTGTACGGTTTGGGTCAAAAGACCCCCCCACCCCCCGTCGGGTTATTAGCCATCGGCCAATGATATCCCACCATAAAGGCAAGGAAATTATTGACCGATGCCCAGGGTGCACCGGCCCAAGCACTGCTCTTCCCCCCGGAAAAGTCCATAAGGGAACCGCAGCACTTAGGCACACGAGGAGGAAACCCGACACGCACCCCTACAACCATAGTAAAAAAAACTCATTAAACGATATGATAACACACGTACGTGACGGTGACACACGTCAACGTGGCGTGGCGTGTCTACGCATGCGCGCGCTATGCCCCTTAAACAGCCAAACAGGGAGTTGGACGGCAGGCTGTGAAAAAAGTATTAGGATAGCATAATTCTGCAAGAGTTACTTAAAACAATGAAACTAAGTTAACAGGGTCACCCCGTACCCCAAATTATTCAACCTCGCTAGCGTTTTATGTAAATGTACTGAACGCTCGGTAATTGTAAGCGTTTAACACATAAATTGTGATCCGTTTCAGCGCTTTGAGGTTATAATTTCAATGGCGATAGTAAAATCGATAATATGTTAACCTCAAGGCAGAACTAGTAATACGCATGTGCAACGTCAACCAACTTACTTGTGCAGGTGGTCAAACTTGGAAATATTGTTTCTGCGTACTAAATTCGCGATAGACCTGCGTCAAAAGCGCCTCTTCTAATTGAACAGTTAAAATTGTGTCGGCGTTCGAAACCGATGCCTAAATAAGAGTGAGATAGCACTCAACCTGTTTTTGTCTGAATTAGATTTTGACCGTTACCCATTTACAATTTTGCTTGGACGAAGGACTAAAGCATGGATATAGCAATTAGCAATGATTTCTGAAAACAAGGGATATAGCCTCGGTACTTGTCAAGTGTACACAGCCAAAACTGTCTGAACGGTTAGCTTTGCGTCAAGGCAAATTAATAAGAAAAACGTGGATTATACTACCTTAATGTAAACATTACCATAACCAAAGGTGATCATTTTGTCTACTAGTTGTGTACAGGGTGTCAATTGAAGAGGAGTTTAGAGTATGTAGTCATCTCTTTTTGACACATTGTATTGCCATTTAAAGTAAAGAGATCAGCTAATAAAATATCGCTTTCAATTTAAATACTCTTTCTATGTAATTTTGCCATAATTTTGCCTTATCATGTTTTTTTTTTACTTTAGTTGTCATTTTAGAAAATTTCAGATAGATAAGATAACCTTATCAAGATAGATGATCAAATTTTTTTTCACTGTTCAAACGTGCATGGACTTTCGATTTAACGTCAAGCGTGCCACCAGGACCTCAGAGTGCAGTAAATTCACTTTAGAAACGAATCAGTAGCGACGGCAGTCTCGTGCGTGACCTGCATTAGCTGGGATGCTTACGAAATCAAGTAGCAATAATCTGGATTAAATTAAACTGGTCTTTTAAAAATGCGCTCGGTAACAGTCCCGTAACACACTAGTATTTTATGCAACTGTTGCATAATGAGGGCACTCGTGTGATCCTATTATGAAACTCGCTGACGCTCGTTTCATAAAACCACACTCGTGTTTTAAGACCTAATTATGTACAGTTGCATACATTACTTTATCTACACACATATCATACCTGCAAAAAACCGTAACAGCAAAAAACCAAAACGATGACTACTAATGGCGGCCATGTATATTAAAAAGGTACTCTGTGATTCGATCTATCCGTCAAGACGAACGTTTTTTTTAAACCATAGTCGGACGAATGAAGTCCCTATTGTCATGTCACTCGAAATCAAATGTCGTGCGTTTAAATTAAAAAAACATACTGAGTTGACGTTTCGTATCGATAACTGTTTTAATATCTGTGGATACTAGAATAGAGACCAACTTGAATTTTGACAGCTGTTCCTAATTTAAATTCATAACGTCACGAGCAGTCACGAGATATCGGTAATGGGATGACCAATAAAGAACAGATTTTCCTACTACCACAGACAAGAAAATTCTTATAATAAAATTGGTTGTAAAAATGCTGGTCATTTCCTAGGGTTTTTGAACGCGTTATGTAGCTTTTATGATATGTGTGTAGATAAACATATTAAAACCACGGGCTTTTTTATTACCATTACAGCCCGAGGTTTTAAGGTTTTTTTTTATTTCGTTAATCACACTCTTATACAGACCTTTGTTAAATTAAGCAAGGAGGTTTTACTAAAACTAAACTAAGTATTCGATTGAAAGTTTGTTTAAGGAATGGAATAATATTAAACGCGTGCATTTAATTGAATTACATTTTACTATATTTGTTTTATCTTATGAAGCCGTAGTTTATTTAGTATTTTGGAATTATTTATTTTATAAAATACATTGTGGCTATTTGACGCGTTTCTTGGCCTTATAAGTTACTGCAAGAAACAGTTTTATTATCTGTAGAATTCGTCCGCCATCCGCTTTTAGAAAAATAAAAAAACTAACCGGCCAGTCACAAATTCGGCAATTGTGTTGTTGTTTTTACTAGTGTAGTGAAACTTTGTGAAGCGACATTCATAGACTACCTGATAAATTTTGGTGTTTGAAAATATAATATTATAAGTTTCCTCGCAAATGTGATGAAAAACATTGTATGTTTCACGGGCGGTACTGGAATTACAAACATCGAGTCATTAAAGCCCTCAGCCTCCGGCTTCGGGCTTCTAATAGCCGCTCGTATGTAATTCCTTATTTACCGCCCTTAATACACAATGTACTATTTCCTCTCGTGAATGATGATGCACGCCCCTGTTTTCAATATTGCATAGCTTGTTCCTTTGTCAATTAAATGATCTGGAGATTGAACAGAGGTCTGTTCAATTATGTGTTTGATAGGCTGGTTGTGTGGCGGAGGCGATAAATTAAACTTATTTGAATGATTAAAATTGCGTGTAATTCCGGAGAAATAGAAAGACGTACAATACAAGAGAAAGTAGTGAAAGTAGTGGGGGCAGAGTTGCCATACCTTAAAACTATAATCTTCTATTTTTTGTGTTGCTATAAACAAATACGCAACATGCTGCGGCCCCAAAAGTAACAAAAAGGTTCAAAACTAAACTTTTTAAACATGTATACAAAAATACAATCCTTAATGGTTTTACAATGAACATAAGTATCAATTTACTTCTAACCTAGAGGCAAAGGTACAAAATAGCTTCATATGCCTTTACCTAAATTGAAAGAATCAAATCTCTTGTATTACAGAATCTCTGTCAATAAAAATAAAAATGCTAAAAAAATATGTGTTTACACTTTGTTTACACATTAAGTTTAATATAGGCAAGTTTTAACCTTTTTATGCTTACAAATACTCTTATTTATAAGTTTTATAAAATAAGTAGGTGAGCTGAGTAAAAATTAAACAGCTTCATTAACAACTTACATCAGTTGTGAGTTGTGGTTGCGGCACCAGACAACAATATTAAATAAAGTGACCCACATGTGTATGACGTAATAAAATAAGTATGCAACAGTTAGTTGTCGTTGTCATCAACAGGTAACAAACATATTTTATTTATTGCACGAGTATGAGTTTTCCCATTGGGAGTTTTTACTTCTACTACCCGTACTTTACCATCATGGCCGGGAAAAAGTTTTACAATTCTTGCCATCGGCCAAGACATAGGTGGAAGATTATCTTCTTTTAAAATTACTAAACTACCTAATTTTACATTACAAATATCAGTTTGCCATTTAGGTCTATTTTGTAATACATTTAAATAGTACTTGTGCCAAACCTTCCAGAAATTTTGCTTTAAATGAGTACACAGTCTCCAAAACTTAAGTTTATTCTGTGGTATCTCACATTCGTCTTTTTCGGGGTACATAGTTAATGAACTACCTATAATAAAGTGACCAGGAGTTAAATAACAATAGTCATTAGGATTAGAAGACAATGGAAGCAGTGGCCGTGAGTTTAGCACTGCCTCAATCTCGGTAAGCACCGTGTTAAGATGTTCGTACGTTAATACAGTTTTTTGTAGTGTTCTTTTTAAATGATATTTTGTACTTTTTACAGCACTCTCCCATAAACCACCGAATGTCGCGGAATACTTTGGAATAAAATGAAAGGAGATGCCTTTCTGTGCAGTAAACTCGTGCACTTTAGCTTGGTGATTTGTGGAAGATTGCAGAGTGTATAACTCGACTAATTGGCTCCTTGCACATTTGAATGTGCTGGCGTTATCGCAATGGATTTCGGTGGGCAGCCCTCTTCTTGAAATCAATCGCCTTAGGCATGCCAAGAAGGTGTCGGTGGTTAAATCTGAAGCCAATTCTAAGTGAATGGCTTTCGTCGTTAAACATACGAAAACGCAGATATACCCCTTGCCGACTACCGATTTTCTAATGCGCGAGAGCTTAACATCAATTGGCCCAGCGAAATCCATTCCTATTTTTTCGAACGCTCGGCTAGTAGCAGTGACGCGACTGGCTGGCAAGGAACCCATTAGTTGCTTGGCTGCTTTGGCCTTCTGTCTGAAACAAGGAATGCATTTAATGGTAATCTTTCTGACTTCTAATAAGCCATTCACAATCCAAAACCTATTATTTAAATGTGATAGTAAAAGCTTTGGTCCCAAGTGCAATAACCTTTCATGCTCATGCTTAATAAGCATGTTTGTGATAAGAGAACCCTTCGGTAAAATAACGGGGTGCTTTTGCGCGTAAGTTATTTGGGCGTGATGAAGCCTACCACCGACACGTAAGAGTCCTAACTCATCAAGGAAAGGATGCAGGTTAGTTAAATTACCTTTTACATTTTGCCCTTTGCTTAACGATGCGATTTCGGTTTGAAATTGTTTGCTTTGTTCATACTTAATTATAAGCATTAGCGAGTGATTTAACTCGGAACTGCGCAAAAATTTAGAATTAAATTTTTCCTTCTTTTTATTTATATTGTTAAGAAATCGCAATATGTAAGCATAAAGCCTAATGATTTTATTTATATCTGAATATCGATATAAGCGCTCGATGATATAATCAACCGAGTTGTTAGTTTCACACACTAGGTTATAGGAGAACACCGAGCAGGGTTTAATTTCAGGCAAATCTTGAGCTATATGGGTATCGTGGGAAGCAAAATCGTACTCACTATTTCGGAGAAACTGTGGTCCATGCCACCATAAATCGTTGCTGCCCAAGTCGCTCGGCCTGACTCCTCTGCTTATGAGATCGGCAGGATTCTCGTTCGTGTTGACGTATAGCCAGCGCCACCTAGCGGTATTTTGACGAATCACATTCACTCTGTTCCCCACGTATGCTTGAAGCTTTGTCGACTCTGTTTTCAGCCATGCAAGAACAATTTGTGAGTCGCTGAATAAATAAACGTGCTCAATATTAACTTTAAGCTTAAGAGTTTCATAGCTTTTCACGATTAGTTTAGACAGAAGTAGTGCTGCATTTAATTCAAGCCTAGGCACCGTCATGCCTTTATTTTGCACAGGGTTAATTCTGGATTTGGAACAGAGTAAATGTGTATTCGTTGTACCTGAGGAATCTGTGGATCGCAGGTACACGCAGCAGCCATAGGCCGTTGTACTCGCCGCATCCGCGAACCCGACCAGCTCGACCTTCTGCGCATCTGAAATGTCTATGTTTCTATTCAATAAAATAGGTTCCATCATGGCCAAATCGCTAGTGAACTGGAGCCACTCTTGCTGAACACTATCAGGTGGGCTGTCGTTCCAACTAGTGTTTGGAATCCACAACTTTTGCATGATGGCCTTTGCTGTGACTACTATAGGACTCACAAAGCCCATTGGGTCATAAAACCTACCTATGTAGCTCAAAATATTTCTTTTGGTAATTTTTGCAGAGTCGAATGGCTCTGGAGATGAAATTATAAAATGATCATCTTTTATATTTATTTGCAACCCTAACGCTTTCATATTATAGTTGTTCTTTTGCAGATCTAGACTGTCAAAGTGTTGTTCATGTGATGGTATATTAGACAGAATTCGCTCATCATTTGACGACCATTTGTGGGTGTGAAAACTACCTAATTGAAGTAAATTGCACAATTGATCCCTCGCATTGATGGCTGTCTCAATATCATTGCTTGAATAAATAATATCATCAACATAAATATTATTTTTTACAATAGATGTCGCTAGTGGATATGAACTTTCATACCTATTTGCTAACTCATCCAAACAACGTGTTGCCAGGTAACTGGAGCTTTTTAAGCCGTAAGTGACGGTGTCTAATCTTATGCATTTGATTGGTTGGTCAGGGCTGTCTCGCCAGAGTATATTCTGGAGAGAAGTATAAGCAGGATCTACCTTAATATTGCGGAACATTCGTTTAATGTCTGCCGTAAATGTGTACTTGCCTAACCGAAAAAGTAGGATTATGTCGAACAAGTCGCGTTGAACTACTGGCCCATTGTATTGCAAATCATTAAGAGAAACCTTTTTGTTTGTTAACATTGACCCATCAAACACTGTGCGTAGCTTTGTAGTTTTACTATTCTCGTTTACTACGGCGTGATGCGGTAAAAAGTAAACTGCATTTTTATTTAAGTTATATGCCTCAATGTCAACATAGTGACCATGATTGAGTGACAAATACTCATGAATAAATTGTTGGTATTGCATGAATAAATCATGATTTAAATGCAGCTTCTTTTCTAAATTCAAAAATCTTTTGAGCGCAAATTTAAAAGATTCTCCTAATGATTCGTTTACCTCAGATAGAGGTAACTTGAGAGGCAATGCAACTTCGAACTGATTGTTGTTCAGTTTGACAGTACGTTGAAATATTTGTTCGCAAAGTTCCTGTTCTGAAGTTTTTTCATTGTAAATTTCAGGGACTTTTTCAGCAGTCCAAAATTGGGCTAGTGTCTCATTGAGACCTAACTCACATTTTAGTACGACTTTATTGCAGGTGGGTTCAGATAAATATTGTGGTAAGGTACCTCCAACTATGTGCCCAAACACTGTGTTAAACACATGCAGGCTAGATGTATCGCGTTGCGCAGCGTGCGCGCTCACCACAGGCTCAAACGGCGATGTATGCGGCGTGCTGGTTTGCTGCGAGCGAGACGTTGGCGGTTGCGCCGACAGCAGCAATCGGGTTGGCTGCTGACTCGGCAACAGCGTCTGAAAAAATACGTCCGCTCCGATTAACATGTGAACCTCACCTGGCACGTTAAACTTTTCATCAGCCAACGTGATATTTGATGGAATTTGCATAGCAGAAATGTCAAATTTGTATTGCGGCAAATTGCACGTGATTTGTTCTACTATGTGGCAGTTTATATTTGTTTTAAATGGAACTCTTATTGAATGAATTTCTAATGGGATGCAATATTTGACAGTACTCTTTGCATTAGCAATGCCAATGATGTTTGTGTCATTTTTCTTGGGTGTGAAACCCAGTATTCTCACTACCTCAGACGTGATTAACGATACTTGAGAGCCAGAATCCATCAAGGCTCTGATGTGAAACTCGGTGCCATCCTTCCCAAACACCTTGATTGTTGCTGTAGGAAGAAGCACATTATTATTGTTGGCGCTGCCTGTCAATGTGACAGGTGATGCAGTCGCTGGTGCATTACAGTGCAATAAAGTATTGTGCAGTCCTTTGCATTCCATACATTTGAAATGAAACCTGCATCGCGCTGTGTGTGCACCTAAACAAATGTTACACAATTTGTTTTCTTTTGCAAATGTCAGTCGGTCATGTCCCGGTAACAATTGAAACTTTTTACAATTAAATATCTTATGATCTTTCAACTTACAATAGCTGCATGTTGCTGCAGTCGCGACGCCGTGTGCTGCTACCTTGTGGCTACTGCTCGAGTGCGGCTGCTGTTGCGCATGACCCGGCTCGGCGTTCTCCATAGCAAGCGCGCGCTTGTCCAAGTACTTTAACAGGTCCTCGACGCTGGGCTCGGCGGCTGCGTCCCTCTCGAGCTGATACGCTCGTGCAGTGAACGTATCTAATTTACGAGACAAAATAGCTAATAATATCGCGTCCCAGTACATGACATTGGGTTCGTGGTTTTTGATTGCCGCTATTTGTTGACGAACACAAGAAACAAAGTCTCTGAGCGTATTTGATGTCGACCTGGTAATAACTTTTAAATCTAAGATATTGCAAATATGCTCGCTTACAATTTTATATTTGTTGTCATAACGCTCGCTTAATAACTTTAAAGCAGCTTCATAGCTCTCGCCCGTGAGAGGCAGATTTTTTATTAAATCGTACGGCTCCTCTTTCACAAGTGATCGTAAGTAATAAAGCTTTTGCACGGGGTCGAGAGTTGGATCTTTATCAATTAGTGAGTTGAACAAGTTTCGGAATGGGACATAGTCAGTAAACTTACCACTAAATGCTGGAATACATATCGGTGGCAATTTAGTTTTTGCATTCATGTTCACACTTGAATTTGTTGGTGGGTTGGCGGGCTGGCTGGCTGGACAAGCGCTTGCGCTTCTTTTTTCAATTTCTTTATCTAACGTCGTTAATATCAGAAAATAGTTGATCTCGACGGACTCGTCTTCAGTTTTGGTCGGGTCGAGAAAAAGTATCTCTTTGCAATAACTTTCATACTCACTGAAGAGTGAGACCACTCGCTCTCGTTTTGCAATGAGATATTGCATTGGATGTTCCGATAAATCGGATTTGGTCATCTCAAGAAGGCGCGTAATGCCGCCTTTGACATAGCCACGCGACGCTATTGCTTTAGCAAGCAGTAATTCTTGGCCGTCCATGGCCCAGCCAGTCCCTCAACGGGAATTGCACCAAACTTGATTAATACTATGAATTTACTGTATAAACCACTTAAAAATACAGCTATTTTTCACTTAACAAACACTTTTTACCGAAACACTGAAGCAAAATGGCGATCTGTTAAAATAAATGAATGCCGAAACGCCGAAAACTTGCTTCTCGCGACGTTGTGCCGATGTGTCGCGGCGTGCCTGCTTTCTCGCTTACGCCAAGGGGTGAGAACGGGATGGCTTGCGTGCTCTCGCGCCGAAATGTGCCGATGCGTAATTGCGCTCTCGCTCCCTCTTGAGCGCAGATGTTTTACTTCTCTGTCTTCGGGTTTGCGCTGACCGTTCGAATGTAGGAACGGCAACGATGAGTTGCTCCCGCGTTGGCCGTTGTTTGCTTGCACGGCGTAAATTTTTGCGCCGTGTTGTGCAAAATGGCGGATGTACTTTGCCGAAAAAACACGAATCACTGTAGTTTCACGTTGCGCCTTCCGCCAGCTTTTGTTTCTTCCGAGAAGGACCATGAACAGAGGTCTGTTCAATTATGTGTTTGATAGGCTGGTTGTGTGGCGGAGGCGATAAATTAAACTTATTTGAATGATTAAAATTGCGTGTAATTCCGGAGAAATAGAAAGACGTACAATACAAGAGAAAGTAGTGAAAGTAGTGGGGGCAGAGTTGCCATACCTTAAAACTATAATCTTCTATTTTTTGTGTTGCTATAAACAAATACGCAACAGAGATAATGTTTCATGGTTCTTACGTCGCCGTTCTACTCACAAGTATCGCTCATAGCGCAAGCGCCAGACAAGACGCACGTGACAGAGAATTCCCAAGTGCTTACCAGGACTTAAAAACTAGGAAGAGATTAATATTGCACGCCCATACACCTTCCAGACCCCTCTGAATATAGCTGTCCTACTCTATTTTCAAGGTCATCTATCTGCTATTGGCCAAGGCCATTAATGTTTCAAGGTTATATATATTGCTACTAAATTTTGTAACCGAAATTTCTTTCGATTTTTATTTTAAATGTTTTTAACATTCAAATTATTAAATTAAAATTGTAATGACAACACAAAGAAAAATTAGGGCAATGGCAGGACCATTCCTCCTGCCATTGCCCTAATTTTTCTTTGTGTTGTCATTACAATTTTAATATATATATCGCTGTCCTTTTCTCTCATATGAAGGTCAAGTTCAAGCTTACACGTGTGGAAACCACTCAGAGCGCATGCTTCAGACGCACGAGGCAAAGAATTCCCAGCAGATGACCAGGACTTAAGAGCTAATGAAGAAGTTAATTTTGCACCCTCACACATCTTCTAGCACCTTCTGGTTATAGCTGCGTTCTACTCTATTTTTAAAAGTGTGAACCCACCCTCTAAACGGTGATAATTTTTTGGTATGTTGTTATTATGCCTTAGAAGGTTTGTATGTTTTGATTTTTTAAATGTTCTGCGTAGATTTGACAATATTCGCATTTTAAGAGCTTCATACAAAACAGTAGAGCGTGAATATTTTTTAAACTTTCATAAATAGGTCAATAAAATAATCAAAACAAACAAACTTAGTTCTGGGGCATAATGACAACATGCTAAAAATCTATGGTTAAGGTTTAGAGGGTGGAAAACGTTATCGCCGTTTGTATGGAGAGCGCTGGGTACACAATATTCATCCATCATCTGTAACTTATTTTGAAGGCGGTTTCAGTCATTTATCTCAACATACCTTTAGAGTGGGATAAACCGCAACAGACCACTTTGAGAACTTTTGAGAATCACGATCTAGAATGATTAGAATCTAAATTTTTCACAAAATACCCTTTAAATTTTGAAAACCAACAAATTTTAGTCATCATGCTCATTGACAAATGTAGCGCTTTAAATATAACTTTTGGTGCAAGTCCGCCTAGAACCTGAAATTTCAATCTTATTAGGCTGCGTTTCCACCAGAGATGTGCGAGGATGCGTAGCGAGGGATGTGTTTGTAAAGAACCAATGAGCCGTTTCCACCAGAGCTGTGCTGACCGAGGCGAGGTAAATGAAGCGATTCTATTGGTTCTTACAAACACATCCCTCGCTACGCATCCTCGCACATCTCTGGTGGAAAAGCAGCCTTAACCTTTTTTTATTTTGTATGAAAATGTGTTTTGAAAACTTTAGATTGACTGAGTTTAGCCATGTACAAACAAGTTGGCTCAAGTTTGTGCCAACATGGCACGTCAAGAAATGCGTGGCGGCTTACCAAGACACTAGGAACGGGAAGGAGTTCACTTGTTTAGTTACGGCTCTTATTGACGTCTGCGCATTAGCCCAGTGGTACAATTGGAATTGGAACCTCCCTCCGCATTGCGCGCGCATTCTCTCCGAAGAAGTGACGTCATGGTTCCCGCGCTATTGTCCACGAAATTTTTTGTGCATCGAGGTTTCCATTGAAGGACAGTGAACTTCACGCCTATTTATTTATGAATGGACACTTAATAACCGAAGGAGGAAATTCTCAATTGTTCTTATACAACTTAGAGGAATTCCATTATTTATTTATAAGGTCATAGTAACTATTAAAGTCGACTCTAGAGGTAGTCTCGTTCTTTCTAGTATCTACTCGTATTTAGCTTTATATGTCCTTCTTTCCGTTACGTCACAAGTACAATCAAACTAAAGTTCAATGGCGCCCAACGTGTAACTCTGAAAACGAAAGTACAGTCAAAACATGTTTAAAGCTTGACAGCAATAACAGATGAATATTAAAGATTGAATTATGGGAATATTATATTAGAAGGAACTAGATATTTCAACTTTTAGAGTTCCGTTTTTTATGTTCACTTGGGTGTGTTTACTGTTTATGATGCACTGCTCGTGGAAAAACGAAAAACGCATGGTTTAATTGAAACTAATAATTATTTTAAAGCTATGCTTTAAAACGAACGTGGCGTTTTGACGTTGATATCACTGCTCTAGCATGTTTTTCACATTGCACGAAAAAAGGGAGATGACTGGTACTAGCTTATTGCTTCTTGTTACCTACGTGAATGTAGCCTCCTCGTTTTCATGCGTTCCTGGTATTAATGCGGACGCAATCCCCTGTTGGAGTTGAAAGTTCCGCATTTACGGCGTCACGGCAACGTCGCCGACAAGTCATATTAATTTTGATTGCCCTGTAAGCCTTGATCTATGATTTAAAAAAAAATAGCGCGACCTAAGTATTTTAATTAATTTAAAGGCTAAAAGTATGAAAGTCAAGTCGGAGATTTTTATTCTGTGACGCATCAGAACGGTATCGGTTTTATTTCATACATTTTATTTAGGTGTGAGTATTGTATAAAGCCGAAGTTTGTTGTGATTGGCTTGTGTCGTGTCACATCAGATGCGATTGTAATCTACGTCACGAAGAGGTAGGTAGGAACAGGGAAGGTAACAGCTGCGTCAAGGCAGATCTGACAAGTGACGGTGGAACACAATAGCTTAGCGGCTAAATTAGCGAGCAAGATGGTGGTAGCGATCCGGACGGACCTTGCACAAGGTCCTGCCCTGCCAACCGCAAATAGCAAAGTTGCTTGGTTTCTATTTGCATATCTAGTTATCGCTTTACGTTCATAAAATATAAAGAAATTTTTAAAAATGTAAACTAAAATCTAGTTTGAAAAATACACTTAAAGTCGTCATTTTTAAATAGTACCAATAGTGACTAAAAGATCCTGGAATACATTCGAATAGTCGATTTGCTGATCACCCGCGCCCACAACCCGCGTCACAGATTAAAAAGATAATAGTAGACCCGCCTTTCACTTCATAACTCGCCTCAGTCCGCAAATGTAGTTCTCTCGGAATCGCGATAAATTATATTTACCTATATCTACGCAGAAAAAGCTTCCAGCGACATACAGTCACATGTGTGATTAAAAAAATCTACACTTACGGAATAGAGTCCATAGAATAGAATATGGAATTTGACACACTGATAATGCATTCTACTCTTGTTGGTCAAATTGCATGGCCGAATCTTTATTATGAACATTTCTCGAGAATCGCTTGGCACAGAAGTAGTTGACATTTTGTTCAGAGTCCTTAGCGATAGGTTCACATCCTCGCGCTTTTTGCAGCCCTAGTACCGGTGCGGACATAATTCCGTAGCGGTGGAAGGTTTGCGGCAAAACTGCGTAATTTCCTTTTTCCGCAAAGATAAAATTACGCATTGTTTAAACAGTTGCCATCAGAATGGTAATGGTAACCAAAAATATTAAATTAAAGCATTTTGAAATATTTTTTTGCACTCCGATGTTAAAAGGTTCTCAAGCAGTATTGGGTATTTTTCGGGGTTCGTATTATTACTTTGAGTATTTAACATTGAGAGGCCAAGCCGTATTATGTTATGTGGACCTCTCCTCAATTAGAAATCTATTTGTAGGTATAGACCGTTCTATATTCCTAAGTATGTACAGGTATTGCAACGAGAGTTGATGCCACGCACACTGCTGTACCGGAGAGTTTTGTTCGATTTTCAAATTTTTGTTTTGTTTTGTATGGCGCTGCGTAGTCGTGTCGTGTGTGTAATCGTTCACCTTGACCGTGTTCCGAATCAGTTTACATCGCTCACATCACTCACGTTTTCGGACCGAATCACACTCACAAGACTACCGTAACGTCTTGACGATGCTATGAATTTGGCTTACATCGCTAACAATGCCAGGCGTAAACAGTTTGAATGTAAACGTAAACGTGCTAAGCACTGTGAACGTTTACTTAGCAGCGTTAGCGATGTAAGCCAAATTCATAACGTCGTCAATTACGTTACGGTAGTGTTGTGAGTGTGATTCGGTCCGAAAACATGAGCGATGTGAGCGATGTAAACTAATTCGGAACACGGCCCTAACCTCCGTTGCGCTATTTATAATACTAGCGGACGAGCGCCTATGAGCCTATGTCCCTGAGGAATAGTGTAGCTTTCTATTTGTGAAAGAATTTTTGAAATAGGTTCAATAGTTCCAGAGCTTACCCCCTACATACAAACAAACAAAGTTTACCTCTTTATTATATTAGTGTAGATGTAGATTATGAAAGAACGGGCAATAACGGGAACGTTTTATCATATCTGTTACCAGGGCACCAGAGTCGGCCGATATTCCTGCTGCAGGCGGCGCTGATGATACCAAACGTGTCTGTGAAGCCGACGCTGGAAGAAATACAAGAAGTGTTGGTGCTCGCCGGCAAGCAGATCGCGGGCCTGTCCAAGGGCGTGGCGCAGTGGACCGGCGGGAAGAGTTCCAGGGTAAACGAGGCTGTTGTGTTGCTTCTGGCGCAGTGCATCGGAGCACGTCTCTCGCCTACACTAGTTTTTAGCATTAGAAAGAACTTAGCAGAATTACATGTGAGTTTATCATGCACGATTTGGCGGCGACGAACTCCTTGAATCGTGTTTTTCTTGTTTTGTCTTTCGATGACAACTGTTGGTAAAATAGTTAGCTACGTGCCAACGAAAACTTCAATAAGACAAGTATTTAAAGATTCGTAAGTAATTTACTTGGATTTTCAATATCGCGATGTGAAATTATATATTTTTGTAATAGTCACGGAGATACAAGGCCTAAAGAAACAGGTTTTTTTTTACTGCGGTATAATATGACAAATGAAAAATTCGCGTGTGCTGAGGGTAGGTGGGCCAAAATTCTTTTTGATGCCTAATAAAATGTCCCTTGTACATTTTAACGCATATTTTTTATTTATCCTGATATTTTTAAAATAATATGTTATCTTCAAATTCGGAATGACATACGTATACCCGAATGATGACTGTTATAAAAATATTTGAGGTCAGCATAAGAAAAAAACTATTGTTTGGTAACGCAGTGGACACTATTCTTGAGGAGTCATGGGGACTGGTAACGCAGTGGTAATTTGGGTACCAAATGAGAATTTTCTGTAATAAAAAACCCAGGATGGTGGGAAAATTCATAATAAAAATTGGGGCCCGGTTGAGAACTAACGTATTATTACTAGGAAAATATTTCGAGACTTCTACAATTTTGTAAAAGTGCTTATACATTTTAAATTTTTTTTTAGGCACTAAGAAGAATTTTGGCCCAGGTATTGCAATTCCTAAAGTAGTCGATGGCCAAGTAATTGGATTACCGCAATGTTTGTTGTTTAATGAAATTTGCGATCACTGCATCTCTCTCTGCTAATTAAATTTCTAATGCTAAAAAAATATTTAAGCTAGATAAAAAGACACTGAGACTGCCCGACCAACAGAGCGACGAGTGATTGCCACATTCTCGTAAACTTTTTTGGTTCACAGTTTCACAGCAAAATGAAAAGTAATGAAATAAGCGTCTTGTCCCGCTCGCTCCCGCTTTGTCCGTTTAGGGTGGATGCATCCATTTCGGTCTGACTGAATGGATACGTTAACGAGCGACGAATATTTTCTGACCTTAAATATCTCTTCTAGCAACAGTCATAATTTTCGAGTTACGAGAAATTAAATCATTTTGACAAAAAAATAATATTAAGTTAAGACGAGTACTAGGGTATCATGCGATAGTAGAAGATAGCTTTGAGTGATCGTCTGTAGGTTAGATCTCTTGGACAGCTCTGCCAGAACTAGGATGTCATGAGTCACGAGTTGGATGGTTAAAACGGGCGTGCAGTTGAACCGAAGGGAAGGGGTTATGGAAACATAAGGGGAACATGAAGAAACCAGATGTGGTCTCGATCAGATACTCGTAAAATGAGAGTGTCTTGAGTTTCGGTAAACTTATATTAAAAAAGCTGAAGTCAATGAGGGTAGTTTGGATACCCAGATAAAATTGGCGGCTAGCGGAAGTCCTTCCCCAGACGGGAACAATCCGCAATGCCTTATCTCTCCTCAATTGCATAATATAATGGTAGCCCTAGCCGAAAGAAAATACTAAAAATAAATTAACGACTGAACAGAAAAGAAACCGCGAATCTTAGTGCCACCATTACATTAGAAAACCTAACACAAACAACAACTGTACATATTTATTAATGTTATTTTATTGTTTACTCTTCCCTGTGGTGTTAATTGTATTGTGCATCGTTCTCTCACACGTGTGAATTGACTGTGTCTATGTCTGCTCACCCTTCCGTGCTTGCCAACCTCATTTCGCTCACTCGATGTTGCTTCGTCATAACCTAACCTAACCTGACACCCCCGCTTCGTGATCGTGTTTTGTTTTGCTGCTGCCCTCCCCCGTGCGTGTAAGCAGGTGAGCTGGAAGAAGATAGCAGGGCACCAGTCGAACCACCTGCTTGAAGTAGTCACAAAGCTTGACGAACAGGTCCAATCGGTGACGGGGGTACCCCCGAAGTCACTGAAGGCCCTGGACGCGGCGAAGGCGAGGAGGAAGAAGCATTACAGGCTAGAGTCAGAGGAGAAGCCGCAGTTCCCTCTACAGCAGAAGAACTTCTACAACTATATCGTTGAGAACAAGGAGATCATTAAGACCCTATCTCTGTTGTCATCGTGTACGCAGAACGTGAAAACGGTTAGTACCGAACTTGAAATAATAATCATCAGGATAACATTGATATTATTAAATTTTAATGCTATGTAATGATAACGCAAAGTAAAATTAGATATGGCAGGAGTCGAAGCTGCAGCCTCACCATTACTTACTATTCGTTCGCCAATATGCGAAACTGACACAACTTATTATCAGCACACTGATAGCCTAGGTTAGTGACCCTGACTATGAAGCTAGAGGTTCCGGGTTCGATTCCCGGGAGGGGCAAATGTTTGTATGATGAATACGAATGTTTGTACCCGAGTCTTGGATGTTATATGTATTTAGTTATGTATTTGTCTATATAAGTATGTATATCCGTTGTCCAGTACCCAAAACACAAGCAGCTTCAGTTGCTTACTTTGGGACTAGGTCAATTAGTGTTAATTGTCCCAAAAATATTTATTTCTTTATTATTATTTATTACGCTGTCATTTCATAGACTTGCGTCAAGCTTCATTCCTATGTGTATGAAATGACAGTAGGCTGACGTTACTCTCCAATTATATTCTAATCGCGGTTTGATAATACCACGACTGTTTACCACATTTTTAATGCTAAAAAAGGGGGATAGACTGCAGTATCAAGTGACTTTCAAGTTCATGTTCACTTCCTAGATGCACAGGCGCTCTCCGCTAAAGCTGATATCGATTTAACCGTCGCCATTAGCATATAACCTAAAATCGGCATCACATTTTGCAATTTATTCGGCCTCTGGGTCGAAAAAACTTACGACGATTTCAAATACCGTTAGCCAAAGTAAATATCTTCGCGTACAGCTACTCATTAAGGAAATACCGTTTAGTTTCGGTGAATTGATAGCCTCCTATAGGTTCATCTTCGCCTAGTACTTTTTTCCGTTCTTCACGTTAACTCCCTTGTTTTATCGTAATAAATAATTATTTGCGCATGTGCGCTGCAATGCATTGGATGGACGTTGTCTTGTACAGATTTCTACTATACGGCGAATCAACAATGCATTTTGGGTCGTACGCATATCGTACGTATGAGTTCGAAACTAAATAGGCAGATAAGAATGGAAAAAATTGTTAAGTCGAATTGTATTTAAAGATTTTCATAAACTCAAATAAAAACCCCTAGCGAGTAGAATAAGAGAGGACTAGCTCGCGGGGTAGGTATTGCTAATTTGAAATCTGCAATTTTCTTTTTATTCGACGCGTAGTCCTAACCTAACATTCTATTTACCCTGTCAATTGCTGCATGAGAACAACTTTTGATTTGGGTCTACCTACAAGTGTATAGAGAAGCTTTTGGTGTTCCAATTGGTAAAGGTGACATAATTTTGTAGGAAATAACTTGGCTTGGTATCAGGGGCACATCTACTGCTAATCTTGACATTTTGATTACAATTAAAGCCTATATCAACACACTACTTACAATATTTATGGTAGTATGATGACAAAATCAATCGAAAATCTACAAAGCATCACGTTTGTTGCATAAACGTCAGTCAATAAGGGTCTATCCTAAGGGTTTAATCGAAGTTGACAATCTCGAGCAAAAAAAAACGAGCAGTGCGGCGCCTTCGCTTTCGCTTTCGCAATTTTGCAGAACGTAAACGCGATCCGGGCAAGACCAGACAAAGTCTACGCGGACTCAATTTGTGTGACATGTGAAAAAACATACAAGTCTCGATAGCACTCGTAGGACGCCTCCCGCACTACACCATGTCGCTTTACTCTACACCAGCGATACTCAAAGTGTGCTCCGCGGAACCCTAGGGCTCCGCAAAGCCTCTGTGGGGGCTCCGTGTGAATACTGGTTATAATGAGAAGAAAAAATCTGAAATAGACCCATTCTCTCTGGACGATATAGTTCAACACTGTTTTTTATTTAAGGGCTCCGTCAAATATTTCGCTTTCCAAAAGGGTTCCGTCAGAAAAAAAGTTTGAGAACCGCTGCTCTACACATACAGCTCCCGCGCCGCAAAACTGCCCCGGCCCGTCTTGTGCTGCATGTCACTTTTAACGCCTTGGCCTCCGCGCCGCTATCACTAGGTTTTTGTACCGGATGGTTTCCTTGGCGGCCTTTTTCAAACAAGTCCAAATATGATTTAATTAACGCTTCCGCGTCGCAATCGCGCCGCCTTCACTGTCTAGGTTTTTCAAGCTTCAATGATATGCGGCTAACATTATAATTTTAGGAGCTCAACACTCTAGTGAAGCGATGGCGCCCCTATCACTACCTCTGGAAATGCGAGAAGACACTTCGGCAGCTCTTGACGTGGAACCTGAACGACTTTGAGCTAGCACTGAAGCGGCACAGCGAGCTAGAGGCAAAACTGGCCACGGAACCTGACGTACTCATCATCGGAAACTGCCTCGCTGTCTCCACTGAGAAACTTAAGCTGGGATTGATCACTGAACTTAAAAGTAAAGCTTTTGTGTTTTTTGTCTGCTTTTTCCGTCCACTGCAGAAGGTCCATGTCGAAAGCGTGGTAAATTAAGGAGTCATGAATTGACCCCTACCTTTCCAGCAGTTGATAATCGTTTAGTCACTCGCTTCGTAGCTTTGGCCAGTAAGGTTGCTATGTTTCGGAAATAAGGAATGATACACCTTTTTGCTAACTAATGGATGGGATGGAGCACTTCAAATGCGTTGTAGCTGCTATGCCATGCATGCATTTCTCCGACGAAACGGAGACATGTATGCCACAAAATTAACACACACCGTGACTTATGTTAAAGGTTTACAGGCATGACATGTCAGAATGTTAGATCGTCAACATACACTTACTGATATATTTGTTTTAGACGGCACCCACAGAATAGGCCAAGCCATGCGGAAGAAGTACAAACGGGAGATGGACTACGTGTACGCCATCATGAATGACCTTGAGAGGAAGTTAGAGAGGCCCATAAGAGACTTAGATGATGTGCGTAGCGTCATGGAGACGCTTAAGAAGATCAGGGAACAAGAAGTGGACATGGAACTAAAAATTGATCCAGTTGAGGTAAGATAATCAATTAACAATATTATCATTAAACTTACTTCTTCAGAATTTAATTTGTACTTTGCCTGATTCTGTTATAATGTGTTAACATTAAGCATTCAATTAAATTTTTCGTTATAGAGTTTAAATATTAATATACCTATTACCCTGTAATAGCGAGGGCCGTGTTACGTCGACGATCTAATTAAACTTGGTATAAAATAGACATGAAACTGTTAAAAATTGCTGTTGAACTTCTTAGAATTTACAATCTTATGTTACTCGTCCTCTTATTCCAGGAAGCATTCAACGTGATAACCCGCTACGAACTGCCCGTGAGCCCAACAGATTTGGAACAGGTGGACAGTCTTCGTTACTCATGGCAGCAGCTGCAGGCCACGGCCCTGGGAGCCCACGTGCAACTCCTCAAAATGCAGCCACAGTTTGAGGATGACTTGAAAAGCAATCTGGACCGGTTCAGGGAGGACAATGGAGAGTACGTTCATGAGTATCGGCACGCTGGGCCCATGCAATCAGGCTTGACGCCGCGCGAGGCATCCGATAGGTTGATACTATTCCAGGTGGGTATTCCAGGTACAAATCAACCAATGAGATCGCTTCAGCTGTGCGAGGATGAGAGAATGAAACGATCTTTTTGGTCGTTTTTTTCCTTCATTCTTCGCTCAGATTGTCTTCGAAGTCGCTTAATGGGACACTACCTTCACATTAAAATTGAAAACTTTTTCAGTTACCTTCATTTATTTCTCTCTCAGAACCGCTTCGATGGAATGTGGCGTAAGTTACAAACATACCAGAACGGAGAGGAGCTGTTCGGCCTCCCTCACACCGAATACCCTGAGCTAGCGCAGATTAGGAAAGAGCTGAATCTCCTCCAGAAGCTTTATAAGCTCTATAACGACGTCATAGACAGAGTCAGCAGCTACTATGATATACCCTGGGTAGAGGTCAACATCGAGGAGATCAACAACGAACTCATGGAGTTCCAGAATAGATGCCGCAAGCTACCGAAAGGGTTTGTATTGGACTGAATATTTACAATATAAGTCCTGAAATGAAAGAGATAAATAATTTATTTCCGAATTATTTCACGCCATTTCTTTTAGTTTCCGCAAGAAAAGAGTACCATTTTACACAAACAGGTTGTTAAAGCTAATGCATGCACGCACTGAATGGTAGCTTATTCCCTTTTTTTTGCCTTCGTTGCCCTCTTTGCCTCGTAGAAAAATGTATATATATCTTTAATTCGTTATATTTTCATCGTCTCACCATACATATTCCTTACAGCCTTAAAGAATGGCCAGCCTTCTTCGCCCTAAAGAAAACCATAGATGACTTCAACGACATGTGCCCCTTGTTAGAGCTGATGGCCAACAAGGCGATGAAGCCGCGGCATTGGCAGCGCATTATGGAAGTCACCAAATACATATTCGAGCTGGACAATGAAGATTTTTGTCTGAAGAACATTCTGGAAGCACCGCTGCTGCCAAATAAGGAAGATATTGAGGTTAGTCGGACTCTGAGTGAGTAGACAAACGGGCCATCCGATAAAAACGGAACTAAGAAACTTAAAATGTATTCCTATGTTCAACATTCCAAGTGGGTAAGTAACTGATGGCCCGATTGCTTGACTATCGCCACACTTTTTAACCTTCGCTGATTCAAACTAAACAGTGGCAGCAATCACGGTCAAACACCTAAAGAAAATATAGTCAAAATAGTTATTCTCAAGCGCTTTCACCGTTCCTGATTTCTGTTCCTCAATTAATTGAAGAAATACCTCAAGTTTGGCATCAATTTCTACTAAAACTAGTATTAACTTTCAACTCTGAGTACAGCTTCTGTTCTTGCCGAAATCCTTGTATGTACGAGTAGACATGTATTTCGTCAGTTAATTAATCAATTGTATTTAGAAACGACGCTAACACTAGTCTTGAGAATGACCGAAAAGAGCTGTAATTATCTTTAATCCTCTTGTTGTTCCATAATATATAATATAAATGTAATCGCCGGGAAATTGGGCATGATGAGAATGTCCCCAATGTCCCACGTGTTGGGCTGTATTAAGTGCGCAAGTACAAATAATCCAACAGGTTATACCTTTCTACCGCGACTAGGATCGCATAGAGTGTTCGGTGATTATCGCACATTTTAGATTGAAATCAGGAACGAATTGTGGGATTCTTACTTTAAATCCGTTATTCAATGAGAGAACTGTAAATAATGCTTTCGGTTACCCCCAAAGTAATGCTACAACTCATAGTTTAAGAGCCTAGATCCTTGACCTCGTAGATTTTTGCGATGAAACATTGTAAGGCTCTAAAGAGATTTGTTAACAACAATATTTTTCTCCAGGATATTTGCATATCGGCCATGAAAGAGAAGGATATCGAGGCCAAACTGCGGCAAGTCACCAACGAGTGGTCGATCCACGAGCTCACGTTCCAGACGTTCAACAACCGAGGCGAGCTGCTCCTGCGGGGGGACACGACAGCTGAGACCATCGGCCAGTTAGAAGACAGCCTCATGATTCTAGGATCCTTGTTGTCGAATCGGTAAAAATAGCTTAAACAATGACAGTTCGCCAAATATTCTATTTTAAATCAGCCTTGAGGTAAAAACCTAGAGTAACGTGATACCCGTTAAACTGATTTCAGTATCTCAAACATTATATTGGCTTTGATAATGTGTAGACAAACCTGCAGCTACAGTTGATATTTTTTGCAACCGTAGACGTCACGGCTGATGCAATCCGTTGAAAACATTGAGCGAGGTTTGGTAATTTACAGAAGTAATACACAAAGGCACTCAGATAAAGAGTTTTTATCTCGCCCGTGCACTGAAAAAATTTATAGCTTCAATGCAAAAGAGTAATTTCTGCTCATATTTTTGATAAAAATGTCAAAAAAATATTTATATGTTCAAATTTTAGCTACAACGCCCCGTTCCGCAAGCAAATCCAGCAATGGCTCTTCGACCTTCAAAACACAAACGAGATCCTAGAACGGTGGCTCTTAGTACAGAACATGTGGGTATATCTCGAAGCCGTCTTCGTCGGGGGTGATATCGCAAAGCAGTTGCCCAAGGAAGCTAAGAGGTTCTCAAAGATCGATAAGTCCTGGCAGAAAATTATGCAACGAGCCCACGAGACCCCTGGAGTAGTGTCTTGCTGCGTTGGAGATGATCTCCTAAGGCAGTTACTGCCGCATCTGCAAGAACAGCTAGAACTATGCCAAAAGAGTCTTAGTGGTTACCTAGAAAAGAAAAGGACCATGTTTCCGAGATTCTTCTTTGTGTCGGATCCAGCATTGCTAGAAATTCTTGGGCAGGCATCTGACTCCCATACCATTCAGAATCATCTGCTATCTATATTTGATAATACACGTTACGTTAAGTTCCATGATATAGGTAAGTGTGATTTTTAGAATGGTTTGTTGGATTTGCTTTATGCGCTAAAATTTCAATCGCTACTTACCCTTACAATTCGTACTTTTATTTGACTTTATGAACTTTCTTAATACGATTCGTCTTGTCTTATAGGTATTCATTCATCGTGACCGACGTCACTTTTAAACATGAGACATTATGTATTTCCATCTAACGAAATGTGGATATAACACTGAACATTTATAGCTGGGGATTTAATATCTATTCGATTTCAGTCTTTCAAATTATACTCTCTCTTTCTCATCTCATACTTTCTTATAGAATACAACAAAATGATAGCCATTGTCTCCTCTGAGGGAGAGGAGATCAAACTGGAGCGTCCTGTGCGAGCTGAAGGTTCGGTGGAAACTTGGTTGACATCGCTGCTGCAGTCAGCCCAGAGCAGTCTGCACTCCATCATCAGGAACTCTGTGTCGTTTATTAACGACCCCAACTTTAATATGCTCATGTTTCTCGACAAGATGCCTGCTCAGGTATATTTTTTTAAATTCTTTTACAATGATATAATTGGGTACCTTTTCTATACCATTATTCTATTATTAGTCTATACCATCGCGATACCATTTCTAGGTAGGTCTCCTTGGCATTCAAATCATTTGGACCCGCGACGCAGAACTTGCTCTAATGCAGGCGCGTCAGGACAAGAAGATTATGATGGAGACCAACAACAAGTTCCTGGAACTCCTCAATACCCTCATAGACCAAACCACCAGGGACTTACTGAAGATTGAGAGGATCAAGTTTGAAACTCTCATCACCATACACGTGCATCAGAGGGACATATTTGATATGCTGGTAAGCAGTAACTAAGAGTTATCCTTGGTGCTGTTTTGTTCTGTACAATTACGAATCATAATCCTAGCACTATTGAGAAAATTTAATAGGGAAACAGTTTTTGTCTCGTTGACAGTCATACTTTGTGGTGTGGTTTTAATTTCATTCTCTGAAATCTCTACTACATGAACAGTGGATGATAATGTTAGTGAGTTACTCTTACGGTGCCACTTGCCTCTCTCTGATTTATGAAAAAGCTTAATCCTAATTATTTTCTACAGTGCCGTCTCAACGTTCGTTCAGCCAATGACTTCGAGTGGCTGAAGCAATGCCGATTCTACTTCAAAGAGGACATCGACAAAACTTGGATATCGGTCACCGACGTCACATTCATCTATCAGAACGAATACCTTGGCTGCACTGACCGCTTGGTCATTACGCCTCTTACTGACAGGCAAGACAAGATTATAGATTCATGGGCTGTTCAAAATTTCCATGTTATTCAGATATCTTTCAATCGGGTTGATTTTTTTGACGTGACAACGTCTTATAAATTAGTTTGCCGGGTGACACTTCAAGAAACTGCGTTACGCTCCGCTCACGTTATGCGCTCACAATGAGAGCGAGTGAGAGGCACGCGTCCCTTCCACTCGGGCATGGTTAGCCCGCCTAAGAGCGAGAGAGACAGACATAAAAAGTGAAAGGCACGCGTCCCTTCCACTCGAGCACAGTTAGCCCGCCTAAGAGCGAGAGAGACAGAGCGAGAGAGAGAGAGTGAGAGAGATAGGCATACACACCGGTTCATGTCTTGCGCTTCTATTTCGCTTAGGCGCCTGCATACAAGTTTAAAATACGTATGTATGTGTAAAGGTAAAAATAAAATTTTGTTAATATGAAATTCAGTGCGAGATTCTTTGTATAAATTAATGTTTTAAATATAATTCTTTGTATAAATAAATGTTTTAAATTGTTACTATTATTTCATCCTTCTTCCTACTATACGAATGAATATTCACATTAAAATTATTTTACCACTCAAAGTCGTTGTCACGTAAAACTTTCGCCCGTATACCGACTTTACAGGCAACCAATTTTTTACAAATGGCAGCGGTTACCTGCAAAATATGAGGTGCAACGTTGAGCAGACAGAGATTTCAAAAAATGATAAAGAAATTAATGAAAACAAAAAGAATTTAAAAAGCCAGCTTGTTTTTTATAAAAATAGAAATACAGGTGCAACAGCAACATTTTGGGCACTAAACTAGGAAGAATTGAACATCCATAAGTGGTAATTTTCAGGTGCTACATAACGCTGGCACAAGCGCTGGCCATGAGCATGGGCGGTGCGCCATGCGGTCCCGCTGGGACGGGGAAGACAGAAACTGTGAAAGACATGGGGAAGACGCTGGCCAAATACGTCGTGGTCTTCAACTGCTCCGATCAAATGGATTATAGGTAAGATTGGGTCTAACATTATAAATTTAAAGACACATATTTGGTACATGAACAGTAATTATCGCGTAACTTGTATTGTGATTCACCAATATCCAAGTCGATCTAAGACACATCTTGCAGGGGTCTTGGTCGCATCTACAAAGGCCTGGCGCAGTCCGGCTCCTGGGGCTGCTTCGACGAGTTCAACCGAATCGAGCTGCCTGTGCTGTCAGTGGCAGCGCAGCAGGTGGCCGTCGTGCTGGCAGCGAAGAAAGAGAAAAAGAAAACTTTCATTTTCACCGACGGAGACACGTCTGAGATGTGCCCGGAGTTCGGGATCTTCATCACTATGGTGATTACGGGCTATTAACTATTAGGATTGCCTGGAATTTGTGAAGCATGCTCGATGCGCTTGTTCAATCCATCATTGATCAGATTTCGTAGCCGCGATGGAATGCAACGAGAACGCCTATCAATACGTTTTAGGCCATTTTCACTTTCTTTCAACCTCTGTTTTTAGAACCCAGGGTACGCTGGTAGGAAGGAACTACCAGAGAATCTGAAAATCCAGTTCCGTACGGTTGCTATGATGGTGCCTGACCGGCAGATCATCATCAGAGTCAAGTTGGCTTCGTGCGGCTTTTTGGAAAACATTACCCTGGCCAGGAAATTCTACACTCTGTATAAACTCTGTGAGGAGCAGCTCACTAAACAGGTAATATCGGTACAGGTTCGATGAAGATTTGATTTTTCGTTTTAAAAATAAAATAAAACATTGTATCCGCACCTGATTGCGTTTAAATGTTTTTTTTAACAGAATTTGCGCAGGTTTTAAGTATAGATTAAGTTTTAAATTAAGTGATCTACTCACGATATTCACCGTATTTGCAGGTCCACTACGATTTTGGTCTCCGTAATATCCTCTCAGTCCTTCGTACCCTCGGAGCTGTCAAACGCGTAAACTCCAAAGACAACGAAAGCACAATCGTCATGAGAGTTCTCCGAGACATGAATTTGTCAAAATTGATCGACGAGGACGAACCTCTCTTCATATCTCTGGTGGCTGATCTGTTTCCCAACCAAGCGCTAGAGAAAACCACGTACCCTGAGCTGGAAGAGGCAATCAAGGTGCAAGTAGAGCAGAACAACTTGATCTGTCATCCACCGTGGATCTTGAAGATTATTCAAGTTAGTTAAATCTCCTCCGAATCATTTTACAGAAGGATTTTTTTTGCTTTTAGAACTGCATCTTCGCGCTGGTCTATGTTGACACAAAATACGGTGTTGTTTGATCCGTAGCAGCACTTACCTCGCATCAGAACAGAAGCAGACTTTAAAGACTTTTGCTAATGCTATATCGCGATTACATTGCGATTTGTCTCATTTGTTATTTTAAGCGTATCCTTATATATGTACTCGTCAGTTGTACGAGACGCAGCGAGTGCGGCACGGCATCATGACGCTGGGTCCACCAGGTGCGGGCAAGACGACCTGCATTCACACGCTCATGAATGCGCTCACGGAAACTGAAAACCCTCACAAGTATGTTGTAATTATGAAAAACACTTGCATTTTTTTCAACAATACTCTTTATTCTGCCATATGAATAGCCTTTGTGTCGCGTAACGTTAATCAGCTAAGTAAGACTTTTATATGCTTTTCCAGGGAAATGCGAATGAACCCGAAAGCGATCACAGCCGCACAGATGTTCGGGCGATTGGACGTGGCCACTAACGATTGGACCGACGGCATCTTTTCCGCGCTCTGGCGGAAAACCCTCAAGATGAAGACCGGGGAACATGTCTGGCTGGTCCTCGACGGCCCCGTCGACAGCATATGGATAGAGAATTTGAACTCTGTACTGGATGACAATAAGACCTTGACGCTGGCTAACGGAGATCGGTTGACCATGTCACCTACTTCGAAGATTCTTTTTGAGCCGGAAAATATCGATAATGCGTCGCCAGCCACTGTTTCGAGGAATGGAATGGTCTATATGAGTGCTTCTGGGCTTGATTGGGATCCTGGTATGTAATGCAGGCGTTTTTTACCTTCTTGGATCTTTACAGGGATAGTTTTATTTAAAAAATGTTAAAGTAGAGTTTAATCAAACGAACTGCAAGTTTATTCTCATTCTGAACCGTTTATATTTTTTGCTTTAGTTCTCCGCGCCTGGCTCAAAACTCGCTCGGAGAGGGAGGTGGAAGTGTTCAGCTCACTCTTTGAGCAGACCTTCCCCAACGTGTACACCTGGTGCACTCAGAACCTGGTGTTCAGCATGAGGGTGCTCCAGAGCAATATTATACTGCAAATGCTCAGTCTGTTAGAAGGCCTAGTACCACCTCAAATTGAGGAAACAGAAGATCCATCCGCAAGCAAATCAGTTAACGGGGATATAGATGATGAAGAAGAAAAGGAGAAAACTGAAGAAATCATTCTTTTTACATTAGAGCATTTGCACAAAGTATATGTTTTCGCTTTAATATGGGGTTTTGGATCCCTTTTGGAAACCAAAGACCGAGAGCAATTTGACACTTACTTAAAGCAGAATTTTGCGGAAATTTTGGACTTACCGAAACATCCTAATAATAAACCTTGCGTTGTTTTTGATTTTTATGTCAAGCATCCTGGGAAATGGGAGCTGTGGGATGATATGGTAACTAATTATCAGTATCCCGATACTGCATCTCCAGATTACGCCAGTATCTTGGTCCCCATTGTAGATAACGTCAGGATAAATTACCTGATCCACTGCATAGCCAAACAAGGCAAAGCGGTGCTATTACTTGGAGAACAGGGCTCTGCGAAAACTGTAATGATGAAGGCGTACATGAAGAACGCAAACCCAGAGCAGTTCATGGGACGCTCTTTCAACTTCTCTTCAGCTACTAGCCCTTACCAGTTCCAAAAAACTATAGAAAGCTACGTAGAGAAGCGGAGTGGAATGACTTTCGGGCCCCCAGGGGGCAAAAAGATGTTAGTATTTATTGACGACATCAATTTACCTCAGATCAACGAATGGGGAGATCAGATCACGAACGAAATTGTTAGGCAGACTATGAGCATGAGTGGATTCTATAGTTTGGAAAAGCCTGGTGACTTTACTACTGTTATTGACATACAGTTTTTAGGTGCTATGGGCCAACCAGGTATGTATGTGTGTCATTTAGTTAGAACAAAATTATTTCCGTTTACTAAACCCTTTAAAAATTATTTCAGGCGGCGGCAGAAATGATATACCATCTCGCTTGAAGCGCCAATTCGCAATATTCAATTGTCCCTTACCCAAAAATGATTCTATAGACAAGATATTCAAAGTTATTGGGGAAGGTCATTATAACGCCAAGCGAGGATTCACAATAGAAGTCCGGAACCTCATTAAAAAGGTTATACCTTTGACGAGAGAACTATGGATGCGAACAAGGTTAAATCTACTTCCAACGCCGGCTAAATTTCACTATGTATTTTCTCTAAGAGATCTTTCCAGGGTCTGGCAAGGTATGGTCGGAACCTTACCGACTGTAATCGAATCAGAGAAATGTTTGATGCTCTTATGGAAGCACGAGTGTTCTAGAGTGTTTTCGGATAGATTCACCATTCAAGTCGACAAAGATTGGTTCAATAAGGCCTTGTATGACATAGCGGAGGAGGTGTTAGGTTTAGAATATAGGAAGATGATGGATTGTGAACCTGTTTTCGTGGACTTTATGAGGTGAATATTATTTTAAGTCGTTAACTTAATTTTATATAACGCGATGTAGAAAGTTTGTTTTTAGTAATGTATACTTAGGTGCCTTTAAATTATTCTATCATTCAACTCTTGCTCATCCGAAGATTCCTTTGCATTGACTAAACCCTTTGGATAAAACTTAATATATTTTTCATTTAACCTTTTCTTCGTAAATTTGCAACTTATTTAACAATTTCTTGCTACCAGAGACGCTCCAGAACCCACAGGAGAGGAAGGCGAAGATGCTGATATGGAGCTTCCAAAAGTATACGAGCCAGTATTCGAATACAGTGAGCTGCGAGAAAGATTAGAGATGTTCCTCGCCCAGTTCAACGAGATGGTCCGTGGTTCTGGCATGGACCTGGTGTTCTTTCCAGACGCCATGTTCCACCTAGTGAAAATATCTCGAGTCATTCGCCACCCGCGAGGCAACGTCATGTTAGTCGGAGTGGGAGGCTCCGGTAAACAATCGCTTACGAAGTTGTCTACCTTCATTGCCGGGTACCGATCCTTCCAAATTGCCTTAACCAGGTCTTACAATGTCGGAAACTTCTTGGAAGATTTGAAGCTTTTGTATCGATCATGCGGTGTTCAGGGTAAAGGCACTACATTTATTTTCACCGATTTAGATATCAAGGAAGAGGGCTTCTTAGAATATTTAAACAATATATTGTCGTCGGGTGTAATTTCGAATTTGTTCTCCAAAGACGAGCAGCAAGAAATTATTTCAGAACTAACACCTATTATGAAACGAGAGAATCAAAAGAGGACGCTCAACAACGAGCTAGTAATGGAGTATTTTCTAAATAGGACCTGCCAAAATCTTCATGTTGTTTTGTGTTTCTCACCGGTAAGCCAATATTTTTAACAAAACACACATCGATAATCACGTCGTAATGTTATACTTAAATAATAAAGATTTGATGCATTTTAGGTCAGTGAAGCATTCCGGTACCGCGCCCTCCGCTTCCCCGCTCTCATCTCAGGCTGCACCATCGACTGGTTTCAACCTTGGCCAAAAGATGCCCTTGTTTCCGTCGCTGACCACTTCTTAGCTGAGTTTGAAATCGAATGCACTAAAGAAGTAAAGAAAGAACTCGTCACAGTTCTAGGAACAATACAGGATGTCGTGTCACAAGTATCTGCGGAATACTTCCAAAGGTTTCGTAGATCGTCACATGTTACCCCCAAATCATATCTAAACTTCATCGGGGGCTACAAAACGATTTACCAAATGAAACAAAAAGAGCTAGGTGACGGCGCACTACGTATGGACACTGGCTTAGAAAAACTAAGAGAAGCTTCCATATCCGTCGAAGTTTTGAAAAAGGACTTAGCAGTTATGGAGCAGGATTTGGCTTTAGCGTCAGAAAAAGCAGGTCGTGTGCTCACTGAAGTCACAGAGCGGGCTATGCAAGCAGAAATAGTAAAAAATCAAGTTCAAATCGTTAAAGAGAAGGCTGAAGCATTAGTCGCGTATATAGCCGAAGAGAAGGAGAAAGCGGAGATCAAATTAGAAGCTGCTAAACCTGCTTTAGAGGAGGCTGAAGCCGCACTTAACACTATAAAACCAGCGCATATAGCAACTGTCAGGAAGCTTGGCAGGCCGCCGCATCTTATTATGAGAATCATGGACTGCGTATTGATCCTGTTCCAGAGAAGACTGCACCCACTTATTCCGGATGTAGCTGCACCATGTCCGAAACCATCATGGGCGGAGTCACTTAAGGTATAATATATTTAAAGAAAAGAACCACGTCTGTTAAATTATAAGTAAATACGTTTCTTAATAAGATTAGGATAAGGATAAACTTGGTATTTTTAGTGGCATTGCTCTACAAACAACTCATTTTTCCCAGATGATGGCCAGCACCACTTTCCTGTTGCAACTCCAGAACTATCCAAAAGACATTATAAACAACGAGATGGTAGAACATTTGTTCCCGTATTTCGAGATGGAAGATTACAACATGGACACGGCTAAAAGAGTCTGTGGTGACGTTGCTGGGCTGCTGTCTTGGACTAAAGCCATGGCTTTCTTCCACAGCGTTAACAAGGAAGTACTACCTTTGAAGGCTAATCTCCTAATGCAAGAGGCGAGACTAAAGGTAACTCAATTCTTCAATTAATCATAATACCTTGATAACAAATATTTCCAATGAAGACATTAGTGTGATACAAAAAGCAGTGCTAGGTATAAATTAGGTTTTCTGAAACGTTTTGCACATAAATATGACAAACTGTTATTTTAGGTTGCTATGGATGATTTGGCGTCAGCAGAAAGACAGCTCGAAGAGCGTGAGATGTCACTACGCAAAGTCAAGGAACAGTACGAATCCGCTGTCGCCGAGAAACAACAACTAACTGACGCCGCCAACGTGTGCCTTAGAAAAATGACTGCTGCTACAGCTCTCATCAATGGTCTGGGAGGAGAGAAGATCAGATGGACACAGCAAAGCAAAGATTTTAAGGAACAATTAGGTAGATTAGTAGGTGATGTCGTACTAGCCACTGGGTTTCTTTCGTACTGCGGACCTTACAATCAAGAGTTTAGAAACAGCCTTCTCGATAACTGGATGGGAATACTGAAGAGCAAGCAAATACCCGTTACGGATAGTCTAAACATAACCAACATGTTAGTCGAGAACGCTACTATATCTGAGTGGACACTACAAGGCTTACCTAACGATGATCTTTCCGTGCAAAATGCTCTTATTGTAACCAAATCCAGCTCTTATCCCCTATTGGTTGATCCACAGAGCCAGGGTAAAAACTGGATAAAGAACAAAGAAAGCACAAATGAACTGCAAATCACTTCGCTCAACCATAAGTATTTTAGAACTCATTTGGAAGACAGTTTATCTTTGGGTAGACCTTTGTTAATAGAAGATGTTGCAGTGGAATTGGATCCGGTTATCGATAATGTTTTGGAAAAGAATTTTATTAAATCAGGTTCAATTGAGAAAGTAATTGTTGGTGACAAGGAATGTGACGTTATGCCTGGTTTCATGCTCTATATAACAACCAAATTACCTAACCCTGCGTATTCCCCAGAAATAAGCGCTAAAACTTCTATAATCGATTTCACTGTCACAATGCGGGGTCTAGAAGATCAGTTATTAGGTCGAGTGATATTAATGGAAAAATCAGACCTTGAAGAAGAACGAGTAGCATTATTTGAATCAGTTATGAAGAATCAACGAAGCATGAAGGAACTAGAAAGCAACTTGCTTTGCCGGTTAACCTCTTCTGTAGGCTCCTTAGTAGACGACGAAGCCTTGATCCAAGTGCTACAAATAACTAAAACAACGGCAGAAGAAGTTAACGAAAAATTAAAAGTAGCAGAAGTAACTGAGAAGAAAATTATTAAGGCTCGTGAAGAATTCAGAGCGGTAGCGGCCAGAGGATCAATATTATACTTTTTAATTGTAGAAATGAGTAACGTTAACTTAATGTACCAGAACTCATTGAAACAGTTTTTGACGATTTTCGATAATTCGATAACAAAATCAACGAAAAGCAACGTGACTGAGGAACGTATTAATATAATACTAAAGTACTTGACGCACGAGGTTTGGGTGTTCACATTGCGGAGTTTGTATGAGAGGCATAAGGCACTGTTCACTTTGATGCTGGCAATGAAGATCGATTGCCACAGACAGCTTATTTCTCACGACGAATTTATGGCGTTTGTGAAAGGAGGTGCCTCTCTCGACTTAAACGCGGTGACTCCGAAGCCGTTTAGGTGGATCCTGGATATAACTTGGCTGAATTTAGTGGAAATCAGCAAGTTGAAGACGTTTGCTGATGTGCTGCAGAAGGTAAGATTATGCAAGCCGCATTTATTATTAAAAAAACATCGGCCGTGGCTAAGAAACTATTTTTTTTATATCTATCCGAATTAAATTTCAAAGTTCTATCACTTCCTTAGATAACGTCGAATGAAAAGGAATGGCGCGTCTGGTACGAGAAGGCCAAACCGGAGGAAGAGACATTACCAAGCGGCTACAACGACAGCCTTGACGTGTTCCGCAAGCTACTGCTCATTCGCTCATGGAGCCCTGATCGCACACTATCACAAGCCAGAAAATACATAGTCGGTAATTACCAATGATCTTATAAGTCGGTCATCATCGAGTCTGCCTGCAGGAAGTTCAGAACCTATCACTTTAAGCGTGAAGTTTTGGGTGGTATTTGTATCACCAGGAAAGCTTGCAACTATAGAGGCAAGACTATTTTAAAGGTTCCGTTGTCAAATGGCAAAAACAGAGCTCCTAAATTGTCTGCACATGTACATGTCTATCAAACTTCCAGATTCTTTAGGCCCCGAGTATGGTGAGGGTTCCATCCTGAATCTCGAAGCGACGTGGGAGGAGTCAGAGCCGCGAACCCCTCTCATTTGCATCCTCTCCATCGGGTCGGACCCTTCGGCTCAGATTGCCTCTCTGGCTAAGTCCAAGGAAATACGTAAGCTGTTTAATCTCAAGGGTATCTTAGCTGACAATCGTACTCTAACTGTTGCTTAATTTTAAAACGGTAATTTTGCAGAGATTAAAGCTGTGTCCATGGGTCAAGGTCAAGAAATCGTCGCTAGAAAGATGATCTCCGATTCCATGAATGAGGGCGGATGGGTCCTGTTGCAAAATATCCACTTATCCCTTCCCTTCTGTGTGGAAGCCATGGATGCTCTCATAGAAACAGAGCACATCCAGGAATCTTTCAGGCTATGGCTTACTACTGAAGTCCATACTGAGTTTCCAATAGGTTTGCTGCAAATGGCGATTAAGTTCACAAACGAACCTCCTCAGGGCATCAGAGCTAGTATGAAGAGAACTTATCAGAACATCACGCAGGACACTTTAGATTACTCGTCTTTGTCCCAGTGGCCACCTCTTCTGTATGCTGTAGCATTCTTACACACTATACTACAGGAGCGGAGGAAGTTCGGTCCTTTAGGTTGGAATGTACCGTACGAATTCAATCAAGCTGATTACGCCGCCAGCGTCCAGTTCATCCAAAACCACCTTGACGACATCGACCCTAAGAAAGGGATATCGTGGCCGACAATCTGCTACATGCTGGGAGAGGTTCAGTACGGCGGTCGGGTCACGGATGACTTCGACAAGCGTCTGCTTACTACGTTCACCAACGTCTGGTTTTGTGATGTTATACTCCGACCAGGGTTTGAGTTCTACAAAGGTTACAAAGTGCCTCAAACTAGAAATTTATCAGGTTACGTAGATTACATAAACCAATTACCATTGACTGACACTCCTGAAGTCTTTGGTCTGCACGGGAACGCAGATATAACTTATCAAATTAACAGTGCTAAAGATATCCTGGATACTATCTTGAGCGTGCAACCAAAAGAAGGTGGTAGTCAGGGAGGCGAAACCAGAGAGAGTATCGTGTACAGGCTTGCCGAAGACATGCTGGAGAAGTTACCTAAGCAATACGTAAGTTTTGAAGTGAGGGAGGCTTTGGTAAAGATGGGAGCTTTCCTGCCAATGAACATATTTTTAAGGTAAGTTGGAACGAAAATCTGCATAATAGAGAAAAATCCAGTGTTTTTTTAACTATCTAGACAATATTTTTAGGCAGGAGATCGACCGGATACAGCGCGTGATCAAATCAGTACAGTCCACTCTGTGCAATCTAAAGCTGGCGATAGATGGCACCATCGTGATGAGCCAGGCTCTGCGCGAGAGTCTTGACGCCATGTACGATGCTCGGATACCGCAGAATTGGCTTAAGGTATATTTGATGTAATAACCTGCTTTGTCCCACGACTATTTTAATTTCATAATTCATTGCTATCTTCACTGGAACTGCGTGTTCCGTCAAAGTCACAACAAACAGAACCAAAAACAGCTGAGATGAGAGTTTAGAACTGTTTTTGGTTCTGTTTGTTTTGTTTAACGTCTAACGTTTGTCCGATTTTGTTATATTTAACGTCTTTCACACAGGTGTCATGGGAATCGGCGACGCTGGGTTTCTGGTACACAGAGCTGCTGGAACGCGAGCACCAGTACCGCGTGTGGTTGCGTCAAGGCCGGCCCACTTGCTTTTGGATGACCGGCTTCTTCAACCCTCAGGGGTTCCTGACCGCCATGAGACAGGTGAGGAGGCTGGTTAAATCCTTAATCGCTTTTTGTCTTAGACAATTTAGCCACGGGAGGGCAAGGCACGCATTCCCCTCTGCCAATGCATATGACCTAAAACCGTGAGTTAAATCATAACGGTTTATAAAAACCAGTTCGCCGCGATATCGTGTGTCATTTTGCTTTAGTCCGTCTCGCGAAAGCGATCTCTGCAAAAATGGTTAATCGTGCTGTATTTACCTCCAAACGACTATCAAAAACTTAAAATTTCACTAAAGACGGATTTTTTTATCACACGTAAATAAATTTCAATGGCAATCACGAGATCAGCTATGGATAAGCTTAAAAATGTCTGGCGAAACCGAAACATCACAAAGGCAACAAAGACTCGACTAGTCAGATCCTTGGTTTTTCCTGTTTTCCTATATGCCGCGGAGACTTGGACACTAAGAGAGAGTGAGAGGCGAAAGATCGATGCGCTTGAAATGTGGTGCTGGAGAAAAATGCTCCGAATATCCTGGACGGAGTTTCGCTCCAATAACTCTATTCTTCAGGAGCTAAACATTAAACAGCGCCTGTCTTCCGTGGTTAAGTCCAGAATCCTCTCTTTCTTCGGGCATATAGCGAGACGCGGAGAGTTTTCCATCGAGCGGCTGGTGGTTCAGGGCAGGGTTGAGGGCACCAGACCACGCGGTCGGTCCCCCATGAGGTGGACCGACCTGATAAAATCCGCTACAAACCAGCCCATGCACGAGAACACTAGACGCGCAGCCGTGAGAGAAGAATGGCGCCGGGTCGTAAAGCTCGCCACTCAAGATACGACGGCCACGACCACTCTGCCAAGAGTGTAGCGACGAAGAAGAAGAAGAAGAAATAATTTTCTTCACAATTAATTTATTATTTACAACACCAAAAACATTTTAAATGAATAAGCTTTTTGACAGACATAACGTAAACATTTCAAAATTTGACATCATGGCATTCGTGGCAGTGTTGCCGACAGCATGTTGTGATTTTATTCGGATATCTCATCTGGAGACTTCCGATACTGTTTACAGTTTTTAGATTTTTCCTTTTGAGGTAAGGAACTCTGAAAATATAGTAACACTCGAAGTCCGGGACTATAAAGTGTAATTCCTGGACACGGGACAGGACACGTAATTCCAGAACAATCCCGAATTTCCCAGCCATCTGGCAACACTAGACCCGTCTCCCCCCGCTAAAATTGGCAGAAAAAATTGTAAGGTGATAATAAGGCTTGGCATCTCAATGTTAAATACTCAAAGCTTTTTGTAGCTTTGAGGTGTCTCATCATTACAACGCACGACACCAAGTTTTGCCTTTTTATGAAGTCCGAGAATCAAATAATTTCGAAAATCTTAAAGAATGACACTGATGCTTAAGTGACACTCACCACTTTTGTTTCATTAATATTAACTTCTACGTCATGCGCTTGATTGTTTGTACCTTTCCCAGGAAGTGACTCGTAGCCACAAAGGCTGGGCATTGGACTCCGTAGTGCTGCAGAACCTTATCACTAAGCTGAATCGCGAAGATGTACACGAAGGTCCAGCTGAAGGCGTCTACGTATACGGCTTGTTCTTGGAAGGTCTGTATTTTCTCGCTATCGTCGGCTTAAACCAAAGCCGTCTAGTCTACAACGACGTCAGGGTATTAAATCTTACAATTAAATTAGAATTAAAATACCAGTTTCAACAGTGTTGTGGAAGACATGCACGCTTCCAGAAGGCAAGCCACTAGGTAAACTTTGATGTTTACTTTGGCGCATAAACACTTACCCGAACCTGTATACACAACTAGACCTCAATTCTCAGTTCATGCGACATTCATCTCACATTCCTGATACGACAAAAAACAACAGATTCCAAAGGGAATTCAGTTATTTTCGTGCGAGATCGATCTCAAATGAATTGAGATTCACCCCGCTGAACTACAAACCCTTACAATTTTTCCAGGTGCATCTCTAGACAGAAAATCTGGGAAACTCATTGAATCTAAGCCCAAAGTTCTGTATGAGCAGATGCCTATTATCTACATCTTCGCTATTAACACGACTGCAGGCAAGGACCCGCGGCTGTACGAGTGTCCAATCTACAGGAAGCCACAAAGGACCGACGCCAAATACGTCGGCTCCATTGACTTCGAAACCGACAGCAACCCACGGCACTGGGCCCTACGAGGAGTGGCTCTGTTATGCGATATTAAGTAGAATAAAGTTGTTTTTAAAATGTCTAAGCTTCTTTTATTCTCTACTAGCGACTTGTTTTATAGTAACTATGTAATATTCAGTCAACTTAATAGGGTTACCAGCGCATGTAATCCTCTTCGTGGCAGAGAACGAAACTGGGTCTCTTTTTAACTGATTCCCAAAATGAATTTCTCAATTCGACTGAATTTTTTTGGTTTATTATATATGTTTGGATAACCTATCTAAATCAATGGACCCGGTAAAAAGTCTGCTTAAATAAAATACCAATTGCAAATCAAAATATATTAAATAAACTATTATATGAAACTTCAGCACACACAAAATGTAGAGCATTGACGCGCCCACTCACAAATATTGTAAAATAGGAACGCCATGCTTAAAAGCAGACCAAGGGCCTTAAAAAAAACTATAGAGGCGAGAGACGCTAATACAAGTCACAAACGTCGAATCTGGTTCCTTAGAGCCTTCAAACCGCCCGGCACTGCCTCACCCCAACTGCCTCGTGTCAACCAGACACTGTTATAGATTCAGCCTGCGTTAATACTACTCAAGGACGGCAGCAGTTTCAGTGAGCTTTCTAAACTGATTATTCATCATGCTTGACGCTTTAATAAGGCAGGTAAGACGCGCGGTTGGAACGCTTAAGGGTGATCAGGTGCGTGGTTAGATATACTTCTTTATTTCGCCGTATAGGACCAGCACGAACGCGCCGCCTGTCAAGGAAAAAGGATAACTTTAAACACCCTCGGGGTTTCGTGTATGTACCACATTGGAATTTGCTTATTTTGACATTTATTTTCAGGCTTCATAGGCCTACAAGGCTGCATAGGCTGCATATTGTACAGTCAGCTTCAAATATATTGGAGAGAATAAAGTGTTCAAAAATATCTGAACTCAACTCTATTGTCAAATACTTTCGGCCCTGTTCAGATGTTTTTTGACCAACTTGCCTGCACCGATACTGCAACTCACCTGCGCCTCTGAGGACGTTAGAGAAGGCACCCTTGAAGAAGGCAGCGGCACCCTCGGTCTTGAGTATGGTAGCCCAGCAGTGGGCTGTGTTTTTGTAGATTCGCTCGTTCACCGGCCGGCCCGACTGCATCATCATGCGCCGGCGCACCGTGTCCAGTGGGTAAGATGCTATGCCCGCGATCGTGGTCACCGTCTGCGCGAATACAATACAACCTTAAGGTGGTTTTCTAAGTGCAACAGCGGCGAAATAAAAGATGAGTTTGTGCTTAGTCTAGCACGACAGTGAGCAACACAGAACGAGCTACTTAACTCAGTCAGTTCCACTCCTACTGGGCTAGTTAAAAAGAGACGGTCTGAGCTAGCAAGTTACGGCGTACGGTGTAGGTACTCTCAGCAGGGGTTTCCTTCCGAGGGCACTTCAGCTGTGGAATGAGCATCTGCTGAGCTTTTTCCAGCGTGGAACAGTAAGTGGGAAGGGGGAGGGGGGGGGAGGGTTTCAAAAGGGGCTTTATAAGATCCGTTCTGGGTCGACGAAGTGCGCGTGACGAAGTGGCAAGCGTCCGTGCAATACACCGACGTGGTATCGTTGGTGAATTTGTATACAATCAATAAATTTTTCTTACTACCCAGGCGAAATAAAATTTTATTGCGGTTGTGTTTTAATTATTATTCATAAAAAGAAAACAAAAATATATTAACTGACCCTACGGTCACCCTACATGCCAAAGTCAGTTGTGACAAGGAAAAAAGTACAATTATTAAGGCGACTATTTGGTTCAAACTGAAGTTCTGAATTGAAAATAATAAGGGACTAAAAAAATCTTGTTTGTTTCATGTAACTCCAACTTAAATGTACTTAATTGACATCAATTACTGAGTAAGAAAAATGACTATGTATAAAAAAAGACCTGAGCGATCATCCAGGTGACGACGATGGGGGTGTTCTTCTTGTCGGGCAGCATGCCCTGGGCGGTGTCGAAAAAGCCGAAGTACGTCGCCCGGTAGATGATGATCCCCTGCACGGACACGATGAAGCCGCGGTACAGGCCGATGAGCCCATCCGACTTCACGGTCTTGGCCAGGCAGTCTATGAGGCCGTGGAACTCCTTGCTCTTGCCTTTCCCGACGTCAGCTGCTAACCTAGTAAAGAAAGAAAGAAAGAATATTTATTTGCCAAGAATACGTATACTTACGTACAGGTCTTAATATAAACTATGGGAACAGTATTGAGCCGCTCATACAGCATGCAAATTTTACCATAATATAGGTTCTGGTAGCTTGTAATCATACAAAATTAAAATTAAAGAGAGCCAAAAACGTAAAAATGGTCGCTTGGCTTGACAAAAAAAAACACAAAAAACAATTTAAAACAATGAGAAAAAAAATTACTGTGCACAGTGTGTCAAATGAATAGATTTTTTTTTATATATAAAATTAGATTACCTGATGTCATGAAATTATACAATAAAATTGAATTATCATTATTATAAATGTCATATTCTGAGAAATCCATAAACTCCTTCACACTATAAAAACCACGGAAATCAGAAAACAGGGGAAGTGCTTTAAAGCAGTATTTGTACCCGTACCGGTGTCGCCACACGCACACACTTGGGGATATCATCTTATACTACACTACTAAAATAACTTAATCTTGATTGGTTAAAATTGTCAAACGATATAAGACAAATGGTACACAAGTTTTTGTAAGAAAATATATCTTATGGTAGTGACACTAAGGTTTACTTTTTATTAACGTCAAACTGATTATACGACATTTTAATCTGTAAACGTCAAAAGAAAAATTTGGCTTCGTAGTTCCGCTACTCAACATTAGATGTCACAACTGTTGCGCAGAACCTTCCAGAGCGAAATAGTCATTGCAGTCAATCAATAATGAACTTTATTGTAATCTTGTACGGTTGAATTTTGACTAAATGTTCTGTTAAATTATTAGTACAATGAAAATAACTAAGATTTTTATGGAATATCATTAAAATCGTACTTAACGGTGGTAGAAACAACCCCATTTTGAAGATTTATACTCCTACTATGGTTCTTGCACTCTAAAACTGAACAATACGGCATGGCTAGGGAAAAATAAGGTATTTCGCGAGACTAACACCTCCACGGGATGACAGAACACGACTGGGAGCGGTTTAGCAGAGGTTAAGTACAACAGTACGCAATGTTGGCACGCGCATCACGCGTACATTGCAATTCCCCTGTTTTCTGATTTCCGTGATAAAAACAATGTTCATGCAACCACGCTGTCAACCTATTCTTAAATTCTACGCCCTGCAAAACTTTAATTAAAGTAATCTTTACATAGAACAAGGTCTCTATTCGTTCCTGTCTGTCGTTACTTCGGCCGTATATGCCTTCCAAACCACGCGCCTATTGGATACGGGTTTGTGGGTTGTTGGGTTATTGTTATTTAGAGAGTTCTTTTATGGTTGATTTTTATGTAATTGAACCTTTTCATCGCCAACAACTCATTCAAAAGTTGTCGCCCACACGCCGGGCCACCTTTATGTCAAACGCATATTTGAAGTTTAAACACATGCACACAGCTCGCTATTCCACTATGTCATCGGTGGCGTGATGGGCACGACAGCTAGCAACACGTTTAGGCGATCTTGGCGTTCAAAGGTGTTAAAAAAAGTAAAAGTTTGATCTAATGATCCCAAACTACCTTGTTCTCGCAAAATCCAGGGGGTATACGAAACACATGGAGGTCGCGCCGGCAGCGCCTCCCGAGGCCAGGTTGCCCGCGAAGTACCGCCAGAACTGGGTCTTTTTGTTCACGCCCTCGAGGAAGATTGCTTTGTAAACGTCCTTGAAGGCGAAGTTAAGGGCTTGCGTCGGGAAGTATCGGATCACGTTGGCTAAGTTCCCGCGCCACAACGACGTGAAGCCTTGCTCTTTGGGTATGCGCACGAAGGCGTCGACAATACCTGGACGATAAAGAAATGTGGGTTTATGAACAGGTTCAGAGGTTATCCGAAAACCGGTCAAGTGCGAGTTGGATTCGCACACCGGGACTCCATGCCAACTTAATAAGCTCCGAATTGCTCTAAAGTAAAGATAAACTGAATTGAGGGATTAAAATATTGGACTGTTTGTGCTCATACATACAATAGAGACGGATATAGCGTACTTTTTATCCTGGAAGATGGTTCCGTGGCATACCACTTGCCTAATGCATTAACTAATCACACACTTTAAAGTTGCGCGGCGTTCGTTTTCAATTACACTGACACGGCGGGGCGAGCAAGCGGGCGCGCGGCGAGCCAACAACCTACTGCGATTTGCCTATGCCATAGGCAAGGCGGTCGAGCGTACCCACAGTGCGGAGGGGAACGACCTTGGTTTGACTACGTTAACCCCCTCCCCTGACTCGAAGGCCAAGGGCGGATCCAGCCTTGAGCCCCCCCGCCCCCCCGGATCTGCACTTGTCGAAGACTGGATCCCCTCTTGGCTTAGGGTGGTAGTAATATAGTATGAAACTGGAACTTGAGCTCAGTTTGACATGACATTTCTGTCAAAATCTTTAAAATAAACTGTTTAAACATTAAACACAAACCAAAATTCGCAGAACGTACAGTACAATTATTCCAAGAATTGACTTCAGCTGTCATAAGAAATGCCATGGTAAATAAAATAAGCAAAATACATTGCTGCCTTTAGATAGATCTCATGTAATTATCCAAAACAGCAATGTAAATCAAAACCGATGTTTGTCGAGAAATATCTAGAGCCAAATTCAAGTTACTGCACTGTTAGTACTTACGAGTTCAAAAGTGTTTGGGTTACCTTTATACCGGTCTTCAGCTTTGATCTGCTTAGAGATGTGCTGAACCTGCAATATCAGCTTTACTCTTTCGATGGGCGCCACCGCTGTTTTGGATATCGCCGCCGAAACGCCTCCAGCGGCGAAGTCTTTGACGAAACCCCATGCGTCCTTCTTCTTTCTTTCCTTCTTCTTAGGGTCTCCTTTATCCCCCATTTTGGATATTCAAATTAACTAATACACCTAAATATATTGTAACCTCTGGTACGAGCCGATTCACTTTGACACGGCAGAAAACTAACGCTTGTGCGAAATAAATGTCCAATTTTATCTTTTTATATCGCTTCCCGTATTAGACAGCATTTTCAAGGGCAAGCTCAGTAAATTTGAACGGGAATTTCAATATCTTTGTCAGTATTTGCACTTTTTTATGTTGAGATTTTTAAACCTTTTTCATTGCAGTTTGACTTTAGCTGATTTTGAGGTTTAGTTACAAAAGACGTGCGACTTGAGAGTTTGAATTTAGAATGAAGTCTAGTTCTTAGTAGAAGATACTTTTTGATGTGGTCAAGGATTGGATTCGAGCGATACTTTCTCCCTCTCTTCATCTATCTACTTGGTGGCTGCGATTACATAACCTGTTTTACTGGCAATAGAATATTATTTTTTCAATCAATACTACCATCAAAAGTACCACCGTTCATGTCCGATGCAGAAGTCTAAATCTTTTGCCGTAAAGTATAACTGGTTTACTATAAATTCATAAACAAATCAAGTACCTATCCTATTTTTTATGCACAGAGAGAGGCCCTAACATGACCGGCCAAGTCCAGTTTATACCCGCATGAAACATAATTTATTGTTTCACTTTGCCAGTGAAGTTAGTTACACTCAAAAGTATGCGTACCTACCTAATGTTATTGGTCAAAAGTGAAGCAGTGTTATATCCAATCTTATAAAAATATCAATGGTTTTCCTTCCATCCTCATTGACTTAACAAAACGGTTCGCAAATGGCGCCCGATCGCATGAACCCTCGCTCATCCAAAAACTTCTACCTGGTGCCCTAACATCACTGGCCAAGTTTAGTTCTTTCTTATGACACTAGTTAGACAGAGACGCAGGGAGGGTTTAAACTAAAACTGGGCTGTCATGTTAGGGCCGCTGTCATGGCTTACTTTATATTCCCCTTAGGTGATTACACCTTACCTATGAGTACTAAATTGTCTAAGATATTCCCATTCCAGCACACGAGACCGTAATCAAAATTAGCCGGCTCTTTCATTCACACCTACATACACGTGGGAATGATAGCAACACTGAATGAACGGCGGAAGTAAACGAGCTGATGGAATGACTGGAAGAGATTTTACGAACGAACAGGATGTCTGAGAGACTGGGAGCGCGTTGGGCGATTGATTAGTTGCTTGTGTTTTCTGTTCTTTTTCTCTTATCTTTTAAAAGTTGTTTTTCTTCCTACATACATACAGTAGCTAGCTGTATAGAGGTGAGCGCTTTTATAGCGCTTGAGTGCTACTCCGGTCGCTGTTCACTCTTTAGACTTCGATTAGAGCCGGCTAATAATTCAAAACAATTGCAAACATGAAATAAAACAACAACGCATTGTGCCAATTCATGATTATTTTATTGACTTTAGAAAATGATACAATACATTTTTACACAATTTACTATTTTTGAACGGTCGCGTTACAGCGTCCGCACAAACTGTCAACGGCTAAAACAGAACTGGCCAGGTCTCGTGCTGATAATGTGCATATAAATTGGTGTCCAACCTTCATAGCGTTCGATTCTTTGATTGGTTATTTGATTCACGATTGCGCTTTGATTGGCCGAACGTCTCAACACGAAGCGCCAAGCACAGGCTGCGCACAAGACACCAGACCAGTCACAAAATTCATTTATTATTGAAAATTTTATTAAATTAAATTAGATCTCATCTCTAGAGAGCTTGCTAGCTCACAATGTTGTTAGTGCATTATGCTCTCATGTGCGTTTTAGGTTAAGTTTTGTAGTCTCTCAAATTGGCCTATGGATCTGTCATTAGTAGAGCTTCAAGACGACGCTAAGCCCGTCCTTTATTGGGACAGGAACAAGAATCTATTAATCCTATAGGCTTATCATTGGACCAATGAAATTGCATTTCTTGTTGCATACATGACGCGCCGCTACCGCTGTCTCCAATGAAGGACGGGTCCTAGTCGGGCCGACACGGTCAGCACACATAATATGCCCTCTTTGTCACTACATGCGCCTCTAACAAACGACGGCGGTAAATGAGAAATATTGTGCCGTGCTAGCCGTAAAATGGCCGAACTGGCTAACGGAAAGCAGTTTCTTAATTCAACATAATCAGTGCTAACTAGTTAATAAGCCAACGAATAAGTTAACGTGTGTGGTTATTTATTGCTTTACGGTTTATACTAGTAGGTAGTGGCATGAATATGATCCTCGACAGTGCTATCGTTATAACAAACCGATTTCGTATAGCGGATTTATATAAAACAATCGAGGCGTATAGACCAAAATTAAAGACTTGGTGCTGCGCGGTAGCAGCCGCGCGATTTAACCGCTATCATTGATGACTACAATTCGTTATTCCACTCCAAATCGAATGGCATAAGTGCAATATTGTTGTAGACGACTATTAAAAATTTGTTCACGTCCTATGAAGCAATTTATAAAATCCGATATTTTAGAAATTACAGCGATACAAAGTTACAAAAATGAAAAAAAAAAAAAATTGTTTCAAAATATGCTCATTCGAATCCAGATAAAAAATGTCGAAGATTTTATTATGAGACTAATTACTTACAAGCTGACAGTATTAAAATAAACGCGGTTTAGCTTTTGCTCCATACAAATCACGCTTGTGACGTCACTGGCGCTGTACGCAGCGCGATGGAGCGTTTTCGCGACGCACGCCCGTCGTCATTTTATTACTCGTGTAATTTCCAAAAAATAATGATCGTAGAAGAAAAATAAAAACACAGTTTTTTTTTCTTTTAACCAATTCTATCAATTTTGGAAATAAAAGTCATTAGAATACCGAATTGTTAGTAGAATTTTGAAAACAGGGATGGCAATTTGCATCAGCCGCATAAGCCGAAGCTTTGCCGGAAGCAATATCTCGCTGGGCTACACAAAAATCTTCAAAATTCGATCAACAACTTGTTGCTGGCAATGGCGGCGGTTCCAAGTTCCTTCTCGCACCAGAGCACAGAGGGACACGCCCGCGCAGCACCTAACACGCTGTTTTCCACGTGCTCTAACACGTTAATATAAACATTACAGTTAAAGTGGACAAAATAGCAATACCGTTTCGAATCCTAATAAACGACTGCCTAAGCCGTCTTCGAGAGATGTCAAAAGCGCATTTTATTATAAAGTAGTGTAATAAGTCTTATTAAAAAAAAGATAGATAATTTAAAAGGAACTTAGCGCATTTCGCAGGTGCTAATCAGTTTTGCGAAAGCCATAATGTCAGCGGTCCATCTGTTTATGTATTGAATAACGTTTTCAAACACCCCTACTCGTCTAATCACAAGTGTTATAGCATAAACAATAAATAAAGTCACATACGAGATGTGTCAAAAGAACTGTCAAATCCCGTTGACACCTGTCAGTTTTGACGCATGCCAAATGTGACCCCAAATCTCGCATGATCCAAGAATCAAGCTCCACAAAGACAAGTACAAGTATCTATGTAAATTCTTTATTGTATAGTCGACCAAGTAATTGCTTGCCCACTTTTAAACTTTATCCCTTTGTAATAAGGTCGAAAAGTGGTCAAGCACTTTCTTGGTCGACTATACAAAAAACATAAGTGTGTACAAAGACAAAAAGAGATACAGTCATGTAGAAAAGCGAACTTGTCCCTTGAAGGGATCTCTTTACCAGGGACCAGTTAACCTTTGAGTGGATTAAAGGAGTATTACGTTAGACACGTTTCAAAGTTTCGCTGTCAAAAGGTATATGTAATACAACTTGCGTCTTTCACCATCTCTCGAACGGCCCCGGCGCACATTAACTATAGTACATTAGTTATAATATTTTACATAATGTTAACTCACTACGCGTACAGGCAGCGGGGGACATCACAATGCCGTTACATCACAAGGCCTAACCGACCGCCTCTAGTATCACCCTAGAGTAAAAAAAAACATTCTACAGTTATCTATCAACAGGGATATTGCCTAACTATCCTGGCATAATCCAAAACGCTGCGGGAGGAAGTTTACTATAGTTATTGCTGTTTAGGAGTATGTTACAAAATGGAAACTTACATTATATTGCTATTTTTGTGACGGATCTTATTTAGAGAAATTCTACTTATGTATCCACAGGGCTCATCTAACAATCTTAGCTGAATTACATGCAGTAAAACGGCAGCAAACTTAATATTGTAACGCGGGCATTATAGCAGATTTCTGAACGCATCCGAACCACCTCTCTCGCTCACTCGGCATCGCTCTCGCTCACTCAATTCATTCGATTCCTTCGGACGCGATGTTACGACAAGGATTGAATAATGTAATCAATAACTGTAATTTGGAGATAATAAATTTAATGAATACAAGTTCATCACCATTATTTCCTTACAATGGCACCCAACTAGAAGCTGCAATATAGCAAGAACAAGGACCGAAGACGCCCAGTGAAAATTTTCATACCGAAGACCGCCATTTTCGCCGATTCTCGGAATTTTAACTCCGCCATTTTTTCTTCAACACTGCATTTCACCGCTTCGCTATGATGACACGGGGAAAAAGCCGTGAAGGCCAGCAGCGACAAGGCGACGATTCCGAAGAATTTCAATTCAGTGAAGAATCCGACGGTCAACGCAAGGATCTCGCTAGCAACACCGACGCGCACGCGCACGAGCACGCGGCGCGCGGCGAGCACGCGCACGCGCACGAGCGCGCGGCGCGCAACGAGTACGTACACGACGCGCGCGCCGACGCCGCGGGCGTGCCCACCTTGCCGATGTATGAAAACAGCCGACCTGCTGCTGGAGCACCCAACATGATTGGTATTACCGAAGAGCAACTTTCAAGCCTTTTATCCAACGTCATGCGGAGCGCGTTGCAACACACCGCTGTTTCACCGGTTCCCGTACCTACGCCTCACGACGGCGACACCGCGCCGTGGGCGTCATCGACCGCTATCGCGGCGTCATCGGGAAATATGGCGAAATGTACAGCACGCTTCGACGGACGCGGAGCGGCCAAAGCCGACAGGATTGAAACGTTTATAGACGCCGTCGAGATGTTCATGGAATGCACGAACGTCACTGAGGAACACGCGCTACGTGGGTTGAGTATGCTTTTCACCGACGACGCGGCGACCTGGTGGCGAGGCATCAAGAAGAACGTGAAGACCTGGAAGGAGGCCACGACGCGCATGCGCGGCATGTACGGAGCCCCGCGCCCGGCGTACAAGCTGCTGCGCGATTTCTTCGCGACCGAACAGAACGACGAGCGCGCCGAAATATTTATCTCGCGTTTACGTGCGATCTTATCTAAGTTTCCTTACGAGATCGACGCGACGCTGCAATTGGACATGGTTTACGGACTCTTAAACCGTAAAGTGCGTAAAAGTGTACCGCGTGAAAGTGTTGACGACATCGAAGGTCTTTTAATTAAGGCGAGAAATGCGGAGGAAGCGAGAGATGAGGTAGGACCTAAGCTTTTATCTCATATCAGTGATAACGCGATTCAAATGTCCGCGCGTTCTATTATCGACACAACTGTCAAACCGCGCGATCCCGTTATCAGTACGACTACTACGAGTTCTCGATCGAATGTCGCCTCCTCTGGTACGAACGACCGTCATTTTAAATCTCGTCCGCGATGCGGATATTGTAAAACCTTTGGTCATAATATTGACGAATGTCGCAAAGCGCGAGCAAAAGTTAGCGATGATAACAATAAGGCCGAAATTAAATGTTACGGCTGCAACCAGCCAGGGGTAGTGAAATCGAGGTGTGATACTTGTAACAAGAAGCCCGCGCCGCCGAAGGCGGCGGATTTTCAGTCACTCTGTAGTTCTCAGGTTACTGACAGCACTCGCCCCTTGGTAAATGTGTCTATCGCGGGGCGGCAAGGAGTCGCCGTCCTGGACACCGGCGCCACGCAAAGTGTGGCGAGCCCCGGCCTGCACAAGATCTTGGTGAACTCCGGCGTCGAGTTCATTCCAGCCCAGCGGACAGTAAGTCTGGCTGATGGATCTCAACAGGTACGTGATATTCTCTCTGCTAAAGTTTTAGTCTCTGTTGGAGGTCGTACGGCTCTGGCAGATTTTCTTGTTTTTCCCGACAGTGACTGCAAAACTTTACTAGGCAATGATTTTATTATGAACGCAGGTATAATCATAGACATTGCCCAATCTTCTTGGTACTTCCGGGATAGCCCAGGAAATACATTTGAGTTTGTCAGATCCTTCTATTTGTCATCAGATCAGTCTGATTTAATGAGGGCAAATATCAGCACCCTAGCATTGAGAAGTGATGAAGGAAATGCACTATCAATGGAGGAGAAAGCCCAACTTAATAATGCAATCTTTAACGGGAAGGAGCGCTTTGCCTCAGAAGGCCCAGCTACTGACTTTGCCACCCATCGCATCAAAGTCCCCGAGAAACAGCAGCCCATTGCTTGTCAGCCTTTCCGGATGTCTCAGAACAGAAAAGATGCATTAAAGGGGGAGCTGGACAAACTACTCTCTGCTCATGTCATTGAGGCATGTGAGTCACCATGGGCAGCGAATGTAGTCATGGTACCAAAGAAGGATAAGGAGATGCGGCTTTGCATTGACTACCGCAAACTAAATGAGGTTACAGAACCTGACAGATATCCCCTCCCTAGAATAGAGGATATCTTGCATGCAGCCAAGACTAGCAATTATATGACAACTTTAGATTTAAGGTCTGGCTACTTTCAGGTTGATGTTCACCCCGAGGACAGAGACAAGACTGCCTTCATCACACCCTTCGGAACATATAGGTTCATTAGGATGCCGATGGGTCTACGAAATGCTGGAGCTACATTTCAAAGGCTCATAGACAGGTTTAAGGCAAACTTGAGTCTTCAAAAGAGTACAATACTCGCATACTTGGATGACATCATTATCCTGTCCCCAGATTTTCAAACACATTTGTTGGACCTTCAAACTGTGTTCACAAGACTGGCCAAGTTCAACCTCCGAGTAAATCGTAGTAAGAGTTGCTTTGCTTGCCAGTCCGTTAAGTTCCTAGGGCATGTTATTGTCCCTGGTGGTTTTCACACGGACCCTGAGAAGACAGCCGCTATTACGGCGATGCCTTCTCCACAAAACCTAAAACATCTAAAATGTTTCCTCCAAACTTCCAGCTGGTTCCGGAGATTCATCCCCGGGTACGCCGACGTCGCGCGCCCGCTCACCGACCTGCTGAAGAAAGACCGCGCCTGGCGCTGGGATGAGCAGCAACAGCGAGCCTTCGAGATGATCAAGACGCTCCTAACGACGGCGCCGATCCTGCGGCAAGCCGACGAGGCGCAGCCCTTCGTGCTGCGCACGGATAGTAGCGGGTATTGTCTCGGAGCTGTTCTAATGCAGGGGGAGGGCCACGACGAGCGGCCGATCGAATACGCGAGCCGCCAGCTGAACGCCGCCGAGCGTAACTATACTACTACAGAGCGGGAGGCGTTAGCAGTCGTATGGGCTGTTAACAAGTTCAGAGGATACATTGAAGGTGCTCAAGTTATTGTCAAAACCGACCACCAACCTCTCAAGTGGTTGATGAATAACAAGTCGCCTAGCGGCAGATTGGCGAGATGGGCGCTCACTCTCCAAGAGTTTAATCTGCAAATCGATTACACGCCAGGGAGGTCGAACGTGATCGCAGATACGCTCTCACGCCCGCCGTGTTCGCAAGAGTCTCAGGGCGATTGCGACATATGTTCTGCCGTAGTTGATTTCCCCGCGCGTCCAGCGAGTGACATACGCGACAATCAACTGAAAGATCCGGAGGTACGTAAAATCATTAACGATCTAGAGTCAGACGACGTCCCGTTTAGGGGGAGACAGTGGGCAGATCGCGGCTACGTTATCTCCGACGGTATATTGTACCGATACGCACCAGAGGGTGACGATGATAACGCTTGCCTTGTAATTCCAGAACACGAGCGCGCTCAGGTGATGGCGGACTACCACGACGCGCCGACCGCCGGCCACCTCGGCGTCGAGCGGACCCTGCAGCGCCTCGCACACAAGTACCACTGGCCCGGCATGCGAGCGTTCGTCGCGGACTACGTCAAGCGCTGCGTCGCCTGCCAGCGCTACAAGGCAGACACGAGGAAGCCGGCGGGACTCGTGGAGACACCCGCCGTGACTCGGAGATTCGAGGTTGTATCAGTCGATTTATTTGGACCCTTACCTGAGACTGCCGATGGAAATAAATGGATTCTGATCGTAGAGGACGTGTGCACGCGCTGGGTCGAATTGTTCGCCCTGAAACAAGCCACTAGCCTCGAATGCGCTAAAATACTCACCACGGAAGTATTCCTACGATTCGGAGTCGCTCGCCGCATGGTCAGCGACAGCGGAGTCCAATTCATCAGCGAGATCATGCAGCAAGTATGCCACGTCATGGGAATCCAGCAATCGCTGACCTCTTATTACCATCCCGAGGCAAATCCTATAGAAAGGAAGAACCGTGACCTGAAGCCGCAGCTGGCTATTCTCGTCGGTCACGATCACGACACATGGGATGTGCACCTAGCCGCCATTAGGTTCGCCATGAACTCGGCGACCACCGCTAGCACGGGTCGATCACCCGCTTTTCTGACGTTCGGCAGGGAACTCCGCGCGCCAGCTGACGCAGCGAGCGACATGCGCGCCATAGTGGAGCGCGACACAGTCGTGGCGAGCGTGACGCCGTACCTGCGCCGCCTGGCCGGCGCGCTGCTGCACGCGCGCGACGTGCACGAGCGCGCGCAGGCGAGGCAGAAGACGTACGCCGACGCGCACCGCCGCCCCGCGCCGGACTACGAGCCCGGTACACTCGTCTTGCTCAAGACGCAAGGTCTTAACGATACAGGTAAAGGGCAGACTAGTAAATTCATTCCGCGTAGGGATGGCCCCTACCGAGTGCGAGAAGCAGTCAGTCCTACCAGTTATATATTAGAACGTGTAAGTGACGGGTCGCTTTTGGGGAAGTATCACACCTCACAACTCACTCCCTTCGTTGGCGATGTCCAGCCCGCCGTGAGGGAGAAACGTAAACGTGGCAGGCCACGGCGCTACCTAGACTAGCCCTTCTTTTCTTTTACTACCACGAAAACGAGGGCGTTCTTTCGTGCTAGAGGGGGAGGCTGTAACGCGGGCATTATAGCAGATTTCTGAACGCATCCGAACCACCTCTCTCGCTCACTCGGCATCGCTCTCGCTCACTCAATTCATTCGATTCCTTCGGACGCGATGTTACGACAAGGATTGAATAATGTAATCAATAACTGTAATTTGGAGATAATAAATTTAATGAATACAAGTTCATCACCATTATTTCCTTACAATATGGATTTAACGGACGATCGTCAAACAAAATCAGAAGTTTTTCCTTTAGCAAGTCCCAAGATTTTATCAAAAGTACGACGATAGGTACAGTGAGCGTCACCTTGTCGCTTTAACTCCCTTCATAACTTCATTTAAAGTGACAAAGTAATTAATTCTGCAGGTATTAATGACGCTGACTGCCCTTAGTTATTCACGGCAATTTTCACCAAAGGACACGGATAAAGGCGTTCATTAGCCGTGACGCAACTGGGATTTAAGAGCGTCCGCTACGTCGCGCGGGTGCACGGAGCGGGTGCACGCCTATCGAACAAATAGTATGAGCGCGCACCCGCACCCACTCTTATACTATTTTTCTATAGGCGTACACCCGCTCCGTGCGCTCGCGCGACTTGGCGGGAGCCGTAACGCGGATTTACATTTCGTGACGTTTACGCCAAGTAACGTTTCAAATGTGGTTGAAGTAATTTTCAGTTGAATGCTGGCGAATGCGCCCTCGCCCTAACACGGTGGACTATACAAAGATATCTAGCTATAACTCTACTTATGTTAAATATTAATCTTTTCAATTTATTAATCAGCTAGCACCTGGTTGCCTTTGGGTGTCACGTACAATCGAAGACACATAAGCCACCACTAAAGACGAAACCGCTAGAAAGTGTCATTTTTCGAAAGGCAGGCATATAGTTGATATATACCTTTCGAGCATAGACAATTTCTCTCAGTTCCCTATTTAATGGTCGGCAAAGTTAATTGATGTTTGGTTTGTTTAGCACTCTAACACTGGCTTCTGGAATTTGAGACTTGGGACTGAGCGGTCAGGATGTAAAGTTCCGCTGCAGGCGTAAATGAAGGCAGACCACAAACGGCTTTTAAGGCATAAGGTCGCTATTGATTAGTTATATTGGTGCCTTTCCTAACACTACCGAAATTAAAAAAACCTCTAGCTAGCGCTTGAGGGAGCGTAAATAATTACGGTACAGTCGCCATAAAATATCTGAGCGGGCAAGGTGTTCAAAAATATCTGAAAACAACTAAACGCATTTGGCAATAGATTGGTGTTCAAATGTTTTTGAGCAACTGGCCCGCTCCAATATATTAGATTGCGACTGTACCGAAAAGTTTGTGTCACAATAAAGAGCCGTTTAATAGCTGTCCTTATTTATCGGTTAATCAATCTATTAAGTACTGCTCGAGTTAAGTCGAAAGTGACGATGTTTCGTATGTTCGAACCTAGTAGAGCTGTTTAGGGTCGCCGTATCGACAAATCATGTCGCGGCCACTTGTGCCAGTCTCTACCGATTGCGCTCTGATAGGTGTACATCTATCATTCGAAGAACCCATTAATTTAGTTATTTGTTTGCTGCAATGAAATTTATGACGAGCAATAAGAAACTATACCCTAAAAATCTAAGGCATTAATTGAAAGTTGAAAGTAAGCGTCAATTGAGAAGCATTTTTCCCTTGTTTTTCTTGAGAATTATATTATTAACACTGGTCTTTATACAGAATACATTCAAGATTCAACGCCTGATCTTGGTTGTTAAGACGGATTTTAGGTCAAACCTGACCGTACGATCACATACTGCACAATAACTGTATATCAACTAAACTAATTCTACCCGAACTACCCAGAAAGCCTTACTAAAATACTAAGGTGAAAGCTAACTACAGTACTAATCATCTAATTCAGTGTCAATCTAGATATTTCTAAACGTGGAGGGTAAGGCATTATGCTTAACGCAAAACTAATCGTTTAATTTAGGCCCGACGTCAAAAGGTTGTACATTTCTGAAGCGGACCACCTCATGGCATACCACTTTGCAAATACTAACAAAAACAGTTAGTCCAGTTTTTTTAATATTAATATCTATCGCCAATGGTCGTGTTGCTATAAAACAAAGTAACAAATATACTGTCAGACGCAAGAAAGAGTGAGACGTACGAAGATTACCAAGAGCCAATAAGAAATTGGAAGTACTGTACGTATAAAAATCCGAACAGGTTTGACACTGTCACACTGACAGTCAGAGACAGACACAGGCTTAACTAATAACACCCCTCGTGTGCCGAGGGCTAAAAGATAATGTTAAAATCTAAAAATACTTTCGCGGTCGAAGCATTCCTAAACTAAACCCGCGAACCTCCGATGTCACTTGTTGCCAATAAGATCCATCGGTGATACAATCATCCGTGCAATCCCAAAAAAAAATCTACTAAGAATGGGCTGAAAACTCCGTTGTATCAACTTAGGTGAATGCAGATACAAACTGGAAGACTTGAACTGGCTGACGCATTAAGCGGCAAGCTCTTCTAAAATACTACACAAGAAACATCGAAGGTTTACTTGATAGGCTGAAAAGAAGGTAGTGAAAGTCCTTCAATAGAAATGAAAGTTCGTTCTTCAAGACCAGCAAATATGAAAATCTGCGGGATCCTAAGAAATAGCGCCTAGTCTCAATACCAGCGAGGCATGTTTGCCATTAAAAGAAGCCGGAATAGTTAGGAACATCTCATAATTTATCTCTGCTGATACGATAAAGAATTGGCCATGTAGACGAAATTAGATTTGTACTGCTAAAGATGTCCAAGTCCATACCAGTTCCTAGTGGTTTTTTAACTATTAGATCGTCGTTTTCAGATAAAAACAATCTAAAATGAATTGCAAAATAGAAAAAAGTGTCTGACAACTAAAATGTTTGAACAGAACACCCTCTTGATACCCGTTGACGTTTCATTCTCAGTTCCCCAGCACTGGGAGAGGAAACAATTTCTGCCGATGCCAAGACAACTTGCGATCAAAGACATCTTGCAAGGCGGATGGAAGTTGATACCATGTTATTATAGCTCAGTCCTCTACATCAAAATACGCAAATTGCCGCAGAAACTGTCATACGTAACCTCCTACAAGAAACTGAACTTTGACATCAGACCCTTTATCCTAGACTAAATTGTCAAACCTACATACATTTATAACACATTTTGAATACAGGGTTAATCTCATAGAGGCCAAGACTTGGGCTTAGTGGATTAAGGAAATCATATTTTCATCGCTTCGCAGATGTATGCAGGGTTCCTCCGAAAAAAATCTGCACAAATTCAAATCCACAAGTAGGTACCGAAATACTCACGTCGACATATCATAAAGACACTTTTGCTCCCTCACAATAAAAGTCATCGATAGACAAGTGGTAGAATGCTGTACTTCCCATGCAAAATCACAAGACGAAAAAGGTAAATACTGAAGAAGGAATACTATTCTTGAACCCCGATGACTTGAGGATCATTGTTTCACTTTCGTCATCACTGATCAGTCAAAGGTTACATCTGCGTTGGTACGATGGTTCAGAAAGTATTCGTAACGTATTCTGACACTGACTTCAAGCGTGAGAAGTACCACTGTATCACAATCCCTCTTCTAAGAACCGCAGGACCTTAGCTGATGATAATCGTGATTGGTTTGCCCCTTATCCTAGTTGATCACTTAAAAAAGACGAATGACCACGTGGTAAGAAACGTTTGAGATTTGCTCAGTAAAACTACGTTCAAAGTCAGACTTTGGAAACCTCACTATTATTGACAGTACTGTTTCAATTGTCTGGTCTAGCGTGGACTAATTCTGATTGATTGTACAGACATCCCCAATCCACAGAAGCGTCAAGTAACAATCGTAGTCTAAGATTAGGCAAATATGGGGCACATCGGTCTTAGAACTGATGACCGTTGTTGGGGCAAGTCCTCGAATGGCAAAAACAAAGCGAGGGTCTCATGAGGTACACCGATGATCTGGTGAAGGTCGTATCAGTTGTTGACCAATGTTGGACAGCCAACGTTGGACGAATTTCGACTAATGCGATAACGTGCGACTTTTGAAAGTCTCAACTGGTTGACACACACCAGGAACTACAGCGATAAAGTTAAAGATTCTACGGGATTCTATGGGAAGTGGACCTGGAAGATATTTGCAAGAATATACTTCTTTTTATGGAGAGAGCATGCTCTGAACTAAGGCAGAATAAGCACTGGGACACAAAACAGGCTGTTCAACAAGGCCCAATTGTCAAATATGCCACACACAATGACAAAAGGTGAAGTTAGCAGACATATAGATCCTTAGCTAATAAAAATAGAATCGTAAATTAATGGAATGAGACATTGAAAGGCGTAACTAATTCGGTCTATTCTAGATTGCTACTAGCTGATGTTTTTTTTAAAGCTGATTTGCAAACTAAGTTCTAGCGACGTAAACTGTATCAACTTGATCAAACCAAGTGTTAAATGCAGGGGCGTATTTACCCTAGGGCCATCCGGGCCATGGCCCGGGGCGCCAGGCTGCGAGGGGCGGCAGCCGCCCCTAAAATGAAATACTTCATCGTCATTTAATGGGGCGCCAAAGCTAAATGGCCCGGGGTGCCAAATCTTTGAATACGCCTCTGGCGGCAGCCGCCCCTAAAATGAAATACTTTATCGTCAAATGACGCAATTTGGGGCGCCAAAGCTAAATGGCCCGGGGCGCCAAATCTTTAAATGTTAAATGAGTTGTAGTTACGCCTTATCGCACCACCAGTTTAAGTCCCTTCTCATAGCGAACGCGTCCCTTGGACATACGGCCCTTAAAGTAAAGAGATCAATGGATAGCACGACGTAACAACTAGTCAACTACAGACGATCTAACGCTAACTAGGTCTACGTCTAAACTAATTTTTAAAGTGACGTGTCGCGGAGTAACTATGAGAATAATAAACATTAAAAGATTATAAGGAACAATGGCAGCCTTTACGAGCAATGCGATTAATCTACACGGAAATAGTTACAAATATTACGCTCATATGTGAACGATTGACGCCTAAAGCACCTTCAATTTTCACTTCAAACTGACATATTTCGATAATTCGATTTCGCGTTTTTTTTTTAATAATTCGTTCATCAATTTATGAAGCGAGGCGGCGCTGAGTTGTTCAGGGATGCGCTAACCATATGACATCATCATGGGGTTTTTTCATCTGGATACTTCGAGATAAAATTACCCCACACAAGACAGATATATCCCATTCGTAGATATCTGCAATCAGCCCCTTAACCGTAGCACAAGACATAAATGTAAGAATGTATGCTAATCAATATATAATCACTAATGACTTTGTGTATGTTTGATTTGAATTGAAAACTAATTGCGTATTTCTAAGAAATGTCACCCCTTAGATACAACGTGAATGGAGACCTAATGTCTTTCTTTTTGATGATAAGTGGAGTTGGAGTTAGTTATTGCGGGTGGTAGGACCTTGTGCAAGGTCCGCCCGGATCGCTACCACCATCTTGCTCGCTAATCCTGCCGCTAAGCAGCAGTGCTTGCACTGTTGTGTTCCGGTGTGGAGAGCAAGACAGCCGGTGCAATTACTGGCACAAGAGGTATTCCATCTTAGCCCTCTGGGTTGGCAACGCATCTGCACTCTCTTCGTTGTTGCAGGTGTCTATAGGCGGTGGTGATCACTTACCATCAGGTGACCCACTTGCTTGTTTGCCTTCCTATGTTGTATAAAAAAAGTATTAAAAAAAATACGTTTGATCTTTGTCGCATGCTTATGCTATTTCGTACTTCAACATCTTTGAGTATAATGACAGAACCATTCGAGCAGGTCTACATTAGAACTGGCGCCACCAAACGGGTTAAATGGCAAAACTACTTGCTATTGTGAAACTGTTTTGCTCCAATCTACATATCTACATCTACATCTGTTTGTCTGTTTTTTGTTTGTTTGTATGTACGGGGTAATCTCTAGAACTACCGAACCGATTAAAAAAATTCTTTCACTAATAGAAAGCTACACTATCCCTGACGGACATAGGTTACTAATTCCACGCGAACGAAGACGCGGGCGTCCGCTAGTCCTTAATATAGATCGAGATAGCTACGTTATAGCGACGTATTGTATTGTATTTTAATTAATGTCTGTTATCTATTTTCCGTGTGGTCTTGTATTGCCGTAAAAACTAACTCCTTTGTCCGTTAAAAGTGCGATTTGACATTAAGTATTAAAATAAATAGTCATGTGACGTCATAGAATGTCAGTTACTAAAGGTCGCATGTATATAACTAAAGTCCATACTTGTGTTCTAACCTAAAATTTGACATGATGTCTCCTAAACATCGTTTATCGCCTGAATAAAACAAATCGAGGCTGTAAATAAAAGAGGCCATTATTAATCTGATGGTTTAAAATGTTTTATTTAACAAACAAACTGCTATTGTCAGCCCCGGATCTTCATTTTTTTTTAGGCGGGGTCAAACTGAAAAATGCCGCCCCCGCCCACTTATGCTTATTCAGAGTTGAGTAAATGATTGTCCATTCGTCTGTAAAGTCGGCCCCGGCTTCAGGGCTGGCTATTATAAAGCTGAAGTTTGTGTGGCCTAGCATTTTACTAGTTCTTCACACTAAAGCGGCTGAACGGATTTGGATGAAATTTGAAATGGATATAGTTTACACCCTGGATTAACACATAGGCTACCTTTTATTTGGAATAAAAGTCACACAGGCGAAGCCGCGTGTAGAAGCTATCAAGCAATATTTTAGTGGCAAAAACTGTCATTTTAGGTTAGAATATTGATAATCACTTCAGACAAGGATGGATGACATTAACTTGGTTTGGTTTTACGTTCCCTATGTCATTTTAAACAGAGATAAGCGTAAACTTCCACATTACAAAAAAGCTATACTACACTGCCGTCGTACTGTACTACAATGTACTGTACCGGACATAATGAAATTGCTGTTTCCAAAATCACCGATTCTTCTGCTTTTAGCGACAAAAGGCCTTACATTTAATAACTATATATTTTTTTACTAATTTTTCTAACATCGTTGCAACAAAAACTAATTCTAAAACAAGCTTTCGCAAAACACATGCCTCCACGATACTAGTTCATACCTCCCACATTTAAGAGCGTGGAAACAGAGATTTGGCAACGTCGCCTATGGCTGCCAAATATTTAGATGTTTTCATTCAGCAACGGTATGTACTAAAATATTGATAATGCATTGCAATAGTTAATACAGTTATACTAAATGGTTATAATTAAGTGTAAAACAAGCATTTGGAAACTTTCCATTTGTAAATGTGTACATTTCGGTATAAGTATATAAGGTTTACTATTTACCAACAAATGTAAGAACACAAGTTCTAGTACATGCCGTTGCTATATTCCGTATTTTAACTCATTAATTTTGATAAATCAATGAAAACAGCTAGATATTTGGCAGCTATAGGCGACGTTGCCAAATCTCTGTTTGTACGCTCTTAAACAGAAATACGTTTATTTCTCAAACGAATCCGACAAGTCTACAACTATCTAGTTATCAGTATAAATTTATTATTAACTTGGTAAAAAATTAGTCTAAAGTGAAAGTAACAAAATTGGATAGTACTTTTTTATCCCTTTAAAAAAAACCAAGAGCCGGTGTTAGTGTGTCTTTAAAGTCATGAAGTCATGAAATATCACCCAGGATGTAACAGACAATCGAGGTTAAAAGATAGGAACGAACGCACAGCGGTAACCTAAGATATATTTATCTACACATATATCATAAATGCTCTATAATGCGCTCAGAAACCGTAGGCAATGACCAGCATTATAACAACCAATATTATTATGAGAATTTTTCTAATTTGTTTCTATATTTGTTCAAATTCATTTTTTATTACATTATTTTGATGTTTACAGTCTATAGATATTTAATAGGTACCTAGCACTAGTAGCTAGTAGCAATGCAGGTCATTGCCTTATGGCTTCTGAACCCATCATAGAGTACTTATGATATGTGTGTAGATAAAGTAATGTATGCAACTGTACATAATTAGGTCTTAAAACACTCGTGTGATCCTATTATGAAACTCGCTGACGCTTGTTTCATAAAACCACACTCGTGTTTTAAGACCCCTCATTATGCAACAGTTGCATAAAATACTATTTTATTCGCCGTTCGTAAAACATTGTTAGGAATAAACGGTTCGACGCATAAAACTCACAATATACTAGAGAAGTGTGCGAGTGAAAGCAATCTGTTGCAACAGTGCTGTAAGCAAACCAACAGCGCCGTTTGTTACCAGTTTGACAATTAACCGATGTAAGCTCGTTAGTATGAAGTTTCGCATTTTGAACCTTACGGCGCGTTTTGATGGATCAGAAATGGTTACACGCCGGAGCTTTTTGTTGTCTATTCTAGTATATAAGTATACTGAGTAGTGATGTAACGAATGTCATTTTTTGAACATTGCAAATATCTGCTACCGACATTCGCGAATGCGAATATTCTGTTTTTGTTCAAATTTGGCGCCAATTGTCTATGGTTTGAAGGCAGTCTCGTTCGAAGGGATGCGTTCCATTTGTATTTATAAATTTCAATGAAGCTGTAATTGTTAAGCTTCATTGCAAAAAAATCAAGCAAGTACATAAATTATACAAAATGATAAAGTGAAAACTGATATTGTGATTACGATGTTAGTTACTTTTTCTTGCATTAAAAAACATAAGAAATGAATGGATTTTGTTTTTATTTATCTACTATTGTCTTCAAATTGGTTTTTTTCTGCTATTCATATTCGCAAAACATTCGCATAAATTTTGGCGAATGCGAATAATGCCATGAATATGCGAATATTCGCGAATGCGAATGCGAATATTCGTTACATCACTAAACTGAGTTTATGGTTCTAGTTCGAAGTGCCTAATCCATCGTCCAGAGCCCAATTCCATAAACGCAACAGGTGATAGTGACAATTCAGTATACATTGCTTGCCAACTATGATGTAAAGTCTGTAAGCTTGTAGCGTTACTTGTCGACACAGTAATGTACGGCGAATTGTCACTGTCACCTGTCGCCTGTTGCGTTTATGGAATTGGGCCCAGGTCGTCTAAAGCCCAAGCTTAATTCCCCCAGGCCTCCAGGTCTTTGCCTACGTTTAAGTATACAAAAACATAAACTGTAGTTAAAACGTTCGTATAAATCGCGTTTCCGCTTAGCCATGAGATAATCCCTTCCTCCCCCTCCCCCCACTATGGGCATATAGAAACTGACAAGCGATCTGTTGACAAATCCTAGAGAGCAGTTTTACGGAGTGTAATTTTACTTCTAAAGGTGCCACTAACCCACCAAACTAACATGTCAGGTGACAACGACAATTCAAAGTACATTACGATTCTTTGTCATGTATTAAAATATAAAAATTCAGGACCATACCATACCATAAACGCGTTGTCCCGTATTTTTGCCACGAATCCCGTAATTTTAGATGTTCTAAAAATGAGCACGCACGGTTGTTCACCCCACCCACCACCCCCTCAAAACTCCCTTCAAAACTGCCTTCTGCCTGTCTAAAGGGAGTGATTATTAGGCCAGTGATATTCCCACTTGATCCGACCAGTGAATATTTGACCGTTCTCGTGGTTGCCTAAATCTATTTTCTCAAAGACTGTACGGAACAGAAACACTGTCATACAAGGTACTCTACCTGTAGGGCATCTCATTTAGTAGAGCAGCCTGCACGCAAGCATAAGAAGCAGACGCTGTCCCGTGAAGCCGCAAACGCATATAATGGACGGAATTTGAAGATTACTTTAGTCAACAACTAATTTATTTTAAATTTATCAATGATTTTTTTTGTTGTTAACGCATCACCGCCATATTGATATTGCCATGTCGGTTACCTAAACTATAATTGTGTTAGATCGAGCAGAATTACCTATAGACTATACGATCCGTCGTCTTATTTTCCGCGCCAGCTCTCCCCAGCACGCTTCCAAAGTTATACAGATTTCATTCTGAAGATTTTATCTACTTATCAAGAAGTGTTTGTAGTATTTTTCAGACTATTAACACTAATTTTCCTCGAATGCAATGTGGCAGAAATTACCGAGGATCTTTTGGTCAATCACGTATTTAACCCTTAACAAAGTCCCAACAAACCAGAAGTTACATTTTAGAAACAAGGTGTTTATCACTTCAGCACATTGGAATTTGTATCAGAACATGTAGTTGTTAAAGTTGCATTCTGAACATGTATATGGGAGAAATAGTTCCCTTAGGTTGGTAAAGTTAAGCTCAACAATACAGACACCCTTCGAGTTAGTCATGTATGCAATTGTCGTTGTCACATGTCACCTGTCAGCTTGGTGCAAAGGAAGTGGATATAGCCTCAGAATCACTTGGGTTCCCTAGGGTTCTATGCAGATAGGTTTTCATTTAGTGTTATATTTGAAACGAGTCATCTTGACCTGTTGATACTCCTGCTCAGGTGACCGGTTGGCTAGAAATTAGGAATTCTTAGTCTTATTAGAGCAATTTATTTACTAAATTAATATAAAAAGTATGCACATTTAAGTCGAAACCGAAGATTAAGTTTGTAATTTTGGTTTCGACAACAATTTTGAGTTAAGGGTCCGTATCACAAATGGAACACAACGTCACTTCACGATCCCTCCCAAGGATTATTTTTTATAAAACATAATATAATGAACGATACAAAATAAATACTAACAACAGCACGTTTGTAAGATCATTTGTTTTGACTATAGATTGCATGCCCCGGCGCAGTGCGGATAGCATCAGTTGTTGGGGGTTTGTATAAAGAGAGGGGGCACGAATCTACAGTGAAAACGAAAGCTATACTGCAGACCTTTTTAATTTATTACTCGGCAGTCGGCACGTTTGTTTAATCATTAATACATCAATGACACTCCAGTAGGGCGTCAATAGTGCATTCAACGGGCACTTTTGATCAACCAACCTCACAAAATCACACGCAATATGCAATTTTAATGCAAGTTGATACGTTACAACTATTTCAAAAAGCGACATCGGTTATTGTCGACAAAAATGGCTTGGTGTTCTATTTAAAAGCAGCAATGCACTCTCAATAAAATCGAAACTTGACCCACAGTGGAACTGTGTCAAATTGACATAGTAAGTAAAGTAGTAGGACATCGTACAGTCAAGGAATTTAATTCCCTGCCCATTTCGTTGAAATGTCGTCTGACATTCGCAATGCATTAAGGTCGATATGTCAAACTAACGTCTTGCTCTATAGCTCTTACGGTGACAGTTTGCTATATGCTATTGAACCTTAGGTGGGTTGGAAATTTTATTCCTTGACTGTACGACTTGATTTATGACATTTCACACTTCCACGGTGGGTTAAGCTTAGCGATTGCAATCGCGGACTCTTTAACATGACCAATCCCGCGATCCCGGTATCTGTGCGTAAAAAAAAAACCGGTATAGCAATCCCTAGTCAGGATTCCATTTTTGTTTTTTTTTAACTGCGACAATCTTTAATAAAAACCGGTGTCCCTTTTCGAAACAACTGCAACTACTGTAGTCTTTATTGTGTGTATGTATAATAAGAATGTGCTTTCATAGTCTGATTTAATCAAAGCCGGCAAGGTGTTCAAAAGTATAATAACACAGCGTGTCGCCACATTTTGAGCACCCCGTCTACAGTGAATTTACTGACCAGAGCACGCAACACAAACCTCCCGCGTAACTAGCTTAGTAACTCAGTGCGTTTCGCCTACAGGAAGTCACGTAGCGAGGTAACGCGGAGGTTAGTGATACGTGCGTAGCCATTTACGTGTTGCGTTACCTGCCGTGCGTTCGGCCCGCGTTTAATTCTAAGGTAGCTAAGCATTGGACTATTTGCGTATTTTGGCGGCGTTGGCCGCGTTCTCCTTAAGGATCTTCGACTTGAGATGGTCCTTGTATTTGAGGATGCCGCCCTCCCATTTTGTGACGGTGCTGTTCTCGCATATCCAGATTTCTTCGGCAACCTGTAGATGATAATAGGACATTGTGATACGATTGTGCTGTGATGGTTATAACTCATTACACACCATTTTCAATACGCGATATTTATGATGTTTACAAAAAAATAAAAATCGAAAGAAATTTCGGTTAGAAAAATTTTATAACAAATGGCGCCATCTCTCGTGAGCTAACGGTCATTGATGAGTGACCAAGTCGAATGACCAAATTGATTCAGTTGCTCTTAGATGACACCGAGGTTAGTTATACCTTAAAAAAATCAATAATGTAATGACCGCCTAAACGATGCACAATAAAAAAATCGCAGGGTACTTGATAATGTGGCGGAATTGGAAAACCTAAGGCATAGAATGCTGGCGTTACAGGTTCGAGTTCTGCCATTACCCTAATTTTTTTGTGGACATTTTAAATTTTAATTTTTGTCACAGTAAGAAGCGGCACCATCGAAATGAGAAAACTATAGAACTGTGTACAACGCAGTGGCAGAGTAGCCGACCATAGTCTATTTGGTAGACTATGTTGGATAACCTGAAAAAAACTGTCTGTGCCAATTGTCAAGTAAACAGTTCTGCGTTTTGTACGTTTTAAATTGGCGTCATATTTTTAGTTCTGCTATCCGAGGCCTGTGTCGCTGCTAGTTAGAAAACTTAGAAGCACTTTATTCACTTACGATAAGATTCAAAGTTGAACCAATGGCTAAATATTGAAAGCCCCTCTTCGCCTGCTTCACCCCGTCGCAAAGTGGTGACGCTAGGCTTGTAACAATCCGAACAAGTAGGCAGATCTATTGTCTTCTTATATCGGAAGCTTATGTCTTCTTATATGAGCGGCACCGACCTGATTGATGAGCCGGAAGTCGTGGCTGACGAGCACCATCCCGCCGTCGAAGTCGTTGATCGCATCGGCGAGCGCGTCGATGGTCTCCATGTCGAGATGGTTGGTCGGCTCGTCCATGAGCAGCAGGTGCGGCGTCTGCCACGCCAGCCACGCGAACACCACGCGGCAGCGTTGCCCGTCCGACAGCTGCCGCATCGGGCACACCTGCGCCGAACCATGACGTCAGTTGTTACGATCAGATCGAACCATTTCGTGTAAATCTGAAGTTATTGTAACCTCGCATAGTAGCTAACCCCTTAGAATAACTAATATTAGCAACGTACGTGTCAGTGGAAACACGAAATAAAAATATTTAGTATGTGAAAGTATGTGAAAACAATGCATTTTATTCATTTCAAAACAACCGGGTTCGATTTAAACAGGACGTGTGTGCGAGAGGGACGGATGCGTTTATGTGTGCGATAAACGCTGACGTGCTACCATAGAGGTCGTATTGTCTGTTGTACTGTTGTGTTGTGGTAGTCGACCAAGAAATTGCTTGACCACTTTTCGACCTTATTACAAAGGGACAAGGTTCAGAAGTGGTCAAGCAATTACTTGGTCGACTATACAATCGAAGACACATATAAGTTACCATTAAAGACGAAACTGCGTGAAAGTGTCATGTTTTTTTATAAAATAGGAAGGAAAACAAGCGAGTGGGTCACCTGATGGCAAGTGATCACCACCCGCAACACCAAAGAGATTGCAGATGCGTTGCCAACCCAGAGGGCTAAGATGGAATACCTCTTGTGCCAGTAATTACACCGGCTGTCTTACTCTCCACGCCGGAACACAACAGTGCAAGCACTGCTGCTTAGCGGCAGGATTAGCGAACAAGAAAGGGAGGCACATACTTTGCACTTTAAAGTTGATATACAGTATTACCAAAAATATATTGTGCCACGATGTACCTGCGCAGTAGACCAATTTTAGTAGCGTGAGAAATTTCGATCTACCAATGATAAAGTAGAATTTTACGCGCGCGAAACTCTTGCGCTTTTATTGGTCTATCGATTGTGCAGCAACATGGCGACAACCCGTGCGCCACAGTGTACGAATTGTGTAAGCGGGACAAAGCTAAGAATGCATAGCAAGCAATACTCTGCCAGTTGCGCTTGCAAATAAAGTACAATATGGATTATTCACACGTTCGGCTACTGTCGGAAACCGGTCTGCGCTTCTCTGCGCAAACGAATACTGCCGATGCTCAATATATTTTTTTTTAAACTGTATCTATCCCTTTAGAGCATAGACAATTTCTCTAAGTTCCCTCTTTAGGTCAGCTAAGTTAGTTGATGTTCGTACCTGCTGCCTTCCTGTGAGGCCGTACCGGCCGATGATCTTGCGCATGTCCTCGCGCTCGCGCACCTCAGGGAACTGCTTCATCATGTAGTCGAGCGGCGACAGGTCCAGGTCTAGCAGCTCGTGCAGATGCTGGTGGTAGCGCCCGATGCGCAGGTGCGAGTTCTTGCGGATCATGCCCGTCGACGGCACCAGCTGGAGCGAAACACGCGCCGCTCTATTATACCCCCCTTACGGCTTCGTCAATAGTATTTTATGCAACTGTTGCATAATCAGGGGGTCTTAAAACACGAGTGTGGTTTTATGAAACGAGCGTCAGCGAGTTTCATAATAGGATCACACGAGTGTTTTAAGGCCTAATTATAGTTTAGTTTAATTTATTTAGTCAGTCAATATAATTACATCATAAATTGCACAAAATGTCAAATTACACGTATTTTTAATTTATATACAGTTGCATACATTACTTTATCTACACACATATCATAAGTACTCTATGATGGGTTCAAAAGCCATAGGGCAATGACCTGCATTGCTACTAGCTACTAGTGCTAGGTACTGTAAGGACTTCTTCCTTACATCCTTTTCTAGAGCTGGCCACAAGAGGAAGAAAGGAGACAGCTTTGACTTAGGGATTGTCACGAATTGTTTTAATATAAAATAAAAAGATTAAGTGTTCCTATTTGTGCTTGATTTGTAACCTTAGGGACCCTCGCGTCCCTATTAAATATCTATAGACTGTACACATAAAAATAATGTAATAAAAAATGAATTTGAACAAATATAGAAACAAATTAGAAAAATTCTCATAATAATATTGGTTGTAATGGTATTGGTTGCCTACGGTTTCTGAACGCATTATAGAGCATTTATGACATATGTGTAGATAATAGTATTTTATGCAACTGTTGCATAATGAGGGGTCTTAAAACACGAGTGTGGTTTTATGAAACGAGCGTCAGCGAGTTTCATAATAGGATCACACGAGTGTTTTAAGGCCTAATTATATACAGTTACATTACTTTATCTACACACATATCATAACTGCAAAAAACCGTAACAGCAAAAAACCAAAAACGAATGACAACTAATGGCCGCCATGTATATTAAAAAGGTACTCTGTGATTCGATCTATCCATCAAGACGAACGTTTTTTTTAAACTATAGACGAGCGAGTGAAGTCCCTATTGTCATGTCACTCGAGATCAAATGTCGTGCGTTTAAATTAAAAAAACATACTGAGTTGACGTTTCGTATCGATAACTGTTTTAATATCTGTGGATACTAGAATAGAGACCAACTTGAATTTTGACAGCTGTTCCAAATTTAAATTCATAACGTCACGAGCATTCACGAGATTTCGGTAATGTGATGACCAATAAAGAACAGATTACCTACTACCACAGACAAGAAAATTCTTATAATAACATTGGTTGTAATAATGCTGGTCATTTCCTAGGGTTTTTGAACGCGTTATTTAGCCTTTATGATATGTGTGTAGATAATAGTATTTTATGCAACTGTTGCATAATGAGGGGTCTTAAAACACGAGTGTGGTTTTATGAAACGAGCGTCAACGAGTTTCATAATAGGATCACACGAGTGTTTTAAGACCTAATTATGTACAGTGGCATACATTACTTTATCTACACACATATCATAGGTACTCTATGATGGGTTCAGAAGCCATAGGGCAATGACCTGCATTGCTACTAGCTCCTAGTGCTAGGTACCTATTAAATATCTATAGACTGTACACATTAAAATAATGTAATAAAAGATGAATTTGAACAAATATAGTAACAAATTAGAAAAAATCTTAAAATAATATTGGTTGTTATAATGCTGGTCATTGCCTACGGTTTCGGAACGCATTATAGAGCATTTATGATATATGTGTAGATAAAATTATTTATCAATGAAAATGACCAGCATTATTACAACCAATTTTATTATAAGAATTTTCTTGTCTGTGGTAGTAGGTAAATCTGTTCTTTATTGGGTGTCTTAGTAGTCTGTGTTTATTGGTGACCACATTATCGATATCTCTGACGTTATGAATTTAAATTTGGAACAGCTGTCAAAATTCAAGTTGTTCTCTATTCTAGTATCCATAGATATTAAAACAGTTATCGATACGAAACATCAATCCAGTTTGATTTTTAAAATAAACCACACATTTGATCTCGAATGACATGAGAATAGGGACTTCATTCGTTTGTCTATGATTTAAAAAAAACATTCGTCTTGACAGAGGATCGAATTGCCGCCATTACTGTTTTCATTCGTTTGTTGGCTTTTTCTGTTACGGTTTTGTGCTGTAATGATATGTGTGTAGATAAAGTATTGTATGCAACTGTATATAATTAGGCCTTAAAACACTCGTGTGGTCCTATTATGAAACTAGCTGACCTAAAACCACACTCATGTTGGATTAAAATCTCTATTTCTTACCGTGGACCATTGAAGCAGTGTAAATTATCCCACAATACTTATTTATTTTACACCGAAACGATGGTGTCGTCTGACACAAGTTAGTAGGGAAGAGATCGCTGCTTAGCGACAAGGCCGCCTGTTGACTCCCATGTAAGATTTCCCTTTGTGTGTTCTTTTCAATAAAGAGCATTCAAAGTCAAAGTCAAAATATTCCATTCAGATTAGGCTTACAGCTAACACTTATGGATGTCATAAAATTTACCACCGGTTCGGTAAAACCTCTGATGAGATGATACCGGCAAGAAACTCAACGAGGTGTAATTTTTTAAATAAATCAAAATTACAATGTTATTTTACATCTTAAATATTTAAAATTTTACAATTTAACACAGCAGTGGTTCGTTTCACTAAGCTACAAGCTACAATTTTACAAGTCTAAACCGGCAACATTGGTCAGTAATGACCAATGGCGATGGGCAAAATGACCAATGCTGCCGGTTTAGACTTGTAAAATTGTAACTTGTAGCTTCTTGAAACGGGCCACAGGTGTACAATCTTTGGAGCCAGGGATCGCCAATACAAATCGGGATCATTTCCAAACATCCTTGTTCAAGATATAGTCATTGATTTTACATTTTTTGTTGTTGGTATGGTAAAAAGGGGGCTAGTTAGCACCGCTGGGGCACGGCACAGTAAAAGCGGGGCAAGTTCGAGCACTCACGTCGCCGTACAGCAGTTTGAGCAGGGTGGATTTGCCCGCGCCGTTGGGTCCCACCAGCGCGAGCCGCGTGTCCAGGTCTATGCCGAACTCGAGGTTCTTGTAGATCCAGGGGCTGTTCTCGTTGTAGCGGAATGACACGTTCTGGGGACCAGGGGAGACAACAGTTACAACACAATACAATTTCTTTTATACGTTGGAAGTCAAAACTAGTAGGCTAACAGATGGGTAAGTGACATCGATTTAAGAAGACAATAGATCTGCTTACTTGTTCGGATTGTTAAAAGCCTATCGTAACCACTTTGCGACGGGGTGAAGCAGGTCAAGAAGGGCTTTCAATATTTAGCCATTGGTTCAACATTGAATCTTATCGTAAGTGAATAAAGTGCTTCTAAGTTTTCTAACTAGCAGCAACGCAGGCGTCGGATAGCAGAACTAAAAATATGACGCCAATTTAAAACGTACAAAACGCAAAGCTGTTTACTTGAAAATTGGTACATACAGTTTTATTCAGGCTATCCAACATAGTCCACCAAAAAGACTATGGTCGGTGACTCTGTCAATGCGTTGTACACAGTTCTATCGTTTTCTCATTTCGATGGTAAGTGATCACCAACACCCATACCGACCCGCAACACCAGGTCTTTTGCAGATGCGTTGCCAACCCACAGGGCTAAGATGTAATATGTCCTGTGGTGGTAATTTCTCCGACTCGCTTTTTTTTTATACAACATAGGAAGGCAAACAAGCAGGTGGGTCACCTGATGGTAAGTGATCACCACCGCCTATAGACACCTGCAACAACAAAGAGAGTGCAGATGCGTTGCCAACCCGGAGGGCTAAGATGGAATACCTCTTGTGCCAGTAATTACACCGGCTGTCTTGCTCTCCACGCCGGAACACAATAGTGCAAGCACTGCTGCTTAGCGGCAGGATTAGCGAGCAAGATGGTGGTAGCGATCCGGACGGACCTTACACAAGGTCCTACCACCCGCAAAATACCGCCCGCTTGCTAAGTTTCAAACACCTTTGAAACTTATGAAATTACTTTATTCCAGAACTACATAGGTTCCACACTTTGAGTATTTAACATTGAGATGCCAAGCCGTATTATCACCTAACAATTTTTTTCTGCCAATTTTAGCGGGGGGAGACGGGTCTAGTGTTGCCAGATGGCTGGGAAATTCGGGATTGTCCTGGAATTACGTGTCTTGTCCCGTGCCCAGCAATTACACTTTATAGTCCCGGACTTCGAGTGTTACTATATTTTCAGAGTTCCTTACCTCAAAAGGAAAAATCCGAAAACTGTAAACAGTATCGGAAGTCTCCAGATGAGATATCCGAATAAAATCACAACATGCTGTCGGCAACACTGCCACGAAGCCATGATGTCAAATTTTGAAATGTTTACGTTATGTCTGTCAAAAAGCTTATTCATTTAAAATGTTTTTGGTGTTGTAAATAATAAACTAATTGTGAAGAAAATTATTTACGTGTGATAAAAAAATCCGTCTTTAGTGACATTTGAAGTTTTTGATAGCCGTTTGAAGGTAAATACAGCACGATTAACCATTTTTGCAGAGATCGCTTTCGCGATACGGACTAAAGCAAAATGACACACGATATCGCGGCGAACTGGTTTTTATAAACCGTTATGATTTAACTCACGGTTTTAGGTCATATGCATTGGCAGGGGGGAATGCGTGCCTTGCGAGGTCCAGTGGCTAAATTGTCTAAGGTTCCACAGCATATAAAAATCGAATACTTACGAAAATGAAAATGAAAAAAATATTTTGCAAGTAGGCCATATAGGCTCTTTTACACGTCGGAATCGACTAGCGGTCTTATTCCTTAGAGGAAATGAGCGGCACCGCGTTACCTGGACCATGATGACCGGCGGCGGCACCTTCCCGCACGACGGGAAGTAGAAGTTGAGGATCTTGTCATCGGTGACCTTCTCCGTGAGCCCCTGGGCGACCATCTTGGCGAGCGTCTTCTCCTTGGACTGCGCCTGCCGCGCCAGCTTCGCGGACCCGTGGCCGAACCGGGCTATGTAGTTCTGTCAAAGTGTTAAACCACGTGAAATATGCATGTATCTATGTGGGCATGGGCGTACCCAGGGAGGGCAGGGAGGGGCAGCTTCCCCGCCCCCGCCCCTGGGAATCTCGTAGAACAAGTATGACCTCGCCTAATTGCTAATCAAAGTGTAAACGGGACCTTATGCTCTAACTTTAAAATAAACCGCTCGAGGCACTGGCAAAATGCACGGTGCAATTGCCCAAAAACTGTGCGCGACGATGGCGGACGAAGATTAACGAATCTAGCATCTGACTTGACTTGTCGTGCGCCGTTCGGATAGCTCTGTAGCAACACAACTTAATAGACTAATGGGTAAAATGCAACCGAATTGCAGTATTTTAAGGAATTTTATACTTGACCACGTGAGTTTCGGTTTTGGTTTCGGCCGAAACTGAAGCCACGGCCGAATATTCGGTTTCGGATTCGGACACTAAAAAAAATACTCTTTCATGCCATCTGTTCTGCGAACGGGACGATACGGTACCTTCATGTGCGCTATCTGGTCCTGCTCCCAGTTGTACTGCTTCATCTGGTTCTCGAGCAGCTCGACGCGCGTGCGCACGAACGCCTCGTAGTTGCCCGTGTAGTATTTGAGCCGGCGTTTGTTCATGTGCACTATGTTCGTGCATACGCCGTTCAGGAAGTCCTGCGAGTGCGATATCAGCACCAGGATCCGTTTGTAGCTGCGGATGCGATTCTATTGTTTAATCACTGCCTTACAAGGTGCGAAGTGATAGTTATCAAAATAATTATCTTTGATAATTACTGCCTTGCAGGGTGCGAAGTGGTAATTTTAAGAGAATTATCACGATAAATGTAATTAATTATCAAGAGAATTATCAAGATCAATATAATTAATTATCTTTGATAATTATCAAGAGAATTATCAAGATCAATATAGGTTGATAATTATCTTTAATAAGTATAATGAACGAGGTTGATTAGGATGATATTCCACTCATCGATTTAATGGAGTAGTTATTTAGTTGATTAACTCCTCGTATTTAGTTTTGCAAGTTTTTAATCACGAAATTATGAACAAGATATTTATAAAAGATAACCTTAATTGTAAAATGTGTATAATTTATTTACTAAACTACTACTTGCTTTTAATGTAAATGTTGTTATGTAATTTCAGTTAAAAAAGGATTGCTCGGCTTATATCTGGTTGATAATTATCATGATAATTATCGAGATAATTATCAAAGGGCATATTTATTTTGATAATTTCAAAACCTGCTGCTACACACATACCAGTCAAAATAAAGGGCCGCGACTTTTCTCAGTAAAACAAAAATATAAATGTATGTACGTTATAAAACATTTCTTTTAAAATTGGGTTTCATTAATTTATTATACATGAAATTAGTAAAATAAAACCCAACTTTCAAGACATGTGTTAGTAGAAATTAATATTTATTTTTATGTTTGAATTTTACCGAGAATGGTCAAGTGGCCCTATTTTTTTTCGTTGCTTTAACCCTTCACCAGGTCCCATCAGACGAGAACTATCCCAAAAAAATCTAATAGACATGTTTGTTACCTACTAAATATTCAGAAATTTTTTTTTGAAGCAAATCATTTTTCACTTTAGCACAATGAAATTTGTAAAATAACTTTTGAATACTTGTGTATGTGGGATACATAATTCCCTTCCCGGTAAAAGGTTAAGCCGTGAAAGATCGCAGTTGACAATAGATAGATAGATAGATTCATTTATTTCTTATTGGAAATTACATTAAGTTTAGAATGTCAAAGATAAAAAATTCACAATAAGATCGTCAAAAAGGTAAACAAAATAATAAAAATCAAAAATGTCTAGATATAAGTCTAGAAAATGTGAAAATGTCAAAAATAAAAATCAATAAATATATGTCACAATAAGCAAAAAATGAAATGAAAATGAAACAGAAACAAAACAACAAAAAGGTAAACAAAATAATAAAAAACAAAAATGTCTAGAAATAAGTCTAGAAAATGTCAAAAAGTCGAAAATAAAAAATCAATAATATATGTCATAATAAGCAAAAAAAAAAATTAAATAGATGCGGTACTGACTGCTTGAGCTCTTCCTCGAGCCAGACGCAGGCGTCGAGGTCGAGATGGTTGGTCGGCTCGTCGAGCAACAACAGGTGTGGTTTGACGTAGAGCGCGCGCGCCAGCGCTATACGCATGCGCCAACCTGTAAATCAACCAATCACGGTCAGTACGCAGCTGTCAAAATGTACATGTCTACCAGAGTCCGACCGAAAGGTCAGTTTCGGTTTCGGCCAAAATTGGCCGAAACTTTTGCCGAAACCGAAACTGATTTCGGAAGTTGTCGTGCACGCTCGCCTAACTTCGTTTCTCGCGGCAACGCTTTGGCGGACGCTGGCGGCCCTGTTCGGGAATTGTCGTGCGCCGTTCGGATAGCTCTGTAGCAACACAACTTAATAGAATAATGGGTAAAATGCACCGAATTTCAGTATTTTAAGGAATTTTATACTTGACCACGTCAGTTTCGGTTTCGGTTTCGGCCGGAAAACCAGTTTCGGTCGGACTCTAATGTCTACATACATCGACCCTATGTTTAGTTGCATAAAAGTGTAAGGATTTCATTAATTTTATTAATTACTAGCGGACGCGCGCGACTTCGTTCACGTAAAATTAGTAGCCTATGTCCGTCAGGAATAGTGTAGCTTTCTATCTGTGAAAGAATTTTTGAAATCGGTTCAGTAGTTCCAGAGATTACCCCCTACATACAAACAAACTAACAAAAAAACAAACAAACAAAGTTTACCTCTTTATTATATTAGTGTAGATAGTGTAGATTGGTTTCTTTACTTGAGGTTTTCGAAAAACAAACAATGAGCGCGGTACGCGAGAAGACGAAAAACAACATTTTTTTATGGAATAGGACCGGAATTTTATGAACGAACATTGGGAAGTGTGTAGAGCTAACAGTAAGTTTCAGTTTTCCCTGACTTTCCAGGTGTTTTTCTCGATTTCCCTGACTTTGGCTGACCACCTTGACACTGCGTGACTGTTTCCTGACTCGCCCCGACCTTCCAGACACCCTGCCCCCATACAACCAAATCTAGTTATATATAACGACTGAAATTTCAGTAACAAAATATATCTGCACCTGGATTCTGGTCGCAAATCAGTAATCATTACTGCCATTTCCGGCTTCGTGTGGTTTTATTCCCAAAATATAGTATTTATGTTTCAGAAATTCCCTACTTATTGTCGACGTGAAGAAACTAAGATCACAGCGTGCGGGTGGTAGGACCTTGTGCATGGTCCGTCCGGATCGCCACCATCTTGCATCTAATCCTGACGCCAAGCAGCAGGGCTTGCACTGTTGTGTCCCGGTGTGGAGAGCAAGACAGCCGGTGTAATCACTGGCACAAGAGGTATTCCATCTTAGCCCTCTGGGTTGGCAACGCATCTACATTCTCTTCGATGTTGCAGGTGGTGGTGTATACTTACCATCAGGTGACCAACTTGCTTGTTTGCCTTCGCATTTCATAAAAAAAAACAACGACTGGTTTTGTTACTAGTGTACACGGCGATTAAAATGGTTGTACGGGCCACGGCGGCCTTTACCACAGAATAAATAATAGTACTAACGTACAGAAACTTCTCTTTTTCGACCACCATTAAAAGAATTCCAACTTTATGATCAGCCACTAAAAGTTCGTATTACTTCATAAACATTCGCCAGGCGGCATGCGTCAAAAGGAAGGCGCCGACCGCGCCCGCCGTCCCCCCGCAATGCCCTGGCGCACCGCTAGGGTTGGGCTGCTTACTGTAATACTATCACAACACGCGACACAGTGAGCGGGCGCGCGCGCGGCAAGCCGGCAACCTACTGCGATTAACCTATGCCATAGGTAATGCGGCGAGCGCACCTACAGTGCGGAGTGGAACCCCCCGTTACCTCCGGAGAAGTCCTTGGTGGCCTGCTGCTGCATGCCCTTGGTGAAGCCGAGCCCGTGCAGGATGTTAGCGGCGCGCGCCTCGGCCGTGTCCGCGCTCAGGTCGTCGAGCCGGTCGTACACGTCCATCAGCTGTTCCTGCGACTCTGTAACAAGCAGGTTATTGTATAGAATACGCATTCGCCCACACGGAACTATTAACCGTTTGAACGCAATGATATTATAATGCATGGATGTACAGTGTCATACTAAATGATTGCGACTTGTTTTCCGACAAATGGTGTAAACTTCGCCCCACTTTGTCATAATACTGCGAAATCTATTCTTAACTTAACTGTTAGGTACCTGTTTAATTTTATTTTTTATTCAATACCCAACTCTTTATTGCTTTTGTATTGATTCTCTTATTTATATAGTTTAGTTTACCAATGTATGTATAATAGTTAATAATTATTTAAGTTTACCAGCGCATTGGTGATGTACTGTAATGCTGCTAAACGTTATTGTTTAATAAATAATAAATAAATAAATTTATTATTTATGATAAGTAGCTGTATTTCAAAATTACAAGATCATATTAAAAAAAATCAATACGTCCTTACAAACTTTTATTCCCGCTTCTCCCCCTTTAAATGTAAAAATGCAAAAATCCTGAAAACCATTATAATACTTATAATCTATTTATGATCAGTAGTTCTAATTCAAATTTTCATGTTTATAACTTCAATGGACTTTCATACAAACTTCAACCCCCACCCCCCGTTTTCCCCCTGAAGGTAAAAAATACCAAAAATGGTTTTTTAGCGCGTATATTCCAGAGCTTTCTTGATTCAATAGTTTCGGTTGGACGATGATCGCCAATCAGTCAGGATATGTTTGCGCGTGGCAGACAGACGGATAGACGGGTGACAATAAAGGCTTCGAGAACTTTTCGACCCCATCGGCCATCAATTCTCCGTGCTATGTGCCCTGCCCACTGCCACTTCAACTTGCTAATCCGCTGGGCTACGTCGGTTACTTTCGTTCGTCTGCGGATCTCCTCATTTCTGATTCGATTACGCAGGGAAACTCCAAGCATAGCCCTCTCCATAGCTCGTTGCGTGACTTTGAGCTTTCTTATAAGACCCATAGTAAGCGGCCACGTTTCAGTGCCATATCACTGGTAACACACATTGATCAAACACTCTCGATTTCAGACACTCAGGTATATTGGACAAGAAGACATTTCGCAGTTTCCCGAACGCTGCCCAGCCGAGTTGGATTCGACGAATAATAGCATCCAAATATCTAAACATCATTTCTTTCGCATTAGAATATTAGTATAAATTGGTAACGGGATCGTACTCATTGTTCAAAAGTGCATTACGGATTGATAATGTAAAATTGTACTGTTTACAATACTGGCCATTTTCACTGAAACCGACTTTAAAAGCTTTTACGTCGTCCCGGGCCGTAAGTAACAATTAACCGCCCGCTACTCGAGTAGAAATCTCCACTTCCTGGCCAGGGGAAGACGTAAAATTGTGTACGCACCGGGCGGTGATAAAGAAAGCCTCAGGTCGCATGTTTATCGCCCTCGCCTTCGGCTCGTGTGACCAGTTCCTGCGATCTGAGGCATTCCCTATTTCGCCACCCTTTGGTTGTAATGTGCAGTACCGTCATCCTCGCAGTGCGCCAGCTCCTCAGCCAGCCGCTCCAGCTTGACGCGCTCCTCGTCCACTTCCATGACGCACTGCAGCGCGGTCTTGTCTGACGCCGGCATCTCCCGCGTCAGGTGGAATATGTCGATGTGCTCCGGGATGGGGACCTCGCGACGTCCCAACGCGGACAGGAGAGACGACTTGCCTGGGAATGAATAGATAAATAAATATTTCGCGACAGTTAACACCAATTGACCTAGTCCCAAAGTAAGCAACTAAAGCTGCTTGTGTTATGGGTAATCAAACAACGGAAATAAATACTTATACAGATCAATAAAATTAGAACTTTATAATGCCTATGAGAGTGTAGAAGGAACAAGTAATCTGAGCTTAAGCTGAATAAGACCTCCGAGTCGAAGCGCCAGTCGTTTTCCGTCTTTTCTCCAATTAAGTCTAGCATTTAAGAGAAAATTAATATTTTGTAAAAGTAATTAATTGTCGTAAAACGTTTATCGCACACAAAAGCTTTGGTCCCAATGGGTGGTTATTAGTCGACGTCAAAAAAGGCGAATTATTCATTCAATAGTATTTTATGCAACTGTTGCATAATGAGGGGTCCTTAAGACCTAATTATGTACAGTTGCATACATTACTTTATCTACACACATATCATAAGTAGTCTATGATGGGTTCAGAAGCCATAGGGCAATGACCTGCTTTGCCACTAGCTACTAGTGCTAGATACCTATTAAATATCTATAGACTGTACACATTATTTTTTTTTATAAAAAATGAATTTGAACAAATATAGAAACAAATTGTGTAGATAAAGTGTATTTATTTTTTGAAAATATATAAGTTATAATCCTGTTTTATTTATTTGAAGTTCATGATTTTTAATTACATAACCTTAACTCATATTAACATCCGGTTTCAACACATATTTTAGGACTGGCTCACTCACAATATTAATGGATGAAAGTAGATTGTTTAAGATATTAAACAAACGGCGCAGGCATACGGTATTCTTATCATGAAATTCGCAAAGCAGTTATTCCTATCTAGAAAGTAACTGAATAGTTTCACTTTCTACATACATATTAGTAAAATTCAAAATTAAAAAAAAAACTACAATATAAACGGTTAATACCTAACGCGTATATAGTAACGAATCTAAGGAATCCAATTCCTAACGTTTCGAGCCAGGAGCGCGCGTTTTGAATCTCACCGGGTGACTAAAGCTCGCCAAAATGGCCCTTTTTCATAGAGATTCGGCCATTTTGGTGGGCTCTAGTCACCCGGTGAGATTCAAAAATGTTACCCCAGGTCTCATGTCCACGAGCAGACTCTGTGGGAAAACAAAACATGAGACTTGGACCCCAATTCTCGGTCCATGCGAGATTCTTCTCACGTACGGGATACGTCAAAAAATTACATAGAGAATAAATTACTGATCCAAAGTTTTTTTAAATTATCTTACCCACATCCTCGACACCACTGCTTGTTGGTACGGTTGTTCACTATACTAAGATCACATTGCACTTATAATTAATGACTAGAACATTTCCCATTTGTACTCATTTGTGCGCATTTTTTTATTTTTGACGGCGCGACGCCGGGCGGGGCTGGCAACAACGCGGTGTTCTAACAAACCATATGGCATAAAGGTATAGCGACCCTAGCGCCATCTAGTTCAGAACGGAGGAAACCAACTGACATGCGCTGCATCACGCTCACGAGGTTTCGTAACCCGGACGTAAACAACTTTCAAACTTCGGACTTCGGTCCCCAGGCATAACAGATGATGCGGCTGGTAAGAGATCGCAATATTGACCTTTTTTATATAAAATAGGAAGGCAAACAAGCAAGTGGGTCACCTGATGGTAAGTGATCACCACCGCCTATTGACACCCGCAACACCAAGAAGATTGAAGATGCGTTGCCAAAACAGAGGGCTAAGATGGAGTACCTCTTGTGCCAGTAAATACACCGGCTGTCTTGCTCTCCACGTCGGAACACAACAGTGCTTCTGCTGCTTAGCGGCAGGATTAACAAGCAAGATGAACCACAAAGGCATTTTAATGGCATAAATCATACCAAAAAACATACTTTAGACATTTTCATGGACAGTAACTTGACTTAGCATGTCAGTGGCCTTAGCGTGACTGGGTCAGGCACGGGCGTAGCCGCGGCATATCTCATTGATTACTAACTATTACCTACATTAACCCCCCCCCCCCCCCCCAAAACTAAAACCTGTGGACTCGGGTTTAATTTACCCCTCCCCGAGTCTCTGTCAAACTCGTGTCACTAAAAAGTGACGCACTTAGAGATAAATTTAGATAAACCAAACTCCGGACGGACCTTGCACAAGGTCCTGCCACCCGCCAATTTGATGACAATATAAAAAACTATACAACTCTGTGACTGACTGACTGACAAGGCATCATAACCCGCTGCCTGAAGGCAGTGACGCGACCTGAGGAACGTGCTTTCTTCACTAAGAAAGGTTTGTTGGAAATTCGACCATTAAGAGCGTACAAACAGAGATTTGGCAACGTCGCCTATGGCTGCCAAATATTTAGATGTTTTCATTGATTTATCAACATTAATGAACTAAAATACGGAATATAGCAACGTGATGCACTAAAATTTTGATAATGCATTGCAATAGTTGATACAGTTATACTAAATAGTTATTATTAAGTGTAAAACAAGCATTTGGAAACTTTCCATTTGTAAATGTGTACATTTCGGTATAAGTAAATAAGGTTTACTACTTACCAACAAATGTAAGAACACAAGTTCTAGTACATACATCACGTTGCCATATTCCGTATTTTAACTCATTAATCTTAATAAATCAATGAAAACAACTAGATTTTTGGCAGCTATAGGCGACGTTGCCAAATCTCTGTTTTTACGCTCTTAGGGGAGTTGAAAGGGGCCTAAAGTCTACCGGATCAAGTCGCCAGCAAAAGCTAGCAACCAACAAATATTTGCGATCCATAAAAAAAAAGCTGCATAGCCGAAAAGTTTTTGGCCAAAGGTCAAAAGGTCTACTGCGCATTCGTGGATTTGGAAAAGGCCTATGACAAAGTGATGAGGAATGAACTGTGGTCGGTACTGTCTATATAAGGAGTAGACGGTCACCTGATTCAGGCTCTGAAATCTCTTTATGAGGATTCCAGTGCTTGCGTCAGGATAAACGGGTCATACACTGAATGGTTTAGCATCGAAAAGGGTGTTAGACAGGGATGTGTAGCGTCACCGTGGCTGTTTAATTTATTTATGGACAGTTGTTTGCAAGATTTGAAAGATAATGAATGTGGATTGAGAATGAGTGGGTTACTCGTCAAATGTCTTCTTTATGCCGATGACCAGGTTTTACTTGCGTCATCGGCTGAGGAGTTACAGGAGATGGTAAATATTATGCACGGATCTTTTGAGAGGAAAGGAATGAAAATGAATGTAAATAAAACGAAAGTGATGGTATTTGAGAGAGATGAATGTATGACAGGTTGTGAAATTATGATAAATGGAGTGAGGATCGAACAAGTAAAAGAGTTTGTGTATCTGGGGACTATGTTTACTAGGGATGGTAAGCACGAAGAAGATATAGAAAGAAGAGTGAATGCTGCGAATCGAGTAAATGGGGCACTCCACGCCTTTATGGGCAGTCGAGAAGTGTCACAAAAAGCACGTCTGGCTGTACATGGACGAGTGTTAGTGCCGACACTTACGTATGGTAGTGAAAGTTAGGTATGGCAAAAGAAACACCAGAGTCGAGTGAATGCAGTGGAAATGAGAGCGTTGAGAAGTATGTGTGGTGTGAGTCTGAGAGATCGAGTAAAGAATGAGGTGATAAGAGAGAAATGCGGTGTGAAAGAAGATATAGTAACAAAAATTGAGAAAGGTATGTTAAGATGGTTTGGGCATGTAGAGAGGATGGATGAAAGAAGATTAACAAAAAGGCTGTATGAAGGGAGAGTGGATGGAAAAATGGGAAGGGGAAGACCTCGGCGAACGTACTCCGACCAAATCGGAGACATTCTGGAGAAAGGCCAGGTCAGGAGTACCCTAAACCGACGAGCATGCATGAAGAATGTCATGAAAGTAAGTGAAGCGAAAGTTGTATGTCAGGATCGTAGCAAATGGAAATCCGTGGTCTCTGCCTACCCCTCTGGGAAACAGGCGTAATTTTATGTATGTATGTATGTAAAAAAAAAGCTAGAGGTCACAGGAAATTAAACCCTGTTGAATGAGATAAGTTAATAATCTCGTAGATGACACCGAGGGTAGCTACAAATTAAAATCAATTACGTAATGACCGTAAAGACGAAACACATTGAAAAATTCGCAGGGTATGGCAGTGGCTCTGTGGCGGAACTGGTTAACTCACGGCACGGAATGCTAAGGTTGCAGGTTCGAGTCCTGCAAATGCCCAAGATTTTTTTTGTGACGTCATTGCATTTAATTTCAATTTAATAATCAGAATGTTAAACTTAAAAAAAATGAAAATCCAAAGAACTTTCGGTTAAACAAAATTCCCTAAAATGAGTTTTCACAATACGCATTTTGATTGTAAACCAGTATTTACAGAATCCTGAGCTGATACGGGTCTGAAACGCGTGTGAAAAGATTGTTTTGCGAAAAAAGAAATGACGGCAAAACAAAAAATCTACCCTTTTGTAAAAAGAAATGACGGCAAAACAAAAAATCTACCCTTTTGTTTGACTTTTAGATCCAGCCCAGCTTAAAGGTTGACTCTCAACAAAAAAATAACTTCTTTTCTAAACTACCGTCACCCCGCACTCGGCGTCACGCCGTCCAAAGCCACTGGAGACTGAACCTCTGACCACCAATGCGGCCCTTTAACTACCAACCAATGAACACCACCAAAGGTCTCAAGTACAACACCACCGCGTTTCAAAGTGGTTTACGCACACGCTTTCAAAGTCGAAAGTCGAGCAATCGCCATTGCGACAGCGAAAAAGCAATGCATAGCACAGATACATGCATTTAGAGTGAATCTCGAAAAACATCACAAGTACTCTCATATAGATCGGATGCATTATTCAATAATTCGCTTTGCATAGCCATTAATATGAAATTGTTTGTGTGGTTGCGAAACATAACTTTACATGTATGACGCAAGGCCCAGATACATAAAAAACATTCAGTTATCACAGTCGCCATATGCGTATTCAATAATGTATTCAATAATTCACAAGTTCGGAATAAAATAATACGTGACAAGGTTTTTGTTAACGATACTTTATTATTGCATTGTCATCGGATCTACATCCATATACCAAATTTCAAGTCAATCCGGCTATCACAAGTGAGTCAAAATCGACTTGCACGATTTGAACCAAACATAGAAAACAACCGACAAACAAACAAACTCGGCAATAAAATAGAAGGTTGGACAAATAAAAGGCATCCCCACGAGGCCAGTTAAATAATTTTAAAGAAAACATACGCGAGTAACTGAAAACGTCCTCCTTTCTTTTGAAGTCGACAAGCTTGTAAAGAAAACAAAAAAAACTGCCGTTATCACCGTTTCGGTGTTAACCGGCGCTAGACCTAAACGCTGTAACTTCCAATATTGCGTACTTGGTTTTCGATTGACGTCTGTATCACTTACGCACTGCGTATCAGTTTTTCGTTTGACTCCTACATCGCTTACGCACTGCGTATCTGGTTTTCGTTTGACTCCTATATCACTTACGCATTGCGTATTTGGGTTTTGTTTGACTTCTATTTCATATAGACGATGTTGAATAGTCAGTTATAGCAGTTTCCAATCCAGTATTCAAACCACGATTAACCTACCAACAGTTAAATTTTGCCTTATTTTCTAAGTTAAATCTGTCTATATTCCAATTTTGGTAAGCTCTATTCATGGTTAGAAGATTTGGAAGTCATTAACGTATCTTGGCATCGATTGACACCAGTTTTGATAAAACTACCACTAAAGAATTAAGCACCAAAACCGACGACGCAAAGGAGCCACGCCAAATCGTCGCCAAAATAATTTAGATGTTTTTTTTTTAGTTATATTTTTATGTATCTGGGCCAAAATTCTTTTTTGTGCCTAAAATAAAGATGAAAATGTATAAACACTTTTACAAAATTAGTAATATTACGTTAGTTCTCGACCGGGCCCCAATTTATATTATGAATTTTCCCACCATCCTGGGTTTTTTATTACAGAGAAGTTTCATTTGGTACCCAAATTACCACTGCGTTACCAGTCCCCACGACCCCTCAAAAATAGTGTCCACTGCGTTACCAAATAATAGTTTTTTTCTTATTCTGAGCCCAAATATTTCTATAACAGTCATCATTCGGGTATGCGTATGTCATTCTGAATTTAAAGATAAAATGTTATTTTAAGAATATCAGAATAAGTAAGAAATATGCGTTAAAATGTACAAGGGACGTTTTTATTGGCATCAAAAAGAATTTTGGCCAACTGCTTCTTTATCGTTACACCAGCGACCCGCCCCAGCTTCGCCCAGATACAATCGATATGCATTTAACAAAAAAACCTTTCATAAACAATCTGTAAATGACATTGAGAACTGTATCAAAATCCGTTGCGTGGTTTAGAAGGCGACCGAACTTACACTATAATACAGTATTACCAAAAATATATTGTGCCACGATGTACCTGCGCAGTAGACTAATTTTAGTAGCGCGAGAAATTTCGATCTACCAATGATAAAGTAGAATTTTAAGCGCGCTAAACTCTTGCGCTTTTATTGGTCTATCGATTTCGCAGCAACATGGCGACAGCCCGTGCGCCGCAGTGTACGAATTGCGTAAGCGGGACAAAGCTAAGAATGCATAGCAAGCAATACTCTGCCAGTTGCAAATAAAGTACAATATGGATTATTCACACGTTCTGCTACTGTCGGAACCGGTTTGCGCTTCTAGGCGCAAACGAATACTGCCGATGCTCAATATATATTTTTTTAAACTGTAAGGATTTAGGACAAACAAGAACGGATAGCGACTCTATACTATTTAAAGATAAAGATAATAAAAATTAAACTCGCTATCTGTCCGCTTCAAGTTAAACTCCCATTTTCCTGTAGACAGTTAAAAATAATTCCAACTTCGAACCTTTCAATGGCCTTCGTGCCGAATTCATTTATCAGATTGTATCAGTTCGCTACCATACAAAACAGCCTTTTCAACGCCAACGATGCAGTGACAAGTTGTCACTGACTAGCAACGTTTTAATGTCAAACGCAAAATTGAACCTTTACCTTATACACACAGATAAATAAATACATCTACAACTACCATCAAGTGAAAAAATATGTACGGATTCAAAAAAATCACCCAACAGTACCCCTCCTTTTACACTGTACAATTGTACAAACACTCATATTCATCAGACGAACTTTTACCCCAGAAAGGAGTTGAAGCCACAACCACCAGCTTCGCACCGGCGGATTCAGGGGGGTCATGGGAGTCATGACCCCCCCTGAGCTGGTTCCAGGACTTACGTGGACCACTTGCATCTATTGTTATCAAAATTAAATTACAAGTTCTTGACTTGACCACGACTATGTAACCCCCGCCTGGCGCCAAAGCTGGATCCGCCCTTGGCTTCGAGTCAGAATCACTAACCACGAGCCCACCCGGCCTTTGGGAGTAAAAAAAAAACAATAAATCATCAACATACCACACCCGTTGAGGCCGACTAGCCCGTACCGCCGGCCACAATTGAGTTCGAGCAGAGTGTCCTGCAGCAGTTCGCTGCCGTAGAACGTGATGGAGAAGTTGGCGATCTTGATGTCGCGCGAGCGCGGGTGCACGGCCAGCGAGCCGGTGCAGGAGCGAGCTTCGGAGTTCATCTTTGCCTCCTCCTCTAGCTTGAGGCACAGGGCTTCTGCAAACAACACAGAGAACTCAAAATACATACTCTTAGTTCATATTTTTTGCGGGTGGTAGGACCTTGTGCAAGGTCCGTCCGGATCGCTACCACCATCTTGCTCGCTAATCCTGCCCCTAAGCAGCAGTGCTTGCACTGTTGTGTTCTGGCGTGGAGAGCAAGACAGCCGGTGTAATTACTGGCACAAGAGGTATTCCATCTTAGCTCTCTGGGTTGGCACCGCATCTGCACTCTCTTTGTTGTTGCAGGTGTGTCTATAGGCGGTGGTGATCACTTACCATCAGGTGACCCACTTGCTTGTTTGCCTTCCTATGTTATATATAAAAAAAAAATTAAAGTGCGGCCCCAAGCCTCGCGTCAGGCGGCCGACAGCAGCAGACAGCCGGCATCTGCCGCGATTATTAAAAAAAAATTATATATTTTGGGTAGTACAAAAGTAAATTGTTTATTCAGGGACTGAAACGAGCCATTATAACACGAGATGGTTACCAGAGCGAAACGAGGGCGGGTATAGTTTGAGTAACATAATAGCTGGTAGTCCCGAGAAAAAAAAAACACTACTTTTCAATTGGGATGTTGACAAAAAAATAATAATTAGTCCATCTTTTAGAACGCCAGAAAATAGTAGATACGTATTTTTTCTTTTGCTTCTAAAACTTAAAATAACAAAGTTACAGAGCGGCGAAAGTTCGCGCTACGTCATTATATCGTAAAATTTTTACGAATCGAGTGACGTCACGAGCCCCTACTCCTGAATTTGAATGTGCTGTATCTTTGTCAATATTATTCGTATGGACAAATAAAAAAATACGTATCGAGTATTTTTCTATAATCTAACTGACGGACTAATTAGAATCTTGTTGTTTTAACCCAGGAGACATCCCTATTCAATGGCGAGAAAATAAAATAAACCCATAGATAAAATTATGTAAAAGACTAACGCACTTATTTATAAAACACGAGCTTTTACCCGCGACTTCGCCCGCACGTTCTACGGGACAAAAAGTATTCTATGTTATAAATCCAGGATCTCTGTCTGCCAAATTTCATCCAAATCCATCCAGCCCATAATGCATGATTGAGAAACAAGCATCCAAATATCCAACCAATTAGCATTACTCTTGCATTTATAATATTACTAGCTTTTGCCCGCGACTTCGTTCGCGTAGGCTTGTTTCATTAAATCAAGCAAACATGCACCCAACATGCAATCTGCAATATTTCTTGGACAAATTAATGAGAATTATTTGCTTTGCTGCTCATGACGTCACGGCGACGTATAACTCACTTATCGCTATCCCGTGGGAACTATGCATTTTTACGGGATAAAAAGTATCCTATGTGTTAATCCAGGTTACAAACTACATGTGTGCCAAATTTCATCTCAATCCATTCAGTGGTTTTTGCGTGATTGAGTAACAAACATCCAAACATACAAACTTTCACATTTATAACATTAGTAGGATTAAAGCATTTCATCTTCTATTCTTTGTTAATAGTTAGTATACTTGATAACTTGATAGATTTTGAATTGTCCTCTATTAACTACTCATCTTTTTTTTTCACACTCTTAACGTTTGTAATTGTTAGTAGACGTGGTTCAGCCATTTTTAAACATTAACTCACAAAATTTTGTTTGGCTACGGGTAAATCGCACCCTTAGAATTAAAGCGACTCAATTCTGAATATGATATTTCCCAAAATAAAACTCTACGTCTTTTAATTAAGGTGATATTTTGGGACGTGTATTATTTAGAAATGGATCACTTTAATTCTAAGCGTGCGAAATGGTGGCATCTTTATTGGTTAATGTTTTACATAAGATAATTATTTCTAAGAACAATTGTACCGTTTGCGCCCAAATAAACATGAAAACATGACAATTACGTTACTTCGGCGACAAGTTACGTAGTGTATATGATGCTGTGTATGTGTAAAGAATACTGTTATTTTTTGCTTAAAAAACACAAAATAAGAATTATACACAAAATGGGATATCTGGCGGACCTCAAACTAGGCTGACCCTGTATCTTGAGGTCCAGGAGTGCGTTATGAGAATACAATTCTTATAAAAATTTAAACATGTAATTTGTTTGGTATTCGCCAAGTTTGGCCGACATTTACAGAGCGTCGCACAAAATCGCAGGCGCAATTATTTCACGTAATAAACTATTACAAATTGATGACGATGTTACTGTTGCCGTTTTTGTGACAAACGCAATCAAGACGTTCGTTGAACCGTGACTGTACCACGGCATCGATGTTATCACAATGAGATAGAGTCAGCATTCGCTTAATTTACTTTTTCTCGTATTCTTAACTTTCTATTGCTCTCAGCGAGTTTGGAAACTAAAATAAGCCACAATTTACAGACTTCTCTGTATTGTAAGAGTCTATAAATCTCTCGGAACGCGGAATTGGGAAGGTAACATGTTTTCAATTGGTTTAAATTATATTTTTATCAACACACATCGTTACTTCTCTGTGTAATGCGTTCAAAAACCGTAGGAAATGACCAGCATTATTACAACCAATTTCATTATGAGAACTTTCTTGTCTGTGGTAGAAGGTAAAATCTGCTCTTTAATGGTCATTACAGCATCGATTTCTGTAACGTTATGAGTTTAAATTTGGAACAGCTGTCATAACTCAAGTGGATCTCTATTTCAGTATCCTTAGATATTACAGCAGTTATCGATATAAAACGTCAATTCAGTATGTTTTTTAAATATAAACGCACGACATTTGATCTCGAGTGACATGAGAATAGGGACTTCATTCGTTTGTCTATGATTTAAAAAAAAAAACGTTTGTTTTGACGGATGGATCGAATTGCCGCCATTACTGTTGTCATTCGTTTGTTGGTTTTTTGCTGTTACGGTTTTTTGCAGTTATGATAATGTGTGTAGATAAAGTATTGTATGCAACTGTAAATAATTAGGCCTTAAAACACTCGTGTGATCCTATCATGAAACTCGCTAAAGCTTGTTTCATAAAAACACACTCGTGTTTTAAGGTCTTCCATTATATAGCAGTTGCATAAACTACTATTTTTCGATAGTACACTCTACCTGATATAAAATCTCATAGCATGTCTGCTCATAGCTTGAAACTGATTGCAGATTATAAAGTGCATTAGAAATGTAGAAACTACAGCTCTTTCAGTTTTATTTGCTATCTATTCATATTTTTCTAATCAGCAAAATGACGATTTAGTTATTAAATGGCTGATGGCAGTTTGTGCCTTGATCTCCATCTCCGTCATTGTTAAAATAGAAAAAAAAAATTATTGTTTTCATTACGGTGTTCAGTAAAATTTGTAGTTAATCTAAATATTTTTAACAACCACATCCGCATGGTATCTGGATCTTGATTTTGCTGCAATACAAGTCAAAAAAACGTCGGACGCGATAGACGAGTGGTTTCTTTACTATTCTATTTTAAGTAGAAACAAGTTTAAGACTGTTTGCGTATGTTCCAAAAATCCTTTTTACAGTAGGATTTTATTAATTTATTATACATGAAATTAGTAAAATAAAACCCTAGTTTCAAGACTTGTATTACTAGAAATTCATATTTATTTTTACGTTTGAATTTTACCGAGAAAGGCTAAGTGGCTCCTATTTTGTTTTGAGTAGTATATCTTCAGATTAGGTTTAAAAAGGCACTTAAGAATGCATGAAATTTATCACTGGTCTGGAAAAACCTCTCATGAGAAGTTATCTGCATTTAAACTGCACAAGGTGTATACCTCACAACTAAACTTAAACCTAAGGTACTGTCACAAGTACTATAGAGCTTGTGGCTCAAGAAAAGATAGCAGCAATGGATAATGGAGATCTTATATTTATCAAGAGTGCTCAAACTGATTACTGATGAAGCTGGACTCATTAAACAAACTACTAACTGATGTATTCTGCAGAATTCTTTTTTTTTTCTCCGTGTTTGTTATCTGCGATCGGTCTATAGACAATGTGCAGAATTCTAATTGCAAACCATAATATTTTTAATAAATTTGTCAAGCTGCCTACACTACAATACCTAAAGGTGGAAAATGGATCAGCAATTATTCTTGGGATCTCTGCATGGCTAACAGGCAGTGGCGGATTTACACATTTGCCGCCAGTAGGCTATTCAATGTTCGCCACCGGCCGACGACGGGGCAGGCCAAAGCACAGATGGCGGCATGATCTGGATGCATTTTCAAATGACTGCCCAGAGATTGCCAAAGACAAAGGGAACTGGAAATCGGAGCGAGAGGACTGTGCTCAGCAATTGGACACACTTGCAGGCTAACATTCTATTATTATTTCTAGAGTCGTTTTCTCCATGTAAATAAGGTTTCTTTTTGTTCCTGTAAGAAAAAAAATGGACCAAATTTGCCGCCCCTCAAAATCTTCCGCCCTAGGCTCCAGCCTACTCAGCCTACTGGTAAATCCACCACTGCTAGCAGGACACAGCACAACTTGCATTGTTACTCAGTCAATTCATCTCTTTTTAACTAGCCAAGTAGGAAAGATGAACTGATCAATAAGCAAGAAAATGAGTAATTAATGCTCACATGCTCCGATTCCATAAAAAATTAAAATATCATGGACCCACGTACGCACACCATTAGACTATGTTCGTGGTCCCTACTGCACGAGGCTGTATCAGTCTTGTCAGAACTAAACCATTACAAAAGTTCCTCAACTTTGCTCCTGGTAAAGGTAACTTAACGAGGTTTGAGTTCATTCACACTGCTGCATGTCATGTGTATGACGGAGAGTTTAAAATTTTATTATGTATGGCGCTGCATAGTTTTCCACCTCAACTCTCTTTGCATTACCCAGTCAAACACTGGAACACAAAGACTTGCTGCAAGTTAAGTTCAGGCCCTCAATTCTGGTGCTCATTGAGATTCATCTCGCATTCGAGATGTGTCAAAAAATTACAGACTTTGAAGGGATCTGACAGCTCTTTTTGGCATATGAGAGTATGTGTGTGTGATCTTCCGTCAGATATTCCGCATCCTATTAACTTTCAAACTCTTTTATCTTACACTAACACCCCCTTTGTTCTCTGTCTTATTAAGTATATTCAAACGCATGATATAAAATTATAAATAATAAGTACGTAATTATCAAATTTACATTGTTTTTCCACTTTTGACTTCCTTTCAACCCCTCAACTTTAAAACAATGTACATATATTTATAATTGTTATTGTCCTGTACTGTCTGTGTCTGTACTAACAGCGAATGTTAATTGTTTTAAGTAACCTAAAAAATATATAATATGTCGAGTGTGACTTTATCTCTACTGACGCCAGAATTGCCCCGCAGTTCCTTTGCTTGTTCCAGTTTTGTGATACGGACCTCCACAGTAACACCTGAATCGATTAATTACCCAGTGAATGATGCACATAAGTGCTCATTAAAGAGTGAACTGGAAGTGTCCTTATTCAAAAGGGAGCCATATAATATGCACTATGAAGTTGTTATACTAACAAGTAGAGTCAAGCATAAACTATTTCTCTCAGTTTCCACTTTAATGATCAATTAAGTTTCTTACTGTTTGTAGCAAGATATCGACAGTGGAAATCTCAAATGTCGTAAGGGACAATATGGGACATGTCCCTTACGATATTTCAGATTTCTAGTGTCGATATAAGTTTGTAATAAAACTTAGATTTACTAGACATCCTAAATCTGCATGGCAGTAAGAAACACCACACCACCACCACTATGGCCACGGCCGCTGCAACGCGGCCGAAACTTCGAGGTAAATAAATAAACAGTTTATTATCGCGTTTAAGTCCCAATAACGTAATAAAGATGTGTGAAAATCGCGAAAGTTTAAAACAATCAATGGCAGTAAGAAATCTATGATGGCAATTGCACGAGTAAGAGAAAACAAATATAGCACCATTTGTGACCCATTTTGAATGACAGGGGTGACCCAAGTACATCTTTTAGTATGAAACTTCGCACTGATTCGAAGTGTATCTCATACTTTTAGCCGATCAAACATGGTAACACGTCAATGAACTCTTTGTTCGTCTATACGTTAATGTATGCTAAGTTAATGGTTTTTTGTGTGATGCTGGTGACACAGTACCTTCCACGGTGAGCTCCCGCTCTTCCTTCCCGTTGGTGGCGGTCCCATTTTCAACGTCGTCCGTGGTCACCCGTGTGACAGGCTTCTTGTTTCTGCTGGTCGCCTGCTCCTTTTTCTTTTGTTGTGCCCGTTTTTTCGCGTCTGAAGGCATTATGCTCGCTACCTAAGCTAAAAATCAAAACATAAAACTCAATCAATGCGTCACCAACGCACGAGAAATCGTAAAAAACGTTGAATTCACTGCACTCCAAGTATGTATCACTTTATGGTATTTTCCACGGATTTAATTGTGTTGCTTTTAATGTTTGGTCGGTTTAGAAGGATTTCTTATTTCACTGACTGTTCTTTGGTAAAGTTAATGTTGGCGAAAGGTTCTATAATTATCAAATTACCCAAATTATTCTACAAGATGATTAGCAAGTCGTCGCGTCTACACGTGCTGCTCTGAAAAGAAAGACCATTGAAAATTGAGAGGTAATACCCGATGCGGATAGAAATTTCTACCAATTACGTAGTGTCAAAAACGCAGCTGTTCTGTCAATTTTTAATTTTGTTATGTTGGTAGATGTGATCTTTCACGTTTAATTACTTCAGATTTGATTTCAATGAAATGACATTTATAGTAGATACGTGAGTATCCGAGTAGATTTTTGGGGGTCCCCGTTATTAAATTCATTGCTAAATATTAGAATGAGTGACAAATGTCGCCTTACTTACCCTTTAACTTTGTCATGGAATGTTTAATTCTTTTATTTACTCTTACGAATTTTATTATTTGCATTTCAAGAAGAAACTTTTTTGGAATACTTTGACCACAAGTTGTTTGCACAAAAAAAAAACTCACTTCGCTTCACGAAAGGGCATAACAACAACGGGGTTCGTTCGCATTCTTACAAAGTTGCCTCGTCTGGTGGAAATTGGTAGAGATGGTGGATATCAATCAAATAAATGGTTTGCGATTAAATTAAATTACTAATTGTATTTCATTACTCGTCATCATCAATTTCAAAGAAACATTGCTACAGTTTAAAATTAAAGTTTTTTTAAAAGTAAATTTTCTACTAATTAGTAGAAAAATAAAAATATGGTCACACTTGTTGCTAGGGATGTGCTAAACTAAACGCATTGAATATGAATGTCATTCTCATGTCATTATAATCATTAGCATGTATGGAGGTCTAATGGAGATAGAAATGAAAGATAATATCAAGGAAAATCCACTATATGTCTATAGGAAAATCACAGAGATGAGTCAAATCTTTTTTTAACAACTTACAGTGTCTATACTTAAATAAATGAGTTACGGTTGAGAAAAACTTTGCGGAGAGTGCCGAGATAGGTGTACCTTGATTACTTTGATTGGCACACAATCAAAGTAATAAGGCTGACTGTACTTAACAGATGGCAGCTGTGTAGCTACCATCTGTTAAGTAAGTACAGTCAGCCTCCGAAGTAGCAAAACAGTAAAACACTTAAGAACCTTGTCCTAGTAACGTATAAAATGAAAGTTGCTCCAATTTGTCACATTACTGACAGTGACAAGGTCCTATAATGTTCAACTACTTGTGCGGCTGACCGTACGACCGTTATGGTTATAGAACAGGTTAAGATCTTTTTAACTTCTTACCTCTCTTCTTATGGTGACGGTATTAAGGTGGATTCACAATCAGAAGTTGCGAGCGATAAACCGATCGCCATGTTTTTGGGCACATTTTCAAACTCCAGACCTTTGGTGTAATTTGTATGGCACTCTTTTGGTAAAAAAGAACATGGAAACGGTGATAATTTAATAGTGTTCCTGCCGATACACGCTTCAAGAACACACATTTTCGCAGATACGCTAACCGTCTATAATCGCTACCAACATTTAGTAAACAAAAGATGCGCCATACAAATTACACCAAAGTTGACCAAAGGCCTACATTTTGAAAATAAACCCTTTTACGTCTATATCTGTAAATTCTGATTGTGAACCCAGTCTCAGCCAGCCAGGGAGCTTAATGGTTAGAAGTTTTAGGACCCCAAGTGGGTAATAAATACAGTTAGGTTACCAATTTTCTTTCCTGTGGACGACAGTTAAGTGTCCTATAGTCCAATATTTGTTGGTCAATATGTATAAACGCATGTCTGGCGCCTGCGGTAGTAATTAATAGATTCAGGCGTTACTTTGCGGAGGTCCGTATCAACAAACCGGAACAAATTACCTTGCTACTCCGCGAAACCCAGTGCCGGGCTCGTGCGTGTGTAGTTGAGTCTGTGTGAAATATGTTGTTTCGTGTGGAAGCGGAGGAGGGTGGGTTTTTGCATGAACATATATGCGTCGCACAGACGCAGCTATTTTGCACGAGCCCGGCACTGGTTTCGCGGAGTAGCAAGGTAGTTTGTTCCGGTTTGCCTGCGGTAGTTTCATTAAAATTGTATGTACCGAAGTCGTTAACTTTTGACCACAGGAAAGGCTACTCCTATAGTAGCACGTTAGCGTTTATCGCACACATAAACACTTTGGTCCCTCTCGCACGCGCAAACTAGTTAGAACCGGATAAATGTTTTATGTGATCGATAAAAGCTAGCGTGCTAGACCCCCTGTGGCCCGTTTCACTAAGCTACAAGTTACCATTTTACAAGTCTAAACCGGCAACATTGGTCATTATGCCCATTGCCATTGGTCATTATTGATCAATGTTGCCGGTTTAGACTTGTAAAATTGTAATTTGTAGCTTAGTGAAACGGGCTACAGGTGTGCGATTTTTGAATCTCCCTGGGTGACTAAAGCTCGCCAAAATGACCGTTTTTCATAGAAATGCGACCATTTTGGCGAGTTTTAGTCACCTGGTGAGATTCGAAGGTTGCATTTGAATCTTGCGGGTAACTAAAGCTCACCAAGATAGCCGTTTTTCATAGAGATTCGGCCATTTTGGTGAGCTCTAGTCACCCGGTGAGATTCAAAAATTGCTCCCCTGGGCCCAATTTCATAAACGCGACAGGCGACAGGGGACAGTGTCAATTCGTAATACATTGCTTGTCCACTATGATGTTAGGTCTGTAGCCTTATTGGTCGACCTAATGTACGGCCAATTGGCACTGTCACCTGTCACCTGTCGCGCTTATGAAATTGGACCCTGCTATAGTAGCGCGCTAGCGTTTATCGCACACATAAATGCTTTGGTCCCTCCCGCACACGCAAACTAGTTAGAACCGGATAAATGTTTTATGTGATCGATAAAAGCAAACGTGCTAGATCCCCTGACGTTGTTACTATGATTTTGACCCAAGTAGGTAACGGTCCCAGCCATTGACTGATAGTGAGCCAATAATGTAGCGCAGGGCCCCTATTCTGGGTTCATGCGAGATTCATCTCGCACGAGAATAACTGTCAAATCCTAAGGAAATCTGTCATTTTTGACGTATGTGGCATGCGAGATAGCGTCTCGCATGACCCGAGAATTGGGGTCCATGCGAGATGCATCTCACGTGCGAGGTACGTCAAAAAATGACAGACTTTAAAGGGATTTGACAGTTGTTATCGTGCGAGATAGATCTCGCATGATCCTAGAATCGCCGCGCAGATCTTTTAGAGCTCAGCGGCTTCGAGAGTTCAGCGACTTTTTTTGGTGACTAAATAAGTTAATAAAAATAAACTCCAATAATTTTGAAATAATTTTATTATGATATTTAAATAGTAACAGACAATAGTGAATTAGGTAGAATAATTCGAGAAATTAATATACTTTAGATGTTAAAATGAGACAACATAATATATCAGTACCTATAATAGGAGGAATAAAACGGATAAGATACATAAAATTGGGCTTACAATGTAAAGTTGCGAGCGATAAAAACGCAGAAACGCAAATTCGGAAGAACAAAACCTTGCCCTATTAGTACACTAAGCGCTATAAAAGCTGGATACTAGCTGTATACAGGTGATACTCAATACTCGATATTTTATTGCTTTTTCACAATGTATGTTACACATGTTAACTTAAGAGGAGTGTGAACCCAGCGCTCTCCATACAAACGGCGATAACGTTTTCCACCCTCTAAACCTTAACCTATAGCCATGATTTTTTTGTATGTTGTCATTATACCCTAGATATAGGTTTTTGTGTTTTGAAGCTTTTGTGTTTCGTATGAAACTCCTAAATTGCAAATATTGTCAAATCTATAAACAATATAAAAAAATCAAAACGTACAAGTCAAGTTCTAAGGCACAATGACAACATACCAAAAAATCATTGCCGTAGGTTAAGGTTTAGGGGGCGGAAAACGTTATCGCCGTTTGTATGGGGAGCGCTTTTTTGGCTGGGTTCACACTCCTCTTAAGCTTTGCGTTCATCGTGAACCCTGTTGGGCACAACAACTTTTGACGAGAGGGAAATTTATTACAAAACTATTGCACAGGACCCCAATTCTCGGGTCATGCGAGACGCTATCTCGCATGCCACATACGTCAAAAATGACAGATTTCCTTGGGATTTGACAGTTATTCTCGTGCGAGATGAATCTCGCATGAACCCAGAATAGGGTCCCAGGACTACCACTATACAGCTAATATAGCGCTTGTACTTGGGTGTAGTTTCCTGACTTGCCAATTACATTGAACTTTATAGGTGAAGCAACTTTCAAGTGATTATATGAAATCCAAACAGCCTATATGAATTGAATCGAGTTTAGTGTCATTTGGTGTGTTCTTATTTAAGAATAGGTATGTCTATTATTCATATGTATTAAGTATTTTGAAATTGTAGCTATCTAAAAAAGTTAGCTATAGCGCAAGACTTTAACACAGACAGTAATGCTAGTTCCTGTCTTCTGCACCCCAATTCTTGGTTCATGCGAGATGCATCTCACGTGTGAGATAAGTCAAAAAATGACAAATTTTCAAGGGATTTGACAGTTGTTTCGTGCGAGATGAATCTCGCATAACCCGAGAATCGCCCCGCTGCACAAGAAGCGTAAACCTCAATCACGGATATAAAGCATCTATCCCTTTCGCTCACATTAAAGGTGGATTTACAATGCTAAGTCTTTGCAGTATAGCTGCGATGAAAATGCTCATTGCTTTAGCAACACTAGCGTGCGACCTAATACCGCTATCGATTGTTCGAAGCTAAAAGATCGCTGCATTTTAATCGATTGCACTTTGCATTGCAGATTGGTCAGAAAGGGATATGTCTTGGATATGTGCTTTACGTTGGAGTTTGTGACAAAAACTATAGCGGGCCTCTGTAGGTCGTAATATACTTGGGCTTTCACTTGTATTGCCGCATTTACACAATCGCTTATTCGTCGCGTATCGTCTGCAGCGGGGCAATTCTCGCGTCAATAGAGATGAAGTCACTCTCGACATATGCCAAAAAGAGCTGTCAGATCCCTTCAAAATCTGTCATTTTTTGACACAAGTCGAATGCGAGACGAATCTCGATGAGCGCTTGAATTGGGGGCCTGGGAGCACACTAGCGTTTATCGCTGACATAAAGCATTTGTCCCTTTCGCACACGCATACTGGTTAGAACGGGATAAAAGCTTTGTGTCATCGATAAAAGCTAGCGTGCTAGGCCCTCTGGTTTGCATCTCTTTCACTAACGGGATGATTTGACTTTCAAGCGTTCGACACTCGCCGGCCGCGCGCCAATCAGTACCGGGTAAAAATACACTCGAGTATTTGATTGGCCCGCGGCACAGAATAAATAATAGTACTAACGTACAGAAACTTCTCTTTTTCGACCACCATTAAACTAATTCCAACTTTATGATCAGGCACAAAAAGTTCGTATTACGTCATAAACATTCGCCAGCGGCATGCGTCAAAAGGAAGACGCCGCCCGCGCCCGCCTTTCACCCGCAATGCCCTGGCGCACCGCTAGGGTTAAACCGCTTACTATAATACTATCTCGTGCGACACAGAGTGAGCGGGCGCGCGCGCGGCAAGCCGGCAACCTACTGCGATTAACCTATGCCATAGGCAATGCGGCGAACGCGCCTACGTGCGGAGTGGAACCCCTCTGCCCGCGGCTGGCGAGAGTCGAGCGCTCGAAAGTCAACCAAGTATTAAATATTAGGTGGTAATATTTAAACTGTAAGCAATTTATAAACACACAAGCTTGGCAATCTACTTGATACATTATTCGTTGCCTAACTACCTAGCTATGAACGGATTACATCAAAAACACGGTATATACCTAGCTATAGCAGCACGCTAGCGTTTCTCGCGCATATAAGAGCATCAACCCCTCTCTCTCGCGCACTCTTGCTGATGAGAAAATATCAGCGTTTCTCTGTGAGAAGATACATCCATACATATTTACGTCCGCGACAAAAGCTAACATGCTAGGCCTCAGGATTAAATATTTAAGGTAGAAATGAATTAGGTACTAATTACTCCATATTTTACTTGCTTTACAAGATTTTACTTAAAACTAGCTACTAGTAGTTAGCGGAGACAATGAGGAGCACGGTAGATATAACTGTGGCAATAACCAGCGGGTCATTTTTTGAATTTCGAGCGCCCGACATTCGCTGATTCGCTAGCCAATCAGAACGCGATGGTATATTCTAGCCGTCATTGATTGGCGCGCGGCTGGCGAGTGTCGAGCATAGAAATAGTATAGCATAGAAAGAGTGTTAAAATTGAAAGCGATATTTTATTCGCTGATCTCTTTACTTTAAATGGGAATATAATGTGCCAAAAAGAGATGACTATATACTCTAAACTCCTCTTCAATTGACACCCTGTACACGACCAATAGACAAAATGGTCACCTTAGGCTATGGTAATGTTTACATTAAGGTCGTATACTCTACGTTTTTCTTATTAATTTGCAGGTTTTACTACCTTGACGCACACAAAGGTGACCATTTTGACAGCTTTGGCTATGTACACTTGACAAGTACTGAGGTTATATCCATGCTTTAGTCCTTCATCCAAGAAAAATGGCCCTAACATGACTGGCCAAGTTTAGTTTATCGCTATCTGCGTCCCATTCTTATGACACTAGTTAGACAGAGATACAGGGAGGGGTTAAACTGAACCTGGGCTGTCATGTTGGGGCCGCTGGAGAGCAATTTTTGAATCTTACCGGGTTTTTAATAGAAATGCAGCCATTTTGGTGAGCTTTAGTCACCTGCATGGTGAGATTCAAAAATTGCATTTGAATCTCACCAAAATAGCCGTTTTTCATAGAGATTCGGCCATTTTGGTGAGCTCTAATCACCTGGTGAGATTAAAATATTGCACCTCTGGTTTGAAGCTCGATGGATGGTAGGCGGTTGTTACGAGTACTGCCACATAAATAGAAATATTGTCTATTTCTGTTACTATTGCCTATAATATTGTCTTCGTAATCACCAAGAAAAGTGTAGTCAACGAAAAGAAGCTTGGAAGTTCTATGAAGATCAGGTTCTTGGCATAACTGTAACATTCATGTATTTATAGAACACCTATCGGCTTTATGAGGGTTGAACGCAAAAGGGGAATTAAGTAAGAACATAATAAAAACAAAACAATACGTTTATAACGTTATCGGGACTTAAACGCGATAAAATATATTGATAATTTACCTCGACGTTTCGGCCGTGGTCACGAGTAGACTGAAGTTGAGGGTATTATTTCTGTTTAGCCACTCCACTCCACTTCAGTCTGGTCGTGACCACGGCCGTTGAAACATGGCCGAAACGTTGAGGTAGATTATCAATATATTTTTATAGCGTTTAAGTACTGATAACGTTATAAATATGTGTAAAAATGGCGAAAGTTTAAAACAAAAACAATATTATGTATCCTATACTCTAGTCATTTTAAATTCTAACCTACAATATGCAAAATGAGAGGCAGGCGTAATGGCAGTTGAAAGAGTTGATTTTTAGTAATTAACTATTTGTAATAACATCTAACACTTAAGGAATAGCCCAATTTATTAAATGTCGCATTACATACTTAACACTAAACCTATCCGCTTAGAAATAACTTTAAATATGGAGATTCACTGTATAGTTAATTGAAATACTATCTAAATATATTCAAAAATTTAATTCTAGCGTTAGCTAGACAGTTTTTGTTTTTTTAATATTAGTTTTAACAAGTAACACTAACGAAGTCGCAAATACAATTTTTTCAATTTGATAGAGTATCTAAGTAATGGAATTATTATTAATTTTCATACTCCTCTCATTTAATACCTATCTAAAGTTGCTTTTAAGTCGCACGTGAAGTTTCTAATATTCTGTCTCTCTCTCCGTGTACCTTAACAACCAGGAACCAATTTCATAAACGCGACAGGCGATAGGTGACAGTGACAATTTGCCGTACATTACTGTGTCGACAACTTAGACTTAAAATCATAGTAGGCAAGCAATGTACACCGAATTGTCAGTGTCACTTCGCCTGTCGCGTTTATGAAATTGGGCCCAGTAGTTACCATTTATTTCTATGCCCCAGTGGCCGTAACATGACCGGCTAAGTTTAGTTTATCCGAGTTTATCTCTATGTGCTTCCCTTTCTTATGACACTAGTTTGACAGAGACGCAGGAAAGGATAAGTTAAACCCAAGCAAAGTGTAAAGATTTCTTAGTCTTTTGACCCCCTCTACTTAATCGAACAAGCTATAACTAATACATAAAGATAGCTTGTCCCTCAGTCCGGATTTAACTAGCGTCAAAAGGGATCCACTGAGAGATAACTTAAGAGGAGTGTGAACCCAGCGCTCTCCATACAAACGGCGATAACGTTTTTCACCCTTTAAACCTTAACCTATTGCTATGATTTTTTTTGTATGTTGTCATTATGCCCTTGAACTAGGTTTGTATGTTTTGATTTTTTAAATATTCTTAATAGTTTCAAAAATATTGACGCTTTTTTGTTTTGTATGAAACTGGGGCTGGGTTCACATTCCTCTTAAAGTTGTGCTACTACCTCCCTCTCTTATACTAATCACAGCTCTTGCGTTTCACATGCTTTTCACTTCATTTCAAGGGACGAAATACTACAAATACTTCGAATATTCTCAGTTTATTTCGCTCCCATAAAGTTACAGAGCGATAGCAGGATATTGGGACATGCCGCCTATAGTTGCAGGCAAACAACTGGAGGTAAGTTTGCGCATACACATTTGTACTAGAAACGGCTACTGCGCAATCAAGGTCAATGCCCAAGTTGCTTGCCGGGAACTGTAAATTAAATTTTATATACAGATGTGGTGCCACCTGTATTTATCGTTGTTTGGTTGTTCCTAGAGATGTCCCAGCTCGGAAAAAACGGCTCGAGATTAATTGAGCTAAAACTCACGTTCGTATCGAACTCGAGTTTGCAGAGTTCCACAACTCAGATGTGCGGGGATCTTTGCAGCCGAGAGGAAAATGCCGGCTAAAATTAACGCTCGCGTATTTGATTGGCGTTTGAAAAATCAGCGTTTATGCTTATGGTTCAAATTCTCACTTGACTTTATGACGATGTGGCTTAGTTGAGAGACAAGTTTTCTATGTACCGTTAACGTTGGACAGGAATTGCGTCCTAACCTATGAAAACCAAGTCTGTTATTCGTAGTCTCTTACTACACCCTCGAGATGTGCAACTCATCATTTTGAAGAATTCTAACTAGCACAAAATTAAATTGCAATTTGCAATTTTGTCTTCGAAGTCGTAAGGGTGTATTATCATACAACCAAGGGCCGTCGGTTATAACTTATAAGACACCAGTGTAGAACACTAGCTGCTAGCATGACTTGCTTTTCTCATTTGTCGCTTAGCGTCTATCGTACTGCGGCATGCAGCCCTGACCTGACTGACACAAGAAAAAACTCTCTGCAGTAGCCCTAACATGACCGGCCAAGTCAAGTTTATCCGAGTTTAGATGAAAACCTGGGCAGGTCGTGTTAGGGTCAACTTTCTGGCCAGTATTGTGCGTACCACTTAGACCATCCTATAGATCAGTATAGAATAGCAAGTAAGTATAAGTGGCGGGCAAAATTTAGTTACTTACCTCTAGAGATGACTTAGAGTCTGACTCTAAACTATCTTCCTCTAGATCTAGACCGACTTCCTAAAGTTGTAGGTCCAGTCTGCGTCAAATATACCAGAGCGGGCAAGGTGTCAAAAATATCTGAACTCGACTCTATTGTCAAATACGCTCGGGCGTGTTCAGATATTTTTGACCGCCTTGCCCGCTCTGGTATATTTGACGCTGACTGTACAGTGGCGTAGCGTGGAAATTAACTTTAGTAAGACGGAACGTGGAACGTATGCTTTAGGATGACATGAAGCTTTCTTAGAGCAGCTATTTTGTAAGATGCTAGGAATCGAGTTACACTGACGCCATGCCACTGGTAGTTATAGTCGACCAATAATTGCTTGACCACTTTTGTACCTTATCCCTTTGTAATACGGTCGAAAAGTGGTCAAGCAATTTCTTGGTCGACTATACCTACTTTGAACTATTTAATTGTCAATTTACCATTACCAGTGGCCCGTTTCACTAAGCTACAAGTTAAAATTTTCAAAGTCTAAACCGGCAACATTGGTCAATAACGACCAATGGCAAAGGGCAAAATGATCAATGTTGCCGGTTTAGACTAGTAAAATTGTAACTTGTAGCTTCGTGAAACGGGCCACAGGTGTAATCTTGTTCTACGGAACCTTCCTATGATCGCCCGCCATTGTAACATTTATTCCGATGCGAAGAATTGTTAAGGCGTTAGGTGGGCGGTTTTTTTTTAAGTGATAATGATGATATGATATCAAACGTGATTCCCTAATAAAGTAACTGAAAGTTAAAAATGATAGTTAAATGTGTTCAGAGACATAAAATATGCCATAGCCAATTTAATTCCACTCTTCAACCCCTTTGCAGGCCCGGTCAATACGATACTAGAAATCTCAAATGTCGTAAGGGACATTAAGATACATGTCCCTTACGACATATGCGATTTCTAGTATCGTATATACATAGATAGATTAGAAAAATAATTAAAAAAGATACAGTTTCGTTTCGTTTTAGCCAATAATTATAAGGTAAGTAAAATTTCAATGAACTACATTCCAATTTGTATCATAATGGAAAATGCACTTGAAATCCAAAATAAATGTATGTGGTCGATAAAACGTCTTTGCCTGAAAAAGGGTTAAGACAGAGTCATATTTTAAGTCGCTGATTCTAAAGTTCAGCTTCAAAGGTAACTTACGAGAAGCAAATAAAGCGCTCAAAGGAAAACCAAACAGGCAACATGGAAAAAAATTGTTTAACTCAAAAGATAGATTGCAAACAGCTGTATACACATTGGTGCTCATGGTACAGTCAATGACATAAGATTTGCAATTTTCTGCATACATGTTGGCACCGACTGTATCCATATTCAAGTCAGCGTGTCGTTGAACCCGCACATGCTGTCTGATTTCCTCCCATTCCAAAACGTATTAAATAAATACTTTTTTTTTCTTAATTACTTTTGAAGCCGCGCTCAAAAAAGGAACGTAACGAAATAAAAAGAGAAAACTAAATAAAATTACATAATTTATTGTAATCACAGAGGCGGGCCGACGCGCCGGGCCGGCCGCAAACGCATCCAATGCCCCGCGCCGCGCTGTCAGTGCACTTCACATATTTGTCAAACAATAAATAGGACTTACATACAGCTATATACACAAATGCAAAATTTGCTAATATGCTTAAAATAGAAAGTGATGCGAGAATTTCTCGGGGTCGTGAGCTCGTCGGCGGCCCGCGCGGCGATCACGTCATGTTCACGCCGAGCGACCGGCTGGCGTACTCGTAGACGACGTAGGAGATCGACACGGCCGGGATAACCTTGATGAAGTTGGGCGTGATGCCCCGGTAGAGGCCCAGCACGCCTTCCCGCTGCACGATGTCCCGGAACACGCCGCGCATCGTGCCCTCTGCCACTTTGGCTGCCTTCTCTGCGGAACGAACACAACCGTCACAACCCTAGCTCTATAAACTTAACTATACGGTTTTTAATACGAGAAATATAAACAATCTAGAGGTCTTTTTGCAAAAAAAAATCTGTATTATTATAATTAGGCAATGCACTTTGCACTTAAAAGTGTTTTCATTGATCTGTACACTGACAACTGTCATTTCATATGCATGTACAATCGATGACACATAAGCCACCATTAAATTTTCCGAAAGGGAGTCATATAGTATGCACTATGAAATTGATATATCTTTCCCTTTCAAACATAGACAATTTGCCTCAGTTATTTCTTTAAGGCTGCGTTTCCACCAGCGATGTGCGAGGATGCGTAGCGAGGGATGCGTTTGTAAAGAACCAATGAGACGTTTCCACCAGAGCTGTGCTGACCGAGGCGAGGTAATCGAAGCGATTCTATTGGTTCTTACCAACGCATCCCTCGCTACGCATCCTCGCACATCTCTGGTGGAAAAGCAGCCTAATGGTCGGCTAAGTTTGTTGCTGTTTGTAGCTGACATCAGTGCCCATTCCCAATTCTGATAGCGGCCTGATAATACTACCATGCTTTTGATTTATTTACAAAATTACACCTGGTTGAGTTTCATGCCGGTATCTTCTCATCAGAGGTTTTTCCGAACCGGTGGTAAATTTTTTGACATTCATAAGTGCTACCTGTAACCCTAATCTGAATAAAACATTTTGACTTTGACTTTGACTTTGAACGCATCTAATGTTGGAATAAAATAATAATACATTTATTAACAAGGACATAACAGAAGCATGTAATACCTTGGGCTTGCAGCCTGGTCCGCACCAAAGCCAGCGGGTAGGAGCAGACCTGGCCGAGCGTGCAGGACGCGCTCCCGCATGCCAGAAGGAGCAGCATCCCCGGCTGACCGTTGTGGTGGTACTTGTTAATGTACTTCTTCTTCAGCGTCTCGTAGACGGCCAGGTCTATGCCCGCGTACGGCACTATCCCCAGGATATTTGGAATGTAGCCTTTGTAGAAACACCTCAGCCCCTCGCGGGCGTATATCTTCTTGAAAGCGTCCGCGATGCCGCTGTACTGGCCCGTCTTTCTTAGTGCTAGCCTCGTCTTGAGGACCTCTAGGGGATAGATCACAGTCTGGCTTATCGCGCCGGCCGTGGCGCCCGCGGCGAACCTGCAAAACGGAAAGGGTTTTTTAAAAAACTGGTTCAGTTGCTGTAATTTTATTTTTAACTTAAAAGTGTGTCTCACTGCTGGGTAATTGTCTCTCCTTTTGACTGCCACATCTCCCAGTCCTAGGTTATATTCGGCCAATCCTTTATAATACTACAGACATGAATTTGGTAGTACCAAAGGATATTGACCTACATGATTTTCTACGAGCAAGTGGGCCTCTGGATTTTACACTTGCCACTTCAGCCTAAAAATTCTCTTGACTTGTGACTTTGATCATCATCATTAGCCTATTTTAGCCCACAGCTGGACCTACTGGCCTCTCCCAAGGCAAGCCAATGAGCTCGATTCTCTCAGTCACTATCAGTCTCGGCCAGCCGCTTTGCGCAGCTCGTCGCTTTAACTAGCAGTTGAGCATCTCACACTAAGTCTCTGGTACTATTTGATACTGACTTTGACGTTCGTATTGATTTCATTCCCGTTCACTTTTTTGCGAGAGACCTTGTGCAAGATCGTGGTGGACTGCCAGACTACCGCTGCAGACTGCCGCTAACCAGCAATGCTTGCACTCTTGTGTTCCGGCATGGAGAGCAAGACAGCCAGTGAAATTACTAGCACATGATCATAGTCATACCTATTAGCCATCTGGACTGGCAGCGCATCTGCAATCTCTTTTGTATTACGTATGTCTATGCTACAACTGCTAACATGCTCGTTGGCAGTTCTATTCCAATATATTTCTATATATTTTTATCCTTTAATATTCTACGCCAAATCTGGCAGGATATGCAGAACTAAATTATTTGTACCACCTTCTTATCATGTATCATGTTCGAGAAAACAAATGACGATTCCATTATATTTATAAAAAAGCTTACCTCTCGTATATCTCCAGGGGCTGGTTCTTCCTGTCGCCTAGTATGAGCCGCTTGACTTGTTCGTAAGCGGCGAACTTGAGGGCGGACTCGGGGGCGATCTTGATGACGTTGATCCCGTTGCCGCGCCACAGGCCGGTCACACCGCCTTCGCTGATCATGCGCGCCAGGCACTTGCTCATGTTCTCTCGCGTCGGGTTCACCTGGAGTTAAGGGATCACAGCGTAAGCTTCCTTTATTGCGGGTAACACAGTCGGGGCCTTAAATGACCACCAGAGAGAGAACTGAGAGTAATTATCTATGATGATGTTGTCACCCCGAATTAGGTCACACGTCGCCGAAGTAACGTGCTAATTTTAATTCGTATTTTAACGTTTTTTTTAAGTATGTATGTGTCGTTGAGCTTCTTGCCGGTATCTTCTCATCAGAGGTTTTTCCGAACCGGTGGTAATTTTTTTTTGACATTCATAAGTGCTACCTGTAAGCCTAATCTGAATAAAATATTTTGACTTTGATTTGATTTTAAGGTATTTATCTGTGCCCATATGCAGCCGAAAATAAATTATTTTATTTATTTATCTGATAGTCATATCAATTTCATAGTGTATATTATGTGCATTCCTTTTGAAAAATGACAACTTTTCTTAGTGCCGTCTCTAATGGACACTTTTGTCTTTGACTGTACCTCGTGAATAGACCTTAATAAAATAGAGCGAACTTGTTTTGAAAGTGTTTTATTTCAATGTCTACAAGTCGTGAAAACAAGAATTAACTATTTAAACTGCTAATATCGCATATATTGCAACGAATGATGTTGTCAATATTCAAACCATTTACAGCGGGTTGATTTTTGACTTTCGAACGCTCGACATTCGCCAGCCGCAGACCAATCAAATACGCGAGCGTATATTTAGCCGGCATTGATTGGCGCGCGGCTGGCTAGTGTTGAGCGCTCGAAAGTCAAAAATCACCTCGCAGACATTGTCATTTCATCATCTGTGCCCCAATTTTCGATGTCAGATTTCATTTCCGAGTATAGGCAGGGGGGTTAACTCCGCACTGTAGGTACGCTCGGCCACCTTGCCTACAGCGTAGGCAAATCGCAGTAGATTGTCGGCTTGCCATGCGCCCGCTCGCTTGCCCTTATTGTGTCAATGTATTGAAAACAAATGCGCCGCAACCCTAACGTGTCGCCGGGAGTTGCGGGGGACGTTTGACGCGAGCCGCCTGGCGAATGTGATGAAGTTATAAGAGCTTTTTGCGCGTGATAAGCAGTGACTTGTTATTAATAGACAGGTTATACCCATACAAAAACTTCAAGAAAAATGATCCAAATGCAGTGGCGAACACACACATGCAAAATGTTTCATTTTTACTTTTACGCACACATAGTGAACTGTTAAAAGACAGAAAAGACAGCTAGTATTAAGCTGTTGCGAATATTTTTTTCCAACGGACCAATCACGGCCTTGCAAGATTCTGGAATTTGGAATTGACCGCAAACACACAGCTTAGGTTAACCTGCGCACCGTTCGCTTGTGGCTTTGCGACTGAGGACACTGGTGCTATTTAACTCCAATTTGGAGCTCGCTACCGGAGCGCTTGTAACCTATCTACCTTTTTTAATATCATTGGTGATAATATCCTGGACGTTATTTATCCTATTATAGAGGGAACTTAAATTACCTGTAGGAAGACTTTGAGGCGGTCGAGAGGCGCGGTGCAAGTCCGACTGAAGGCGCCAGCGATGCCGCCGGCCAGCAAGTGCCGCCACCACTTCCCCGTTTGCAATTCGCTCTGGGTGAAGTCGTCGGGCACATTCATGTCCTCCCCGATGTCCAAATACTGTGAAAAAAACGGTCGTGTTATAAAATTTTAAAATAAAAAGCTACTTACTTCGTACAGAGTTTCTGATGACCTCAATTTATCCCTTAGTTTTTAGGTGGAACATTTTCTAAAAACTAAAATGTGTTCAAGCCTTGAGTATTAGACAATTGACGGAGATATTGCGTAATATTATATATATTTTTTTTACACGACATAGGAAGGCAAACAAGCAAGTGGGTCACCTGATGGTAAGTGATCACCACCGCCTATAGACACCTGCAACAACAAAGAGAGTGCAGATGCGTTGCCAACCCAGAGGGCTAAGATGGAATACCTCTTGTGCCAGTAATTACACCGGCTCTCTTACTCTCCACGCCGGAACACAACAGTGCAAGCACTGCTGCTTAGCGGCAGGATTAGCGAGCAAGATGGTGGTAGCGATCCGGACGGACCTTGAACAAGGTCCTACCACCCGCAATATAATACTACCCGCAAATAAACAGTCTAATTAAGAATCTCTGTTTTTATGTCGCTGAAACACAGCTTTTTGGCACAGAATAAATAAATACACAAGTCAAAAGGCTTTTTTCAAATAAGTGTCATTTTTTATTTTAGAAAAAATCAATTAAAAAAAAAGCTTTTAGTTTAACGTTCCGTACTTTTCTTACTTTTTATTGACTTGGAAATTATGTTCTGACGTCATAGATCATAATATTGACCGGTTTTGTACGGAGCTTACGGTACACGAAGTATGTGTTTTATTTAAAAATAAACATGAATATATATATATATATATAGTATATTTCAGTTCTTATAAGCAGGAAGAAGTCGTGGCTGCGCAATCCGAGAGTGGAACGGTGTCACTTCCGTCGAAGAATAATAAAGAGTACTAGAAGCTAGCGGCCAACCTTCAGGATTGAAGAGGCACATGAAGATGAAGTTCTTATAAGTATATCAGCCTCTTTTAGTTTTTTCCGTAACATATTTCGCGTCTGGGGAATTCAAGGAAAACTAGGGCGTTTGCCAAAAATTTAAAAATAAATTATCTATGTCAGTTACGTGTACCCATCTGATAAAGTATAAATAGAACAGAAGAAACCCTGCCTGGGACAGACAGCGGCAATGTTGAAGTGGCTCGCTCCGTATGAGGCGCCAATTTCGAAATGTTTTCACTACTTTACCTATATGTATTTATTGTGGCTAAATTTTGTAACTATGCAGAAGGTAGGACCTTGTGCAAGGGGGTCCGTAGCATAATTTCTAAAATCAAATTTTTTAAGTACGAAATTCCTAAAAATTAATGTCGAAGTTTTGTCTCTAGGATTTTCGTTCTTAGAAAATTTGATTTTAGAAATTATGCTACAGACTCGTGCAAGGTCCCTCTAGATCGCTACCACCATCTTGCTCGCTAATCTCGTGCTTGCACTGTTGTGGTCGCTAATCTAGCCGCCATAAGTAGTGCTTGCTTGTGTTCTGCTGTGGTTAAACTGGAATTTTCCAAAATTAGAACACCATCGTGTAAAACATAGTGTTTTACTACAGAAACAACTTGGCCTGTTAAAAAAATCACACTATTTCGCCGTAATAAAAAAACTGCGAAAATTCGGAATTTAACACACTCCTCAAAAACTGTAATAATTAAATATTGTTTAAGCTATAAAGGTCTAAATTATTTTGTACCAGTGGCCCTAACATGACTGGCCAAGTTTAATTTATCTCTATCGGCATCCCTTTCTTATGACACTAGTTAGACAGAGACACAGGGAGGGGTTAAACTAAACCTGGGCTGTCATGTTAGGGCCGCTGTTCGCTTTGACATCTACACTAATCTACACTAATTTAATAAAGAGAAAAACTTTGTTTGTTTGTTTTTTTGTTAGTTTGTTTGTATGTAGGGGGTAATCTCTGGAACTACTGAACCGATTTCAAAAATTCTTTCACAGATAGAAAGCTACACTATTACATAGGCTACTAATTTTACGTGAACGAAGTCGCGCGCGTCCGCTATTCTTTTATAATTTTGTTAAGTGACTCATTAATGATGTTAAAGCGACGGTGCCAATTGGTACAATATTAATGACGTTTACTATTACTGCAACTATATACGTAACTTCAACACTGATACTAACTTTCCATTACTTTGATAAAATGTAGACAAACAGAATCGTTCTAAATACTCGACACGGTTTCCTCCAGCATGTTACTCAAGTGTTCAAAGCTGACAGGTGACAACGACAATCCGATACAGTAGGGGAAATATATTCACGTACCACCTTAGAATCCATCGATATAAGAAGACAATAGATCTGCCAACTTGTTCGGATTGTTACAAGCCTAGCGTCACCACTTTGCGACGGGGTGAAGCAGGTGAAGAGGGGCTTTCAATATTTAGCCATTGGTTCAACTTTAAATCTTATCGTAAGTGAATGAAGTGCTTCTAAGTTTTCTAACTAGCAGCGACACAGGCGTCGGATAGCAGAACTAAAAATATGACGCCAATTTAAAACGTACAAAACGCTGAGCTGTTTACTTGAAAATTGGCACAAGCAGTTTTATTCAGGTTATCCAACATAGTCTACCAAATAGACTATGGTCGGCTACTCTGCCACTGCGTTGTACACAGTTCTATAGTTTTCTCATTTCGATGTTAGAATCCTATCGCAATGACGCGACGCGTTTAACGCCAGGCTATGTCACACAAATGTCATGCGTATGTCTCTTCGACTAGACCAACTGACAGTTTTCTTTACCATAATCCCGAATGTGGCTGCATCTCTACTGACACGGGATTCAGTTACACTCTTCAATTCTCTATTTCGCCGCTAATATGTAAAACACACACTAACTCGAAGAGTTTTTGTGCCTTAATAGTGAATACGTAATGTACATCGAATTGTCGTTGTCAATTGACATTACAAAGTACTCAAAACAAAATTGGGGCCAATCGACTTTTCTTACTAAAACAAAAATATGTAGGTTCCGAAGCCTATTGTTACAGTATAGTTTTTTTAATTAGATACGCATTAAATTAAGAACCCTACTTTCGAAACATGCATTGATGACGCAGTTAATCGAGAAAAGTCAAGTGAGCCCTTTCTTGTTTTGAGAAGTTTACTAGTTCGATGGAATAGGAACCAGGCAGTGCACCGAACAGAAGAATAGACTAGGCAAGTACAATAAAACTAAGAAAACTTAATTAATACTAGATACGATACACACGATAACCTCCTCCTCATCGTCCTGTTTAAATTTTATGTTTTCTTCTCTCTCTTGTAACCTCAACAAATATCTAAATATAAATGAAGTATGCAAATCGAGTTGTTCAGCCTGTTGAGAAAAGGGATCATTTTACGATAATAATGATGATTTCCTTTTGGCCCTCATTGGACACAGCCCATGTACCAACCTAACGCTATATAAGTGTACAGTCAAGGAAATTGAAACACGTACCACCGTAGAACCTAGTCGAAGAGACATACGCGTGACATTTGTATGACATAGCCTGGCGTTTAACGATCGCGTCATTGCGATAGGGTTCTAAGGTGGTACGTGAATATATTTCCGCTACTGTACAGTAGCTGCATACATAGCGTGGCCAACTGTCCCGTATTTTACAGGACGTCCTGTTTTTCTGTTATTTTTTGGCCCTGTCCTGCATTTTAATATGAAAAATACAGGACCAAGGCGTTGTCCCGTATTTTTTCCACGAATCCTGTAATTTTAGATAAAATGTCCTGTAAAATGAGCGCACGGGAATGGTCACCAACAAGAGAGGACCCAGCCTTCGAGTCAGAGGGGGATCACATAGGTAGTAGAAGTTCAGTCAGGACCGGTTCATTGATGAGATTAGAACACAGAGAATGGTCGACCTGGACCTAGCCCAGGGGGTTTGACCACCGCCCCCCCCCCCCTCCACCCTTGCTATACAGCTTTTATAGCACTCTCATGTTACTTGGTAGGTCTCGTTGGGACTTCCATGCGACGCGGTCTTGCGCTGTAGCCAACAGTTTTAGTTAGAATTTGGTCTAACTAATCATGGCTCTGTAGGATCCATATTGATAAATTGATTTTAGTGCAAGTTATTCCCTTGACAGCTGGAAAATTGAGCTTATTTATTGCCAAGCTTGATCTAAATCGGTACAGCGTTGTGAAATATATGAAATTTTGTAGCCAATTGTCACTAACTTGGTATTCTTGTGCCTAAAGCCTTGTTGTGATCATAAATCATTCAATAGCTCTTTGTATTGCGTCGCATTGCGCAATCGTTTCGTTTTTTAATAGATAACATTAAAGGTAATTTACCGTATTGTCCATGAATCTATAATGCCCCAATATCCTATTATCTAGGTCCACTGTGAAGGCGATCACGGCTATATAATATTTCCAATACATGTTGTTTCGAAATTTTTTAAAGGTAATTTTAACAAGAACTTGTGTCTTATTATACATTTTTTATTTGGAATTTTGAACCCATCACGATTTGTGGTTATCACTAAGAGAATGTTTTGATCGGTCAAGTGTCAAAGATGTTGACAGATTGGTCCTTGGCCGTTGCCATCGTAGAAAGAGAAAGCTATAGAACAATGGACGTCTTCCTTTTCATTTGCACAAGAATAAGATATAAATATAAATTAGCTTGTGAAAAAAAGAGACAGAGCTTGATATGTTTTGTCCCTCATCGCATGTTTAATTTTTTCAAGGTGAAGTTTGCTAGGCATACTTCTATGCTAAACAGACTTTGACGTTTTGTGACAAGCTCAATCCATGTCACCGGAAAAATTACAAAAAATGTCCGATTTATTTAAAATTACGTGGACTATTGTTTATACAGGCGTTAAGAACAATATAACGAGTCTGCAGAATGGTGCGATGTTCTGTTTTAGGCTGCAAAAGTGACAGTGAATCGAAAATTGATGAACTATTATTTCACTCTGAAGTTTTTAAAAATTTGATCTTATTTGACTTATTAGAACAGATGTTTCATATTGTGTGGTTTCTTCCCGCTTTACATACACATCCTAACGTGTTTCAAGATCAAATAAAAGCTGTTTTATGCATTTTTAGTTGGTGCTTTTTACATAACCTTAAAACTCAGTGTTGTCACTTTTTCCCACGAACATTACCCCACGTTAAGGGGTAAATAGTACGTTGATGAAATATTGGTATAGAAAAAACTTATACAGGACCCTATTTTGTAAAGCATGTTAGTCTAGTATTTTGATTCATTTAATCGTTTATTTTACGAGATAAAACACTAGTACACAGATAAAATATGCACTCGTGTAACTCGGAGGTCGACTCAAATGCTGTATGAAATGAAGCCCCGTGAAGTGTATTCTGGATTTAACTTCCAGATTCCCCCACGAACCACATATACGGGAATCATGGATTGCACCTACTGGAATCTTCCAGAATGTGTTGTTAACACTTTGACCGAAATCTATTGTTACAGTGTGGGTTTCGTGACGTGTCCAGGAGTACCGCCTTCAGGGCCCCTATTCTGGGTTCATGCGAGATTCATCTCGCACGAGAATAACTGTCAAATCCCAAGGAAATCTGTCATTTTTGACGTATGTGGCATGCGAGATAGCGTCTCGCATGACCCGAGAATTGGGGTCCTGTATCTGACCCTTGATCCAACCTTCTAGCGAGAGTCTCTTGAGGTGTTGGTCGAGACTAACTAACCATTATTATTATTATTAAGAGTGATTTTATAAATTCCTGTTAATTATTAAAAACATTTTCCAAAAGTAATTCTTCTTTTTTCAATTTATAAAAAGATTGTTTTTTTTATTGACATCGTAAATGACCCCAGGGAAAACTGCCTTAAAGATGGTAACCCTAAATATTCATGTGTGTGTATTTGCTGTCCCTTTCGGAGACACGCTCGGCGTTAGTCTTCTCAATAGTAAGTCTATGGTTGCCATAAACAATTATTAGTCAATTTATAAATGTGTTTTTAAGGAGTTTGTATCATGAAAATACTCAAGAGACATTATTTGTACTCCGTGCTACAAATATGCATATCTCGAAAAAGTGCCAAGAATGGTGTCACAATTTTCGATGATTTAAAGAATACTAACGCCAGTAAATTCGTACATTAACTAGTTTCACACAACAATTTAATAGTGATATACAATGTTATATTATAGTAGTCATATCAATTCAAGTACATACAAATGGAACAGCAGTCTGATACTACGCATGTATGTCATTACTACCATTAGTCACAGACTAAGCATCCGTCGCTTCCAATCTAGTAGGAACCGGTTCAATCCGGAAATGGAAAGTGGCCCATGCGCTCGCGAAATTCATTCTTTTGAGCCATGTGATAGAGTAATTAGAAAGTTAAAGCGAAAGACAAGGCGGGATATTTCCAAGAAACACGTAACTATTACGGTGATGGTGCTTGGGTCAAACTTGAATTCTTCTTCAATATGACGCAGACCCCACTTCATATCTGAATGTGCTATCTATATCGAGAGTATGTCGCACATGTCTGTAAATCGACAGCAGACTGTCGGAATGACGTCAAAGTGCGAGTCGACAAGCTATCTCGCTACACGACGTGCTACCGGATCGCGACAAAGCACCATCTCGTGGCACCAAGTCGCGCCTTGTCGTGCTAGCCGTGCATATAGTGAGAATGTAGCCTAATTAGTGACATCCTTATGGAGTGAGAAAGAAACACATTTTCGCAGAACAATGCCATCTGTAAATTGTTTTAAACTTTCGCGATTTCACACATATTTATCACGTTATTGTTAATATCCTCTACTTCAGTACCCTTACCATGAGTACAGTGCACCTAGCCGTAACCGTACCCGCTAGCGACGGCGTAAACGATTTGTATGTGGAATTGTACAGCGCCTCTAACGCTCACTTAGAGAACTAAATATCGCTAGTATGAGTCCAACGGTAAATAACCTATCGCAATCAAAGCGCTAGTGACTAAAGTTTTGTAGCTGTTGCCGTAGAACATCGGTACCATGAGTCACAAATTCGACACATGTTACCAAAAATACCGTATCGACTATGGTTAAGTCTTTCACTGACAAATAGGAGCGTATTTAAACGCTATTGACTGTAGTAACGTAATATGAATTTTCGATAGAAACTCATGGTAATGGTACTGTTGCCGTAGAACATCGGTACCATGAGTCATAAATTTGACACATGTCATCGAAAAATACCGTATCGATGTTAACTCTGTCACTGACAAATTGGAGCGTGTTTAACCGCCGTCGACTGTAGTAACGTAATATGAATTTTCGATAGAAACTCATGGTAGTAATACAGTCTACTCATGACCACGGCCGTTAAACCATGGCCGAAACGTCGAGGTAAATTAACAATATATTTTAAGTCCCGGTAACGTTCTAAATAAATGCCATCTGTTAATCAATAGAACAATTACATCTCACGCTACACACAATGCGCTATCTGCTATCATAAAACCACCATCACTCCCTCCACTTCCATTGAAACATGGTCGAGGTAAATCAACAATATACTTTTATCTACACATATATTATAAAATGCTCTATAATGCGTTCAGAAACCATAGGAAATGACCAGCATTATTACAACCAATGTTATTATGAGGATTTGTCTGTGGTAGTAGGCAAATCTGTACTGTAATGGTTATTACGGTACCGATTTCTGTACTGTAATGGTCATTACAGTACTGATTTCTGTACTGTAATGGTCATTATATGATCTCGAGTGACATGAGGATAGGAACTTCATGCGTTTGTCTATGATTTCAAAAAAAAAAAAACGTTTGGCTTGACGGAAGGATCGAATGGCCGTCATTACTGTAGTTATTCGTTTGTTTCTTTTTTGCTGTTACGTTTTTTTGCTATTATGATATGTGTGTAGAAAAAGTAATGTATGCAACTGCACATAATTAGGTCTTACCACACTCGTGTTTTAAGACCCCTCATTATGCAACAGTTGCATAAAATACTATTATCGCGTTTAAGTCCCGATAACGTTATAAATATATCTGCTATATTAGTTTGTATAGACAGACGTCGACAGTGGAAATCTCAAATGTCGTAATGGACATTAAGAGACATGTCCCTTACGACATTTCAGATTTCCACTGTCGAGTGTCATTACAGCTCCTACTTCTACCGATCGAACTTTGGTCTTAGAACACCTAGCACGACTCTAAACGTCACGCGTTAAGCTACGTAACTCACTCCGTCTCTTTTCCACTGCGCTATTTAGAAAGAGACGGACTGAGCTAAGTATCGAGTTACGGTGTCGTTTATACCGACTGGAGAGATTCCGTTATCGGACCTGGCTTTCAATACAATTGTTATTAATCATTCGTTTCGATAATTATAACAGAGGGTGTATTTTGAATTGATTCACTAAAAGTTGAGGAACGATCCTTAAAATAATGATCCCATCAAAAACAAAACTTGTAAAAAAAGCCAAGTCTCGCAACTCGGTTTTTCTACCGTAAAAAGTTGTGAGATCCATGTAATACCAAGTCGGTTGGTTTATTTGCAATAATCTATCTATATAAATAAAAATGAATTGTTGTTCGTTAGTCTGATTAAAACTCGAGAACGGCTGGGCTGATTGAGCTGATTTTGGTTTTAAAATGTTTGTCGTAGTCCAGGGTAGGTCTAAACGGTGAGCAAATATGCCTCCAATAATTAGGCGGTACGAAGTTCGCCGGGTCAGCTAGTAGAGAATAATAATGAAGAATATCTGAACGACTTACCACCAAAACTTAAAAAAGGTTTAACAAACTTTTTTAACTAAAATAACTTGTTCTTTTCATTCGAAGGTAATCTTCATAAAGACATAAAGAGACACATGTGTTAACTAGTTATTGTAGGTTTACTGAGTGCTTATAAATAAAGGGGAATACCCTCCAGTCCAGCCTTAATACGACATAGATTTAACTTTGTAACCGGTATGGCTGCTATAGATATCTTCAGTTACGCAAAATTTCAGCTTTCTAGGAGTTAAGTACAGTCGGCGAATAAAATGCTTGTGACGTATTTACAGACGGGGAGGGACGGACTGAAATGGCAAAACTATGCGGCCACTGTTTATTGCCATTGGCTTTGGAACCTTAGAAACGAATGACAAGCACTAATTTTCAGTGGATCGACGTATGCATTTGAATATGAATATATCATTACGTGAAGTCGGGACATTTCATCAGTGGCTTATTTGGCATCATTAGTTTACATTACAGCGGTGACGTCAAACATGGCTGACGCTAGTTGGGGGTAATGTCACTGCTCTGAAGCTTATTAGTAGAGTCCGACCGAAAGTTCGGTTTCGGTTTTGGTTTTGACCGAGTTTCGGCCAAAATTGGCCGAAACTTTTGCTGAAACCGAAACTGATTTCGGAAGTTGTCGTGCACGCACGCCTAACTTCCTTTCTCGCGGCAACGCTTTGGCGGACGCTGGCGGCCCTGTTCGGGAATTGTCGTGCGCCGTTCTGATAGCTCTGTAGCAACACAACTTAGTAGAATAATGGGTAAAATGCACCAAATTTCAGTATTTTAAAGAATTTTAGTGAGTTTCGGTTTCGGCCGGAAAACCAGTTTCGGTCGGACTCTACCTATTAGCCATACTACCCTCCCCAGTTGTGACGGTTAAAGTCAGAAGATTATTAAACATGCCTAAAGCCAATGATATTATAATTGATTTTTCTCAAACATTGTCGGAAATGTCATTGTACTTGAAGGATCAAACCGCGAAGGACGTTGTTGCCGGCTTTAATCAAATTAAAAAAAAAAACTCATTGCTGGACAGCTAGCGCACCAGCAAGTTTTTTCTGACCGGTGGTAAATTTTCTGACATTCATAAGTAAGTACTACCCGTCAGCCTAATTTGCTGAATAAAGATATTTTGCCTTATTGACTTAACATCGAATCCCTAATGAAAAACGTTATTTTTATTTCTAGTAGCAATAAGACAACACTTGTTTTATGTGAAGACGGAAGCGAACCAGTATGTGGGCCCATAAAAAAGTGTGGGTCACTTGATAGAGAAACAACTAAAACCATGGACACTAAAGTCGAATTTTTAATTAGACGGAGTAAACTGACGTAGGCGTGCGGACATCGGACGTAATTACACCATTATGATTGAACTACAGAACTTTTTATGTATAAAATAACCCTTAATGTCACTAGTTAAACGATTCTCATGTATACTTTTATGATATAATGTTTTAAATACGAAATATTCACAATCACATCTGTCAATGTACTCCGTCTAATTAAAAATACCAGTTTAGCAACCGCAAGGCAGTTGCTAACCCGTTGGCAGCCCTTAGATATAACTAGAAACCTAGTAACATAGGAAAAAACCTAATCAAATAGAACGTTACACGTGTTGGACTTTGACCGTTGTATTGTAATAAAGGTCGTGCTAGTCACAGCGGATGTTTAATGGTGATAGTATTAAACACAATATTACAGGGCAGCTAGAATCAGCTGCCGTTCTTTAAGACGAGTGTGCACCCAGCCACGAAAAGCGCTCCTCATACAAACGGCGATAACGTTTTCCACCTTCTTAACCTTAACCTATGGCAATGATTTTTTAGTATGTTGTCATTTACCCTAGAACTAGTTCTGTATGTTTTGTTTCTTTTAATATTCTTTTTAGTTTATAGATTTTTTAAATATTCGTAAGTGTCAAAAATTTGACACATTTTTGATTTGCACGAAAGTCCTAAAATGCAAATATTGTCAAATCTATAAAAAATATTTAAAAAATTCAAACATACAAATCTAGTTCTAAGGAATAATGACAACATACCAAAAAATTATTGCCATAGATTAAGGTTTAGAGGGTGGAAAACGTTATCGCCGTTTGTATGGGAAGTGCTATTTGGGGCTGGGTTCAAACTCCTCTTAACCGCCAATGCAATCAGTTGAGACCCCGTGGCATTGAAAAGTCTAGCATAAACCTTATGTCTGTGGCATTGAGTACATTATTCACGTAGACCTTCGTATTGAAACCACCTTTCTAAGACATTTGACGTTTATTAAGTCGTGGTTATCATTTGAATGCATTGTTTCACGATTGTTTCCCAATAGGGTACTTGACACATAAAACCAAATGGCGTGAAACTGTAAAGTTGTTGTACTTAAATCGTCATATTAAAATAATATTGTCAAAAAGTTATGATTTGAAATACATATATGTATATGACTGTAGCGATTTAAAGGTACATGAATCTTATCTTTGAAAAAGTGTTCTAATATAACTGTGCTTATAAGAGCCTTGATAAAAAAAAAAAGTTATTATGGGAGTATCCGTGTAAATGCTCTTATTATTAAAATAAGCAGGATATACTCAAACTCCATATATTTTCTAACAAAAATACTAAGGAGTACCGTCATATGAGTGTTTTCGCGGGTCCTGCCTTGCATTGATTTTAAATTCGGGATTTTTAAAGAAATGGTGATCGTCGAAAAAACTAAAAACCCAGTTTTTTTTCTATTCACGTAGTCTTTCAATTTTGACATCCACAACAGTCACAGCAAAAGAATGTTAGTAAGTTAAAAATAAATTATAGGTATTTTAATTGTATAACTCAGTATTTAATCTTTAACTCAAAAATCTAAAAATTTAAGATTTGCGTCGAAGTTTTTGGTAAATTTAACTAACCTTTTTTGCAAACTGAAGAGTGGACTTGAAATATATTTTTTTAAAGCTGACAAGCCAATTACCCTACTGCTCCCGTTGTCAGTATCGTTAGGCTCTCGTCTAGCCGAACGGATTTGGCAATGACCCCGATAGGCAGCCTTCGTGCCGAGTAGTTATGAAATAAAGATTGTCGACGAACTCCGTACTGCGTGAGCCGGAGGTTGTTAGCGATAAAATGAGGATAAAATTTTATACACTTTGGCTGCGTATCCACCAGAGATGTGCGAGGATGCGTAGCGAGGGATGTGTTTGTAAAGAACCAATGAGCCTTTTCCACCAGAGCTGTGCTGACCGAGGCGAGGTAAATGAAGCGATTCTATTGGTTCTTACAAACACATCCTACTATGCATCCTCGCACATCTCTGGTGGAAAAGCAGCCTTAGAACGGCGTGACGTTATTCACTCTTTCGAACGCATTGGAGAAGTATGGGATTAATTCAATCTGCATAATCACAGTTAGAACAGCCATCTGTTAGTTTTCTCTAAGAATTTTCCTGGTTCTAGTAATCGTTTACCTTACTAATATTATCGCTACTATTTCTGCTATTTATTATTTGTGACTCAGTACTTATGTCCTTTTATTTACAGTCATTATTTAACTTGGCATGTTAGTAATGTTTTTGTTATTCTATTTATTTGTACTTTTGCATTAGACGTGGCTGTATGTTCTAAGTGCCTTTGCCTACCCGGAATAAGCCAAAAAAATGGACTTGTCAAAAGATTGACTTTAAGTTTTTGACGCGCACAGGACATTGAACCCTAAAATACTAATGAAAAATCCTCGTCGACAGTACTAATCACAGTAATTAGTCTCAGAGCACCTAAAATATCAATACTCCGGTAGTTTTACTTTCATTTCGCCATACATTCATACTAGGATGACCAATCCTGTGTGCTCATTTTACAGGATCTAAAATTACAGGATTCATGGAAAAATTACGGAACAACGCGTTCTTAGCCTGGTCCTGTATTTTGCATATTAAAATACAGGACACGGTCGAAATAATGGCTGAAAAACGGGACGTCGTGTAAAATACAGGACAGATGGCTACCGTAGTTCAGACATGCGCAGTGAATACCATCGTCGTGTTACGAAGACGTACAAAGTACGGTCAGAGCCTCCTAATTGTTCCACGAACTGTCAAATTACTACGCAATGGACTGACTCACGCGGCGACGTCGTGGTCATTCGTCAGCTCCGTTAGACTTCGGTTACACGCTAATTCTGGCGTCAGTTCAGTCCATCTTTCCGCTATAGTTTTGACTGATGCCAGAATGATGACAAATAGACACGGTTACGATTAGTTCGGATTGACATGACACGAGACAGGTAACACGATAATTCTCTCGTCATTCTGACCAGAATGAACTGAACTGACGCCAGAATTAGCGTGTAACCGATGTTTTATGATCAGTTCAGACTGACACGGCACGAGACAGGTTACACGATAATTCTCTCGTCATTCTGACCAGAATGATGGACTGAACTGACGCCAGAATTAGCGTGTAACCGATGTCTTATGATCAGTTCAGACTGACACGACACGAGAGAGGTTACACGATAAGTCTCTCGTCATTCTGACCAGAATGATGGACTGAACTGACGGCAGAATTAGCGTGTAACCGAAGTCACTCTTAGCGCATCAGCGTCGAGCTCTACGACGAAGGATCGCTCTGTCGCTTTCTTGTGCTAGCGCTAGAGCAAGACCTCGAGTGTTCGTTACTTCTGCTTGCAAAATATGTTTTTCAACACTTGTTTCGTATTACTATTTAAAATATTGCCACGCTATCGCCATAAGGCATCTTTAAAAAAAGGTTATATTTATCTAGGCATGAATTGGTTACTATTGGTTACAATTTTTTTCCTAGGAAAAACCTGTTGGATCGGGGCCAAGTATTATGGCGTTTCCGCGATGATATTATAATGTCATTGCGTTTCCGTCATATAAATTACTGAAGTGCGAAATAATTGTACGTTTCAGTACGTAATTATTTGCATTTGTAATCTCGCGTGTAAACTTGAAACGGAATTACTTATCAGCGGGGCAATTCTGGCAAGATGAAGTCACAGTAGAAATATGTCATATAGAGCTGTCAGTTCCCTATAAAATCTGAAATTGTTTGTCATATCTCGATTTAGAGATGAGTCTCGATGAACGCCAGAATTGTTGGCCACAGCGTGGGCGGCTAAAATTTGCCTTCTTAATGAAAAATATGTTATGTCACTTGGCGGACAACCGAGGTTAAGTCGATTGGGGTGGGGTGGGAGTTTAAGTATGACAGAAATTTCAATGAATTTTGGAAGAGATTGAAGCACACACAATCAAAATTAGGTTTCCTTAATGTTTTACTTCCTGTTCCCGACAGTTCGGGACCATTTACATGGAGCAAGTTCTCGTATGCGAGTTGCATTCCATTGCTCGACTAAGTCAACCGATCGATCGCATCATACCTCGGTAGGCCGCAATGTAATGCAACTCGCATGCGTGAACTCGTACCATGTAAATGACCCCTTAAAGACATTAAGGCAATATTATTTGTGCTATAAAAATATAAAGTTCTTAATCGCATAGCAGGAGCATAGTCTTGGTCTGTGTCAAGTAAAATAGGTTGAATATCAACTACATTCTTCACTTAATTCACGGGTACGTGAATTAATAACGTTGGACCAATTCATCCGTGAGATTCATCTCACACTAGAGATATGTTAAAAAAATTAGATATTTCATAAGGATCTGACTGCTCTTTCTGTCATATGTCTCTACTGTGATTTTCATCTCTCTATTCACTGTCAATTTGGCCTTGTCAGTGTAGTGATCTCTTAATCGTGAGTTCTTTTAACTCTGTCCGAAACGACATGTACCGTTTCCTTCACTTGATCATCATAGCATGTTCTTGTCCCTTTCTCTCTTTCCTTCTATCTTCATCTCTACCAACCTAACTCGCAGTAAAAGAGACGCGGGGATAAACCTAATTTCCACGTTACAAAACCCGTATTAGTCAGCCATTAATTAAATTGTAATCAATTATTAGTAGTTACAAACAGCCATGTTTTCCTGACAGTTATCGGAAAGCAGCGTGGCGTAAAATCCCGCGTCGCCGTTTCGCGGATAGCGACGCGGCGTGACGTCATGCGCGCGCGCAGCGTCACGCGCCTCCTGATAACAGGGCTGTCGCTGCCGCCAGTATCAACTGACACATTTTTATTACTGTAATTGTTGACGACAGACCTCCGTTTAACCAGACTGCGCGAGGCAAAGGAGGGTAATGTGCTTACTATATATGTTTTACCTTTTTGATTAAGTATTTTATTATTTTGGTCTATTTATCTTATTTTAATGTTTTTATTTTATAAACAAATTCCTAGGGGCAGTTGCTTCAAGTCGCTAATGATGTTAAAATATATACTGACACTGACTGGATGGTGGTAAGCTCGTTCCTCTTGGCAAATTTTGAATAGTTTTGAAAGAAAAATAACAACGTATCAGTTGAAATTGGCAGCTGATCCAAACAGAGATCGTTTGCACTTCTATTGTCATTAGGTTGCCATTTTATATGTCACAACAATAAATCGCACCAAGTAAAAAGCAAATGATACAAACAGGGCGTAGAAGATTCTTCTAAATTGCAAAATTACGTAGTTTTACCAAAAAGGCGCTTAAAATACCGATAGTTTGAGGAAATTTATATAGATTACGGTAAAATTACCGCAGAGTTTGGGCGGACGAAATTTATCTAATTCCTACTGTCTGCGTGTTGCCAGTCAGTCGCAATGACTGACTGGCTCCATCTGTTGCATGGACTCGGAACTTTTCTTAGTAGTAGTTTAATTCGTTTTTACCCAATCTTACCATAATTTACCGTAAAATAAAATAGACTTAAAATATCGTATTTTACCGATTTTTACGAGAGTAATTTTACCGCTTCACATCCCTATCTGTTACTAGTTACTGCTTTTTCCTTTTTACTTTAATATATTGTGATGTGGCAGTAGTTCCGACGACAAAACAATTATGAAATGCCGTCAGCAAGACAGCTTGAATTAAAAATAAAATGTTTCGCAATAAAAATATTGTAACATCTGTTTAAAGGACCTGTTAGTGACAACCCTGGCTGTTCCAAATACAAACAACGATGTTCGACGACGTCATTCGATTGTCTACAGATACAATAAGAATCGGTTCAACTATCGTCGATCAGGGAAAACGGAAATACAGAAATAAACACGTATGCTATTAAGATATATCTTTAAGTCGAATCGGTTTAAGAGGCATACGTAGTCAAATTTTAAGTTACTGGTTATAGTAAAAATAGTTTGGATTTTTCAATGATTTTACCTAACACTAATCAATTTAGTGTTATGTTAAACAATCAATCTTTATATAAGTCACTAGCGCAAGTCCGTGACTTCGTTCGCGTGGATTTAGTAGCCTAAGTCCGTCAGCGATACTGTAGCTTTCCATTAGTGAAATATTTTTTGGAATCGTTTCATTGTTTCCAGATATTACTACATACATACAAACAAACAAAAAAACAAAGTTTACCTCTTTATTATATTAGTGTAGAAGTGTAGATTAGTCTAGATGTAGATTATTTGTCACTTTGTCTAAATACATAAATAAACTCGAAAAGAAGTTAAAAAGCTACAATTTAACTACATAATGCGAACGGATGCAGGAAAGTTCCCCATTGTTTGCGGGTGGTAGGACCTTGCGCAAGGTCCGTCCGGATCGCTACCACCATCTTGCTCGCTAATTCTGCCGCTAAGCAGTAGTGATTGCACTGTTGTGTTCCGGCGTGGAGAGCAAGACAGCCGGTGTAATTACTGGCACAAGAGGTGTTACATCTTAGCCCTCTGGGTTGTCAACGCATCTGCAATCTCTTTGGTGTGTACCATCAGGTGACCCACTTGCTTGTTGGCCTTCCTATTTCATAAAAAAAATTGTAACGGTTTTTTTTCGTTTAGGCATACTTATGTAACCCATTTAATATGAAGGAGATAAAGTGTAATTATTTAGTTTAGAGTGACCGTTTGTTGGTTTAACCCGAATCGTTATCGCCCGTTGAAAGTTATTGCAGTTTCGTGATAATTTTGATATACAACCGGATTTTGACCAACCGGACATGTTTGGGCATACGTCTTGGCATTAAGAGCGTGCAAACAGAGATTTGGCAACGTCGCCTATAGCTGCCAAATATTCAGATGTTTTCATTGATTTATCAAAATTAATGAATGAAAATACGGAAAATAGCAACTTGATAATGCATTGCAATAGTTAATACAGTTATACTAAATAGTTATAATTAAGTGTAAAACAAGCATTTGGAAACTTTCCATTTGTAAATGTGTACATTTCGGTATAAGTATATAAGGTTTACTACTTACCAACAAATGTAAGAACACAAGTTCTAGTACATACCGTTGCTATATTCCGTATTTTAACTCATTAATTTTGATAAATCAATGAAAACAGATAAATATTTGGCAGCTATAGGCGACGTTGCCAATCTCTGTTTGTACGCTCTTAAGGAAATCGCAGAGCAAAAATAATATCAACACAATCCAACGACCTTCTGTGGACTATGCACGGAGGATATACAATGTCAAAACTCAAACATGGCACACGCCTCTAGTGTCACAAAGTCCGCCATGGCAACCTTTTGGGGGAGTTGTAGATGTGTCACGACTGTCATGCATATACATTATCCACTGGTATAGTTGATTAAAGACTAAATAAACAATTCAGCAATTAGGACGAGTGTGAACCCAGCCCCAAAAAGCGCTCCCCATACAAACGGCGATAACGTTTTCCACCCTCTAAACCTTAACCCATGGCAATGTTTTTTTGGTATGTTGTCATTATGCCTTACAACTAGGTTTGTATGTTTTGATTTTTTAAATATTCTTCATAGATTTGAAAATATTTGCAGTTTAGCAGTTTCAAAGCGTCAATATTTTTGAAACTATTAAGAATATTTAAAAAATCAAAACATAAAAACCTAGTTCTAGGGCATAATCACATTATACGAAAAAATCATGGTTGTATGTTGAGGTTTAAGGGTGGAAAACGTTATCTCCGTTTGTATGGAGAGCGCTGGGTTCACACTCCTCTTAACGCGTATCACAACAGCGAATCGATTTTTGAGTTTCGCTCACTTGCCAGCCGCGCGGCACTCAGTGCCGGGTAAAAAATACGCTGGAATTTGATAAGCCAGCTTCTGACGAACGAACGTCGAACGCTCAAATGTCAAAAATCGACGCGCTGTCTTGTAGACAGGACAAACGAAATTGCTGCACTGCTGCAAAGTAAGATGAAATCGCAAGAAAGCATTTATTTTATAGCTTTAAATATATTGACGATTGGACAGGCTAGTGACCCTAACTACGAAGCTAGAAGTGGTGGATTCGATTCTCACAAAGCAAATGTTTGTATGATGAATATATTTGTGTCTGAATGTATGTATTTATCTAAATATGGTTATGTTTATAGGTAGCCATAGTATAGTCGACCAAGTAATAGCTTGACCACTTTTAAACCTTATCCCTTTGCAATACGGTCGAAAAGTGGTCAAGGAATTTCTTGGTCGACTATATACATGCTTCGATAAGTTTGCGACTAGGTCAATTGGTGTTAATTATCCCAAGATATTTATTTGTCTTTTATTTATTTATTTAAACTATATTGCACAAAATATACAGAATGTACGAAAGGCGGACTTAATGACTTAAGGCATTCTCTGCCAGTCAACCTTTGGGCATAAACAGAAAAGTTGTGGGCGGTGCGGATAAACAACGAGTAACACATAAACAACAGAAACACAATGACAAATGCTACTACATACATACAAAATATATAATACAATTCATAGATATAAAGATACATACATAATAATACGTATACTATACATAAGATACATAAATAAACATACAAATAATCTTCACATTAATTCCATTAATCAGATCAACTGCATTCCCCTAAACCTAAAAAACCCGTGTGGTTCAGTTTTCCTCTGATCTTTACCGCTGAGTACTCCACAAACAGATAAATGTCCTAACTCCCCCCATTTAGGATATCGATAGGACTACAGAAGTGCATAAGTCCCTATGTATGTTTGTAAATGTAATGTGTGTATATAGTTTTAATTTTTTTTTTGTGAATTTCAGTTTCGTTCGTGTCGTCACTGATTTTAGGTTAGTTTGATATTAAGAATCTCAAGGGTCCCACTGAAAATCAGCGTCTCGGTTTACCGAGGCAAAATGCAGAGTGGGGCCCTTTTTGTTTCTATTCAACACAAACGTTGCTGTTTGTTATAATTGTACTTTGTGTGATGTGTGTATGTGCGTGTTTTGTGTTGAATAGTCTTAAATAAATGTTTTTCTTCCTTTCTTTCAAAAGTGGCGAAATCTTTTATCGGAGGCGACCTTTGAGGCGACTCACTTTGGGTCTCTGAGCCATCGGAATCAGTAAGTAACTGACTGGTTTAGTAAATTTAAATTCTATGTAATGACAACACAAAACAATCGAAGATAATGGCTTTGGCGGTTACAAATATAACTAGTTTAGGACTTAATATTGTCAGTATTAATACTAAGGACAGTCCTTTTGTATCCTGACTCTTTTTAGTGAAGATACTCCAAATGCGATCATTACCTTAAAGAATTCAACGAATTCTTTGAAATCAGCTGCTGCTTTTTTACAGTCCATCAATTTAGGCAATATACCCAAATAATGACAAACTGCCAAACAATGAATTAACTAATTTCGTGGTTCAATGCAGTCGGTTCCTGTTTCAACCACTTATTACCTTCTTAGACTTCCGTATAACAAACGTCAGGTAGTTTCTGGAAGATTCTTAAGGGCCATTTACATGGAAGGTACGAGTTCTCGCATACGAGATGCATTACATTGCGGGCTACCGAGGTACGATGTGATCGGTCGATTGATCGAGCCGCGCAATGGAATGCAACTCGTCAATGCAATACGAGAACTTGCTCCGTGTAATTGGCCCCTAGCACTCGTGAAGTCATTTATTATGGAGATACGGATTTGTGTATGACCTACTTTTGATCAGTCCTTACGTGTATTTCACCAAACTAACGTATCCCAATGCCTATGACCAGCCAAGTTTAATTTATCTGAGTTTATTTGTATCCGTCCCTTGTTTATGACATTAGTTTGACAGAGACAAGAAGGAATAAGTTAAACCTGTGCCGGTCATGTTAGGACCATTGGTGTCATCGATAATTTAGTGTACATTTCGTATCGAAACTCAAAACTCTTCGAGTTTGTCATGTACGCCAAATGGTCGTTTTCACATGTTAGCGGTGAAATAGGGAATTGATGAATGTAGGTGAATCTCGTGTCAGTAGAGGTGCAGCGACATTCGAGATTATGGTGAGAATGACTGTCAGATTCCTTTGAAACCTATTATTTTTTGTATGTATCTCAAATGTGTGTAAAATGGCAGGTGTAATAAATTTTATACGTAATTCATGACGAAGTGAAAATAAGCCAATTCAAATGCCACGTCACTCCTTATAACTTTCGAACACTTCGCAATGCATCGAGAAAAGCAGCGTGCAGCGCCGTGGATAAATATCTAGAATTTCGCTTTAGTTCAGTTCCAAGCGCATGCCCAAACGCTTACGTCGCATAATGAAGCTTATCACGAAACCGTTAAAAGTCACATTTCGGGTTCGGGCGACGTCGTCGGTGTCATTTATAAATTGTATAGTGCGTGCAGTTCCAAAGGTCGCCCCGTTTCCCTAGCAACAGACACCCCACGTGGTCGTGGATTCCTTTAGCGAGAAATAACGGCGCAGGGAATGAAATCTGACAGTGTGCCAGTACGAAAACGCAACAAAAAAAAACTAAAGATTAAAAAATTAGCATGGTTTGAATGCGTTCTAAAATGACGTGTGAGCATCGACTAAAGGTTAAAAGTTCTAAATGGAATTGCGATTGTTTGTAGCGTCGGTGGTTAGTACCTTTAGAATCCATTCCCAAACGTCGTAGTAAGAGTCCATATCCATAGCAGAAGCAGAAACGTCACTTGAACAGTCCGAATTGTTAGTTTCGAGTCGAGTCAGCTCTAGAAGCCCCAGTGCATCCGATCCGAGAGCTGTCTATGCTTAGACTGGCAGCGGGCACGGCCATGGTTAGCACCAATTTAGAATGCATTTACCTTTGCCAAACATCGTCGGAACACGATCAGGAAATCCTCGAAAACGTCTCCCGTGCCGACGGTCAATTCCTCCAGTTCCAGAGACATCGCAATATTATCTAGTTTACTATTTGTAAATAAGATAAAATTAACTAAATATAATGATCACAGATTGTTTTACTTTGGACTATCAGATCCTATTTAACTAATTCGAGTGCGCGCGGGACGCGAATTGAACGCGTTCATTCGTGCCTACGGGTGGTATCACACTGACAGCTCGCCAGTCGCCTCGTGTCGTGGTGTTTCGTCATCCAGTCAAACCGCTCGGCGGTCGCAGTACCCCCGTACCACGAGGCGTAACTGTCACAAACGACAGCCCACCGGCTTTAGCCCACGCCGCGATAAGAACTGCCGCGCCAATACAGTGGTAGAGGCCTAACAGCTGATAAAACGGCACGATGAGGTCGAACCGCAAGTTCACTGGGGGCTCGGCTGGTGCCTTAATCGCGATACGAGATGTTTCGGTAGCAACCGTTTGGTATCAACCGCTCGGTATTCGGATGATGTGAGCGAAGGTGAAAGCGATACGAGAAACTCGATGCTTTAAATAGCTATAGGTAATGTGGATCTAGGAATTGTCCATGTATGTAACAAAAATAAAAGTGGCAAATGTCTAAATTTCACCAATCACAGTATTTTTTTTATATATTAAGTATGTTGTTTTTAGCGATACCTAAAACGTTTATTGGATTCAGACCCCCAATTCTGGCGCTCACATTTGAGATGTGTCAAAAATGACAGATTTTGAAGGTATCTGACAGCTCTTTTTGGCTTATCTCGAGTGTGATTTCATCTCTACGGACGCAAGAATTGCCCCGCAGGTGTTACTTTGAGGAAATTCATATCAACGAATTGGAAATACTATGTCATTCGTTCAAGTAGGGAACAGTCGTATCATTTAAGATTCCGATGATGCCTCGTATAGAGGCGAAACGTGCGTAGATCATGTGAATTAAGTGTTTAGCGTTGTCAATATACATATATATTGCACAGACGCAGGTAATTTGTTCTAATTCGTTGATATCTAAAACGTGTCATGAGATTCCAGTTTAAAACTGTTTCGACGCCTAAAGGGCATGTCAGTTGGAACCATGGGTTGGAACAAACATGTATTGACATGTTCAGTAGAGTTATATACACGTGAATGCTCATGATAAAGACCTTCCTTTATTTTATAACTGGAAACCCGCTCCGGCTTACATACTTCCCAGAGGGGAAGGCAGAAACCAAGGATTTCCATTTTTTTTTAATACAACACAGGAAGGCAAACAAGCAAGTGGGCCACCTGATGGTAAGCGATCACCAACGCCTATAGACACCTGCAACAACAAAGAGAGTGCAGATGCGCTGACAACCCAGAGGGCTAAGATGGAATACCTCTTGTGCCAGTAATTTCACCGGCTGTCTTGCTCTCCACGCCGGAACACAGCAGTGCAAGCACTGCTGCTTAGCGGCAAGATCAGCGAACAAGATGGTGGTAGCGATCCGGACGGACCTTGCACAAGGTCCTACCACCCGCAAAGTATTTGATACGATCCTGACATACAACCTTTGCTTCACTTACTCTCATGACATTCTTCATGCATGCTCGTCGGTTTAGGGTACTCCTGACCTGGCCTATCTCCAGAATGTCATCGAAGGTTGGAATACGTTCGCCTAAAAAAATCGCTAAATAACCACAAAAACCGTATTAAAATTATTTCTTCAATTCGAAAATAAGTTAGGAATTTTCGAAACGTAAATACCACATTTTGGGGTTAAAACCACACGCAGCTGTAAAGGGTAGTAACAAATCTTGGTTTATGCGAGATTCGTCTCGTACGAAAACAACCGTCAAATCCCTTGGGTAAGTATCCGTCATTTTTTCACGTATCTCGCACGTGAGATGCATCTCGCATGAACCTAGAATTGGGGTCCTGCGTTCAGAATTGAGATGTAGATTATTTTGTTACCGAAATTTCAATCGCCACGACCAGATTTGGTTGTAAAAGATTGGATTGGAACGCCAGTGCGGCAATTATTGTGAAATAGTTCCACAATGGATCACGATTCAACTGGTCGGTGTAAAATTAAATAAAGTGAACAAAACGAGTTTAATTAACCAAATAGAAAGAACAATCAGTTGTTGGAACAGGTGGTCGTCGCTGTTAGCTGACGAAGTTATGACGTGCTCAGGTAATTATAATAACTAGTTACTTAGTATAATGTACCTACTAACGTGGCGTACGGCAATAGATTTAAATTACTTCAGGGCCCAATTTCATAGACGCGACAGGTGACAGTGACAGTTCGCCGTACATTACTGCGTCGCAAAGTAACGCTACAGACTTATAGACTTGACATTAAAGTGGGCAAGCAATGTATCTTAATTGTCACTGTCCCCTGTCGCCTGTCGCGTTTATGAAATGGGGTCCTGGCCTTAAATATGTACAGTCGCCATCAAATATATCGGAGCGTGCAAGGTGTTCAAAAATATCTCAACACGACCAAACGCATTTGGTAATAGAGTCATGGCTTAGATGTTTTTGAGCAACTTGGCTGCTCCAATATATTTAACAGCGACTGTACCAAGATTTGTAAATTCGGAACCGGAATCCGAGATCAAAAGGGTCTGATGACATGATCTGGTGAATGTTACGGTCAGATCAGGAGCAATATCAAGAGATGTGGAGGTAAATCCCTCGGACGAGACAGATCGAGGCCCCGACCACATCTTGTGTCAGAAAAGGGCTTTGGAAGGTAAAGGTCTAAAGTTCAATGTCCTGTTAGTATCAAACGTACTTTATTAGACATTGGCAAGGAAATCTCTTTTTATTGCTTACTTCTCAGTACCCTTAACATCAGTACAGTGCACCTAGCCGTAACCATACTTGCTAGCGACGGCCTAAAACGATTCGTATGGGAAATTGCACAGCGCCTCTAGCGCTCACTTAGATAACTAAAGATCGCTAGTATGAGTCCAACGGTAAATTACCTATCGAAATCTGAACGTCAGTGTCTAAAGTTTTGTAGCTGTTGCCGTAGAATATTGGTACCATGGATCACAAATTTGACACATGTCATCGAAAAATACCGTATCGACTATGATTAACTCTTTCACTGACAGATGGGAGCGTATTTAACCGCTATCGACTGTAGTAACGTAATACGAATTTAACTCATGGTAAGGGTACAGAAAAACACTAATGTTTTTTGACTTTTGTAGATTACTTCTGTGCAAAGTTTAATGAAAGATACACGCGACCTTCATCCTGTGACTACGTTTATAGATTTGTTGGCGCCTTTAGATCACTTTTACCAACATTATCTTTTACAAATGTTGTTTTACAACAAAGTGTAATAAGAATTATTTTCAGCTATTTCAAATTTCTATAGCATCAGTAGTTTATAAAATTAAGATTTTAAACATAACTGTGTCTATTTATGTTTTTGGTACGGAATCCTATATTTGGTAGTCCTGGTCTAAGGGTGGCCACGAAACGTGTAAGACTTTGTTCAAGCAATACTCTAATAGCGTTATTCATATCTTGCGGGAGTTGACAACCTGTATGGCACAGTGGCACATGTGTCTGCCTACTGTGCAAGAGGTCCCGGGTTCAAATCCTGGTATGGGCAAATATTTGTGTGACGAATACGAACGTTTGTACCTGAGTCACGGATGTTATTTTTATTTAAGTATGTATTTATCTATATATGTATGTTTATCCGTTGTCTAGTACCCATAGTACAAGCTTCGCTTAGTTTGGGACTAGGTCAATTGGTGTAAATTGTCCCGAGATATTTATTTATTTATTTATTTATCCTTGTAACTTGTGACAGCTTGTAACGCCCAAAGCCCTTTTAAAAAGGCGTTTGCCATTTTGAATTTTTCGTAAGTGACAAAAGCCTTAAAACATAAAACTGATTTATCATGAAATTAAAGAGGAATTTACATAAATATTTTTCACTTTCAACACTCTATTTGGGCTGTAGTTATAAGGATCAAGATAGTTTCTGCAAAAACAAATATGAGTAAGAATCGCCATGTTTACGATGTAATCAAAACAACAACGAAATTATTTAACGTTAAAAAACGAAAACGTAACGCTACGTCTCAATTTTCGTCATAGTGATTTTTTGTCACTGGCTGTTTGGCATACTTCCTAAGCCTAGTGTTACATCAGAGCAAAAATTGCGGAAGCGATATTTATAGTTTATAACACGCGGTAGTAAGACACGTGAAAACCATTAAATTGTTTAGGACAATGAGCCAGTGAATACAATGTGTGGAGTAAACGAATGCGTCACTTGGATGGTAAAACTACTGAAGCGACACTAGACTCAATGTCGCTTTAGTAGTTTTACCGTCCGAGTGACGGTATGTATGTAAATTCTTTATTGTACAAAAAACATACATTCCAAAAAGAGATACAGTGATGTTACAAGGTTAACTTATCCCACAGTAACAGTGCGACGCATTTCAAAGCAGAATAGATAAAAGGAAAAAAAAACAAAACGAAAATAGTTTGTCTTTTAAAAAAAACTTATTAAATAATAGTGTTTACATAATAATAGTGTTTAGTGTGCACGGAATGCTGATGTTGCAGGTTCAAGTCCTGCCATTGCCCTAATTTTTCTTTGTGTTGTCATTACAATTTTAATTTAATAATTTGAATGTTGAAAACATTTAAAATAAAAAATCGAAAGAAATTTCGGTTACAAAATTTAATAGTGTTTAATTAAATTACGACCACACAGTCAAACTGTTGCATCAGTTTTGTGGGACATTCCTGTGGAACACTCGTGTACCTAATATGTATAAAAAAAACATTAAAATTACGTAGACACGCCTGTGTAGAGCACTAGCAGCTAGCAGGACTAGCTTTTGTCATTTTTCGCTTGGGGTCTATTAGCCCGCGGTCTGCTACCCTGACCTGACTGATACAAGAAATAAATCCTTCGGTCGCCCTAACATGACATGACAACGAAACTTAATAAATTATTATTTTATGCAGTTAGACGTGAAGTTGTAAATCCAATGACTATAAATGGTAATCTAATAATTTGCATTTGTAACATTGGCGTCAACCTGTATTCTCATGTCGGGCCGTTTTTCTGCTGTCATTTAGTATGACACTGTACATCCATGCATTATAATATCATTGATTATTTATTAACTTTGTCATTACACACTGATAGTGACATTCTCGTAGAGTGTTTTGTAAACCAGCAGCTATTTGTAAACTCCAGAGTGTTTTATTGATACGGCGCCGACACGTGCGTAGACGCAGGTCTCGTTGCAATGTTGTGACTGAAAACGTGATCGGTTTACTTGCGCCATTTCGATATACTGAAGTGTGTTAAGTAAGTTGCTAGCAACAGAGTAATTAAAAGGTTTGCCAAGTTGCGAGAACAAATTTAAAAAAATGACGACCAGACTAATACAATCGAGGGATTCCCCGTAACGTTAATGAAAAAGGTTGCCAGTTTGGGAGTTTTAATTCCCTAATTTTTTAGAAACAATGTTACGTAACGTGTTGTAAGAAAGACCCCCTCCCGCCCCTGTAACGCATCGTAACGTTTTACGAGACCCCCTCCCCCCCAAATTGCGTTACGTAATACTTTAACGCTCCCTTTGCCGTAGTCGGGTAAAAAAGAGTCAGTTCAACATTCATATACATACAGCGTGTTGATTTTTGATTTTCGAGTGCTCGATCAAAGACGCGAGTGTATTTTTTAGGCGGCATTAATTGGCGCGCCACTGGCGAGTATCGAGCGCTCGAAAGACAAAAATTACCCCACTGGTAGTTCTTTTTTAGAATGGATGTGCGCTGGTAGCCTGGGACGGTTTTTACAGCTCCAGAGAGAAGGCGACCACGAGAAGGGCGCTCAGCAAGGAGACAGGTAGTTACTTTTAAAGCTAGCCTCCCCACTTTGAAAAATCATAAAAAATCAGGAGTTGAGTCCTTACGATAATTTACAGTGAACTAACGTGAACTAACGAAAACCTACACAATTGAAATGTTAGGTGGTTAGGTTAGGTTAGGCACCCCATTTTGTTTTTAAAAAAAATAGGTTGGAATCGGGTCCTTACGATTTCACCTAGTGAACAAACGTGAACTAACGATGAACTAACGATTTAGACATGCCATTTGCGGGCAAACGAATGTATTTCTCTTGTTAAAAATACAGGACACTGCCAAAATGGTAGATGAAAAAAGGAACGTCCTGAACATAGAGACAGTTGGCCATCCTACGCACACCACTACACAGCGCCATACAAAACAGCAAAACATTTTAAAATTCGAACGAAACTCCGGTACAAATGACATGCAGCAGTGTGCGTGTATACAACACTCATTGCATTACCCATACATAGGATGTTTAATGTTGTTTATATAAATACCAAGAAACTTGATTAGTAATAGCGTTACTTCCAAGTATCAAAACAAAACCATACTTAGTTCAAGACATAGTTATAAAGCCGTGAATGAAATAAACATCTCTTTAAAATGTATGCTATTACCTATGTATTCTTATGGGTGGTAGGACCAAGCCTGTCACTGTCAAAATGGTTCCGATTGGTGTACGTCAAGGTAACAAGCCCGCAATTATACTACCTTAAGAGGAAACACAAGGGCCGTTTTTCCATACAAACGTCGTCCCCTGTTTCCTCTCTGGATAATGCTAATAGAGCAATATTTTTTTTACAAAAAATCGATGGCTACTATTATGCATGTCCCTATGTTTTCCTTTTTTCAATAAATTAATTATTAAAAGAGATATGAACATTCAAAAATTTAAAAAATTAGCCAGATTTTCGGCTGCGTTCATACATTCAGAAAACATATTTTACTAGATTATTTAAAAAAGGAACAAAATAGGAACACTGCCAAAGCCTTTCTTTAATTTTTAATGAATAATGTTGTTAAATCGGTTAAGTTTTGGAGAAGGAATCAGGGGTCTACGAATCGTTGATTTTGTGTACTTTAAATAGGTATTTTCAGTCCAAGCTGTAGCTGTCTCTATTGCGCTCTGCGGGGGAGGCTTGATAGATGGAGGCAGCAATAGATTTTACAAATACCTATTTTTCAATTCTCTAGGCCTTGAGGTTTCCACTTAATGTACACCTAATGTATTTTGTCTCTACGTGTATGTACAGGGGGTCAATTGAAGAGGAAGTTTAGGGTATGTATGTGAGTCTCTTGTTGGCACATTGTATTGCCATTTAAAGTTATGTAGTAGAGATCAGCTAATAACGCTTTCAATTTTATTACCTATTCTTTCTACTTTTATTACTGACCTATAAGTAATATGGACATCTAGTCAGTGTTTAAAAAATGGCGTATCAAAGTAGGATAAAAAGAAGACTAAATTGATAATCGCTCGCGCTGTCAGTCTTTCGGACCGACGGCGCTGCTGTCAATACTATTATTTTGTAAAAAAACCTATTCGCGACGAAACTCAATAAATAATTATTTTATGCAGTTAGACGTAAAGTTGTAAATCCAATGACTATGAATGGTAAACTAATAATTTGCATTTGTAACATTGGCGTCAACCTGTATTCTTATGTCGTGCCGTTTTTCTGCTGTCATTTAGTATGAAACTGTACATCCATGCATTATAATATCATTGACTTTTATAGTAAAATTACAATTGACATTTTAAAAATTATGATGCAATAGTTTTAAACAGACTGTCTCGATGACATCAAGATACCGGTTTATAACACTGATAGATAACGTACTTTGCGACTCGCTGTTTTTGTTTTTCTACATAAGAGTTTTAATGGTTATGGTTGAAAGTTCATTAATGGAGATAATAATTGTAAACAGACCGGAATGAACTGGTTATTGTTTAGTCATGTTCCGTTGGCAATGTAACAGTTCTCGGCCATGCGAACGATTCCGGGTGTACGAGGGCGGGTCCAAAAGGTACATTTACCCAGAAACCTCTGCCTAACGTACAACAAATAAAGCTGAGTCCGACCGAAAGTTCGGTTTCGGTTTAGGCCGAGTTTCGGCCAAAAATCAAGTTTCGGCGGCAATTTCGGTTTCGGCCAAAATTGGCCGAAACTTTAGCCGAAACCGAAACTGATTTCGGAAGTAGTCGTGCACGCTCGCCTAACTTCGTATCTCGCGGCAACGCTTTGGCGGACGCTGGCGGCCCTGTTCGGGAATTGTCGTGCGCCGTTCGGATAGCTCTGTAGCAACACAACTTAGTAGAATAATGGGTAACATGCACCAAATTTAAGTATTTTAAGGAATTTTATACTTGACCACGTGAGTTTCGGTTTCGGCCGGAAAACCAGTATCGGTCGAACTCTAAAATAAAGTAATCATAGAATAAATAATAGAACTAACGTACAGAAATTTCTCTTTTTCACAATGATGCTACGCTTGCTCGTGTATATTATGCTTTATCTGAACATGCGATACTTTTCACTTTTTAGCTCTTGACAGGGGGCAATGGAAGTTCGATTGTCTATAGGCAACTTATGCAATTGAACAATGATATTTCTAAACCGATTATCAGCGTTCCATAATATTGACAAAATGAAGACATTGCTCCGAATATTACGTAATCGTGTTTCGGTAAAATTCTTCGAGAACCTTCTGTCCTTCTGTCTTGGCCATTGTTATCTGTTATGAAATTTCTATTTCAGTGTTACAATATTGTAGGGGTGTTTTCATATCAAATGCCAATCAATGGTTTAAGACGGTTAGTATACCATTCGGACCAAAGTCGGAATTACGCAAGTAGCTTGCTTGCAAGCCTGATTTCATGCTTGCAGGCATGCGCGATTGCATGTTTGCTTTCGTGCCAAGTTGCATACTTGCTTTGCATGCTCGATTGCATGCTGGCTTAGATGCCAAATTACACGCTTATTTGCATGCTTACTTGCGAGCCGCATTGCATGCTTGTTTGCATGTCAGATTGCATGCTTGCTGGCATGCCATATTGTATGGTCAATTAAATAAACCACGCGGACGAAGTCGATGGCAAAAGCTAGTAGTTAATATGATGTTAAACTTAGGCATCGATTAATAAACAACTTATTTCATGGCCCTAGCCGGGTTTGACGTTAATGGCATAAATATTTAATAGTTCATTAGTAAAATTTCAATTTATAAATGATGTTACGTACCAGCTATTGCTAATGCTCTAAACTAGAAGCATGATGTGATGACTGATGAAAATAATATTTGTGGTTTACTAATTTATTGGGTAAATAAATAATTATGTATAAGTCATCAAGTCATCAAAACTAAGGGTTATAAATATTATAGTTCGCTGTCGGAACTGTATAACTGTTCCTATTGTTGTGTCGTCATAGTTCATTAGTTTTCAGTTTAGTATTAGGGTTTAGGAATCCCAAGGGTCCCACAGAAAAGCAGCGTCACGGTTTACCGAGTGGGGCCCTTTTTGATTTTTTTCAACATAATATTTTGTTTTTTGTACTCTGTCCGTGTTGTATGTTTTATGTTGAATAGATTTCAAAAATGGTTTTTTGTTTATTCCTTTCTATTATTGGTAATCACAGTAAGTACATACTTTTTTAAAATAAAACTACCGTGAGACTCGGACGTATTAATAAAACGGATCAATCGCGTGTTTTTACGTCGAGAAATGCCCGACATGTTTCGGACCAGTCCGTGGTCCTTAATAAGTACATACTCAATCGAATTCCTTTAAAAGTCAAAATATGTGTGCTCGTTAGTCCTTTTTGCTACTAGTGCGTCTACAAAATGCCAATTTGTAGACACAATAGTGGTAAAAAAAGAAAAAGAAGGCTAGCACACATGCACATTTTGACTATTAGAGGAATATGATTGAGTATGTGATTACCAATTATGGAAAGAAAGAGACAAAAACACTAAGACAGAATGTATAGGTTTGACGTCGACGATCGACATTTTTTTTATGAAATAGGAAGGCAAACAAGCAATTCGGTCACCTGATGGTAAGTAATAACCACCGCCATAGACACCCGCAACACCAAGAAGATTGCAGATGCGTTGCCAACCCAGAGGGCTAAAATGGAATTTCTTTTGTGCCACTAATTACACCGGGTGTCTTGCTCTCTACGCCGGAAGACAACAGTGCAAGCACTGCTGCTTAGCGGCGGGATTAGCGAGCAAGATGGTGGTAGCGATCCGGACGGACCTTGCACAAAGTCCTACCCGCATTCGATACATTTTGACACGATTCAATTGTTGATACACTGTAGTGTTAAAGCTTAGTGTTTACAGTGGAAGGTGAGATTGAATCGACTGAAACTGCCTCGAGGCAGCAATTTCGTCGAGTGGAAACATACAGTGAAAGGCCTGAGCTCCAAACGCCCATCGTCCATAGGCGTAACGCTGACGTCACAATCAAGACAAATGCTAGTACGGTCAGCATTTTAAATATGTATACGTTACCAATACGCCAAAAATATCTAAACATCTTTATGCCAGTAAACATAAGGTCGATACATACATGTTTTGACGCTATGGCTGGAGATATATTTTACAGCTGACTGTACAAACATTTCAGGAAACGGATTATATAGAATCAAGAAACCTTTATACTATAATTAAGGCATAACAATATCCTGGGTTAAAGGAGAAAAATGATTTACAAAAAAATATTCTGAAACTGGCGCGTCTTGAATTGCATTTTGAATTTTAATTGGCTGACCAACGTATTGGCGATAGTCTATGTAGGTGCCAAGTCGTAGAATACAAAGCAGTGATATGAAATCCGGCAGATCGTAAGAGTGAAATACTGGGCCCAATTCTATAAACGCGACAAGCGACAGGTGACAGTGACAATTCGCCGTACATTACTGTGTTGACAAGGAACGTTACAGACTTACAGACTTAACATCATAGTAGGCAAGTAATGTATATTATTTACCGAAATTATATACCGCATTGTCACTGTCACCTGTCGCCTGTTGCGTTTATGAAATTGGGCCCTGGTTGGCGCTCCGCTTCTAAATCACTTAGAAGGTGAATGGTCCTATATCAGGTTGGTTTCTATTAAAAACTTTATGTATGACCCAATAAACGTTCAGTTAACGAGTAGTAGCCATGACACCACTCAAGGACAAAGCAAATTATTATCCAAACTGATAGTTTAACAATACTTTAACGTGACTTCATTGTAAACAGAACAATAGCTAATTTCGTATGGAGGGCGACGCCTTTTCGCGGTCGTCAACCGAACGCTTTAGAATGATCTAGCAACAAAGACTCAGTAAAGCATACGTATTGCTTGTTCGCTAATCAGCAGCAGTGCTTCCACTGTTGTGTTCCGGCGTGGAGAGCAAGACAGCCGGTGTAATTACTGGCACAAGAGGTATTCCATCTTAGCCCTTTGGGTTGGCAACGCATCTGCAATCCCTTTGCTGTTTACCATCAGGTGAATCACTTGCTCGTTTGCCTTTCTATGTTGTATAAATAATAAGTATAAGTATATAAATAATAGTAAACAGACGAATAAGAAAGGTCAGGAGTATACATATTGCCTATCCGCATGCATACAATTCAATAGAAGAGTGGACGTTTTAGATGCTGCAGCTATGTAAACTGCTGTAAAGTTCTATTATAAATTTATAATGTCTGCATAGCTTGCTCTTTTCACTAGTTTTGACCTTTGAGCTCTTGCCTAAGTTCAAAGGTTAAGTGTTAAGTTATTTTGGGTTAGGCTCGTAAAACACATTTTCCCGAAATGTGCACTTTCTGTAAAGGTGCATTTTCTTAGAATGATCACTTTCCCGGAAAGTACACTTTCTTTAAAAGTTAACTTCCCAATATGTACACTTTTACAGAATGTGCACTTTCTGTAAAGGTGCATTTTCATAAAATGATTACTTTCCCGAAAAGTACATTTTCTCTAGAAGTTCACTTCCCGATACTAAAGAAAATCCTAGAAATTTCCTAGAAAGTAAATTTTAGGGGTGATGGTATTATAGTCCCATTTAGACCATGCCACAACTTGCATGCAATTTTAAATACAATGCGGCGTTTGATACATGAAGTGGTATAATTGTCACTTAGAAAACTGCAATTGGGAAAGTATACATTTTGGAAAAGTGCACTATTAGAAAAAGTGCACATTTCGGGAAAGTTTCCAATTTGGGAAAGTATACATTTTGGAAAAGTGCACTATTAGAAAAAGTGCACATTTCGGGAAAGTTTCCAATTTGGGAAAGTATACATTTTGGGAGTGCACATTATGCGGAAAGTGCACCTTTACAGAAAGTGCACATTTCGGGAAAATGTGTTTTACGAGCCTAACCCGTTATTTTCAACAATTTACGTATCGGATTTAGTGTACCCAGCGCTCTTCATACAAATAGCGCGGCGCTAACGTTTTCCACTTTCAAAATATACCTTAAAACCATTTTTTTTTGGTTATATTACTCTTCAGAACTAGGCTTGTAAGTTTCATTATCTTAGTAATCTTTATAGATTCATAAATTTTGCTAACACTTTTTGTTCGCACGCGGTTCCTAAGTATGGAATTATATATTAAGATCGCTTGCGTTACGTGCACGTATCGCATCTCTACGAAGAGAGATGGAGCAGTGCTGCATACGCAAAAGGTGTGGTCTGGCCTTTAACGGTTTACACGATCTTTCTTGTTTCGCACCACCAGAGAGTAGTAAGATGATGATGCGAGTTGCATTACATTGCGCGGCTCGACCAATCGCTCAGTCACATCATACCTCAATAGCCCGCAACGTAATACAACTCGCATGCGAGAACTAGTACCATCTAAATGGCCCTTACCTATAGCTTTATCCGAACTCTAGCCACAGGCACAGAATAAATAATAGTACTAACGTACAGAAACTTCTCTTTTTCGACCACCATTAAACAAATTCCAACTTTATGATCAAGTTCAAAAAGTTCGTATTACCTACTTCATAAACATTCGCCAGGCGGCATGCGTCAAAAGGAAGGCGCCGCCCGCGCCCGCCTTCCACCCGCAATGCCCTAGCGAAGCGCTAGGGTTGGGCTGCTTACTATAATACTATCTCATGCGACACAGTGAGCGGGCGAGCGCGCGGCAAGCCGGCAACCTACTGCGATTAACCTATGCCATGGGTGGTGCGGCGAGCGCACCTACAGTGCCGAGTGGAATCCCCCTGCCACAGGTGAGATTGAAGCCAAATACCATACCAATAAGAAAATAGTGTTTGTGTTAAGCAAGCTCTAGTAACCTTCTTATTCCGTCCGTACGTCCCTTGTGACCTGTACGAGCTGACCCCGTCAACTAGTTCACGGAGGTACTACGCGTCTAGGAAAGATACGGGTGCTGAGTTTATGCGTCAGAATATTCCGCTGTAAACAGAGATGATGTCGCACTCCCCCAGCCGGACATCAAACTACATTAACGCGATTACTCGCCAGATGTGATGCGACGCTGGTATAGGGCGAGCAGACTTGCTGTTACAGATCCTTCTCAAGTATAGTCGACCAAGGAATTGCTTGACCACTTTTCGACAGTATTACAAAGGAATAAGGTTCAAAAGTGGTCAAGCAATTACTTGGTCGACTATACAAACCGTATTCATCCCTACATGTCTTAAGTAGTAAACATTATAACCTAGAATTTCATTTAGTCATCAAATTTATTAATAAAACGGATCACTCACGTATTTTTAAGTCGAGAAATGCCCGACATGTTTCGGACCAGTCCGTGGTCCTTAATCATGAGCCCCCGCGGCGAATATGTCCGAGTCTCACGGTAGTTTTATGTTAAAAATTCATCAAATTATTGTTTATTATCAAAATGAAACATTCTAAAGCCACAAATTATAAGTTTTCTATTCTATTTACATCCCTAATTTGTTTTATTTAGGCGATAAACGCTGTTTAAGTGACAAAATGCGGAATTTTCAATTTTGATTAAAATTTGTTTGAGTGCGAGTAAATGGGCATCTTTATTGGTTAATATTATATATAAGATAATTATTTCTAAGAACAATTGTAACGTTTCTGCCCAAATAAACATGAAAACATAAAAACATTTTAGGTTAGAATTTTGCTTACATGATACAATTGGATGTACAATGTCATACTAAATGACAGCAGAAAAACGGCCCGACATGAGAATACAGGTTGACGCCAATGTCACCAATGCAAATTTTTAGTTTACCATTTATAGTCTTTGGATTTACAACTTTACGTCTGACTTTGATTCGTTGCAAATAGGTTTTTTTTACAAAATAATAGTAAACAGACAACAGACTGACAGCGCGAGCGATTGTCGATTTATTGTACTTTTTGTTCGACTTTTGAGGCTATTTTTTAAACGCTGATTAGAAGTTTCATTATTTATAGGTCAGTGACGTGATAAGACAAGTAAGGATGACCTGACTTTACGTACCGCGACGAGAGTTGAGGTATACATTAACACACACTACTACGCAGGCCATACAAAACAAAACCATAATTTTGAAATTGGAACGAAGCTCTCCTGTACACACGTGACATACTGCAGTGTGCGTGAATTCAACTCTGATGCCCGCACCTATACGAGCGCGTTCTCAAAATTGCAACTTTCGTTTCTATACAAATGAAATGTCAATTCCGATTTTTTTTTATGAAATAGGAAGGCAAACAAGCAAGTGGGTGAAGACCTGATGGTAAGTGATCCACCCGCAACACCAAAGAGATTCCAGATGCGTTGCCAACCCAGAGGGCTAAGATGGAATACCTCTTGTGCCAGTAATTGCACCGGCTGTCTTGCTCTCCGTGCCGGACCACAACAATGCAAGAACTGCTGCTTAGCGGCAGGATTAGAGAGGAAGATGGTGGTAGCGATCCGGACAGACCTTGCACAAGGTCCTACCACCCGCAAAAGAAAAATAAATAACCATTAGTCTAAAATAAAAGACAGACGTTTGTAGGTATAATAATAGCTATGGACTAGTGATGTAAAGAATGTAATTTTTTGAACATTTGCGAATGCGAATGCAAATATCTGCTACCGACATTCGCGAATGCGAATATTCAGTTTTTGTTCAAATTTGGCGCCAATTGTCTATGGCTTGGAGGCAGTCTCGTTCGAAGGAGATGCGTTCCATTTGTATTTATCAATGAAGCTGTAATTGTTAAGCTTCATGGCAAAAAAAATCGAGTATGTAAATAAATTATACCAAATGATAAAGTGAAAACTGATAATGTGATCACGAGGTTAGTTACTTTTTCTTGCATTAAAAACATAAGAAATGAATGGATTTAAATTTTATTTATCTACTATTGTTTTCAAATTGTTTTTTTTCTGCTATTCATATTCGCAAAACATTCGCATAAATTTTGGCGAATGCGAATAATGCAATGAATATGCGAATATTCACGAATGCGAATGCGAATATTCGTTACATCACTACTATGGACTAATGGAGTAGTTTTCAGTCTTAGTGAATTAATGATCAAGTCATCATATCAAGCTATAGTGCGTTGTTTGTTATCGATCATTTAAACTGACGAACTAGAAACGGAGGTTCATAGTTTAATTGGAATTAATGAATCCGTATCCGTCAATTAATGTCAATTTGGTATTCATAATAATTAACGACGCAATTGATACGGGAATGCGAAAGATATTGTGACAATTCAAATGAAATAGCTAGATGCGAAAATCTCAAATGTATATATTTTTTAATTTTAAGATAAATACGGTCCAGCAACCCCCGCCTATTTTTTTAAGTGATTAATAACAGGCTGAATCTTCGTGAGGTCGTTCGGTCCCACGAGACGCCCAAGTTTTTCCTATTTGCATATTATCAAAGAGGTAGGTAATGTAGTGCCGTGAAATCGAAAACTTCCAAGCTTAGGACTAGGAAAACGTAGCACTATATTTGTAGGATTTGTGGCCTTTATCTGTAGAATACCGAAATACCTATAATAACTCTATTATAATCGAGTTTAACCCGCACTTTTCAGGTTTTTTCTTAATTTTTTTTATATAACATAGAAAGGCAAACGAGCAAGTAGGTCACCTGATGGTAAATGATCACCACCGCCCATAGACACCTGCAACACCAAAGGAATTGCTGATGCGTTGCTAACCCAGAGGGCTAAGATGGAATACCTCTTGTGCCAGTAATTGCACCGGCTGTCTTGCTCTCCACACCGGAACACAACAGTGCAAGCCAAGCATTGCTGCTTAGTGGCAGGATGAGCGTGCAAGATGGTGATGCGATCCGGACGGACCTTCCACAAGGTCCTACCACCCGAAAATATATATATTATAATTGTTAGCCTCGTTATTATTGGTATAAGGCACAAGTTTTTAACCCGGCGTTGGCCGCACGTCATATTTCTTTACATATATTGCGTCAAAACATATTATCGAGTACATATTTGCTTTTGCAACTAGACCATACGTCACGGTTTGAGTACACAGCCATGACAAAAGTATATCTGTATATATATACCTTCTTGTTATATAACAAACAGTCTAAACAAATAAGTGACGTCACAGATGCTAATGCCTCGCAAAGTACACGCTGTGTCGTTGACATGGCATTTTGTAGTGTTTACAATTGGATACAACTGTATACAGAGGTCATTTGTCTTCGTACTACGTTAAAGTCAAAAGTCAAAGTCAAAATGTTTTATTCAGATTAGGCTTACAGGTAGCACTTATGAATGTCAAAAAATTTACCACCGTTTCGGAAAAACCTCTGATGAGAAGATACCGGCAAGAAACTTAACGAGGTGTAATTTTTTAAATAAATCAAAATAACAATGTTATTTTACATCTCAAATATTAAAAAAAAAATACAATTTAACAATTTCACACAGCAAGTGTACAATCTTTGGAGCCAGGGATCGCCAATACAAATCGGGATCATTTCCAAACATCCTTGTCCAAGATATAGTCATTGATTTTATAATACGCCCGAGAAATTAATGTCTTCTTGACAATAGATTTAAATTTTGTATCATTTAGTTCTGTTTTTGGTTAGTTATGTTTTTTGGAATTTTGTTAGACTGACGACCTGACTAGTATTTCTAAATTTATTGTGAGACTAGCCACGCGAGGCGACAATCGACGATGCATATGCCCAAGCCACCATTACAGACAGAACGGCGAGGAAGTGTCATTTTTCGAAAGGGAGGCACATAATAATGTACCCATCACATTTCATTAAATTGTCTAATGGGCCACTACGTGTTGGCTTCGGCTCCGCGCACGCCTCCCGGTCCGGGGCACTATTGTCCCCTGAATGGGAAAGACATAATAATAATATCCATTTCGAGCATAGACAGTGCATTCAGTTACCTCTTAAGGTCGGCTAAATCGGTTGCTGTTGGTTCAATTAAGATACAATCATGTCAAAACAAAACAATTCCCTTCAGATGCCCTGCAGGTTTGTTTAGCTTAGTTTGCCATAACAACAAACTGGAAAAAATTACCATGCTACTCCGCGAAACCAGTGCCGGGCTCGTGCAAAATAGCTGCGTCTGTGCGACACATTACAACATATATCACACAGACTCAACTACACACCACCACCACTAAACACAAAAACTACTCTATACGAGGCATCATCAAGCTGATGATGCTGATGATGCCTCGTATAGAGGCGAAACGCGCGTCGATCGTGAAGTTTTAGTGTTTAGTGGTGGTGGTGTGTAGTTGAGTCTGTGTGATATATGTTGTAATGTGTCGCACAGACGCAGCTATTTTGCACGAGCCCGGCACTAGTTTCGCGGAGTAGCAAGGTAATTTGTTCCAGTTTGTTGATATGGACCTCCGCAAAGGAACGCCTCAATCTATTAATTAGTTTGCCATAAAAACTGTCTTAATTTTTTCATGAAAGTATGATGTTAAACAGTCACCTTAATGCGTGAATTATCGGTAACACTTGTGGATCACACGTGTGTTGCCGCGTGATACCATGCAACACGCAGCCGACCAAGAAATTGCTTGACCACTTTTGAACTTTATCCCTTTGTGATACTAGTGAAAAGTGGTCAAGCAATTTGTTGGGGGTCGGGCTCGAAAATAAATCAATCTTGTGAACTAATAATAAAATATATATAAACGGTAAAAACGATATCAAAGAAGACGTACGAAGGAAAACCATATTCAAAAAGCTGTGACAATTAAAAGTATTCCAAGGAGGTCGCATAAGCCTGTCGCTAACACAATTTCTCGGTCGACTATACCTACATGACGTTACAATAAACTGGTTCATCTGCTGCAATTTTTATCGAAATAATATGTGAAATTTTAATCTTCTTACAATAGAGAATTATTTTATTTCTTCTATTTTCTTTTCTCTAATAATTGTACACAATTTGAAAAAAAAAACTCTATTTTAAAATAAGTTATTCTTTTAATTGAATAGCTTTAAACACGTTTTTTTTTTAAAAACAAACAAATTTTAGATGGTATAGTTTTAACTATGCCATCAAACAAAGTGGACTAGAAACTGATTTATGAAAATCTGGGCTTCACTGGCCCTAACATGACTGGCCAAGTTTAGTTTATCTCTATCTGCGTCCCTTTCTTATGACACTAGTTAGACAGAGACACAGGGAGGGGTTAAACTAAACCTGGGCTGTCATGTTAGGGCCGCTGGGGTGCCTAAAATTGTGTATAATACACATTCCGTCACGCCGGGCGAAGGTCGAATCGAGGAGGCAAGTCAATTGCCTCACCTCCGAGTAAGGTCAGATGTTCTGGGGTTTCACAAGGTTGAGCAAAGTCAAGTTTAGCTCTGTAATAGTTCGATTAAAACTATAAGGCTGCTTTCCCACTAAGGCCTAAAGGGACGAGAAGGCGAAATGGTAATGCAGTGTACAGTAATTCTCCAGCGTTTTCACCGTTGCTCATCACCGTTTCTCACTGATCTATAAGTAATGGACTTCTAGTCAGCGTTTACAATATGGCCGCATCAAAAGTCGAACAAAAGTACAACAAATCGACAATCGCTCGCGCTGTCTGTCTGTCGAACCGACGGCGCTGCTATCAATACTATTATTTTGTAAAAAAAACCTATTTGCTACGAAACTTACTAAATTATTATTTAATGCAGTTAGACGTAAAGTTGTAAATCCAATGACTATAAATGGTGAACTAATAATTTTCATTGGTAACATTGGCGTCAACCTGTATTCTTATATCGGTCCGTTTTTTTGCTGTCATTTAGTATGACACCGTACATACATCCAATGCATTATAATATCATAACCATTCCTTCACTAATTGATGAAATACAGGTCTTCAAACATGGACTTCAGGCAAGAGCACAAGCTGTACCTGGAATTGATGCTAGTTTTAGCAGAAATTAGCGCTAAACGTTAGGTATTTTGTTAATTAGCAACGGTGAAAACGCTGGAGAACTACCACCTACTGCCAAGCACTGTAATTTTAACCGACGAATAAAACGGAGGTTCTCAATACGACCCGTATATTTGTTTGGTTTGTCACGCATAACTTTTTATAGAGTAGTTAGATTAAAATTGTAATGACATCACAAAGTAAAATTAGGGCAATCGCAGGAGAGTAGTTAGATTTTGCTTTTTTTATACTACTCGTGATAAGGTAAACCCCTTCCCTTGGAGATTCCTCAAAGAGTTGTTCGCTTTTGTACATTACTGTATCCTTTTTTTTTATAAATAAAATAAAAATTATTCTATTCTATTCTTCTATTCTATTCTATTCTATTCTATTCTTTTGTTATTGATGTTTTTGACTGATGACTCCCATTGGTGGGATCTGATGATCACGATTAATTTAATTCCAAGCCAACATTCGTGAAAAAAACTAGGTGTCAATAACTGGTATTTTTGGGTGCCAATGATTGGGTGGAAATGAAAATTTAAAAAACACCACACAAGTTTTTCTCTTCTTTTACCGAATTCTTTCAACTTCCGAAAAAAACTTAAGAATACCTAGGCTAGCACAGTCACACTTCTTGTGCACCGAAGCCTTATTTATTCAAATAAAAAAAGGAAATTTAAAAAATCAAAAACCCAACTGCGTAAAAAGTAAATCAAAACTGAAAAGACTAGAACATGAACAGCAGTCTGAAATTCTGTTAAGTAATGTTGAATACCTAGATTTAAGCCGGTCTACATTTTTAATGGGTCCCGACTGTTGAAGTTCATGAAACTATTGCAATGGTGTAGGTATTCAACATTACTTAACAGAATTTCAGACTGCTGTTCATGTTCTAGTCTTTTCAGTTTTGATTTCCTTTTTACGCAGTTGGGTTTTTGATTTTTTAAATTAACTTTTTTTATCTTACGCTTTTTAGTTTTTACAACGATATTATAAGCTTTTTAGTTCGGATTAAGTGAGAATGGTTGCTAACCAACTTTAAATCATTATAGATCCTAAACGGCCATTCAAAACGAAAAATGAAATGAGAAACCTAAAAATGATTTTCAAATACCTATCCAATGATACCCCACTCAATATAGTTCGTCGACTAAATTTTTTTTCTTTTTCACAATATGGCGTCTGGTGGTCGCCATATTGAATTTTGATGATTGTCATGTCTTTAGTGACACTCGCAAGATTAAGACGAATCGATTGACGTAAGAATCATCAAAATTGGCCTACGCATATGGTCTCTAGATCGCCACAAAGGTACAAACATACATAAGTATGTACAGTCAAGGAAATTGAAACACGTACCACCGTTGAACCTAGTCGAAGAGACATACGCGTGACATTTGTATGACATAGCCTGGCGTTTAACGCGTCGCGTCATTGCGATAGGGTTCTAAGGTGGTACGTGAATATATTTCTACCACTGTACATACATATATAGGCTGATAAACACATTACGCTCCTTTGCGTCGCGCAGTCGGGTAAAAAAAAGAATACATTGTAGTTCCCAAAAAAAATTTGTTCATTATGGTGTGATCCGTGATGGAACGCCTTGACCGCTACGAGCGGCCTAGATATTGACCTTGCGAGAAGTTATCGACTGACACAAGACCGATAACTCATGAAACTGTAAACAAACCATCGACTACCCGAACATTTGTAAAACAGAGTTTATTGATAGGACACTTTGGGCGATCGCCCGGTAAACGTTGCCCTTTAAACTGTGTATTAAGTCCAATCACGCGGCAAAAAATATCACTAAATTCTTATTTCTAACTGCAACCGTTCTTTATTTGTGTAAGTAACCGTCCTAGTGTTTGACACATGTAGGGCATTATTTTTACCAGTAGTTGACATCATTGTCTCTCGTTTCTACTAGTATGTTTACGTAGCTTCTCGTCAATTAATGGGTATCTGTCAATGACTGGGTCCGTTGTCTTACTCGTACCTTTTCGGCGGTAGCTCTTATAAATCAACCTATAGTGGCACCCATGCGTGCAACGTAAACTCGAGAGTTTCCGTCAATCTAAGGCGCGGGACCTGAGGGGGTGGCGAAATAGGTGCGGGGAGGTGAGTGATCATTCTGTGTGCAATACTTTTTATTATACATTTTGTGACTTCGCAGAAGATATAAGTTGGAGTATTCAACAACAAGGGCATTAACTCTGATATGTTTGATTGATTGACTGGCTATTGTCAAAAATAGACCGTTATATATATATATAAAGTGGTTATTTCATTTTCGTCAATTCGATTTACGAGGTTGAGCTATAGAACCGTCGAATATGCTCTGAACTTGTTTTCGAAAAAAAAATCAGCAGAATATTTCAATTTCAAAAATAATTCAGTACCGTGTAGAAGTTGCAACGACGACCTCGCTACGAGCTATACTCACGACCTTGGTCACGATCTTGTCGTAGTTAGTTAAGTATTAGAGCGACATGGTATTGGTATGGCTTCGGAGTTAACGTCAAGGGCGAAATACATATATCCCTTTCATACATATGAATGACACTTTCTTTAGACAATACTAGCTTTTGCCGCGGTTTCTTACGCATGGAATTTGTTGCGTGAATCTAATTGCCGACGTTTCGAACCCTTTTCAGGTCTTATGTACGCGATATAAACCGTTTTATTTGTTTTATTTCCATGAGAGACAATGCTACCCCTACCTAAACTGGCTTCATTTTACAAATGTATGTATAGTCTACCAAGAAATTGCTTGACCACTTTTCGACCGTATTACAAAGGGATAAGGTACAAAAGTGGTCAAGCAATTTCTTGGTTGACTGTACAATCGAAGACACCAAGATGACACATCAGTCACTATTAAAGAACTGCGGGACTATTAAAGAATTAAGGAACTGTGAGAAAGTGTCATTTTTCGAAAGGGAGGCATAATTAATAGTATGCACTATGAAGTTGATATATCGATCCCTTTTGAGCATAGACAATTTCTCTCAGTTAGTCTTTAATGGTCGCCTAAGTTTGTTGTTGTTTGTATGTAGAGACAATGATGACAACTACTGGTAAAAACAATGTTATACGTGTATCCAGCACTGGTACGAGTCACCTTAGTCAAAAGAGACAATTAAGAAGAAAGAAAGAAGAAAGAAAGAAGAAAAAAAGAAAAAACATTTATTTAGAAAGGTTGAAATAGACCTTGGTTCCTACATTGGAGCTTGAGTAGGGTACTAGTTAGCATATGTCGTTATCGCGGGTGCAACAACGCTTTGTCAGTACTGAAAGTATTATCTACACATATGTCATAAATGCTCTATAATGCGTTCAGAAACCGTAGGCAATGACCAGCATTATAACAACCAATATTATTATGAGCATTTTTCTAATTTATTTGAATATTTGTTTAAATTCATTTTTTATTACATTGTTTTAATGTGTACAGTCTATAGATATTTAATAGGTACCTAGCACTAGTAGCTAGTAGCAATGCAGGTCATTGCCCTATGGCTTCTGAACCCATCATAGAGTACTTATGATATGTGTGTAGATAAAGTAATGTATGCAACTGTACATAATTAGGTCTTAAAACACTCGTGTGATCCTATTATGAAACTCGCTGACGCTCGTTTCATAAAACCACACTCGTGTTTTAAGACCCCTCATTATGCAACAGTTGCATAAAATACTATTTCAGTACTGTTAAATCGTTATTGCACATTGCATAACGAGGTATGCTTAACGTGACCATACGCCCCGGTGTGGGCGGGACAGTCCCGGTTTCAGGCAGTCTGACCCGGTGTCCCCAGCGAAGCCAACATAGTCCCGGTTTTGCTAGCAGACCCAACGATAGTTCAAAATTTATTTTCCCGCTCGTAATGCGTGGCCCGACACGCCACTACTGGGGGTTTAGTTAGTAAGTCATGCCATGCCAACTTAAATATTTTGTGTTTAGAGCGTTGATTATTTTGTTATTCCAACTTCTATAATAAAATACTTGTAAAACACATTTCTGTAGAGTTGTGACAAAATAAATTGATCACGTTAGGTATGCTAATTAAGTATGGATGGTCAGTACTGTTTAATTAACATAATTGTTTGGTGATTGTTTTGTAAAAATGTTGTACCGTTTTGTGTTTACATAGTATTAAAAAAATCCCCGGATCGCTACCACCATCTTGCTCGCTAATCCTGCCGCTAAGCAGCAGTGCTTGCACTGTTGTTTTCGGCGTGGAGAGCAAGACAGCCGGTGTAATTACTGGCACAAGAGGTATTCCATCTTAGCCCTCTGGGTTGGCAACGCATCTGCACTCTCTTTGCTGTTGCAGGTGTCTATAGGCGGTGGTGATCACTTACCATCAGGTGACCCGCTTGCTTGTTTTCCGTCCTATGTTGTATAAATTCAACAAAGTCGCTATCCGTTCCTCTTTGCCCTCATATCTTCGGATACTTGCTCCTTCTAAACCACGCAACGGATTTTGATACAGTTTTTAATGTCATTTAAAGAGTTTTTTTACTGATTTTTTGTAATGTATAGTCGGCCAAGTACTTGCTTGTCCACTTTTCAACCCTATTCGTTTGTAATACGGTCGAAAAGTGGTTAAGCAATTTCTTGGTCGACTATATATTCAAATACGGTATTCTAATGACTTCCTTTTTTTTCCAAAATTGATAGAGTTGGTTAAAAGAAGAAAAACTGTGTTTTTACTTTTCTTTTACGATCATATTTTTTCGAAATATCACGAGTAATAAATTGACGACGGGCGTGCGTCGCGAAAACGCTCTATCGCGCTGCATACAGGACCAGTGACGTCACTGTAGTGATTTTCCGCATGTCAAAAGAAAATAAGAATAAAAATATTAATGTCAAATAAAAAGAAAATATTAAGCTTGTGGATTCAAAATGAATTTTAAAAATAAAAAACACCGGTTACTGAGTAAACCGTTTATTCATAGGCCACTGTAGAACGTTGTCGCAATGTGTCATCGCTAGGATATTATGACATTCATTGAGAAATCATTGTGGCATGCATTTCTAAAAGGTTCTACAGTACAAATCAGATTGGTTGACTGTATCTACACAGGCTGGATTAACGTCACCGTCAGTGATCGAGTAGGTCGCGTGCGCAGTGCGCATCGTATCCGTATTATGGGTGTGTCTTAACAATTTTATTGACGGTGCGTAATACCGCGTTAACGGATGCTGTAATATGGCTCTTGATAAAGAAGTGTCTATTGAGATCATAACTAGCGTGACTCCAAGTGACTGTACAGCAGGGGAAATACATTCACGTGCCACTTTAGAACCCTGGCGCGATGACGCGACGCGTTAAACGCCAGGCTATGCCATACAAATGTCATGCGTATGTATCTTCGACTAGGTTCTACGGTGGTACGTGTTTGGATTTCCTTGACTGTACAGCAGGGTCGTCATAAAAGTGGGTTGACCTGGACAATTGGCTTGTTGATTATAATTTTTCTGCTATCGAAACTTAAAGACTTGGTTACAAAGAGAAACATTGTGTTTTTAGTTTTTTTCTATGATCACTATTTGATGAATTATCTCGAGTAGAAGAACGATGCAACGCAAGCCCCGCGATAAAGCTTCTTACAAAACGGCCTGACAGTATGACGTCACAGTTTAATAGTTTGGCTAATAAATGTATGGATCGTGAAACCAAAATCAAGTTTTTGATAATAAAAAGAGCGTTCATATGACTACTCCCTTAACAAAATTTGATTTATTTTTCATCAGGGTTCTAAAGTACAACATATATTATTAGAAACAACATTTTTTTTTATATAAAATAAGTTATGTACCTTTGAATCGCTATAGCTCCCGTAGTATATGTATTTAAAAAAATATTTTCGAACCAATGTTATTTTAAAATGACGATCTGCAACAATTTTACACTTTCACATCATTTGCCCCTCTAGCACACTAGCGTTTATCGCTGACATAAAGCATTCGTCCCTTTCGCACACGCATACTGGTTAGGACGGGATAAATGCTTCATGTCATCGATAAAAGCTAGCGTGCTAGGCCCCTTGGTTTAAGGTTTGACGCGGCCGCACGCAGGTGTCAGGTGTCCAAAAGATTCTTCTTTGCCACTGACCTATAAGTAATATGGATTTCTAGTCAGTGTTTAAAAAATGGCGTATCAAAGTAGGGTAAAAAGGAGACTAAATCGACAATCGCTCGCGCTGTCAGTCTGTCGGAGCGACGGCGCTGCTGTCAATACTATTATTTTGTAGAAAAACCTATTTGCAACGAAACTCAATAAATTATTATTTTATGCAGTTAGACGTAAAGTTGTAAATCCAATGACTACCTATAAATGGTAAACTAATAATTTGCATGTGTAACATTGGCGTCAACCTGTATTCTTATGTCGGGCCGTCATTTGGTATGACACTGTACATCCTTGCATTATAATATCATTGTTCTTTGCTTTACTTTCTGGGAAAACACTTTTTAAAGTAAAATGTTTGATAATATCAAATGACTTGATGAATTTACCAATAACTTATACATGGTTTGCAAACCGGGTCAATTTCCTTAATAGCCGGGATATAGGGACACTAAGCTCTAACCGGGACATGTCCCAAGTCTCGGCGTACCGGGACGTATGGTAGCCCTACTGGCATCCCTCTGGACTTGATTAATGGACAGATTTTGCTGCGTAGATTTCTTTAAGACTATCGTGTACAAACAAACAAACGGCGATAATGTTTTCCACCCTCTAAACTTTACCCTATAGCCATGATCTTTTTATGTATGTTGTCATTATGCCTTGAAACTAGGTTTGAATAAAAATAATTTAAAATGTACTTTTTCTAAAGGGGACTATTTTTACCAGTCTGTCTGTGAACATGAGAACTGAAAACGGCTCAAAAAGTCGGCAATTAGATTGAGAGATACAATGAGCGCGGTAAATTGTTTTATTCTAATTTTACCTGCACATTTTATAAGTGGAGGGTAAATTGTATTGATCTAATGAACGAAGTAAGTACTCATATAATAGTTTATGATAGAATCGGTTCAGCAATAACAAGAACACTTGAGACAAACCAAACGATCGGGCTACGTCGCAACCACACCCGCCCTCGTCCGTCATAGTCACAATAGTTGAGGTCTCGAGGACAATCAATTCCTAGCCTAGAGGTGTTTCAATTGGCACCCAAAGTAACAGACATTGGCACCTAATTTTGCCCGGAATTAACACTGAACGTGCTCATAATCATAATTAAGGGGGGTATCCACACTTGAAAATATGCTTTGTGTTTTTCCAAAAAATTAAAATAACCAATAGGAAAAAACAAGTGTGCTTTGGAGTCCTAAAGTTATTAATTTTGGAAGTATAACGAATAGAAAACTAACAGTGAGCAAGACTCACAAATAGGCTCCATACGAGTATAAATATGTTCGACTTTCAATCGCTCGACACTCGGCAGCCGCGGGCCAATCAAATACGCGAGCGTATATTTTAGCTGGCACTGATTGGTTTGCGGCTGGCGAGGGTCGAGCGTTCGAAAGTCAAAAATGACTCCACTGTACTGTCAGATAGCAACCTGTCCTTGAAATAACTGAGATCAACCGGATTATCATCAATAATTGTCGATTTAGACGGCCAAGGTTCGACTGATATCAAATAATCTTATCTCACAAGCTTGATGCGAAACTGCGCCAATCATTTCGTAGGTGCTTTCGTTTTTTACTTCCTTGTTTTGATATGGTTTTTCCGATAGCATGTTCAAATAAATGAGCTTATGTCAATGTTTTGATCTGATCTAATAATGTTCAGTTATTGTTCTGACGTAGAGTAATGCTTGTTTTGTTCATTATATAACAAAAACATAGAACTGCGCATATTATGGTTTTCAAAAACAAATAGGCTGGAGATAAATAAGTACTTATAATCTGAAGGGGGCACTAGGCTGTTATTAAGGAAAACTAAAATTTGTACCAAGCACACGAAACACTTGTTTCAACAACTTTTGCGTCAAGACATATGCGGGCTTCGGGCCAGCTTTCGCTTTCGCACCGCTATATATCCGTCATTATCTATCTATCTTCTATATACATATAAATGAATCCCTATTTCCCTTGGTCACGACATCACGCCTGAACGGCTGGACCGATTTCGCTAATTCTTTTTTTGTTCTGTTCGTTATTATCAGGAGAAGGTTCTTATGAAAGAAAAAATCAAAAATCTGCTCATCTATGGCGTCTAAGGCGGAACAAAGTTCGCCGGGTCAGCTAGTTACTTATAAATTATAAATATATTTTTGGGACAATTAACACCAATTGACTTAGTCCCAAAGTAAGCAACTTAAGCTTCTTGTGTTATGGATACTAGACAACGGATATACATACTTATATAGATAAATATATACTTAAATACATATAACATCCAAGACTCAGGTACAAACCCCCACCCGGGAATCGAACCCGGAACCTCAAGCTTTATAGTCAGGGTCACTAACCACTAGGCTATCCGGTAGTCAAATAATTATTATATTACGGTTTCAAATTAGAAAGAGACAACTGCCTTAAAAGTGCATCTCTGTCAGCTTACGTGGTTTGGCCTGATGCACCTTCCAATAGCATGCGCTACGTTGGTCGCGGAAATCAAGAACAATCATCGGGGCAATTCTCAGTTGAAAGAGAAAAACTGTCAAATCCCTTGGAAATCCGTAATTTTTTGACGTATCTCGCACGTGAGATGCATCTCGCATGAACCGAGAATTGGAATACATATCCCTTACTAACCCGTTAGTACCCAAGTAACAAAAACGTCATATAAATCTCGAATTATACGACATTAAGTCGAGTAGCGGTCTTATAATAGTAATAAGACAACGACTACGTCATATAGACGTCATCAATATGACGTTTTAGTCGTGCGACGTTTAAGTTACATTATATTGGTTAAGAAAACGTCTACAAAACCAAATTATACGACGTTGTTTAATGGTTTTAGCTAAAACGTTTATTCGACAACGCTTTTGTCGTATAAACGTTACAGTTGTATAAACGTTTTCCACTGACAATAACGGACATTTGAAAACATTTATATGACGTTTATATAATGTTAAAGTTTCATACACGTTGGTTCACATACCTTTATAAAACGATCATTACCTTGTTATATAGTAGTTCATTTTAGACCTTTAGTCGACTAAGTTGTTTGCTTGTGACTGCAATATGACTTTTATACCATATGGTATAAAAGTACGTCCAGTAAATGTCAAGTTCTAACTTTAACTAAACATCATGTCGGATTTGAGTCGAGCCTTGACTTTTATACAACGTATCATCGATATTTACTTTAAATTTAATGCTAGTAACGAAAAATGGAAGCAATAAAATCGTGGAGAAAAATAAAACGCAGTGGGGCTTTCAAAAGGAAAGTAAATAAAACTTTCCAGTCATTGAAAAATACGCCAACATTTACATCACCCAGTGATGGAGAAGAGTCTCATGAAAAAGAACAGGGTTCCGTATTATACTTTGTAATAATGTTATTTTACGAAATATCATTCGGTTTTCATTGTTTGTTAGATACATACGTCAGCATCAGAAATATGAAGGCATACAGAATGGTCATCTCCATAGCACTAAAATTCAATTAGAATCAGGCTTTGAAAGCACATAAGATGGTTACGCTATCGGTATAACATTACGATAATTCCTGGAATTAAAAGTAGAGCGAAAACGGTTAAATAACACTGTTATGCTACCGGTCTAAAAACGGTATATTAATCGTTGTACCTTTATTTTACTACTACTACTACTTAACCGAAATTATTTCGGTACCGAAAAACGCGGGGATTAACAGACATCACTTACTCTCTAAATCGTGCTATCAGGGATCTTGTAGATTTTATGGAGTAATTCAACTGAAACTGCTTTCTAAAACTTAAATTTCATTGTTTATGAATTTTTTGTAATGTCCATATCAATATGTAGATATCATTGTTTGGAAATGGCCTTTGAGCAGCTCAACTCAAAACGCTCCATTGATTTACTGACGTCTTTGGAACGACATTTGCACTAAATTTGTATAGGAGATTTGTATTTTTATGCAGAGTTTTGGCTTGTGTGCGTTTTACAGTACAAGTTCTATTATAAAATATTTAGTGTAATCGATGAGCAATCGAAAAAATATAATTCCAGTTTTAAAATCCTTAATAGGTATATATTTTTCGTTTTTAATATTAAAAAATAAATAAATATATGAATTTTAAAACTGAATAAATGTTTTTTTTTATTATTATTTTGGGATTAAACCCCATTTAACGTTTTATTACTCGCTGATTATATATTTTTCGGTTATTCAAGTACCTAAACCCTTAACTGAAAAATGACAGGCATGACGTTCTAATAAAGAATGTTCAATGGATTATATCAAAAGGGTTTTTTGCCCCTTGAAGAACCCTAATATCTACTGTAATGGAGAATTTCATGGTCATGAAAAAACCCTTAGACGACTGGACGTCTTTACAACATCGTATAGAGGTCAGTGTGATGATAAAAAATATGGCTAACACTTTTAGAAGAAAACATAATTATTAATATTTAAAATATGATATTAAAAACACAGAATTACCAGGGGGCATTGAAATATTAACAGTATTTACGTAGGTATTCTATCGTAAAACTTAAGTTCCCAGTCGAACTAAACGCTATGTGAGACAGATAGCAGGTACAGTAGATAAGCAAGTTAAGGAATTTCAATAATGGAACATTTATTTTTCACTAAACACAAACTGCATGTCCAACAACAATATCGAACAAAAAAACTTGTAGTCTTAGACGTTGTTGCTTGACGTAAATATGACTTTTTGGACTTTCAAAGACGCCTATTCGACCATAACATAACGTGATTAGTCATTTTGAAGTTATATTGCGATCACTATACGACCAAAATGTGCGATTCTGTAACGTTCATAAGACTTCTAAATGATATAAATATTTACCTCGCGACTTTTATACAACCATTATACAATCATTTAAGTCGTATAATTGGGGCCCTTTTTGCGTTTTATAAACGTCATAATTACGTTTATATTATCTAGTTTTTACGACCAAAAGTATAGACAATACGTTTACTAAACTATTACATGACGTTAAATTGTTACTTGGGTATGTGCGAAAGGGATGGATGCATGTCGCGACAAAATCTAGCGTGCCATCTATGCTGGTAGACGTCAACCAAACTGACTCCTAGGCAGCGTTGCCAGATTAATTTTCAAGCAAGGCGGGATTTCGAAGCCTTTTGTATAAAAAAGCGGGACTAATTCGTCGAAAGCGGGACATAACATAAATAGCTTAAATAATCAGCAGATATTTATTACGTATCGTCTTATTTGAGTTTCAAATTAAATTTACAGTGATGATAGACAGCTATAGAAAATGTTTTTTTTATTAAAATACGGTACTTGGCCAAAAAACGACTACCATCTAGGTTACTGGTCGAGTATCTCCGTAAAACGGGACTGAGCCTCTCCCGCGCGGGACATTTAATTTTAGGCTAAAAAACGGGACGTCCCGCCAAAATCGGGACGTCTGGCAACGCTGCTCCTAGGCCACTGTAGAGCCCTATCGCAATGATTAATGCTGTTATAAGACATTATACTATGAAGTCATTATGGAGCTAGAGGTTGGACTCAGCCCATACAGGGCCATTTTTTTATGCAACAGGAAGGCAATTGAGTAAGTGGGTCATCAATCATCATCATCATTTTCAGCCTGCACACGTCCACTGCTGAACATAGGCCTTTCCAAGAGAGCGCCACCAAGCACGATCCTTCGCTTTCCGCATACAGCCGCTACCGGCCATCCTTTTTAGGTCACCCGTCCACCGAGCGGACGGTCGTCCCACGGGCCGTTTATTGTGCGGTCTCCACTCCAGTACACACCTCCCCCACCGGCCATCAGCTCTGCAACAAATGTGACCCGCCCACTGCCACTTCAGGTTACAGATTCTTTCGGCCACATTTCGGACCTTGGTTCGTTTTCGAATCTCCTCATTTCGGATCTTGTCCCTGAGGGAGACTCCCAACATAGCCCTCTCCATAGCTCGCCGAGTGGCTTGGAATCGGGAAGTGGGTCACCTGATGGTAAATAATCACCTACGCCCATAGGCACCCGCAACACCCAGGAGATTGCAGATGCATAGCCAATCCAAGGGCTAAGATGGAATACTTGTGCCAGTAATTTCAACGGATGTCTTCTCCACGCCGGAACACAACTACCATAAAAGACCATTTCAATGGAACTTCATGAAAACAGCCCTTAATGGTTGAATTGTATTTTCCTAATGATTTGCATATGTCTGTAGAGAGTTCAATAGACTATAGGCAACAGCGTACTTATTAGATAACGCGCCTACTTCAATATCCAAAACATGTTCTCGACGCCAATATTGCCGCGCGATTGTTATCAGGTGTACATAAATTATAGGCAGAGTCCGACCGAAAGTTTAGTTTCGGTTTCGGCCGAGTTTCGGCCAAAAAGCAAGTTTCGGCGGCAGTTTCGGTTTCGGCCAAAAATGTCCGAAACTTTTGCCGAAACCGAAACTGATTTCGGAAGTTGTCGTGCACGCTCGCCTAACTTCGTTTCTTGCGGCAGCGCTTTGGCGGACGCTGGCGGCCCTGTTCGGGAATTGTCGTGCGCCGTTCGGATAGCTCTGTAGCAACACAACTTAGTAGAATAATGGGTAAAATGCACCAAATTTCAGTATTTTAAGGAATTTTATACTTGAGCACGTCAGTTTCGGTTTCGGTTTCGGCCGGAAAACTTGTTTCTGTCGGACTCTAATTATAGGTGAAAAACTTACCACGCATGTACGGTTAGCAGCAAATATACCTACACAGTCAAGAAGTCAATAAGATAAAGACGACTCTAATATCAAGAGAGAAAGAGCTTGTGAAGATCTTTGACCTCTCGTGTGTCCAGCTACTTCTGCTGCCAACTGTACGTAGTACGTTTGTTGGTAGACATTTCATTTACTGTTTACATCTGTCATAAACAAATGTTAACTAGTGTGAAGTTGCTGCATAAAAAAATGATTAGAGAAAGTAATTTTTATTTAAAAAAATAATGTTTTTTTTAATGCTAGAACACGTAGCTTCCTTAAAAAGTATTTACTTTTATTAACAGTTCACGGATTATCCATGAATTAGATAGTACTAAGCATTTTAATTTAATTTTGATAAGCACAGATATGTTAATTAATCAACTCTGATACTTCAAACCTTTTCTATTACAATTATTTTTTCAAAAGTTCACGGACAGTTCATGGATTATTTATTTACGACCAAACACCCTGTAGTTCTGTATTCAGCTTCTGCATCTTTATTTATACATAGCGAACCATGGCATTATAACTTGATTGATAATAGTGAACTTGCGTAATTGTAACAGTCGTTGATGACATCATTGGCTGAATAAGTCAAGTGGATTACTTAACTAAGGCCAAAGTTACGGCAGTTACGTGGTACGAGTTCTCGAATGCGAGTTGCATTACATTGCAGGGATCGATCGACCAGTTTTACCTGTTATTTTGATGGCGTTTGATTAAAAAAAAACTTAATCAAGTATCACTTGAGCTGCCATCAGCGACCTTCGTTTTATCGTTGGTTTTAGGGACATCCTGTGTGCATGGGCGTAACCAGCTTCTGGCCTAGGGGGGGGCAAGTAAATGCTAGTTTCGATAATCTTCGTCCGCCATCGTCGCGCACGATTTTTTGGCAATAGCACCATGCATTTTGCCAGTGTCTACTGCGCGGTTTATTTAAAAATTAGAGCATAATGCCCCGTTTACACTTTGATTAGGTAATAATTAGGGGAGTTCATACATGTTCTGCGAGATTTCCAGGGGAGGGGGGCAGCTGCCCCTCCCTGCTTCCCTGGGTACGCCTGTCTGAGTTTTCGGAACTTCCACGGAGTGCCGCAGTCAAAATTATGCAGTTGCTTGAACGCTCCTATGCGTTTGCGCCAAGTTCGAAAGCTGGTGCTGACATTTAATGCGTCAAAAACAAGTTACAGTATAGAAAACTGTTAGTACTCACAGTAGAATGCCTCCAGAAGTGTATCAGGGCGTGGATGTCCGTCGCCGGCGCAAGCAACAGGTAGTCCCTCCATTCGTCATAGCTGATGTTTAGACTGCCGTCTTGGTCCATCCTGCGGACAAACTGGTAGGAGTAAAGAGACCGACACTATCCCCATGAAGTGCTATGAGACTGGAATGATGTTAAGTTGTATACAGATTGTAATTAACATTAGCAGGGCTTCTGTTCTAGAGGTGCTAAAGCGATATTCTAACGATATTGCTGCTGGTGTTGTCTTCCTCTTACGAGTTATCCGTAACGTGTAAGAGTGAGAAACAACAACTGGTTTTCGCTTGGCTTCTATTCTATGTCCCAGATGTTCGGGTGGGTACTTCCTTTTTCTTTGATAGTACATTACAGCAAGGTACAACTATGCAGATTACAGGAATTTTCTTTTTTCCGAACGCTATTTACCGTCATACCTGCATCTACTCTTAAGAGTTTCTAGTGCAGAAAACTTTCGGAAAAATGAAAATTCGGACAAATGTGCCTTCGATACGATTTAGCCCCCCATTCCCTGTTATCTTTGCTTGACTGGCTCGGCTGGTACGGCTGATTAATTTTATGACAGTTTCTGTACAATTTTTGACATGAAAGACATACTTTCAAGTTTATTTTAAAATTAAAGGCATGAACGTGTAAATTACCATTTAGATACGGTACAATAACAACTACAATGATTTCGCATGTATTCATTTTAACATTAAAAGCATTATTTACAGTTCAGGTAAGCGGATATGGTAAGTGATCGTATTTGTAAATCTAGTCGTACAAGCTTTGGAAGTTAGCAGTCTACGAGTACATTATTTAATATGTCATATAAATATAAATTTGAACAAATTATCTTGATACTCCGAGAAAACAGTGAAGTTTTTTGCTGTTTAGTGAGTAAAGTAATTTGTCCCAATTTATTAATACAGACCTACGCAAAAATTACTTATAAAATAAAGCTAGATGGAGCCCTCACTAATAGACTTTTGTCGAGGTTACGATTAGTAATTTTGCAATGCTGAAAATATTAACATCAGTTTTAATTCGAGTAAAATTTATTGCGTTACGACTGAATAAACGAATGGGCAGAGACAGTGTAATCATTTAAACAAAAAACTGATTGCCTAACCCTAACACATTCAGATATCGAAGCGGTTTAGGTGTTCAAAACTATCATCATCATCTCAGCCACAAGAAGTCCACTGTTGGACATAGGCCTCCTCCATGGATTTCCAAAGTGGCCGGTTGGAAGCAGCATGCAACCAGCGCCTTCCTGCCACCTGTATGAGGTCATCGGACCATCTTGTGGCTGGTCGTCCTACGCTGCGCTTGCCAATACGCGGCCGCCATTCGAGAACTTTCCGACCCCATCGGCCATCAGTTCTCCGTGCTATGTGCCCTGCCCACTGCCACTTCAACTTGCTAATCCGCTGGGCTATGTCGGTTACTTTCGTTCGACTGCGGATCTCCTCATTTCTGATTCGATCACGCAGAGAAACTCCAAGCATAGCCCTCTCCATAGCTCGTTGCGTGACTTTGAGCTTTCTTATAAGGCCCATAGTAAGCGGCGACGTTTCAGTGCCATAAGTCATCACTGTTCAAAACTATATGTACACGATAAATTGTTTTAAAAACGATTTTCACACATATTTATAACGCGCACATATTTTTTTTAAAGTCCTGATAACGTTATAATTATACATAATATATGAACACGATCGACACGAAATGAATAAGAGTTGTTTCGCATATTTTTGACCACCTCAGCACAGTCACCACTTCGATATATTTACAGCCAATGTTTTCCGATTTTTCATATACATTTCACGTAAGTACTTTTTAAAGAAGAATCACCAGCGGGGCCGTTCGACACAGGTACCTTACCTCATAAACTAAATTTTGGATTTCTTTGTGTTTAGCGTTTTATTCGATCAACGAAAAGTAAACCTTGAGTTCACTTACGTGCAGGTGAATTTTGTGGGACTCAATTTCTAGTCGTAAGGAACTAGCAACACTGCTTTTCTTATAATTTGTTTTTTATTTTTCAGCTGTTATAGATTACGTACGACTCCTAAACCGTGTAATGTGTCGAATACGCTGTCAAATAAATGATCTTTTTTTTATGTACAGGGTGTAAGATAAGAGGAAATAATCCGTGAACTGCTGGGTCACCTGACTTATTTTTAAAATACAAGCTGTTTTGTTAATAGTATTTTATGCAACTGTTGCATAATGAGGGGTCTTAAAACACGAGTGTGGTTTTATGAAACGAGCGTCAGCGTGTTTCATAATAGGATCACACGAGTGTTTTAAGACCTAATTATGTACAGTTGCATACATTACTTTATCTACACACATATCATAATAGCAAAAAAACGTAACAGCAAAAAAGCAACAAACGAATAACTACAGTAATGACGGCCATTCGATCCTTCCGTCAAACCAAACGTTTTTTTTTTTTTTTGAAATCATAGACAAACGCATGAAGTTCCTATCCTCATGTCACTCGAGATCATATAATGACCATTACAGTACAGAAATCAGTACTGTAATGACCATTACAGTACAGAAATCGGTACTGTAATAACCATTACAGTACAGATTTGCCTACTACCACAGACAAATCCTCATAATAACATTGGTTGTAATAATGCTGGTCATTTCCTATGGTTTCTGAACGCATTATAGAGCATTTTATAATATATGTGTAGATAAAGGTACTTTATTACTGGATTGCTGTCGGAGTTCCATACTCGTACACATACAAAATTCAAGATAAACAGACCATTATAAGTGAAAACAGACTTGTAAGATTTGACCTAGGCGCTAACTAGTTAACTGGTGAAATTAAATAGTGAACTACAACAAATGTAGAGTCAGCGTCAAATACATCGGTGCGAGTTAACTGCTCAAAAATATGTGAACTTGACTTTATTAACGAACACGTAATACTGTTCAGATATTTTTGACCGCTTTGTCTTAACCACTTTAGTCTCATTCCGTTATTAAATTTTTTGTAACCGAAATTTCTTTCGATTTTTATTTTAAATGTTTTTAACATTATTAAATTAAAATTGTAATGACAACACAAAGAAAAATTAGGGCAATGGCAGGACTTGAACCTGCAACATCAGCATTCCGTGCCTTGCGTTTTCCAGTTTCGCCACACTGCCGCTGCCCTACCCTGCAAATTTTTCAATGTGCAATCAATAATGTAATGACCGTAAGACGAAGCACATTGAAAAATTCGCAGGGTAGGGCAGCGGCATTGTGGCGAACTGGAAAACGCAAGGCACGGAATGCTGATGTTGCAGGTTCAAGTCCTGCCATTGCCCTAATTTTTCTTTGTGTTGTCATTACAATTTTAATCTATTCCGTTATATTTGAAGCTGACTATATAGTAAAATGCCAATAAATACTAAAAATGTCAGTTTTCAAGAGTCCGATTTAGTTTTAGCTAATTGCACAACAAACACAGCGAAAAAATTACACTTCCATACACTAAAACCATTTTTTTTTATACAACATAGGAAGGCAAACAAGCAGGTGGGTCACCTGATGTAAGTGATCACCACCGCCTATAGACACCTGCAACAACAAAGAGAGTGCAGATGCGTTGCCAACCCAGAGGGCTAAGATGCAATACCTCTTGTGCCAGTAATTACACCGGCTGTCTTGCTCTCCACGCCGGAACACAACAGTGCAAGCACTGCTGCTTAGCGGCAGGATTACCGAGCAAGATGGTGGTAGCGATCCGGACGGACCTTGCACAAGGTCCTACCACCCGCAATCATAAAAAAATAACAATCTATTTTAATTACCCCCTCCACTCGATTTATGCTCAAGATATTTGTCAGCAAATATATTAGAACACAATTGGAAGGTAACGTCAGCCCACTGTCATTTCATACATATAGAAATGAAACTTGACACAAGTCTATGAAACGACAGCGTGCTGATGTTACTCTCCAATTATATTCCAATCGCAGTTTGATAATACCAGTTCACGCTTTATCAACAACTTAACCAACACCCTGTATATACAAATCATTGCCGTATACATTACGCTATGGTAATCATGATTGTTAATGACATAGACAATGTATGCACAAATCGCACAACGGTGGAAGCCAACTACGTGATGACTTACCACCAAAAATTAGGCCACGCATCATTTCTGAAACATCAGTACAGTACAATTATTTCAAGAAGATACTTTGGCTGTCGTTGGAAATGCCGTAGGAAATAAAGTTAAGAAGTACATTGCTGGCTTTGAATAGAAGGTAACAATCTGTAATGTTCCAAAAAAGCAATGTAAATCAAAAACGATTCTGATGCGCATCCTAAATGTACCAACGTTTGTTTTACTTGAGTATTCGGTTTATACCATAAAAGTGTTTTAATATATCGCAAACCCATGTTAAAACTGTTTTTCATTAGTATTAAATATAACTTTTATAACAAAAGTTTGTTGTTAAATCTGTGTTTAATCCTAGTATTAAACGTTCCAATATGTTTCAAGTTTTTATGTGATGATTATTGTGTGAAATTGTATTTTTTTTAAATGTAAAATAACACATTCGTTATTTTATGATGCCGATCAAAAGGCTTAATCGTAAGGATTGTTTTACAAATAAAGCTTCGTATATAAAAGAAATACCATGAAATTTTTATGAAAAATGCGGGTGTATTTGTTTTACCATTTGGTGGGTTCGATTCCCGGTTCAGCCAGGCGATTATTCAAAAATCTTTGCATTCCGTTTAAATAAAGTAATGTATGCAACTGTACATAATTAGGCCTTAAAACACTCGTGGGATCCTATTATGAAACTCGCTGGCGCTCGTTTCATAAAACCACACTCGAGTTTTAAGGCCTCTCATTATATAGCAGTTGCATAAACTACTATTAAGATATAGCTCCTCCAAAAAAGAAGTTGTGTTTAGTTCCAGTTAATGTATAAAAAATTTATACCTACCATTCAAATGTATGTTACGAAGAATGACATAAAGTTATTTTCAAGTATGATGCCACTGGCCAGTTATAAATGTATACCTTACGACATTTTACTTTACGGAATTTCAAGTATTCCATCGGCGATGAATAATTTTTACCGAAGAGTCTCCAAAAGACAATGAAATTATTTTTTATTTGCTCACAGTAGCCGTGAAAAGCCCTATGTAATATCTCGGCTAAAACTGCAATCGCCGATCTCATAGAGGCTTGGCACTCTACCTCACTCGTCCATCGATTGCTTACTTTCTCGTCTCTACTACAATGTACTATTTATCCTTAGTAAAGTAAATCCACTCTTGCGCGGCCTTAGTTTCTTTGGTAATACGTTGTGTGTTTTGTTTCATTCCCTCGCATGTATCTCATCTGGCCCTTAACTCGCGCGTTCTTCGAGATTCACATTACATTCGAGATGCATCAAGAATTAAAAAAAATTGTGGGTATCTGACAGTTATTTTGTACATACCTCGAAAGTGTTTTTTTATTTTATACAACATAGGAAGGCAAACAAGCAAGTGGGTCACCTGATGGTAAGTGATCACCACCGCCTATATACACCTGCAACAACAAAGAGAGTGCAGATGCGTTGCCAACCCAGAGGGCTAAGATGGAATACCTCTTGTGCCAGTAATTACACCGGCTGTCTTGCTCTCCACGCCGGAACACAACAGTGCAAGCACTGCTGCTTAGCGGCAGGATTACCGAGCAAGATGGTGGTAGCGATCCGGAAGGACCTTGCACAAGGTCCTACCACCCGCAATTATAAAAAAATAACAATCTATTTTAGTTACCCCCTCCACTCGATTTATGCTCAAGATATTTGTCAGCAAATATATTAGAACACAATTGGAAGGTAACGTCAGCCCACTGTCATTTCATACATATAGGAATGAAACTTGACACAAGTCTATGAAACGACAGTGCGCTGATGTTACTCTCCAATTATATTCCAATCGCAGTTTGATAATACCAGTTCACGGTTTATCAACAACTTAACCAACACCCTGTATACACAAATCATTGCCGTATACGGTACGCTATGGTAATCATGATTGTTAATGACATAGACAATGTATGCACAAATCGCACAACGGTGGAAGCCAACTACGTGATGACTTACCACCAAAAATTTGGCCACGCATCATTTCTGAAACATCAGTACAGTACAATTATTTCAAGAAGATACTTTGGCTGTCGTTGGAAATGCCGTAGGAAATAAAGTTAAGAAGTACATTGCTGGCTTTGAATAGAAGGTAACAATCTGTAATGTTCCAAAAAAGCAATGTAAATCAAAAAATATTCTGATGCGCATCCTAAATGTACCAACGTTTGTTTTACTTGAGTATTCGGTTTATATCATAAAAGTGTTTTAATATATCGCAAACCCATGTTAAAACTGTTTTTCATTAGTATTAAATATAACTTTTATAACAAAAGTTTGTTGTTAAATCTGTGTTTAATCCTAGTATTAAACGTTCCAATATGTTTCAAGTTTTTATGTGATGATTATTGTGTGAAATTGTATTTTTTTTAAATGTAAAATAACACATTCGTTATTTTATGATGCCGATCAAAAGGCTTAATCGTAAGGATTGTTTTACAAATAAAGCTTCGTATATAAAAGAAATACCATGAAATTTTTATGAAAAATTGCGGGTGTATTTGTTTTACCATTTGGTGGGTTCGATTCCCGGTTCAGCCAGGCGATTATTCAAAAATCTTTGCATTCCGTTTAAATAAAGTAATGTATGCAACTGTACATAATTAGGCCTTAAAACACTCGTGTGATCCTATTATGAAACTCGCTGGCGCTCGTTTCATAAAACCACACTCGAGTTTTCAGGCTTCTCATTATATAGCAGTTGCATAAAATACTATTAAGGTATAGCTCCTCCAAAAACGAAGTTGTGTTTAGTTCCAGTTAATGTTTAAAAAATAAATACCTACCATTCAAATGTATGTTACGTAGAATGACATAAACTTATTTTCAAGTATGATGCCACTGGTCACTTATAAATGTATACCTTACGACATTTTACTTTACGGAATTTCAAGTATTCCATCGGCGATGAATAATTTTTACCGAAGAGTCTCCAAAAGACAATGAAATTATTTTTTATTTGCTCACAGTAGCCGTGAAAAGCCCTATGTAATATCTCGGCTAAAACTGCAATCGCCGATCTCATAGAGCCTCGCCTTCGGCTTGGCACTCTACCTCACTCGTCCATCGATTGCTTACTTTCTCGTCTCTACTACAATGTACTATTTTATCATTAGTAAAGTAAATCCACTCTTGCGCGGCCTTAGTTTCTTTGCTAAGACGTTGTGTGTTTTGTTTCATTCCCTCGCATGTATCTCATCTGGCCCTATACTCGCGCGTTCTTCGAGATTCACATTACATTCGAGATGTATCAAGAAATAAAAAAAATTGTGGGTATCTCACAGTTATTTTGTACATACCTCGAAAGTGTTTTTTTTTATACAACATAGGAAGGCAAACAAGCAAGTGGGTCACCGGATGGTAAGTGATCACCACCGCCTATAGACACCTGCAACAACAAGGAGAGTGCAGATGCGTTGCCAACCCAGAGGGCTAAGATGGAATACCTCTTGTGCCAGTAATTACACCGGCTGTCTTGCTCTCCACGCTGCAAGCACTGCTGCTTAGCGTCAGGATTAGCGAACAAGATGGTGGTAGCGATCCGGACGGACCTTGCACAAGGTCCTACCACCCGCAAATTTCATCTTGACTGTCGCAAGTTGATTTATAACTAGTGATTAGTGATGGACGACTTGCAGGCAGATTTTTAAATAGTATCTATGATTCAAGTAGAGAGAGCCCAACGCTTAGTATTAAAAGTTATGTTTACCCTATACGCCGAAGCCCACGTTTTAACAGTACATACGCCAGCTTTTTCTTCACAAAATCTGCACACTTACACATAAATCGATTCCGTCCATATCAACTTACAACAATTTACTTAATAAGCGTGTTTATAACCTGCCGGTCCCCAAAGCCACTTCTGCCTTCTGCAAACGCTTTGGAGACCACCCAAGGGTGTCTACTTACAATGCTGCTTTAAAACACTGTAAGCTTAAGTATTGCTCTATTATTGAAGCAAAATAACTTCTTTTTAATTGGCTCCAACCCTTAAATTATGCTGAGACTGAAGCTATTCTTGAAAAACTGGAATAAGTGTTAATACTTAACCCGCACCCCCACCCGCACTTCATACCAGCACACACACACACACACACACACACACACACACACACACACACACACACACACACACACACACACACACACACACACACATCCTTGCGTGAAAGATACCTTTTCTTTCTTTCCTTTACATTTTTGTTTTATTTATTTTGGATTTTTATTTTCTTTTTGGCTTCATGTAATATTGTAAGTACTCAAGAATAATAAACTGTACAATGTCAACCGACTCGCTGGGTCCCAAGATACAGGCTCAGCCTAGTTTGGGGTAAATAGGATATTACCTACTGTATTTTTCGTATTTTGTTCTCAATAAACAATTTTCATTTTCATTTTAATCTTGTATAATTATTCAACTGCAAATGTATAACTGTGTTTACCTGATAAGTGTACCTATAATACCCAACCACTTTATATGTATAACCAACTAGCTGACCCGGCGAACTTTGTTCCGCCTTAGACGCCATAAATGAGCAGATTTTTGATTTTTTCTTTCATAAGAACCTTCTCCTGATAATAACGAACAGAACAAAAAAAGAATTAGCGAAATCGGTCCAGCCGTTCAGGCGTGATGTCGTGACCAAGGGAAATAGGGATTCATTTTTATATATATAGATAGATAAGTATACAATTAGCCTAGTGTGGGGACCCCTGATAAATTTTGTTACACCTTTATGCAAATTAAACATATTTTTAATTTTTTTTAATCTTGGTCTTGAAAGTTTTGAAAGTTACAGACTTTACATCATACGGATGGACAAGTTGTAGAAAGTTCACAAAAAAGCGGGATTGTTTTCGGAAATTTCTCACATTGAAAGTTTGACTATTTAGGAAAGTTTTTTCTAGCACCCTAAGCATTGCAAGTGACGTGTTCAAATTATTAAAAAAATCGCTAAGCATATAAAAAAATATATAAAAATCCAACTGCGTTGCCGTATAGAACGATTAAAATGAGTCAAAATATTCGCGTTGCATTAAAACAAGTGTCACCTTTTCAATAAGTTAACGGCTTCATTCCTTTTAATAGCGATTCCTAAGTCTGCAAACGCCGATATGAGTTCTTCAAGATCCACTTTTCCTGGAAAAAACAAAGCATAAACATAAATTTTCTAATATTATATATATAGTATGCAGCGAAACCCTATTCACTAAACGTATACCCTCCTTATTCATAAACGTTGCGTAAACCTACGTTAGTTAACATGACGTGTTATGTCTTTATCTGTCATTGTGACGTTTGCCCTCAAACGAAAGGAACAAAACATTTGTTAGTTTAGATAGATAGATACGCTTATTTCTAATTGTAAATTGCAGTAAAATTTTTATGAAGAAATGTACGGAATTCACAAAAAGATCGTTAAAATAATTAAAAGAACAAAAATAAAAATTATAACATAAAAATACAAGTCTAGAAATAAGCCCAGAGAATGTCTAATACAGATGTCAAAAATTAAATAATATCAAAAAAATATAAAAAATAAAAATGTCACATTAAAAATATAAAATCACAATATACGTGTAAATGAACGAATTTAAACAGATTGTTATTTTTTATGAAAAAGGGGGATATTGTATAATATATACATTATATTTAGAGGTAGTGTAGATAAAAGCAGTAGCAAGTTGCAACTTGTCAATCTGTGTGGAGCTTTTGGGACAAGCACATTTGCAACATTCAGCAAGTTTCGTTGGGTAATGGATTGATTATTTTCTCCTAGGTATAAGATTTGATTGCAGTGCCTTTAACGGGGCATAAAAGCTGCCACCGGAAATCTAAAAAACTATCATTAATTTCATTGGCCTTACTAGTAAGGCAATTTTCGTTGGGTAATGGATTGATTATTTTCTCCTAGGTATAAGATTTGATTGCAGTGCCTTTAACGGGGCATAAAAGCTGCCACCGGAAATCTAAAAAACCATCATTAATTTCATTGGCCTTACTAGTAAGGCAATTTTCGTTGGGTAATGGATTGATTATTTTCTCCTAGGTATAAGATTTGATTGCAGTGCCTTTAACGGGGCATAAAAGCTGCCACCGGAAATCTAAAAAACTATCATTAATTTCATTGGCCTTACTAGTAAGGCAATTTTCGTTGGGTAATGGATTGATTATTTTCTCCTAGGTATAAGATTTGATTGCAGTGCCTTTAACGGGGCATAAAAGCTGCCACCGGAAATCTAAAAAACCATCATTAATTTCATTGGCCTTACTAGTAAGGCAATTTTCGTTGGGTAATGGATTGATTATTTTCTCCTAGGTATAAGATTTGATTGCAGTGCCTTTAACGGGGCATAAAAGCTGCCACCGGAAATCTAAAAAACTATCATTAATTTCATTGGCCTTACTAGTAAGGCAATTTTCGTTGGGTAATGGATTGATTATTTTCTCCTAGGTATAAGATTTGATTGCAGTGCTTTTAACGGGGCATAAAAGCTGCCACCGGAAATCTAAAAAACTATCATTAATTTCAGTGGCCTTACTAGTAAGGCAAATTTCGTTGGGTAATGGATTGATTATTTTCTCCTAGGTATAAGATTTGATTGCAGTGCCTTTAACGGGGCATAAAAGCTGCCACCGGAAATCTAAAAAACTATCATTAATTTCATTGGCCTTACTAGTAAGGCCCCTAGGGTTATTCAAAGTCAAAGTCATTTATTCTGTTTAAAACGTGGTATAGTCGACCAAGAAATTGCTTGATCACTTTTCGACTGTATTAAAAAGGGATAAAGTTCAAAAGTGGTCAAGCAATTACTTGGTCGACTATACAAAGATAGTAAACAGAGAAATACACGTTTTACCAGTAACTGTCATGCAAAATGGACATAAAACATAAATTAATTAGTATTAATTAGTTACGAAAACATATCAAAATTCAAAATGACAATGTTATCCATGTCATATTCGTTAAATGTCAGGATACAAAAAAAATATCAAAATTCACTAACTTGAGTGAAGTTCATGTATGTTTGTATAGCAAATAAATAAAATAGTAAAAATAAATTTTAAATTTGGCTTGAAATGTCAAGTTCCAGTAAGCATTGTCCCTTTGATAAAAAAACAAGTTGTCTAAGGCCAATAATTAAATATAATAACTTATATCAAAAGAAATATATAAGTGTCTTGTTAATTTCACGACTGCTTTCCTCTAGAGAGTGAGTGAGAAGGGGGTAGCAGAATTTATTGGAACCTAACCTACGCTTACTTTCAAATTGTATTGATAGATTGTTTTAAACTTTCGCGATTTTCACACATATTTATAACCAGTGATCGGCACCGTCCGTGCAACAAGGTGTCAATGACCTCAACCATTATGTTAATATGGATACGCCCCGGGATTCCGGGATTCGAGTCGTAAAAGGAAATCAATATTTATGATTTTGATCCTTATCAGTAAATCAGAAAAGGATGGCATCAACTCTTTATGTGGATATTACTATTAGCCGTCTTTTTCGCACCAGTTTCAACTAAGCGTTAGGTCATAAACATAAACAATATAAAATCCGCAAGTGACTTTCGACAAGCCAGGTAGCCTAGCAAAGGGGTTTGTTGCACTTCAAATGGTTACATTTTAACATTTACATACATATTTTATATGAGTGCAAAAAGTAAATGTAAAATATAAATAAACAAATTCAAAGTATATCAATATTTTCTTTAATGAATAATGATATAATACAATTTATAAGTTTATTAAATGTTCAAACGTCTATTTACAAATATATAACACTCAATAGAATTATTTTTTCGAACAAGATCACGGGATTATAATCATGTCCATATTAAGATTTCTACTCCCAATCCCGCGGTGTTGCACGCATGGTGCCGATCACTGTTTATAACGTTATCGGGACTTTTAACGCGATAAAAATATATTGTTGATTTACCTCGACGTTTCGGCCATCACACTTCACACACTCACTTCACTTCAGTCTACTCGTGACCACGGCCATTGAAACATGGCCGAAACGTCGAGGTAAATCAACAATATATTTTTATCGCGTTAAAAGTCCCGATAACGTTATAAATATGAATTGATAGAGCTTTGTAAAACAACGTTGAAAGGAAACAAATAAACAATGGTGGATTTGAGAATTGAATCTACCAACTTTCACAAACACAACTGAAAACCATACGAAAGGCGGTTTATACAAATAAATATCTTTTTCTTATTAGATTGCTTCTTTGGAACATCAAATGATACTCGACTCTCATCTAAAGGCAGCAATGTACTTTTAATTTCATTTACAATACCATTTCCGATGACAGCTGAAGTCTTTTCTACAAAGAATTGTAACTGTACGGTATACCTTTAAGAGAGCACAGGATAAGCAAAGATTAACTTTCAAATTGACTTTGAAATTCTCTGTTCCATGAATAAAGCTGCTGTGATAGTCATGAATGAAACATGTATCGATACACGGTAATCCGGCTCAATGCGTCAATAGTTAACATGCTCAATAACAACTGAGTGCATACAGATAGCGACCCAAATGGCCAGAAAACCGGTTGCGTACACGTCGCGTATGCGATCCGGCTCCAATTAGGTTAAAAGAGCCGCGTTAAGGACCATTTAAATGATACGCATGCAGGATACATTGCAGGCTACAGAGGTATGATGTGATCGATCGACTGATCGAGCCGCGCAATGGAATGCAAGTGGAGTCGTGTAGCTTAGGTACGCGACGTGTACGCAACCAGTGGGTTCGGCCTTAAGTTAGGCAGTCTGTACAGTACATACCGTCTTTATTCTTATCAAGGTGTGAGAACTGCAGCCGTAGGTTCTTCTCGTGTTCCCGGACATAGTGGATGAACTCAGAGAGCGTGATGTCACCGGCTTTCCCACCGGACTTGGCCAGGAATTTCTAGAACAAACCAGAACGGTCAATAATCTAGAAGGGTAACTAAAATCCGAGAGTGACCTGCGGAAATTTTCTAAGAGGCTAGCAGTGCTTGCTACCACGTACCCCATTGCTCATTTGTCTCCTCTCATATAAAAAACAAGGCAAACAAGCAATTGGATCACCTGTTGGAAAGTGATCAGTAAAGACACCCGCAACACCAAGAAGATTGCTGCCGTAGCCAACCCAGAGGGCTAAGATGGAATACCTCTTGTGCCAGTAATTGCAACGGCTGTCTCCACGCCGGAACACAACAGTGCAAGCACTGCTGCTTAGTGGCAGGATTAGCGAGCAAGATGTGGTAGCGATCCGGACGGACCTTGCATAGGCCCTATCACCCGTTAATACATGAAATTATTAAAATAAAATCCTACTTTCGAGATATGTATTAGTAGAAATTCATATTTATTTTTATGTTTGAATTTTACCGAGAAAGGTCAAGTGGGCAATTTTGTTTTGAGTAGTATAATATAAATTAATAAATGTCATTATAGGTTTAATTGTCAACATATAAAAACTCCGATCGAAAAATAGATCTTTACCCGTCGCCAGTTTCATATCCGATTGTAACCAGCACAGATCGCTGACACGTCACGTATCATTTCCACCGTACTCGACTTTAAACCTTGCGGCGTAACTAATATGGTTTATCGATTAGCTTGGAAAGTGGACATGGAACCTTGTCGCAGCGAGCCACTCATGCAGGAAGCGTTAATAGACTTCACACTGGATGAACAATTGAACGCGAGCGATGCTTTCTCTTTTTATGACATAAACAAATACCTAAAGTAATTGGTCATGAGTGTCGGCTATCAAAATGAATTGAAATTTTAGGTTATGTTGTTTGACAGTAACAAACTTAACTAACCATTAAAAAGGGAAATGAGAGAAATTGTCCGTGCTCGAAAGAGATACGTAGCAACTTCATAGTGCAAAATGACACCTGTTTCGACTTTAACAATGGACGAAGAACTAAAGGATGAATTGCCTCAATACATGTCAAGCGTACACCCTAAACTGTAAAACCTGCAAATTAATAAGAAAAACGTAGATTATACTACCTTAAGTATAGTCGACCAAGAAATTGCTTGACCACTTTTCGACCGTATTATAAAGGGATAAGGTTCAAAAGTGGTCAAGCAATTACTTGGTCGACTATACATCAAAGGCGACCATTTTGTCTATTCCTGAGTGGGGGAGCGTTCAAGTATTACGTAACGCAATTTGGGGGGGGGGGGGGTCTCGTAAAACGTTACGATGCGTTACAAGGGCGGGAGGGGGTGTTTCTTACAACACGTTACGTAACATTGTTTCTAAAAGATTAGGGAATTAAAACTCCCAAACTGGCAACCCTTTTCATTGACGTTACGGGGAATCCCTCGATTTTATTAGTCTGGTTGGCAATTTTTGTTAAATTTGTTCTCACAAGTTGGCAAACCTTTTCGTTTATATTTCACGGGGAATCCCTAGATTGCATTGTACGTCATTTAATAATGTTTTTGTCATTAATGTTTTTTTTGTCATTTAGTGTTACGTAACGTTTAGAGAGGGGGAGGGGGGGTACAGAAAAACGTTACGGTGCTTTACAATGGGGGGGGGGGGGGGGCAAAAATCTTCAAAAATTGCGTTTCGTAATACTTGAACGCTTCCTGGACAGCTGTACAGGGTGTCAATTGAAGAGGTGGTTTAGAACTTTAGAGTATGTAGTCGTCTCTTTTTGGGGCATCATATTGCCATTGAAAGTAAGAGATCAGCTAATAAAATATCGATTTAAATTGTATTACCCTTTCGATGCTGTACTATTTTTATGATTTTAACAGTCACTTATGTGTGTCTTTTACTGTACTGCTTAAGACACGTAAGGATAATAATAGTTAGGTGCTGGTTCGAGTCCTGCCATATAACCAATTTTTTTTGTGTTGCTATTGCATCAATCATTTAATGACACCTGTGTTTATTCAAAGAACCGCCTAGAGGATAACCAATGATTTAAAATAACTTCTTATTTAAGAATAACGCTCACCGACACTATTATTGCTCGTCATCGCAACAATGACGCCCACAAGTTTTTTCCGTAGTCGGGTAACAGTTTTTAAACTTTTATTTTATTTCAACATTTTCTGTTTTAACTAAACTCATCATCATCACCAAAGGAACCCTTACAGAATAGTCTGTTCGTCAAGACCGTTTTTAAAATTTTGTTAAATTTTCAAGTCTGTAATCTCTCTCAACGCAATCAAAAAACATGACCGTTTATGCCACATATTAGACATTCGCAAGAGAATCAAAAATCTACATACGGTGCTACTTCCCGATGACGTGGAATCCTGTAATTTAGTAAGAAGCAATGTCTTATATCCCAAGTAAAGGAAGTTGTACGAAAAATTGGTTTTATTTACAACAAAAGAAACAGAGCGATCACAGAAAAGAAAATAGAAAAGTTAAAAATCTAATTAAAATTAAAGTAAAAAATGTCACCCAAGCCGCTGTTTCTGGGCAGAGTGCCCAAAAGGCTGGCGGCGTTACCTCTCTGAATGGCAATGCCAATACGTTGGGCGAGGAACGCGCCAGCCCTTGGGTCACCGGAGGTGTCGACAATTTTTTTCTTTATTTTTTTGAACAACGTGTGGGCGTCGGGTCCCCATGGGCCCAGGGTCTCCACGGCGAAGGCAGCAAAAATAAAATTGTCGCCAAGACACGCATATTTGCGGTGTTTTGCTGCCTCCGCCGTAGCAGCCGCTCTACCTGCCCTTAATGCCGTTGAGCCAAGGTAGGACGGCGCCAGAGTATCGACGCATGTTGCATCCCAAAAATTTTAAAAAAATTTAAAAACGAAAAATTTCATTTTGTAGTACCACATCTCAAAAAGTTTTTTTTTTTCAATTACTAACTTATTTTTACACATTGTAAACTGACAGCGACCTGCGAACAATTTTCCAATAGCAAAGTTAAGTTTGTCCGTCATTCCGGTTTATCTTTTCGTTAGAGCAATGTTTGGCAATTATTTTGCGGGTGATAGGACCTAGTGTAATGTCTGTCCGGATCGCTACCACCATCTTGCTCGCTAATCCTGCCGCTAAGCAGCAACGCTTGCACTGTTGTGTTCCAGCGTGGAGAGCAAGACAGCCGGTGACATTACAGGCGCGAGAGGTATTCCATCTTAGCTTTCAGGATTGGCAACGCGTCTGCAATCTTTTTGGTGGTGCGGGTGTCTAAAGGCTATGGTGATCACTTTCCACTTGCTTGTTTGCCTTCCTAATTCATAAAAAAAGATTTGGTGTTAAGTTTGTACGGAACTCTTAGTGCGCAAGTCCGATTCGCACTTGGCCGGTATTTCAATAGGGGTAGGCTAGGTGCGCTTTGGCCATGATCTCATATTTGGCTGGCCGAGCTATTACATTGGCGTGAGTGCCATCAGGATTACTGTTACACATTCTGTGGTCTCATCACAATGGCCTGCGCGAACGAAGTCGCGGGCAACACCTACAGTTTACATAATGAAATGCGTCATAAACGACAACGTCTATAATTCTCTAAAAATAATTAAACAGTAGTTTATATTTATTTAATATAGCTACTAGACAATAGATGGCGTTATTGATAACAAAATATGGGTAAATTGATTTTCTGTAGCTTGGTATACTTTAATATTGAAATATATTTATGTTTTTGAGCTCAGAATTTACTCCTCTTTCATTTGATATCCATGACGACATGATAGCCAAAAAAAAATTTTTTAGACCTCTTTTTTGGAGATAACATTTCTCGTTTTCATTTTGTTCGCAAAAAATATAGCCTATGTCACCCAGACTACAATTACGAACCGATTGATACCTCATTCATCAAAATCGGCTCAGTCGTTTAGGCACTACAGTGGAACATACGTGAATACAAACATTCATAGACTGCTAAAAACATAACCCTTCCTTTTGGCTTTGCCGTAGTCGGGTAAAAAGGTAGATAGGTTACAAGCGCTCCGGTAGCGAGCTCCAAATTGGAGTTAAATAGCACCAGTGTCACAAAGCAACAAGCGAACGGTGCGCATGTTAACCTAAGCTGTGTGTTTGCGGGCAATTCCAAATTCCAAAACCCTGCAAGGCCGTTATTGGTCCGTTGGAAAAAAATATTCGCAACAGCTAAATACTAGCTGTCTTCATTGTTTCTATGGTTTTAATCACGTTATCCCTTTTACACATTTCACTATGTGTGCGTAAAAGTAAAAATGAAACATTTTGCATGTGTGTGTTCGCCACTGCATTTGGATCATTTTTCTTGGAGTTTTTGTATGGGTATAACCTGTCTATTAATAACAAGTCACTGGATATAAGTCAGTTTATGAAATAGGGGCCTACTCGCGCCACGTAGTACCTACTCATATCCATGGATGTATGTATGTTAGTCTACCACGAAATTAGTTATGGCACTGTTGGATCTTATTGCACGGGGATTAGGTTCAAAAGTGAGTCACTTGGTTGACTATACATTACAACTATTCAAACATAATTGACTGATGACTCATAGTATTTACATCATCGGTACCAACAATTTGTAAGGACGCAGATACTTATGAGGTCTTGAAAATTGTGTTTATTCATGTAAAACTAAAATTGGAATATACTATGAATGTTTTTTTTAATTTCTCATATTCGGAAAGTGCCGTAGCTCACCTGAGAAGCATGCCGAAAGTGATATATGGAAAATAATAAATGGCAATGGCACACTATTCGCGGGTGGTTGGACATTGTGCAAGGTCCGTCCGGATCGCTACCACCAACTTGCTCGCTAATCCAGCCGCTAAGCAGCAGTGCTTGCACTGTTGTGTTCCGGCGTGGAGAGCAAGACAGCCTGGGTTATTACTGGCACAAGAGGTATTCCATCTTAGCCCTCTGGGTTGGCAACGCATCTGGGAACTTCTTGGTGTTGCAGGTGTTTATAGGCGTCAGTGATCACTTACCATCAGGTGACCCACTTGCTTGTTTTCCTTCCCATTTCATAAAAAAAAATGTATTCAGCCAGTTCAGCCTACGTAATAAATGCTTGGTAGCATTGTTTAGGCAGTCAAAAAAAGTTTCTTTCATTCAACTTATGAATAAGGGAGCAAGTCTCAGTTAAAGCTTTACTGATTTTATGTTAATACAATTTTTTTTGTCTTTCAAAGTCAAAGTCAAATTCAAAATATTTTATTCAGATTACAGGTAGCACTTATGAATGTCAAAAAATTTACCACCGTTTCGGAAAAACCTCTGATGAGAAGATACCGGCAAGAAACTCAACGAGGTGTAATTTTTTTAAATAAATCAAAATGACAATGTTGTTTTACATCTCAAATATTTAAACATTTAACACAGCTTCTAAACCATGCAATGGATTTTGATACCGTTTACATTATCATTTGGAGAATTTATTAACGGAAGGATTTAATGTACAATACAAATTTATTATACCTGAGCTAAGCCAAGACGGACTACAATTGTGCCAGGAAAGACTATTTGCTGGCAGTATCGAAGTTTAAAGGTTTATAGTAACTGTATAGAGCTTATTGCCTCTTTACAGCTTTTATAGTGCTTATGTGTTACTTTGGTACCACTATAAAATTATATAGGCGAAGAAAGAGAAACATTTAATTAAAACTAGCTGCACCGGCGAACTTCGTACCGCCTAATTATTGGAGGCATATTTGCTCACCGTTTAGACCTACCCTGGACTACGACAAACATTTTAAAACCAAAATCAGCTCAATCGGCCCAGCCGTTCTCGAGTTTTAATCAGACTAACTAACAACAATTCATTTTTATTTATATTATAGAAGATAGAAGATAGATAGATAGATAGATAGATTATTTAATACAAGCACAGGCATATACAAAACAAGGGCAGAACATAAATACAATAGATTGTGTTGAATAGAATGCGGGTGGTAGGATTTTACTCGCTAATCCTGCCGCTAAGCAGCAGTGCTTGCACTGTTGTGTTCCGTGTGAAGAGCAAGACATCCGGTATAATTACTGGCACAAGAGGTATTCTATCTTAACCCTCTGGGTTGCCGATGCATTTGTAAACTTCTTGCTGTTGCGGGTGTCTATAGGCGGTGGTGATCACTTACCATCAGGTGACCTACTTGCTTGTTTGCCTTCCTATTTCATAAAAAAATATCAAAAAGGGCCCCACTCAGCATACTACAACAAACAACTGTTACAACAAGTGGTTTGGACCCCATTCAGTGAAGAAAAATTTTAATGACTAGTAGATTTTTCTAGGGGATCAATTTAATTAAGATTCAGTCAATAAAATCGCTGAATAATACTAACTGCGACAAAATTATTGTAGGTATTGAATTCCAAAGATACTCAAGAGATCTTATAAGTGCCATATTAAGATATGCAGCGATTTAACGAACATCTGTAAATGCTGCAACAAATTATCCTTTATTTAGCGTAAGGCTCTTAGGAAAGAAATGGTGCCTGAATCATTAAAAAACATTCCTATTTTGTAACAGCCAAAAAAAATTTGTAAAAAATTTAAATTTTGACTAAAAGGCCATTTTTTGTTAGTGGTTTTCGAAGTTGAATTTAGTGAATATTAAGTTTTGATGTTGGCAACGCTGCCTAGTCTTCAGTGAGCCTACTAAGCGTCAGCTATAGTAACACATTAACGGGATAAATGCTTTATGTCATCGTTAAAAGATAAATGAAAATGAAAAATTTATTTTGCAAGTAGGCCGTATAGGCTCTTTTACATGTCTGAATCTACTAGCGCTTCGGAAAATGGAAGATACTACTGAGAAGAAACGCCGCAAGAAACTCAGCAGTTTATTGTTTTTTCCTCTCTTTTCAAAACAGATTACAGTGCAATCCATCACAATAGTACATGGCATACACAAGTTACATAAAACAATAATAAAAAAAAATAGCGTGCTAGGTCCCCAGATTGTGTTTTGATTCCAACAAGGAGCAAATGTTAGTATGTTAAATTAATATGTATGTATGTAATATGTATGTATAATGTAATAAATAAGTATAATATTATTAATTAGCACTGTTCCAATAATTATGCACTAATCCTTTGCCTAAGATACAGGCTACATTTGTATCCTAGTTTAGGCAGTAAATTGTAAACTAGCACTCAGTAAGAGTTTTATTGTAGTAGGCGCGCAGGCGCATGTATAATTAAGTCTTGTCATTATTATAGAACTCAGCATATTGTGTACTAATATACATAGATATACTAAAGTGACTACTAACCATTTATGTTTTGTTCTGTGACTATTTAAATAAATAAATGAAATGAATAAATGAAATGTTGAATATGTGTATGCTTGTGTCGTTGATGTTAAATATGTATTTAGTAGCAACCTGGTTCAGGAGTAAGCGGATGAAGATATAAGGACAGATAGGAATGGATAGGGATTTAGCTTCATGTAAAAATCAATTAGCCTCGTAAGGCCCACGTCAAAATTCGTTCTATGAATTTTGAACCATATTGGTTGAGACAGTGATTTTAACGTCAGTTTGTCATTTGTCCTACATGTAGGACTTGGGCCTTACGAGGTTAATGTGTCTAATTTTATGTTGTATAGTACCCATAGTACAGTCAAGGAAATTGAAACACGTACCACCAAAGAACCTAATCGAAGAGACATATGCATGACATTTGTATGACACAGCCTGGCATTTAACGCATCGCGTCATTCCGATAGAGTTCTAAGGTGATACGTCAATATTTCCCCTACTGTACAAGCTTTGTTTAGTTTGGGACTAGTTTAATTAGTATTAATTGTCCTAAAATATTTTGTAAGGAGTATATTAAGGGGCAGTTATTAGCCATGTTTAGTGGAAAACAAGTAAAGTTTGTTGAGATATATTTTTTAAATAATTCAGGAGTGTTCGTTTGTTATTTTCAAACTGAATGTAATCTGTAATCACCACAGATAAAAATCGACCTTATATGCTTTAACTTGGTTTAGTAACATGTTTAAATTAGAATGTGAAAGAGATAAGCCATAAATATTAATAGTTTCCAGTCTGAGCCTAAACAGAAACCTACTTTACATAACAAAACAGTGATAATACGTTTATCTCCATAGATTAGCTAAGTCAGATTGTTTCGAGGTAAATCTTGACAGAGGAAGATGTATCATTTTATCATGGAAAAGATGACTTTGATTTACAGTACCTATCACCTGATTTCCAATAGTAAAAAGGTTTGAAATGAAATGGCAGATATATTATTAATGTTCTAAAATCAATGGATATGTCAGGAAGTACCAATAACAAGCTTGTACTTCTGTTTCTTAAGTATCTAAAAGCAGAATTATTTATAAAAACATGTATAACAACAGAAAACACGACAACAATTTGGTAGTCTAGTCAGAATAATCATTGTATCATTGCGACCAGTTGCGACTTATTTTTAGAGTTATATTTCCATCTGATCCATTGTTACTGGCAGCAGCAAGTTTCAATAAAAAAATAAAAGTAAATTAACGAACTAGCGTTCCAAATATGAATTATTGTAACAGCCAGTGTGGCTTAAGTCATGGCCACACGTGCGGTTGATCGGAGAAGTAAATTAAGGTGAAACCTCCGTTATTCATGCCTTATAGCGTAATGTATAAAAAAATATTCTAACCTCTGCATAGCTCCGATTAATGTGTGGAGCCAGCTCCTTGAGCGCGACTGACAGGTCGTGGATGTCGATCTTCCCGTTTCCATCGTTATCTAATTTAGCAAACACTTTTTCTAGCCTTTCTTCGTCTTCTTTTGGTAATTCCTCTAATTCCAACGGTGGATGACACTGCACCATGGTGTCTATCGTCAGCGTAAGTACTTGTTAAGCAACAAGATAGTGTAATATCTTCGTAGGTATTGGTATAGTCATACATAACTTTAGCCTAAGAGAAAATTAATAAATTATAAATCATTTTTGGAAGTTTCGCACTCGCTTCTGAGAACAGCGAACCGCTGACAGCTAAGAGTAAGAGGAAGGACTGCACTGCGCACCCACGCACACAACTACAGTTTCCTCGTCGTTACACGCACACCACACCGTTTATATTCGTGTGGGTTTTTCTAGGTCATCTACGGAAAAGCCGCGCCATCTGTCGTGCACTTGCTCAACAATAGAGAAAGTTACTTATTGATTTTCTCAATTTGTCTTAGAATTACATACTAATAGTCGTTCTGTTATTTTTAGTTTATTATTATACGAAATCGAATTAAACTTAACCATGTCTTCGCATTAAATTACATTTATTACGTGTGCCACCTATGATCAAACAGTAACAACATTTATGCCAATCGTTTCACGTTATGAGGTTGTTAGTGCCATCTATTGGCGATATTACCACATTAAATGCGTTCATACGTACCTCACTCCACTTGAAGTCAGTTGCGATTGGACGAACTTAAACGCAGGCGCTTGAAATGAGGGTGTTGAAATAGTTGAATCATCACTTCACTAGATGGCATCAGCATCGAGAAATCTAACAATTATACACATCGGTCACCACTGACATGAAGGCTCCCACTCACTTAACTCCCACTCTCCGGTAGGCTGACAATAGGGAATACAAAACCGGTTTTACTTTGTACAAAAAAACCGGTTATTTCTTAAAGACAATAACCGGGTTTGCATTCCCTAGCTGACAAAGCCGGCCAGCCGTCTGAGGCTACCTGGATGTAGCCTAAAAACCTAAACGTCAAAGCGTACACGCATGATTCTTGAAACTGTCAGAGTATGTTACCCATTGTATAGTCAAGGGGGTTCCACTCCGCAATGTTGGTGCGCTCGCCGCATGACCTATGGCATAGGTTAATCGCATTACGTTGCCGGCTTGCCGCGCGCGCCCGCTCACTCTGTGTCGCGCGTTGATAGTCTTACAGTAAGCAGCCCAACCCTAGCGGTGCGCCACGGCATTGCGGGTGGAAGGCGGGTGCGGGCGGCGCCTTATTTTTGACACATGCCGCCTGGCGAATGTTTATGAAGTAATACGAACTTTATGGGCCTGATTATAAAGTTGGATTTCGTTTAATGGTGGTCGAAAAAGAGAAATTTCTGTACGTTAGTACTATTATTTATTCTGTGGTATAGTATAACTACTTAATGATTAAGAATAGGCACCTAACTTAGTACAGTCAAGGAAATTGAAACACGTACCACCGTAGAACCTAATCGAAGAGACATACGCATGACATTTGTATGACATAGCCTGGCGTTTAACGCGTCGCGTCTTTGCGATAGGGTTCTAAGGTGGTACGTGAATATATTTCCCCTATATACTACTGCTATATACTATATACTACTGCTATATGTATACTTCGGATTGAATGGCTTCGAGGCAAATTCTGCTGCCACTCAACATTTTCATGAGAATTTTTTAGTTTACAGTGTTCAAAATTAACAGCACAGCAATTTGCACAATTTGTGCTTTCATTCTTTTTTTGGTTATTTAAATTAGTTAAGACGAAAAAATACCAAAATTACATCTACGAGTTTATGTAGATTATTACGTTTAATTTTTTTAAATACCTAATACTAAGACAAACGATCGAGTTGGTCACTTGATAGTAAGTGATCACCACCTCTCATAGACACTCGCAACACCAAGGAGATCACAGATACATTGCCAACCCAGAGGGCTAAGAATACCTCTTGTGCTAGTAATGTCACCGGCTGTCTTGCTCTCCACGCCGGAACACAACAGTGCAAGTACTGCTGCTTAGCGGCAGGATTACTTATACCTTCTTTGTAGATCTATGTAGAAGAAACCATCAAACGGCGATAACGTTTTCCTCCCTCTGAACCTATAGCCATGGTTTCTTGGTATCTTGGCATAATGCCTTAGAACTAGAGTATGTTATGATTTGAAAATATTTAAAAAATCATAACATACTAGTATTATGTTAAGGGAATCACTAACTTTTAGATCCTTACTTTGGACCTCAAATCTCAGTTACCGTACGAAATGCAAGCAAAGCTACAGCTCCACGCCGGTGTTCTGTGAGAGTATGGTATTACTCCAGTCTAGCCTAGCGTTGCTGAACTATCGATAGATTGACTATATAAATTGTGTCTATTTTTCGAGGTCACGATACTCTCGATCAACAATACTATCGATAGTTCGATATATTGCCACAAACGCTAGTCTAGCCAGCCCATCCGCACTGTAGCCAGCAACTCGCTACAGTGAGGTTCTGCTATTAAAAACCTATAAAACAAACAATTAATCTTGCAAGTGAAAAAGTCTACCTTAAATATCTTCTCATGCACAATACAAGACACTTTAAATTTGTCAATAGGCCAGCGGAAATAATTACACGCCAAATAAAAAAATGACTCACAAAATCGGTTACAAGATATTTAGGGTCGCATTATCTGTGACAATAAAGTCACATTCACAAATACCACGCAGCCGTGTGACATCCGAATAATGGGACACCCCTATTATACTTCATTAAATTCACTCAATAATCCCGCCATATTTCGCTAAGTAGCTTTTTATCTCCATCAACATCCCCGTCTCTTTCCGTGCCCGTTCGTCAGACAAAGAGCGCGGCGTATTTGTCGAACTGTCATCAGGTTTCAACCAATCCGTGGGGATGGCATCTATTATGTCAAAATGACAATACACAAATTGACGCGACCGAAGTCTATAAAATCAAAAGTTAATGCCTTCCTATTTTAATCACTGCAATGTCAACCTTATCTCACTTCGAATAAGCGATAAAACAACTTACTTATCCGAATTAGAGCGGAGTCTAGCAACAACGATTTTGTGACGACCTGATACGGTTCAATTTTATTCGTGTTGACGAAAGTTTTTGTTCAACGGCAAAAAAAGTTTGAAAGGGGCTGAACAAAAGCTAGTAAAAGTTGGAGATTAATCGGGATTTGGACACAATATAGAGCGCACATGTCTGTTGGTATTGTCGGGGGTAGCTTCACAAACAACAGGGCTCGGGGTATCTGGCGGTGATGACTCTGATGATTCGAATTTGCGTTGATTTGTTTTTGTTAAGTCGATGAAAGTCGGGCAGTTTATTTAGAGTTCCTAAGGGTTTTGCGGGTGGTAGGACCTTGTGCAATGTCCTTTCGGATCGCTACCATCACCTTACTCGCTAATCCTGCCGCTAAGCAGCAGTGCTTGCAATGTTGTGTTCCGGCGTGGAGAGCAAGACAGCCGGTGCAATTACTGGCACAAGAGGTATTCCATCTTAGCCCTCTGGGTTGGCAACGCATCTGCAATCTCTTTGGTGTTGCGGATGTCAATAGGCGGTGGTGATGACTTACCATCAGGTGACCCACTTGCTTGTTTGCCTTCCTATATCATAAAAAAAAAGGTGGATTCACCGCCAAAAATTATTAGTCATAAAAACGCAAAACCGTATGATTCATTGGTTTACTAGCTTTTAACCCTATCCAACCATGATATCGTTTTTTTAAAATCCACATAAACTGTTAGGTTATTCAACAGATACCTAACGCCGGATTATATAGGGTGACTTCTAAGTCGTGAACAGAAATAACTTCAAAAAAAAACATTCTTTAAATAACTCGCCAAGTCTCGATGGAGCTGCTTGTTTATCTCTAAAAAGTAATGAAATCTAGACAAAGGGCACGACTTAGTCTAGATTTCATTACTTTTTAAAGATAAACAAGCAGCTCCATCGAGACTTGGCTAGTTATTTACAAAATGTTTTTGATGGGATTATTAGTTTACCATTTATAGTCATTGGATTTACAACTTTACGTCTAACTGCATAAAATAATAATTTGTTAAGTTTCGTTGCAAATAGGTTTTTTTACAAAATAATAGTATTGACAGCAGCGCCGTCGGTCCGACAGACTGACAGCGCGAGCGATTGTCGATTTGTTGTACTCTTGTTCGACTTTTGATGCGGCCATATTTTAAACGCTGACTACTCGTAGAAGTCCATTACTTATAGGTCAGTAGTTTTCATAGAAGAAATTGAAAATGTCAATAGCTCACTAGAGGTGAACATCTAAAAACCGGCAAAGTTCGAATCGGACTCGCGCACGAAGAGCTTCGTACCTTTGTCTATAAAAACCACGTAAAAAAAATAACGTTTTTTGTATGGGAGTCCCCTTAAATATTTATTTTATTCTGTTTTTTAGTATTTGCTGTTATAGCGGCTACAGAAATACATCATCTGTGAAAATTTCAACTAACTATCACGGTTCATGAGATACAGCCTGGCGACGGACGTTCAGACAGCGGAGTCTTAATAATAGGGTCAGTTTTACCCTTTGGGTACGGGGGCCACTCGTTTTACCCTTAAAACGACTCAGTTGTTAGAGGGAAAGAGGTTGGTGCAGGATTTTTGACCTCTTCGAGTGTTCAGGTACAGTCTAGGAAATTGAAACACGTAACGTACCACCGCAGAACCTATTCGAAGAGACATACGTATGACATTTGTATGACATAGCCTGGCGTTTAACGCGTCGCGTCATTGCGATAGGGTTCTACGGTGGTACGTGAATATATTTCCCCTACTGTACTTCTGAGCTCAGCTTACTGCACGTTTGAGGACATGGATTAGCGTGGATGTACTAAAATCGGAAATAACGTTCAAAAATAAACGATTTAATTAAATTACTTTTATTATATTTTTCATTGCAATTCATTTATCTATAAAAACATTGAATGACCCATGGGCTGCATGTACAATAGCTCTTAAGAGGAAACCTCAAGACCTAGAGAATTGAAAAATAGGTATTTGTAAAATCTATTGCTGCCTCCATCTATCAAGCCTCCCCCCGCAGAGCGCAATAGAGACAGCCGCAGCTTGGACTGAAAATACCTATTTAAAGTACACAAAATCAACGATTCGTAGACCCCTGATTCCTTCTCCAAAACTTAACCGATTTAACTACTTTTTTCATTAAAAATTAAAGAAAGGCTTTGGCAGTGTTCCTATTTTTTTCCTTTTTTAAATAATCTAGTAAAATTTGTTTTCTGAATGTATGAACGCAGCCGGAAATCTAGCCAATTTTTTAAGTTTTTGAATGTTCATATCTCTTTTAATAATTAATTTATTGAAAAAAGGAAAACATAGAAACATGCATAATAGTGGCCATCGATTTTTTGGAAAAAAAATATTGCTCTATTGGCATTATCCAGAGAGGAAACAGGGGACGACGTTTGTATGGAAAAACGGCCCTTGTGTTTCCTCTTAAGGTTCATAATGCTACCAATATAGTTATTATATATTTAGTTAGCATCTCGACGTCGAGACATCGCTCTGCCTTGATCAGTCACACCGCGTTAGCTAGAGCAAGATTGCCCCGGCATTGTCTGATGCCTCGTTCATAATAGTAGTTTATGCATCTGCTATAATAATGAGAGGCTTCAATACACGAGTGTGATAATTTGTAGGTATATGAATGCTTTGCTATAGTAGTTAAGGCACTCAATTTAAATACAGCTTAATTTATTATTTTTATTGTCACATATACATTTTATAATCAACAGTCTGGTTAGGTCCCCTTTTAAGCTAAGCACGGTACCATAGAAAAAATAATAGTACCTACTAACGTGACCGACTGACCGTACAATCGAAGACATATATAAGTCACCATTAAAGACGGAATTGAAAGTGTGATTTTCAGAAAGGGAGGCACATTGTATGCACCACAGAATAAATAATAGTACTAACGTACAGAAACTTCTCTTTTTCGACCACCATTAAATGAATTCCAACTTTATGATCAGGCCCAAAAAGTTCGTATTACTTCATAAACATTCGCCAGGCGGCATGCGTCAAAAGGAAGGCGCCGCCCGCGCCCGCCTTCCACCCGCAATGCCCTGGCGCACTGCTAGGGTTGGGCTGCTTACTGTAATACTATCTCATGCGACACAGAGAGCGGGCGCGCGCGCGGCAAGCCGGCAACCTACTGCGATTAACCTATGCCATAGGTGTTGCGGCGAGCGCACCTACAGTGCGGAGTGGAACCCCCCTGTCTACGGTATGCACTGTGAAGTTGATATTCCTTTCAAGCATAGACAATTTCACTCAGTTCCCTCTTTAATGGTCGGCTAAGTTTATTGCTGTATGTACAAACAGTACGATTACTCGGCATTTTTCGACCAAGACCGTTTTTGGTTTACATTGCCTCTTTTAACTATTACATGATACTCGACCTTCTATCTAAATTCAGCAATGTACTTCGCTTAATTTTATTTACTGCCTACGGCATTTCAAATGACAGTCAAAATCAATTCTTGTAATAATTGTACTACAGTTTTACCGAAAATATATTGTGCATCGGCAGTATTCGTTTGCGCAGAGAAGCGCAGACCGGTTTCCGACAGTAGCCGAACGTGTGAATAATCAATGGATAACAATATGTTGTACTTTATTTGCAAGCGCAACTGGCAGAGTATTGCTTGCTATGCATTCTTAGCTTTGTCCCGCTTACACAATGGCGCACGGGCTGCCGCCATTTTGCTGCGAAATCGATAGACCAATAAAAGCGCAAGAGTTTAGCGCGTGTAAAATTCTACTTTATCATTGGTAGATCGAAATTTCTCGCGCTACTAAAATTGGTCCACTGCGCAGGTAAATCGTGGCACAATATATTTTTGGTAATACTGTACAAGAGAGTGATTCTCTAAGCGCAACAACGATGAGCTCGACGCTGGCGCAGCGCCCTGTCTCGCTCTAGCGCTAGCTCGAGTGAGCGAGATAGGGCGATGCCTCGACGAGTCCGGCGCTGATGCGCTAAAAAAATAACAGCGCTGTAAATAGTGACCAATCCTGAGTGCTCATTTTACAGGACATATGATCTATAGTTGACCACCCTAGCTGTAAAGAACATTTCTTTGCACCAGTTGCCTTCCTAGGTTACATTTCCTACTGCCAGCGTAATTACTCCGAAATAACCCAGTGGCGGATTTACACATTTGCCGCTTAGGCTATTAAATTTTCGCCACCGGCCGGCGACGGGGCAGGCCAAGGCGCAGATGGCGGCATGATCTGGATGCATTTTCAAATGACTGGCCAGAGATTGCCAAAGACAAAGGGAACTGGAAATCGGAGCGAGAGGCCCGTGCTCAGCAATTGGATACACTTGCAGGCTAACATTCTATTATTATTCCTAGAGTCGTTTGCTCTGTGTAAATAAGGTTTTTTTTGTACCTGTAAGAAAAAAAAATTAACCAAATTTGCCGCCCGAAAAATCTGCCGCCCTAGGCTCCAGCCTACTCAGCCTACTGGCAAATCCACCACTGAAATAACCATAATAAAAATACTAAGACTAAGATGTTTCAAAATATTTATTTTATCTAGTACTCACTTAAATAAATTTTGACTAGACGTCTTCCTCAATTATACACAAATATCAGAAATAAGTATATTCTCCCAAAAATTACCTTACGCACTAATTATTCTACATGTCTTAAACGAAATGTGAACTTAAACCTTATCTACTCATATTGTCGTTAGACGCGACGCGAGCTTAAATACGGGGGGGGGGGGGGGTCCAGCAAAATCTCATTTGAAGGGTGGGAGGGGGAAGGAAAATCTCACGCCGATTTTTTATTTTTCGGAGTAACATTAATACGACTGAACGTATTTGACAATAGAATCGAGTTCAGATATGACCTCCTTGCCCACTTCGATAGACTTCGGTTACACGCTAATTCTGGCGTCAGTTCAGTCCATCATTCCGGTATAGTTTTGACTGATGCCAGAATGATGACAAATGGATTCGGTTGCGATCAGTTCCGACTGACACGACACGAGACAGGTTACACGACAATTCTCTCGTCATTCTGACCAGAATAATGGACTGAACTGACGACAGAATGAGCGTGTAACCGAAGTCATATATTTGATGCTGGCTGTCCAAGGCCTCCAGTTCCAGCGGGCAACTCTCGCGTCAGTAGAGATGAAGTTACACTCGAGATAAGCCAAAAAGAGCTGTCAAATCCCTTCAAAATCTGTCATATTTTGACACATCTTGAACGTCAGATGAATCTCGATGAGCACCAGAATTGGGGGCCAGTAGTATAAAGACGACCCTGATAGCTATTTAAAAAGAAGTGTACAGTCAGCGTCGTACCATCGACATATAAGTCACCATTAAAGACGGAACTGGGACAGCAGCTTGCTGTCATTTTTCGAAAGGGAGGCATATAGTGTGCACTATGATGTTGATATATCTGTCCCTATCGAGCATTGACAATTTCTCTCTGTTCCCTCGTTAATGGTCAGCTGAATTTGTTGCTGTTTGTAAATATATATGCCAAGGTAACATCCAAAGTGATCAAATAATTCGGCACACCATAATTATGTATGATTTGCCAAACAATTTGAGTACTTTGGATGTTATACTTATTACGTAATGCTGACTCTATCTAATGGTGGCTATGGACAAATTCTAGAAAGTTCTCAAAAAGGCGGCAATCTTAGTCTTAAATTCAGCATACCCTTGACAAAAGTATATAACACTGTATGGAATGGAATGCTATATGGAATTGTATGTACAAACAAGGAAATTGAAACACGTACCACCGTAGAACCTAGTCGAAGAGAACATTTAGATGACATAGCGTGGCGTTTAACGCGATGCGTCATTGCGATAGTGTTCTACGGTGGTACGTGAATATATTTCCCCTACTGGACTTATGCAAGCTACACAGTATCCTTGCCGGTTCTATACATATCGCTAATTATCCTTTCTATGGGGATATCTCCAATGGTGGCCCTAAAGAACAGTTCCACTATGGTATCGCTAGGGACACTCCGCATGATCGGCAGTAGCTGGAGCAGCTGGCTGGAGCGTGATGGGTCCAGGGGATAGGCTCTTGATGTGTACTGAAAGAGAAATCCGTATCAAAATCTGTTGCTTGGTTTAGAAATAAGCGGCCGAAGATATCAGGAAGATATTGATAGCAACTTTCTTTTATACTTTTTAAAGATAAGTACAGTACAATCTTTAGTTCCTCTAAAACCTTTGGTGCTCATAGAATTAATACGTCTCATAACAACCCCAATTTGATGATTTAGCTAGACTTTCTGCGGAAAGAGAACCGCCATGATTAGTATGGGCGTTCATTCTAATCATGACGGTTCTCTTTCTGCACAAAGTCTAACCGTCTGTAAGCTGTTTTCGTCAACGAGGTCAATGCAATGCATTGAATAATTAATGTAGCATGTACGCCATTCGTTCAAGTAGCGGACGGTTGTACTGTTCGATCTTGATGATGCCTCGTATAGAGGCGAAACGCGCGTCGATCGTGTAGTTTTAGTGTTTAGTGGTGGTGGTGTGTAGTTGAGTCTGTGTGATATATGTTGTTTCGTGTGGAAGCGGAGGAGGGTGGGTTTTTGCATGAACAAATGTGTCGCACAGACGCAGCTATTTTGCACGAGACCGGCACTGGTTTCGCGGAGTAGCAAGGTAATTTGTTCCAGTTTGTTAATTAATGTAGGGTGTGGTAGGTTTCTCATTTTTTCCTGATTTTTACCTGTTTAATATATTTTTTGTTGCTAGCTATAGATACTTCTGTTTAAGATGCTGTGTTCAAATAAATACATGTGTAATCAAGAAGTGAAGCTTTGTCTATCTGTACATTATAGGGATGGTCAAGTTGCAGAAAGTCCTCAAAAAGGTAAAAATGTTTTTTTTCCGCTTTGATAGTTTCTTAACTTTGGAGTGTTTCCTTTGGCATGTCAGCATCAGTACACTCACCTCGCTAAGCACGGCTTGTGAATGATCCTGTAAAGCAGCCACCGCCGGCAGATCCTGTAGCCTTCTCAAATCCTGCATATTTTGTGATTTTTCGCTAACCGTCTTGAACAGTACTACAGCTCTCAAACAGGCGTACTCATTAGCATCCGGCCGAACCCTCGCCATCTCCTCTAACGCGTTTTCAAATAATTCTACATCCTTCGAATTAATTCTTGGATTCTCCAAGTTTACGAGGACTTTCAAGTCTAAGGGATACAAGAATTGTGCTGAGCCTATAACAAATAGGTCACGCCATGACTCTTCTAAGAGGAGTAAACGGTCGGATAGAGATAAGGAGGTGAACGCTGGAACGTTTTTAGCCCACTTCACATTCATAAATAGGAGTCTTGCTGCTGCTTCGCATATAGCTTCTGGGTTAGTAGGGGAGAGCAAAGACGCTGTTATAGGCGGAAGGGAAGGGGCTTTTGGTGGGCAGTGATTTAAAGGCAACATGTTCAGTCTATTATACGCGTATGGGTGGAATAACGTCATCGGAGCTGGCGGCATCAGGCTGTGTTTCGGTAGGGCTAGATCTAAAGCCGGTGGTGTCATGATGTCAGAAGAAGACATGCTCGGGTCTTTGAGGAAGAGTGCCATTTGCCGCCGGATGGTAGAATTGCGAGGACCCCTTTCGTGTTGGACAGCTGTTGGAGAAAGGAAAGATACGTCGTTTATACGTTAAAACAAAGGCAGTTCTGTCATTGCATTAACATTTTTTGTTTGAATGTTCTAACTCAACTTTAAATATAACAATCTAGAGGAATTTCTATTACCAAACGTTTAATAAAGTTTATATAGTTCGGAAATATTGACGCTTTCTTGTTTGGTAGTAACTCCTAAAATGCAATTATTTTCAAATCTATGAAGAATAAAAGAAAAGGCAAAACCTAAAAACCTAGTTCTAAAACAACAAATTCATACTATAAAACCTCGGCTTTACTAGTTGAGGGTTGAAAGGGTGGAAAACGTTATCGCCGTTGGTATAGAGGGTGTTTTGAGCCTGGGTACTCAGTCCTCTGAAGGCTCCAGAATTAATAAATGTCAACTTACCATCCTTGTTCATCCCAGCATCTAAGCATTTAGCTAGTCGACAAGCTCGGCACTGGTTTCTATGTGCCTTGTCCACGAGGCACGCCCCAGGGCTGCGCGCTTTGCACGCATAGCGGCGGTCGCGCCGCACCGACCGCTTGAAGAATCCTGCGCAGCCGTCGCAAGCGAACACGCCATAATGCTTCCCTGAGGAGTGGTCGCGGCAAACTGCACACGGGACATCGTAGAGGATGCGACCTGGTGAACAAGTTTGATTTAAAATCTCATCATCTAATCATTAAGCAAAGCCGTGTTTCAAGCAATGAATCATTTTACCGACCATCCGTTAAATTTAACAGACTTTTCATAGAAAATGTGTCAAAAATTGACTGATAGTAAGTAAAACCATCTGATGTTTGAATACAAGAACCGGCCATACATCTTATTAAGGTAAGTTCAGAGCAGAGCAAATTCCTACGCCATGTCTGGGCTTGCCATTGCAGGGTTATGTCAACAATATAATTCAATTCAATTCAAATCTATTGTCAAAAACATAACCCTTCCTTTTGACTTTGCCGTAGTCGGGTAAAAAGACATTAATTTCTCGGGCGTCTTATAAAATCAATGACTATATCTTGGACGGGGATGTTTGGAAATGATCCCGATTTGTATTGGCGATCCCTGGCTTCAAATATTGTACACCTACTGTGTTAAAGGGTTAAATTTTTAAATTAAGATGTAAAATAATATTGTAATTTTGATTTATTTAAAAAATTACACCTCGTTGAGTTTCTTGCCGGTATCTTCTCATCAGAGGTTTTTCCGAACCGGTGGTACATTTTATGACAATCATAAGTGCTACCTGTAAGCCTAATCTGAATAAAAATATGTTGTCTTTGACTTTGAACAATTCATTCAGCAAAATAAAATACATAATGAAGGTAAAGTTAATTATTCGTATCGTTCTGAATTCCCAAACTTACTTAATTAAACTGAACTTTGTAGAATCGTGTCTTACGCAAATGCTAATAATAACTGGAACAGATGTCACATTTTTAACAATTAACGTGAGGTGACGACAAAGAATTATATACTCTTTACTTTTATGTTCGATCACCTATTGTCGCTAGCAATTAAACAATACCCTCAAGTTCCACATAACGGTTTCAATGGCCAGTCATAAATCAACTGCGCAGTGTCACAATTATGTGATCCATACAATCACAGGGGAACAAACCCCGCCCCAGTGCCCCAGCGCCCCACCCGGTGGTTGAGGCATCGGTGTAAATGTTGGATGCACAGTTCTGGTAATTAGCAATGCTCTTTTCGTTCAGGCGTTCGTTTGAGGGTGAAAATAAATTTCAAGTTTGGCCTCATAATACCACAATAGGCAAAAGATTTTTGGTCTTTGATTAGTCTTATTAAAAAACCGGGATGGTTTTTAAAAAGTGTGCTAGATATAATGAGCGTTCTTTACGTTTTCTATGAATTGTACTCATTTCAAATCTCAGGTTTAAAACTTTAGAAAAACTGGGGAGGGGGAGAGAGGAAATATTTTTTTTACTTTTTAATGCTATTCGAAAACTACGCAAGTTTAAAAAACCGGTTACCGAATAATGAAAAGAAACTCTTTTATTTGTCTGAATGAGTTCGACTCCGTTTGCGAAGTTTTAGGTTTTTAGGTTGATTAGTAGTTGCTGATGTATGCCATCATAACAGACAGACGGACGGACGTCCGTTGTACCATCAGTGTCTTTTTTACATTTTTGGTATGGGCTAAAAATGTATAATTGATAAAAACTAAAAAAACTAATAATTAGGTAAGTATTGTGGTGGGTGGTGTAGCTCGACGGGGATCCTTCTACTGTTTGCAGGCAGTAAAACAATAACTTTTCACTTCTTTAGTTTATTATAAGTAAACACGTGTTGTCTCTGAGGCTCCTGCCTCGAGACTCTTGTTTGGAACCGTCCTTTCTACCTTCCTTAACAATTCAAATTCTAAACATTCATAAAAACGGACAGTGTTCCAAACTCTTACCGTGAAGGCCCTATTACATCTCCCGTCCCTATCAGAGGGTGGAGACCTAGTCTAACCCTAAAAGTCTACCTAAGGGGGAAGATTCACAAATTTCTCAGGTTGGTTCCCCTAAGAACTAGACAGACTTTGCTTGACAGACTGCTTAGCAGATTAAGCCAGGTACACACCCGTGAGCTTTATCACAACTGTCACATACAATGCCGGTCTTTGCGTAGCTAAAAACCCCATTTAAAAAGTCTACGCACAACCCTTGTCTAGCTGAGTAGCGACCATAAATAACCTTAAACCCGTTTAAGGTTACTTGTCACATTTGACTTACAATTAGTCAAAGTGTCTATTACCACACTCAATGCCACGTACATAACCTCAAATTATTTAAGGCCTTATGCTACTACTATATTAAATAATGGACACCTTAGTAGCATCTTGTACTTCGGCGCTGAGAGTGTTAACTCCATTAGCATTATTTAATGCTGAAGGCATTAAACATCATGCTAACGTAGGTCCTTACTCCCCTACTGATTACTAAAATTCCTGGACTCAATTAATCCCCGGATCAACCTTGAGCCAGCTATTTTAGTTTTTTCTAGCTAAAATAAATCCCTAACAAACTCAAACACAGACTAACTACTAACTTAAATAACCAACTTAATTAACATAGTCAATATTAATTTCATTTGCTTCTTTGCTGTCACGAGGCAGCGTCTCATGATGGGTCAGCCATCTCGACTGCATCCTTAAGCGCCAATCCCGATCATGATGCTGCGTCGCACAGCAGAGACGACATCGGATTGCTTCGGCATTATTACATGTAAAGAAAATCATATTAGCACACATAATATCACATAACTATGTTCAGGCGTGAATGCCTTCACTACTAAGAATGTAGCACACAATTAAACGATATTTTTCATTTAAAAACCTGCGTCAGCTTGTTCATATAGAAGATATGACCTCAGACGACCGTTTTTATAAAGAATATATTTCAATTGGGCAAAATGGGCGTAAATAAAGTGACTAAACGACACAACAACACCAGACTCGTGGATGTTCAGATCCCCCGATGACAGACATGATGCATGCCCACTCCCACTACTCTATGAGCATTTCAGGAGCTTCATCTGGTTGATCGGACATCATCCGATATGCCCAATGATGAACTGCATGCGGTCATCATTCTCTTGAGGTCATCTCTCCTTTGGTACAGCGGCTCATATGACGTTGAAACATGAAAAATAAACAAAACATTAACATCTTTACAAACTATAAAAACAATACATTATTTACAACACATTCAGATCATTTCGTGATAACATTATACAACAGTTCCTATTATCGAATGATGGGTAACAAACTTAGGCTTTTTGTCATGATTTCATTTTTATCTTGTTTGCGCCTCTCTTTTTAATTCTTCCTTTGGCCATATTTACCAAAGCTACCCGCTTCGCAAACTTAGTCTGTATCCTTTGTGGCACATTTAAATAACTCCCACATAACGGCAATAGCGGAGCGATAATTTTATTTACATTTCTCTCTTGACACATTTGATAATCTTTGACATATGTCTCAACTTTCTTTTCTGCTTCAACCATAGAACATCGCTCTATCTGCTTATTTTCTTGATTCTCATCCGGTAAATCAGCAAAATAAACATATTCGGACTTACTCGGTGATAACTTATTACACACATTTACTAATGGCTGAATTGAACAATTAGTCTCTTCTGGACTGTCATCCGATGTTGAATTGAAATATATATGAAATTTATCCTTCAAAGTCAAGACATTGTATTTAAAATCTATTATGGCTTCATTTGCCTTCAAGAAATCTTGACCAAGGATAATGATATCAGCAGTATCTCCGATCACCAGCGGTCTCAGCGAACAATAAAGTCCATCGAGTATAAATGAGATTTTAGCGGTGCCTTGCACTTGAATATTATTTCCGCCAACGGCACGTAACGGACAACTCGGCATTTGTTCACAATTTAATTGCAAACTCTCAGCCAGAGAACTAGAAATGACAGACACTGATGCTCCTGTATCCAATAGTGCATCACAACACCTATTATTGACGTGCAGTGAAATAACGGGAGGCTCATCAGCATACTCATTACTTATATTGGTTTGTGTCACCAAACCTATGACTCCTCCGGATGATGGCATCACTTCTTGACGCAGCGCCCTAGTTGGATCAATGACAGCAGCTGGAGTCCTCGGAGTTCCATAAGCCAACTGATCACCTTGCGCCTGAGGAACATGGACGTGTTGCTCTTCATAACAAATTGGTATCTCAACCCTTTGTGCGCCTGTGTCGTCTCCTCGATTAAATGTATCTTCTATCTGTATTATTACTTTTCTTAGTTCTTCCTTCGAGCTAAACAAAGTTGCGGCAAGTAACCATTGATTTTCATGCGTTACTGATTTTATAAAATGTTTGATAAACCTAGCATCATCTACGATTTGTGCTTTGCTAGCAAGATTATCTAAGTGATAATAATAGGCAATCAGCGATTCTGTCGGTGATTGTCTCCTATAATAAAATTCTTGCGCATAATCTGTCTGAGAAGGAAACTGCTCCTTCAGCTTCACAGAAACATCTTCATACGTTTGGAAAGTACGAAAATGGGTTTTGTACCATTGCAGCACAGGTCCTTCGAGGTAAAAGGTTATAGCGTATTTCTTCTGTTCATTCGTCCAGCCTTTGATGATGCATACGGCGTCGAATTGATGAAGAAAATTTTCAACGTCCGTTAAGCCATCGAATTTTGCAGCAGCCATCTTCTTTCTTTTCTACTTTTCTAATAATGCTCATCATTAACTAACGGGACAAATAATTATAAAAATGTGTACGACCTTAATGCGCGTCCTCCTGATCGATCAATTATCGATAATCTTGACCTCCACCATGTGGTGGGTGGTGTAGCTCGACGGGGATCCTTCTACTGTTTGCAGGCAGTAAAACAATAACTTTTCACTTCTTTAGTTTATTATAAGTAAACACGTGTTGTCTCTGAGGCTCCTGCCTCGAGACTCTTGTTTGGAACCGTCCTTTCTACCTTCCTTAACAATTCAAATTCTAAACATTCATAAAAACGGACAGTGTTCCAAACTCTTACCGTGAAGGCCCTATTACAGTATACACGTAGCTTTACGATATTTTAATCAAGTGCATAGTATTTAACGAAGGGACCAGAAAACAAATAATTACATCGTTTAATTCAAAATCAGCAACTTACATACCCAAAAAAACTAACTTCAACATCAGCAAAAAAATCCAATGCACTTTTTTTTCATCCTTATTCGATCTCGGTCCCACGGCACCGTTTAGCACAAGATAATACGCCTTTATGTGCTCTTAAGTCTTTTAGTCGAAAAGGCACAAAGGCAGAACCATTCAATAAGACATCCCATCTCGAATAATGCGCACTTGCGGGCAGGAAGCGCGGTGTCTGGTTCAAAAAGAAAAAAAACCCGCCGCCCATAGACAATGCTGTACAAAGCAAGTCGAACAAACCTGGGCACAATTTCATAAACGCGACAGGCGACGGGTGACATTGACAATTGGCCGTACATTACTGTGTCGACAAGTAACGCTACAGACTTACAGACTTAACATCGTAGTGGGCAAGCGATGTATAACGAATTGTCACTGTCACCTGTAGTCTGTTGCGTTTATGAAATTGGGTCCTGGAGAATGACAGTTCTGTACAATCGTATACATACTCGACTGGAGTAAGTACATGGGGAGTGTTTGATGAAGTTCGTTTGAAATAGATTTTAATAAAGTTATGGTGGCACAGCTGTTTATTTTTCGTGTTTGGGATGGGTCAATGGGTATTTGTAGTTATTTTGAGGTAATTTAGGCACGTGATGTGGATACAGTCAAACGGTGCACACATGGGCGTCCCCAGCTTCTGGCCTAGGCGAGGCAAGTCAGCTGCTAGATTCGGTAGCCTTCGTCCGCCATCGTCGCGCGCGGTTTTTGGGCAATTGCACCGTGCATTTTGCCAGCTACTGCGCGGTTTATTGAAAAGTTAGAGCATAAGGCTCCGTTTACACTTTGATTAGTAATTAGGCGAGTTCATACATGTTCTGCGAGATTTCCAGGGGGGGCAGCTGCCCCTCCCCCCCCTCCCTGAGTGCACACCTTGGATAAAAAACTAAAACGTGGGTTTCTTCAGTACATGTCAAGCGTTCACAACCGAAACTGTCGACTGTTACATTTGGTATACTTCGAGGCAGTTCGAGGTAGAAAAACCTAAAAATCATTAATAAAAACGTAGATTGCAACTGATTGACTTGCGAGCTAAATTTTAATGAAGTTACTTTGACTTTGACTTGACGTGCGCATTTAGTAATTATGTTTTGCACACAAGCACCTGTTTAAAGTTTTCCCTCTGCATTAGTCGACAAATATCGTTTTTGATCTACATTGTCTCTACGGTTGCCAGGTGAGTCGCGAAAAAATACCGGTATTTGGACCTCAACCCCAAAGGGGGGGAGGGGGGGTGTAAGCTTGGTCGCAAGAAATACAGGTTTTTTATAGTAATAGTTTTTATTTTTTAGTCTACATCCTACGAGGAGCGCGCGCGAGTTTTGCGTTTGAGGGATATCATATGCCTACTTTTGTAGGCGCTTGTGACCAGTAGTACCGGCTTCCCTCAAAATACCGGACATTGTTCTGTCCGGTATGACCATTTATTTTTTACCGGACAGGCCTCGAAAATACCGGACTGTACGATTAAATACCGGACATCTGGCAACCCTAATTGTCTCCTTGGACCATTACATAATACTTGGCCTTTTATCTACAGAACAATTGCCAAAGTCAATATTCTCGTAATGAAAATTAAAGTGCACCGTTCCTTTCTCAAAAAACGTTACTCAACTCCCCATGCATTTATAATCGTTCCAAATTCAAAAACGCTCATTATTAGCCCATAAACAAACCCTAATCATCCTTGTCGATGCCATCACCCCGTGTGACCGTTCACCTGTGTCCGGGCATCGCGTGACGTCCCTACAATTTAATCGACAAACCGATCAAAACTGGAACTAACGCAACCCCATACTAACATCAAAGGGTAGTTCAGTGCAGCGCCACTCCCAACCGCATTTGTAACTTTGTAATATTGCAACGAGTATTAATTTATTTTAAATATTTTGCGTGAATTTTTAGATGTGGGAACTGCATCAGTTGCGTGCTAGATGAGTGACTGATTACCGGTATGACTGGCTGTGAGAGAATTCCCTCGTATCGTTGTTTTGATGACATGTTGGTAATTTGGGATATTTATAGCTAAATAAATAGCTAGGAGCGACGTAAAGCGCCCACCACCCCTTCGACACACTGGCATGTCAGTATAGAATAAACGCTCTGAGATAAAAACCAGGCTATTAGATTCAGCGAACTTAACAATGACCACTCAAGTTGTTTTAACTATGTGCGTCTTCTTTACTAATTACGAGGGATAAATTAAAATAAGCCAGCCATCTACGGCCACTGCGGATTCCTTTATCTTTATAAAGTAAAGTCGCATTTTTTTCTTCTTCGAAATTCTTTTTTCAGTGTATCTTCGGCTGCCGTCGGCGTATGTATAGTCGACCAAGAAATTGCTTGACCACTTTTCGACCGTATTACAAAGGGATAAGGTTCAAAAGTGGTCAAGCAGTTACTTGGTCGACTATACCACTCGACGGAATTTGATGCGGTTTTCACTGTCAGTTGGAGATTTTTATAAGGAAGGTTTTGAAAGTTTTGAGGTTATGTGCATTTTATCACGTAAGTCATAATCTATCTATCTCTTTCAGGTATCCGCGACGGAACAAGACGATTGTTTTCCAAGTTTGATGAATTCAACTGTTTGTTGTATGCCTCTCTTTTATTGTTTGGAATCAAGGGACTCTAACAGATAGTCCGATTTAAAGCAGTTTTTTTTATTTATTGTTAAAATGTTATTCTTTATGCATATTAAAAAAAACCTTAATATAGGCATACGTATATTGATTTGTAATAATTCCATAATTCCAAAAAATTTTCAAATACGGGAAATACTGAAATCCTTTTTCTTTTTTTTTTCTTTCTTTATAGTATGAACCTCAGACTATAACTCACGACTCAAACGATTTGGACTGGACGTTAGGCCAGTTAGTAATAAAAAAATATAGGACCATCTTTACCATATATCGACCCATTTAATTAGAACACCCCCCCCCATTCGGTGCATTAAAATTGCCGGTGTCGTTTGCCAAAGGTGGCAATTGCGATAACGAGACGTGGCTAATTTGCCACGGGCTTCCAGTTCCCAGGGGTGCATCTGCTCTCCCTCAATTTGTATCTAGTTATAAATTCAAATGTCGCAACACTAGATAAGCTATGATCCTATCGGTCTGGTTATTTATCCCTATTACTGGAATCAATGATACAAAATTCAAATTCAAATCTATTGTCAAGAATACATTAATTTCTGGGGCGTATTTTAAAATCCATGACTATATCTTGGACAGGGATGTTTGGAAATGATCGCGACTTATATTGGCGATCCCTGGCTCCAAATATTGTATACCTACTACTGTGTTAAAGTGTTAAATTTTTTAATATTTATGATGTAAAAATAACATTGTAATTTTGATTTATTAAAAAAAATACACCTTGTTGAATTTCTCGCCGCTATCTTCCCATCAGAGGTTTTTTCCGAACCGGTGGTAAATTTTATGACATTCATAAGTGCTTCCTGTAAGCCTAATCTGAATAAAGATATTTAGACTTTCACTTGACTTTGAATCACGGAGACTAACTTGAATTGGCATAATGGTAATTACCTTGCTACTCCGCGAAACCAGTGCTGTGTACGTACGTGCACCGCGAAAAATATAGCCTATGTTCATCTTGACGGCCTATCTAATGCCCGCCTTCCACCGCGAAAGGGAAATGAGCGGAACGCACTCTTCAACTCGCAACGCTGAATTCATACAAGTTTATAAATTCGTTCGCGTTGGAAGCGCTTGTATGGAATTTAGCGGGCATAATATTGGTAAAAGAATTATTAGAATCAAATGAGTACTTAGTTTCGAAGATTACAAGATTTTTAAGAACACATCAGAGGAAGTCTCAAGGTCGCGCCTATAGCAGAAAAACTCACCGGGAGCCGCCTACGATGGCTCCGGCCATGTCATGAGGCGCCCCGAAGGCCATGTCGTAAAACAGGCCTTATCACTGCCAAATAATAAGAGAGGTAGAGGACGCCCACTGGCCACCTGGTGGTCCACGGTGGCCAATGACTTAGAGCTTGCCCAAACAAATGTTTCAACAACCCGGGACAGATTATCCTGGCGCCGCAGAACGAGGAGAGCCTACCCCAAATAATGGGAAATGGGACAAATAAGAAGACTATCTCCATTACAATTTTTTGTTCTATTGGTACAGATTGCCTTAGAAAACAATTAACAAAGCATTATTAATAAACATTTTTTTAAATTAATCCTAGATTTGTCTGAAATATATAAAACTTACTTGAAGAAGTGGGCAGCGATTGCATTTCCATACTGGCGGGCAAACTGAAAAAAATTGAAAATAAAGTTTTTCAAAATAGTTGCTTGAAAAATACACTTTTATAGGCAAACGTGGCTTGGAAGTTCCTTTTACTATTATGACATTTAAGTATTGTTTTCAAATCACTTCTTTTTAATGTTAGCCGCAAGCAGTTTTAAATTATAAAAATAAAACAATGAAATAAATCGTGTTAGTGTAATTATCTAATTATGTATAATATGTAATATATTTTTAGGAGAGACTAAGCAATGAGTTTATAAATTTTGTTATTATTATAAACTTTACGTAATTTCCTTATATTTCAAATGCTCTAGTCTCGTATTTTTTAAGAAACATCAGTAAACGGTACGGCGTGTTATTATGTTAATACAATTAAAACAATTTTCACGCATGCGTATCTAGTTACAGCGTCACGCTCCTTCTCGGTTTAGTTTAAATATGAATAGTTGAAAAATAAGAGAAATTAATTGTCTTTGATATCATTATTTCAAATTTTCTATTCCCGCCAAAATTTCAAGCCAAGCATGTCCCACCATAATTTAAGACACCAAAAAGCTTCTCGTCAATACGTTTCTAAAAATTACTTTTCGGACCTCGTGCCTTAACTAACTTTATCTACACACATATCATAATTACTCAATAACGCGTTCAAAAATCATAGAATATGACCAGCATTATTACAACAACAACAACAACAAACAACAAATACTCTTTATTGATTCACACAAGTAAACAAAATAAAAGAACACACACAGGGAAATTTGACATGGGATTCAACAGGCGGTCTTATCGCTAAGCAGCGATCTCTTCCAGACAACCTTTGGAAAGAGATACGGTGAGATATAGTCAGAGTACAACGGGCAGTGCAAATAAAAAGAGAATCAAACACACTCACAATAAGCATACATAAGAGTTTACATAGATAATAATAAATAAATAATAAACATACATATAAATATAAATATATACATAAAAATATAAATTTACATGGAATACGTAAATGTACAGCGCACAACTGCATCGCCAAAAAGCAGCCAAAAGATGAAGGTTACCTGCTGCAAAAAGAAGACAACAACTAATGTATTGGCTGTGTACAACCAATGTTATTATAAGAATTTTCTTGTCTGTGGTAGTATCTCTTAGTAGTCTGTGTTTATTGGTGACCACATTATCGATATCTCGGACGTTATGAATTTAAATTTGGAACTGCTGTCAAAATTAAAGTTGGTCTCTATTCTAGTGTCCATAGATTTTAAAACAGTTATTGATACGAAACGTCAAGTCAGTATGATTTTTCAATTTAAACGCACGACATTTTGATCTCGAGAGACATGACAATAGGGACATCATTCGCTTGTCTATGATTTAAAAAAACGTTCGTCTTGACGGATAGATCGACGGGCCGCCATTACTAGTTTGTTGGTTTTTTGTTGTTAAGGTTTTTTGCAGTTATGATATGTGTGTGTAGATAAAGTAATGTATGCAACTGTACATATATAATTAGGCCTTAAAACACTCGTGTGATCCTATTATGAAACTCGCTGGCGCTCCTTTCATAAAGACACACTCGTGTTTTAAGGCCTCTCATTATATAGCAGTTGCATAAAATACTATTAAAAAAGTTCACATAAAGTCTGTTTCACACGGACTGAATGAAACCGCAAGTCTACTTAAGAAAAATAGTCGCTAAAGAATCGCAACAACTGTAATTCCTTAGAAATAATGCTATTGTTGCTTCTGACATCTTTAAATTACAAAGGCAAGTGGCACTTGTGTGCTTATTGTTCTTGTGGTTGCAAGCGGCCATTGGGTTGAGTGTGCTTCGGACCCTAAACGCTAGCACTTGCCGCGTGTGACCGATTAATGTTTCGTTATGGCACAATTAACGTCTTTTAGTTCTGCTTTGTGCGTCTGTCGCGACAAAAGATTTATTAAAAATCGAACTTTGATTATTGTTTGAAGCCGTGAATGACCGCCTTAAAATTTGATCACGGGATGGTAAACGACGATTAATCGAATGACTTTGCCAAGCCGTATTAACCAAGGGCTTTTTTTTTAAGTCTGTATTTTGCTGATCGCAGTCCTCGCAAGGGGTACGGGTGGCTACGATCGCTGACCAAATAACTATTTATATAAACAATAAAATATGTGATTTACCAATATTCGAAGGGCAAATGTATCAACTTTATGAAGAATATTGTAGGTGTGATTTCTAATGCAAATTTCGCCGCAAATTTTCTAGCGGTTAGTAAAACATGTCATTTGTAATTTTTGCGTTAGTAGGGGTGAAGGCACAGTCGAGTTTTGTAAAAGATCCCTTTGAAATCAGGATTGGTCGTTTCTATTGATTATAACGTAAAAGCATACCTGTGTAAAAAGTGACAAAGTTAAAGTGTCTTAACAGCAACAGTGGTTAGTACCACTGAACTTAAATAACCGGTAGATTATACATTTTTTCTAAAGTTAAAAAGCATCACCAAACTTTTGAAGACAGTAGTAAAATTCTCGGAACGCTAATCCATAAGAGCTTGCGTCAACCGGTAGCTGCACGGCCGGTCACTCTGATGTTTAGCAAAAACATTTCGGTGGGACTGTAAGTTTCGCAAAACAGGTAATTACGCGGGGATAATCCGTGAGGCCCCTTTGTGCTTGGGGGGCTGGGGGCCCGGTGGGGCCTATATAATAGATAATAGCATCGCGAAGTCGGGCTTAGCAAAAAACAGTTTGTGTGACTCGGGATGTTTGGGCTGTCGGCATTCTTCGTATTGTGGCGCTGTTATGCAGCTGGTGTTGTTAAATGGTTTGGATTTATTGGTGGAAACGTTGACCTTAGTTAATATACTGTTTACCTAGTTGGGGTCACTCAACATTAAATGGGCCAAAATTCTTTTTATTATGTTCAATTTATAATGTATAAACACTTTAACAAAATTGTAGATGTCTCGAAATATTTTCCTAGTTCTCAACCGGGCCTCAATTTTTATTATGAATTTTCCCACCATCCTGGGTTTTTTAATACAGAAAAGTCTCATTTGGTACCAAAATAACCACTGTGTTACTAGTCCTCATCACTCCTCAAAAATAGTGTCTACTGCGTTACCGAACAATAGTTTTTTTCTTATTCTGACCCTAAAATATTTCTATAACAATTATTATTCGGGTATGCGTATGCCATTTTGAATTTAAAGATAAAATGTTCTTTTAAAAATATCAGAATAAGTAAAAAATATGCGTTAAAATGTACAAGGGACGTTGTTATAGGCATCAAAAAGTATTTTGGCCCTAATAATTGTTTACAAGCTTTTGTTTAACTTGCTTGTTAACTAACACTGATCAAACGGTCAGTTTGTAAGTACGGGTAAAAAATTACAAGTCAATTGTGACTCACATTCAGTAGTCAGGTTTATTTTAATTGGGTATCTAAATAAATAAATTAATATCTCTGGACAATTCACACCAGTCCCAGTCCCAAACAGAACAAAGCTCTATGGGAACTAGACAACGGATATACATACTTATATAGATAAATACATATAACATCCAAGACTCGGGTACAAACATTTGTATTCATCATACAAACATTTGGCCCTCCCGGGAATCGAAGCCGAAACCTCTAGCTTCATAGTCAGGGTCACTAACTGCAAAACGATTCGGCCGTCAATGCAATGGTGCACAAAGCCAGACCGGCTCGCTAATAGGTAAGTACAAGATAAATTCCAAAAAAGAGCTTTTTTATTTATTTATTTTTGGGCATGTTTGCTATGATCTTGTACCACGAAAAGGAGAGAGTGACTCTCCTTTTAATAAAAGCTACCCCAAAATCCAGGGAGGAAATATGCGAAAGCGTACACGGAGAAAGTACCATTCGCATTTTCCCAAAAACATCATCCACAGATGCATAACTCCATAATACAGGTATTTCGTTGCCGATAAAATTGTTGCGGGTAGGTCACGACAGACATGCTGCATGCTCAACTGTGGCTGTTTGTATGCCTAATGGCACAACTTAGTGGTACTCAACTTTTTGTAACATCTCTGTTCTACCTATAAAAAAAAACCCACCACTCCATTTGATTTTGCGGAAGGAGAGAGAGAGAATTAGTTTCTGGATTTAATGTTGAATATAGAAGTGGGGGATTTGCTTTAATTTTTTTAGCTGAATATTCGAGAATTTTATTTATAAGTATATTATTTATTTTAATGTATATGGGTGAATATAATTTAAGAGTTTTTTTTTATTTAAAATTAGTGTTAATTTCTTTTTTTTTTATTTGAGTTCGGGGTACGTTACCTCGATATCGTTATGATAAATTAATATATTTGGCTTATAAAAGATATTTACCCATTTCTTTAAATTTTTTAAAATTATTTATTGGTTTAAAGATTTTATTTAGAAACTTTTTTAGTAAAAATTAATAGAATAATTATTCTTTCTTAAGTTTTCAAAACAAATGCTTTTACAAGCTCATTCATTAGTTAAAAAATACTTTGAAGTTAATTTTGAATATCATACACTAGCGACCAGCTCCGGGTTCGCACGGATACAAACAGAATACAATGTACATAAAACCTTTTAAAAACACTTTAAATGACAGTGAAAACTGTATCAAAATCCATTGCGTGGCTTAGATCCTTCAAAGTGACCGAAGATACGAGATCAGACAGGAACCGATAGCGACTTATTTTTTACTATGTAAAGATAATACCAATGAAAAACAGTTTTACGGTGATTCTCCAACGGTTACACAGTTGCTCACTTCCGTTCCTTCATTAATTGTTGAAATAATCTATATATATAAAAATGAATCCCTATTTCCCTTGGTCACGACATCACGCCTGAACGGCTGGACCGATTTCGCTAATTCTTTTTTTGTTCTGTTCGTTATTATCAGGAGAAGGTTCTTATGAAAGAAAAAATCAAAAATCTGCTCATTTATGGCGTCTAAGGCGGAACAAAGTTCGCCGGGTCAGCTAGTAGTCTATAAACATGGACTTCAGGCAAGAACGGAAGCTGTACTCGGAGTTGATACTAGTTTATAGCAGAAATCGGTGCCAGACGGTATTTCGTCAATAAATTAAGGAACGGTGTAAACGATGTAGAATTGCCGTTTAGGACGGGTTTAACCCAGTAGTATAGTTAGTTACCAATATGTAGTTAGCAGTTTCTTTTCCAATTTTCCTCTCGTCCGGCAACTGGCGGCGACAAAAATTAACTTCCAGCGCCCGTGTCCGAAACACATTAATAAAGAACTTTAACGACTTCACAAGTAAGTGAAAATTAATTTCTACATTAACGAATGTTTATGGTTTTTCAATATGGAATTAATTTAACGCTAGCTATCGAACGGAAGGTGTAATTGCGATACGGAGTAACATGTAGGTTTAGTAGGTGATTCGTTTAACCGAATGGCGCCATGAAGGGTTATATTCTTAGAGATTTCTGCTTATAAAATAGGAAGGGAAACTAGCAAATGGGTCAACTGATGGTAAGTGATCACCAACGCCCAGACATCCGCAAAACCAAGGAGACTGCAGATGCGTTGTCAACCTAGGGGACTCAAATTTTGCTAGTAATTTCACCGGCTGCCTTGCTCTCCACGGCGGAACAAACACAAGGAAGGGTTGCTTAACGGTTGGATTAGCGAGCAAGATGGTGATAGCCCGGACGGACCGATCACCACGCATTTTAAATGAATCTCACTTCATTGTTCAAAATTTAACAGTTCATCTACATGTATATATTTCAAAATATATCTTATAGTTTAATACATAAAGGCAACACAACGAGAATTAAGAGGAGTGTGAGCCCAGCGCTCTCCATACAAACGGCGATCACGTTTTCCACCCTCTAAACCTTAACCTATAGCCATGATTTTTTTTGTATGTTGTCATTATGTCCTAGAACTAGTTTTGTATGTTTTGATTTTTTTAATATTCTTAACAGTTTTAAAAATATTGATCCTTTTTGTTTTGTATGAAACTCCTAAAATGCAAATATTGTCAAATCTATGAAGGATAAAAAAAAAATCAAAACACACAAACCTAGTTCCAAGGCATAATGAAAACATACCAAAAAATCATTGCCATTGGTTAAGGTTTAGAGGGTAGAAAACGTTATCGCCGTTTTTATGGGGAGCGCTATTTGGCGCTGGGTTCACACTCCTCTGAAGGGGAACGATTACATATGAGTACACACACGACTACCAAACAATACAAAACAAAACAAAAATTTCACACGCGACATGCAGCAGTGTGCTTGACTTGAACTCTAGTTGCGTGGCCTTTAGTTATTGGAGCCAGTGGCCTAGTTACACTAGCTACCCAGGTGCCGTGCCCCATGGCCCTAAAGCTCAGGGGACCTCTGGCCAGCATCCCTATAATTCTAGCTGTCCTCATCGCAAATATTCTCCGACCACCAGAACCTGGGAACCAATTTTGCCCCACGGCCTATAGTCACAAAGCTACGCCATCGGAGCGATACCACCGGGGTATGCAGTCACGTGGCGTTATGGTAAAGAGGTGTTTTATTACAAAGAACAATGTGATGTGATTATTCAAGTGCCCTCGCCCGCATGCTTGACTGAAGGCGCAGGCGTAGTTGACGTCGCCACCTACTGAGACCACCAAGCAGTCGCCGAGGAGGTCTATACTCTATAACGACTAGGCTGCTTAAAACTGATAGTGATATATGGGAAGAGGTGATTTTAGGTTAGTTTGGTATTAAGAATCTCAAGGGTCCCACTGAAAATCAGCGTCTCGGTTTACCGAGGCAGTATGCTGAGTGGGGCCCTTTTTGTTTCTATTCAACACAAACGTTGCTGTTTGTTATAATTGTACTTTGTGCGATGTGTGTATGTGCGTGTTTTGTGTTGAATAGTCTTAAATAATTGTTTTTGTTTCTTACTAAACCCTACGAAAGTAGCTGATCATTATGATTTTTTAAGGTTAGCTGGAAGAGATCCCTTCAAGGGATAAATTCGGCTTTGTACCACTAACTGTATTTTTCTATGTATTTGTAATTGATTATGTACAATAAAGATTTTTTTTAAAAAATTGTAAAAAATATCTGGCAGTGAAACCCGTATCAAAGTAGGTACTCTTTCGCACCCTTAGAATTAAAGCGACTCAATTCTGAATATGATATTTTCCAAAATTAAACCCTATGTCTTTTAATTAAGGTGATATTTTGGGACGTGTATTATTCAGAAATGGGTCACTTTAATTCTAAGCGTGCGTTATGTTGCGTGGTTTAGAAGGAGATGGCGGTCGAAGTTACACTATAAGGATTTAGGACAGACAGAAACGCGACTTTACTTTATTTTATGTAAAAGATAAAGGTTAAATGCTGATTTAAATAATAGTACACATAAAGCCATGTCTACACTCAACTTCCTCAACATCACATTTTGCGTTTCGCATAGCTATCGCGTACTCCAGACTGATACTTCTCAATGATCGCTAGTTCGTATGCTAAATTATACGCGATAATCGCGTCCAAACTAGCACTTTAGCAATCAAGTAAAGCGCATCAGGGTGCCAGCAGGAACATTTAAAAATTGCATAATTTTGAATACGTGAACATTTCTACCTTTTTGAGAACTTTCCGCTAGTAATCCAACCCTATGGTATAGACTGAAACTCTCCAAAATCACGAAACTTTTAATGTTAGTTTTCCGAGAATATTCCCATCTTTCTTAATTAATCTCTTTTAGCTAAAACTATCGTAACTTGCTAAATGATAGTAAAAACCATATCAAAATCCATTGCGTGGTTTAGAAGGAGTAAGTGGCCAGGACAGACGGAAACGGCTAGCGAATTTACTTTATATTATGTACAGATAAAGAAATGTTATATTATTGCCATGCCTGATGTCAGAATAAAGATTACAGTTGCTGACTGGCTGACTGAGCACTAAGAGAGGATTTTTGGAAATTTGCCCATTAAAGAATGTGGTATGAAAGTTCCATAACTATGAAGCTTGGAACAAAAATATTGAAAGTTGAGCATTTTTCAAAAGAACCCTACATACCATTTATTTCAGAGAGTGTAGTTTTATGTTTTTTTTTTAAATCATGCAGTTTGGGTAAATTAACAATACAATACGTATAGGAGATTTCTAATACTGACTGACCGACGGTGGCCCGTTTCACTAAGCTACAAGTTACAATTTTACAAGTCTAAACCGGCAACACTGGTCAATAATGACCAATGGCAATGGGCATAATGACCAATTTTGCCGGTTAAGACTTGTAAAACTGTAAAATGTAGCTTCGTGAAACGGGCCACTGGTGGTCAGGCAACGCGCGGCCTTAATGGATGAAAAGTTCGTCTTATTCAGAATCTATTTTAGTACGAAGTCGCAGGCAAAAAGTGACAGAAAAATAAACATATCTTAACTATAATGGGTTAAGTGAGCGGTTATGAGGTAGACCGTAGACGCTCATATCTCGTAGACGGCTACGCGGTGCTACGACGTGGATGTAGTCAATAATAAAAATAAAAATGAAGTGTAGGTCGTTTCATAACAACTGGCACCGATTGTCTATGATATTAATGACAATTTCACACATTTTTGAAGTCAGTTCTTATGAATCTACCTTTACATTCTACGCCTCAGAAATATATAATAAATAAATAAATAAAATCAGGCTAAAAAGGCCCGTAGGCAAATACCTTGCAGACTAACAAACATAAAAATATATAACATTAAAATATAACGCAAAAATATATACCGAACGCTCTTATACTGGGGTAAAAAGCCGTCGCTCCATATTTTTGGATTTAAATCTTATTTTTACATATTTTCCATGTCTGTACAGCGGAAAATTAATAAACATTTTTAACACTATTTTGTTCTACATAAGTAAATAAGGATACTAGTAGACCTTTCGTTGAATACATAATGAGTTTTGGGATATAATAATGTACAAAAGATTGCTTGCCCCTGCAACAAATTTGCTGTTTTCCAAACTAATTCATGTATGGAGTTAATTGTACTAAAAATGTAAGGAATTAAGAAAAAGTACTATATTTAAATATTTATATAGCCTTTTATTAAAAGCCAACAATACTGGTTGTATGGTAAAAAGTACAAAAAGTTATATGTAAGACACGATAAACTTTGAATACAGGTAATCGCAAACAAAACGCATTTAATTCGCAAAGCTACCGAATATAATTTTTAAAGAGTTAAATATAAATCGCTTGGTTAAATAAAAAAAAACATACTCACATTTCAATTCCGATAACACATCACTACACACACATGTACATAAAAAAACATAGCTCTAAAAACAATTTCTTTTAAAAATAGTCAATAAAATTTATTCCAAATTTAAAAATTGGTGGCTCCAAATTGTCAAATGGAAGTGTTTACGTCAGAGGCGGTTGGGTGAGTGACGCGCGCGCATGGTGCAGGGATGAAGAAAGGGAGGGGACTCATCGCTAAGGGCTGGTGATAAACCCATTTCAGTAATGCTTTTTGTGGGCTGCGCTTGCGCGTGTTTTTCATTAAGTGAGGTTTTGAACGCTGAAATTTTGAATTTATGGGCGTTTTTCTAGCAGTATAGTATTAAAGGTATAAAAACTTAAGAAGAGCCCCCGTTGTGTACAGTTTACAAGTTGAAATGGTTATTAATCTTTTTTAAAAATACTAGCGGGTACGTACGTTTGTACGGGTACAACCGGGATGTAATGTACATAAATACCTTTCCTAAAAAGATCTCTAAATGACACTGAAAACCGTATCGAAATCCGTTGCTTGGTTTAGGAGGAAATGGCGGCCGAAGATACACAATACAAATTTATGTAGGACAGACAGGAACTTGTCTGAATATTGTCTGTCTGTCAAGAACATTTTTCTCAAGAACGCGTAGAGGTATTGAGTTGAAATTAATATCAAATACTCAAATTTGCAGTCCCTTAGAGCCGTGAAAAAATCAAACTTCTAAGTCAACGAAATAAAAAGATACGGCCGTTTATGCCGCATGTTTCATACATTCGCAAAACACTCAAAACCTATGGGGTACTTTCCGTTGACCTAGAACTATGAAATTTGGCAAGAAGCAAGGTCTCACAGCACAAATAAAACAATAAATCCGAAAACTGTCAATTTGTAGTTAATACACACAAAACATTTTTTTGGCAAAAATGCGACACTAGATGTTGATGACGGAACCCTCAGTGCGCGAGTCCGAGTCGCACTTGGCCGGTTTTTTATATACTTACTTATCTTCAGGTGCCTTCAATTTATATAATGCATAATATCTCCTATGGTCAACGCCAACGTCATCCCCGCATCCAGACGCCACATCTGTTACTTTGATGTTATGATAACATGTTACCTTCTGATGCTGCAACATCACCTAAATTTGACTAAAAAACCGCACACCCTTAAATATTAAAGATGTTTGATCTAAGTAGCGATGCAGGGGAGGCCGGATTGAAACAACCACGTGATTGCTCAAATGTAAAAACCTAACAAAAGCCAGACAGGCCGGACACCATCTAATGTCCGGACATGCACCCAAAAGCCTACGTCCGGCTGTATCCTAGCAACGCTAGTGAATAAGTTTTATCATCGTCCATTAAGCGGCATCAACCCATCATCAACATGTCTGTTGATGATGGGTTGATGCCGCTGACTTCCCCAACGATCAAGCTATCATACCAAACAGGCCTATTGTTATAAAACCCATTTGCAGGGGGATTCGAACACAGATAGGTTAATAATAACAACGGTGCCATCTTTAAATCTGCTCCGAACGTGACGTCACCGGAACGACGCGCCCTCATTGGCTGCCGAATGACACGCGAGGGGAGGCGCTTTTACTTTTTAATTTATGGCCACTTGGAATGGCACTGATTGCCTTTTGTCATCCTGACTTGGGGTTGCCTTTATGACTGACAGGTCGATTAATCACTGCTCCATTATAGAGACTACTATTTTTGTCTCGTTCTCTTATATTGAATTAGAGCAGGGGCTAACGCAGTGGTAGGAAGTAGTAGCAGGGAAGTTTCAATCACAAATGACGCCCGCTGGTAAACAGAATTCAGTTTTTACCCGACTACGGCAAAGCCAAAAGGAAGGGTTATGTTTTTAGCAGCCTATGTATGTGTGTTTGTATTTACGTATGTTCCACTGTAGTGCCTAAACGACTGAGCCGATTTTGATGAATGAGGTGTCAATCGGTTCGTAATTGTAGTCTGGGTGACATAGGCTATATTTTTACTTTTCTTAATAGTAAACAAAATTCTAACCTAAAATTTCAATCTATGGTATTCAAATGTTGTTTATTGTTTAAATGATACATTTTAAAGCAACTAATTGTAATTTACAAATCATGATTTATAATTAACACAAGAAATGTTTTATTGATGCTATTAAACGATGTCGGATGAACGATTTCGACGACGAAAAATGAAATTTTAGGTTAGAATTGCGTGAATTATGCGAATAAGACAGATAAGTGTAGATAAACAGATTGTAAAACCACGTATGTTTTTATCTACACATACATCATAAATGCCCTATAATGCGTTTAGAAACCGTAGGCAATGACCAGCATTATAACAACAAATATTATTATGAGATTTTTTCTAATTTGTTTCTATATTTGTTCAAATTCATTTTTAATACATTATTTTAATGTGTACAGTCTATAGATATTTAATAGGTACCTAGCACTAGTAGCTAGTAGCAAAGCAGGTCACTGCCCTATGGCTTCTGAACCCATCATAGAGTACTTATGATATGTGTCTAGATAAAGTACTGTATGCAACTGTACATAATTAGGTCTTAACACACTCGTGTGATCCTATTATGAAACTCGCTGACGCTTGATTCATAAAACCATACTCGTGTTTTAAGACCCCTCATTATGCAACAGTTGCATAAAATACTATTTTAGGAATAGGTGTTTATTAAAAATGCTAATGACATAAAATTTATTTTATTATCTACATAAAAAATGGTTCAATTGTAAACTTTCTAGTTTGCACAATGCTTGCCTTGTACAAAAGTTCCGTTGTGGCACAATGCTTGCACCATCAGTTTCGACATTTTTTAAATTTTCATAAAAAATGTGAACAGTGATTATTACAATTTATTACATGCTAATATAAAATAACAAACAAACCAACACTACATGGTTCACTTAGCTTATTCTATTATTTATATAAACTGGTACTGCCACCATTTCACCATCAATTAATCTAAGGTATAGTCGACCAAGTAATTGCTTGGCCACTTTTAAACCCTATTCCTTTGTAATACGGTCGAAAAGTAGTCTAGCAATTTCTTGGTCGTCTATACCCGTTATACCTCGTTTTTTTAAGATGAGAAATATTAATAACAAATCTTCGTGTCTGTTTTTTTGTAAAAGTGCTATTTTAAAATAAATAACAGCTGCTGACAAAGGCATTACAAATAAATGGTGATATTTGAATATAATCTATTTGAAAAAGATTCATTATATATTTCCTTGCAGCAATTTCGCAAAAAAAGACTCACAAAGATTGTTTAAAAAAATTTCATCTTATATAAGTGATCCATTTTGTCCAAAAATATCCTATCACAAACTTAAGAGGATTGCTTCAATAAGCGCTCTTCATACAAACGGAGGTAACGTTTTCCATCCTTTAAACCTACCATACATATAATAAAATCGGTAAGACAAAAAAGTCTGTACATTGGAGATTTAAAAAAAAGAACCACCCAGGGCGACTTAAAATGAGTATCTGATCACGAAAAGATCATTTAAGAAAAATTGTTTGTTTGTTTGAACGCGTATCACGTAAAAACTGCTGAATGGATTTTGATGGAATTTTCACAGGTCTATTCATATAACTCTAGAATCCAATTTAGGCTACAAAAAATTTTAAAAAAGGGGAGGAAGGGGGAAAAATGGGATTGTGAAGTTTGGATGGAAAAAAATAAAAGATTGTTTTAGACTCATGAAACTCAGAATTCGTACTCATTATTTAAAATTAAGAAATACCTGTTTCAGCATTTCTCTCAAATCGCTTTTAGAAAAGCAAAAAAGTTAAATTAGGGTTTAAAAATACTTAACTTCATACATCTATAATTTAGAAACAAATGAAGCGTGAATTTTGAAACTTGCTATATATAATCAACATCAAATAATACGTACGTTTTAAATTGGCGTCGTATTTTTAATTCTGCTATCCGACGCCTGTGTCGCTGCTAGTTAGAAAACTTAGAAGCACTTTATTCACTTACGATAAGATTCAAAGTTAAACCAATGGCTAAATATTGAAAGTCCCTCTTCACCTGCTTCACCCCGTCGCAAAGTGGTGACGCTAGGCTTGTAACAATCCGAACAAGTAAGCAGATCTATTGTCTTATATCGATGCTAAAACTCGAACGGTAAGAGGGTGGAAAACGTTATCGCAGTTTGTGTGGAAAGCGCTGAATACGCAATAGTCCTAACACTCTCAAACGTCCTAGACAGACAATAATGGGCTATTTACCTACATGGAGCGGGTTATCGCGTGCGGGTTGCCTTACATTGCGCGGCTCGATCGCTCGACCGATCACATCACACCTCGGTAGCCCGCAATGTAATACGACTCGCATACAAGAACTCGCTTGGCACTTAAAAGAATCATTCGCTTAGTAAGAGGGCTGACAAACTCCATATAAGAAAGCAAAACTCAGACAGCGCAGCGCCATCTATTGGCAACTTTCATACATTATGACAACAATTCGTTCAAATACATTTTGTGCTAGACTGACATTCGCTTTATGAAAATCGAAGTTAGGATATAGTTATTACCGTGTTCCTAATATTCAGACTACGGATCGTTTTAGCCGTAAAATTTTGACAATTCATTATATACTTTGTGAAAATCCTATAGCACGATTTGATGTTTTTTTAGAATCATCTTGTTATGCCTTAGAAATAGCTTTTTTATCTTATAAAATGGGAAGGCAAACAAGCAAGTGGGTCACCCGGTTACGTGATCACTACCGCCCGTAGACATCCTTAACATCAAGGAGATTGCCCAAAGGGCTAAGAAGAATTCTTCTTGTGCCAGTAATGTCACTGGCTGTCTTGCTTTCCACGCCGCACCACAGTGCAAGCGCTGCTGCTTAGCCGCTGGATTAGCGAGCAAAATGGAGGTAGCAAACCGGATGGACCTTATACAAAGTCCTACCACCCGCAACTGTGTGGATTGATTTTTTAAATATTTAAATATAAACAAAAGTGACAATATTATGAAAACGATAGAGAATATTTTAAAAAATCGGCCGAATTATTAAATAATCATGACTAGGTTAAAACGCTTTTCATTCATCGTTTACACTAAACATTAGTTACCTAAATAAATAAAATATGGAAACTAATAAACCTCATGTTTGTCTTTAACGTTCAAATGAACCAAACTCTCTGGCCTTACCACTACTGCCAGGGGCGTAACTATGGTGGGGCAGGCATGGCATGTGCCCTGGGCGCCAAATAAGGGGGGGGGGGGGGCAAAAAACGAAATTTACTAACTACCTATTAAAAAAATACAATCCAAATTCGTATACATGGCCAAATAAAAGTCTTTTGAGGGTCATTTAAACGTTATTGTAGATACATTTATTCCCGACGGAGACATATTTGTGATATTTTGTTTGTTTTAGATACATTACATTACAAACTTAGTAACATAATAAAAAAAATGATTCAGACAGGGAAAGGGGCGCAGTTTAGATGCGAGCCCTGGGTGCCATTTTACGTCGCTACGCCCCTGACTACTGCCCAAGTTTAAATTTATGCCTGTGTGTAGGTATCTCTGTCTTATAATAATAGTTAATAGGGTTGCCAGGTGAGTCGCGAAAAAATACCGGACAACCCCGAACGTTGTAAGCTTGGTCTCGTAAGCGTGGTGTAAGCGAGGAGCGCGCGCGAGTTTTGCGTTTGGGGGATTTCATATGCCTACTTTTGTAGGCGCTTGTGACCAGTAGTACCGACTTTCCTCAAAATGCCGGACATTGTTCTGTCCGGTATGACCATTTATTTTTTATCGGACAGGCCTCGAAATTACAGGACTGTACGCTTAAATATCGGACATCTGGCAACCCTACTAGTTAAGCAGAGCTGTAGGGAGGGATAAATAAAAAAAACAGTTGTTTAATGCCACTGGTACAGACCCAGTCAAATATTCGAAAGATACAATCTCACAAATTGTTCATGAAACAATTTAGACACGTTTTAAGACTTTAATCTCACTTGTCTTAAGAAGTTAACAGTTTTTGTCATCTAAACATCGTTTATCGCCTAAATAAAGCAAATCCAAGCTTTTAGTAAAAGAGATGATTTATACTTCGTTGCTTTGTAATGTCTGTGGTAATGTTTTATTCAAACAATAAACAATAATTTGATGGAAAAAACTGAAATTTTAGGTTAAAATGATGTTTACTACATATAAGACAAGTAAGGATGAATAGAATTTAAACTCCAATTCATGCAAGATACATTTCAGATACGCGATGCGTCAACATCAATGATATTATAATGCATGGATATTATGTACAGTGTCATACTAAATGACAGCAGAAAAACGGCACGACATAAGAATACAGGTTGACGCCAATGTTACAAATGCAAATTATTAGTTTACCATTTACAGTCATTGGATTTTCAATTTTACGTCTAACTGCATAAAATAATAATTTATTTAGTTTCTTTGAAAATAGGTTTTTTTTTTACAAAATAATAGTATTGACAGCAGCGCGTGTCGATTTATTGTACTATTTGTTCGACTTTTGATGCGGCCATGTTTAAAACAATGACTAGAAGTCCATTATTTATACGTCAGTGGTAAAATTGAAAGATTTAATAAGGATTTACAAGTTCTTTTCGAACGAGATGCATGCAGGATGAATCTCGCATCAGGACCCCAATTCTCGGTTCATGCGAGAAGTATCTCACGTGCGAGATCCGTCAAAAAGTGACAGATTTCTAAGGGATTTGACAGTTGTTTTCGTGCGAGATGCATCTCACATAAACCGAGAATAGCCCCGCAGCCACGAATGCAGAAGTTTTGACGCCACGTTAAAATCACACATTACAGTTTTTTTCTGATTACCTTAACACTTACAATCGATCCAGTTATTGCCTTACCACTTTTGGATAACCTCTTATCGGCGCGCCTTATAGAGGCCTCCCGTGACCAGAAGGCTGGGCAATACTTTGCCCAAAGAATCAGCATTGCCATCCAACGTGGCAATGCTGCCAGCCTTCTGGGCACCCGCCCTATTGACGGCGATTTGGAACCATTTTTTTACCTTTAAGTTTAGAATAAGATTTAATTGTTTTTTTTCCTCTTTATGATGCAATCGAAAAGTAATAAGTATTCCATCATCAAAGTCGAAGTCAAAGTACATTTATTCAGATAAGGTTTACAAGAAGTACTGGAACAACAGTTTTTTTTTAGTTTTAGACACCTACCTTTTATAGTTTATTTTATATTTGTATACAGTGCTATAATTCTGTCCTAATTGCAACTTTTTATAATAAGTGCTTGTAAGTATTAGAAAATTTACTCAATGAGTTCTAGACGGAAAGAATACATTCTTAAGCTTAATGCTATTTGGGTACGGAACCGTAAAAGGTCCCCCTGTTTCACTTATCCCTACCAGTAGCCATAACATAACTGACCAAGTTTAGTTTATCTCTATCTGCGTCCCTTTCTTATGACACTAGTTAGACAGAGACACAGGGAGGGGTTAAACTAAACCTGGGCTGTCATGTTAGGGCCGCAAGCTACCTCCATTGGCAGGGATATAATGGAGCCAAGGTAACTTCATTGGTTAACTTTCTATAACAACAATAAACATATTAATTGATTTAGTTTTCCTTTTTCTATTTGACCTAATGTATATACACATGTCCATACATCTAACAAATACCCAACAGCATATATTAACAACAATAGGTCAATAACACATATCAAAAACTTTAATAGACTTCAAAAATATACTCGGTTCCAAATAGCTGTGAACAATGGTTCAATGACACATCCAAAAATATTTTACACTAGCTGACCCGGCGAACTTCGTACCGCCTAATTATTGGAGGCATATTTGCTCACCGTTTAGACCTACCCTGGACTACGACAAACATTTTAAAACCAAAATCAGCTCAATCGGCCCAGCCGTTCTCGAGTTTTAACCAGACTAACGAACAACAATTCATTTTTATTTATATAGATTTATGTGATCGTGTTGATTACTTCACGACCGGATCCTTGCACAACCAGGATGGTGATGTTATATAAAACGTGTTTCATATAAATTATGTAATTGATGTTCTCGTATAAACCATTACGGCGGCACGGCATCACTTCGTTTGGTCGTGTGCGAGTGACCGCTAGAATCTATGTATGACTAAAGCTCGACAAAATGGCCGTTTCTCATAGAGATTCGGCCATTTTGAAGAGCTTTAGTCACCTGGCGAGATTCAAAAATTAACCCCAGGTGTCCGATATATGCAAGTGTGAAAGTAAGATACTGGTTATTGCAGTTGCAACAGTAAGAGAGAAACCAACCCAATACCCTTGTATAACGTATTTTTCATCACATCTGCTCGGTAACAGTCCCATAACATGAAGGCAAAGCCAACCGTAAGTCCTGTATTAAAACCACGGGCTTTTTTATTACCATTACAGCCCGAGGTTTTAATGGTTTTTTTTTAATTTCGTTAACCACACTCTCATACAGACCTATGGTAAATTAAGCAAGAAGGTTTTACTAAAACTAAGTATTGTAAGTATTCGATTGAAAGTTTGTTTAAGGAATGGAATAATATTAGACGCGTGCAGTTAATTTAATTACATTTTACTATATTCGTTTTATCTTATGAAGCCGTAGTTTATTTAGTATTTTGGAATTATTAATTTTATAAAATACATTGTGGCTGTTTGACGCGTTTCTTGGCCTTTTAAGTTACTGCACGAAACAGTTTTATTATCTGTAGAATTCGCCCGCCATCCGCTTGTAGAAAAATTAAAAAAAATAACCGGCCAGTCACAAATTCTGCAATTGCGTTGTTGTTTTACTAGTGTTGTGAAACTTTGTGAAGCGATATTCATAGACTACCTGATAAATTTTGGTTTTGAAATTATAATATTAAAAGTTTCCTGGCAAATGTGATGAAAAACATTGTATGTTTCACGGGCGATACTGGAATTACAAACATCGAGTCATTAATAGACAATTTTACTATATCTATAGCCTCTCGTATGTAATTCCTTATTTACCGCCCTTAATACAGAATGTACTATTGTGCTTTAAGACACACTGGGCAATGTTAGGGTGGGCAGAATTCGTCTGGATTGTCCCAATATTTTCTATGATGTCCAGACTCCCGAAAAAACAAGACCCGACCAACAGCTTGTTGTAATGCTAAACAAATTACCTTGCTACTCATCGAAACCGGTGCCGTGCTCGCGCAAAGTAACGCCTGAATCTATAAATGCTTTATTTAATAATAAAGAGTGCCACTGTAATATTTATTTATTTGTCTCGATAATACTCTAAAAATCCAGAGTTTTTGAAATTTTGCCAAGATATGTTAGTCTTCCCATCTGGCAACCCCATAGGACAATCAAACATCACCACACGCCAAGCTCTTTTCTCGTCTGAAATTGATTAGTTAGATATTTTAAGTTTTTATTGGGCTAATAAATGCAAAATTAGGGGATGAGTAATTGAATTTTGATGTTCTTATAGTCCATTCTCTTAGGAATTCAGAATTATTATGGTAATAATGCCAAAGGACTTGACGTAAATAAGTACAATTGCCAATCAAATCCAGTAGCATTCATGTATACGCTAAATTTTAATGTTTTGGCTAGAGTTAATAGACAACAGTAAAAAACTACTTATCTATTTTCTCTTGTTTATCTATTGAATAGATAATGTAGATCTATTTCCTTATATTCGATCAATCGTCAGAGCAAATCTTGAAGATTGATGACCGCCCGGGGTACCGACCGAGAATATTTTTCTGTTACCCGATAGTACCTACACCTCGTACTAATACTGCGGCATTTCTCGTCTACCTATGAACATCTTTTATTCTTATATATTTTTCATCTTTTTACAAGTATCAATTTATCGGAAAGCTTTTGCCCACTCTAACCTGATGGGAGCTTCAGTTACCCAAAAACTTTAGTCCTTCGGTAGCGCGCTGTCACTCTTCCCTCTCGAATATACCCTGTATGCTGTCTTGGAGCCTAGCATTCTGTCTAATAAGCTGTGCTTAGCCCTCCGCCGGAGCGCCAGCACTTCTCGGCACAGCTCGTGAAACACCTCGCCAACCTGGTTGACCTGCTCGGCCGCTGCGACTTCGGCGAAGTTACATTCGAAGTCTTTCGCCAGGATCTCGCCTTCCTCTGGGCTTACCTGGGAATGGAAGCACAAATGACTGATTTATGGTAGCAGGTAGTCTACTGAGTCTGCGTATACGCACAAGAAGCACGATGCCAATGCCACGCGGCATCTGTAGGGTAGAATGGATTGAGGTAATCTATTGGTAGCGTGACCCCCCAAATAATTTGATGCTGTATACAGCATATACGCCTTTGCTACTGAGCTGCTGGTACTTCCTTACTAATATCACCTAATATTATAAATGCGAAAGTAACTCTGTCTGTCTGTCGCGCTTTCACGCCTAAACTACTTAACCGATTGAAATGAAATTTGGTACACAAATAGCCTAGAGCCTAAGAAAGAATATAGGCTAATTTTTAATGCGCAAAAAGGGTTTTAAAGAATTGAAAGGGGGGATGAAAAGTTGTATAGAAGTATCGTCATTTATAGAGCTAGAAGGTTGAAAATTATTTTTTACACTGTTGATTAGATATAAATAAATATGACATTCAAAGTTATACGAGTACGTATGTGTTTGTAAAATAATTAGCCTTAATAATTAAAAATGCTATCCAAAGACACTATTCCACGCGGACGAAATCGCGGGGACAGCTAGTTACTTTATATTTCGGTCTTTACAAAGTACAATAAGAAAGTAATGTACAATAGAAACCTTCCGTAAAAAAACTACACATGACAGTGAAAACCAAACCAAAATCCGTTGCGTGGCTTAGAGCAGCCGACGATATGAGGTAAGGACAGACAGGAATGGATGCAACTTTATTTTATACTTTATGAAGATAAAGATTAATTCTCCTGTAGCAGACGCGCCATGTACGTCTGCCGGCGCTGATAATAATCAGCAGGGTTTGCCTGAACACCACGTACTGCCTTCCACTGTCGACAACGGCGGTCAGGCCGCACATGGTGTTAACACCTTTATTGCTCGGCGCTCGCAGCGCCGTTCATGTCTGCCTATTAGATTTAAAGACTATATACTACAGTAGTTTTCCTATTTCAATTTTGTTTGGCAGGAGCCTTTTGTTTTCTTTGTCTGTCTTTATTATGTCATGGTGAAATAAACCGTAATTTTCTGGATCTCTTCTGATCTTCATTTTCATCACTCCTAAACCCACCAACCCACACGCTAAACTCCTTCTTTTCCTGAGCTCTGCGCGATGGCCCATTAGTACCTGTCTCAAGTGCACCATATCAGCCTTATTGCCCACAAGTGTGAGCGGGATATCAGGCTGCAGGCTCTGCTTCGCTCGTCGCACGTAGTTGAAGGACTCTCGGTCCGTGATGGAATAGACCAGGAACAGCCCGTCCGCCCATTGTGCTATGTCGTTGGCTGGCAGGTCCTCTATATTCTGGAATAAAATAACAACTATTAAGTCAGAGATTAAGACGAAACACCAAGGCCTAGAGAATAGAAAAATAGGTATTTGTAAAATCTATTGCTGTCGCGCATTATCAAGCCTCCCCCCGCAGAGCGCAATTTTTACGCAATAGAGACAGCCGCAGCTTGGACTGAAAATACCTATTTAAAGTACACAAAATCAACGATTCGTAGACCCCTGATTCCTTCTCCAAAACTTAACCGATTTAACTACATTATTCATTAAAAATTAAAAAAAGGCTTTGGCAGTGTTCCTATGTTTTTCTTTTTTATATAATCTAGTAAAATTTGTTTTCTGAATGTTTGAACGCAGCCGGAAATCTAGCCAATTTTTTAGTTTTTTGAATGTTCATATCTCTTTTAATAATTAATTTATGAAAAAAAGGAAAACATAGGGCATGCATAATAGTGGCCATCGATTTTTTGGAAAAAAAATTATTGCTCTACTGGCATTATCCAGAGAGAAAACAGGGGACGACGTTTGTATGGAAAAACGGCCCTTGTGTTTCCTCTTAAACGTACAGAAAAATAGAATTCAATCTTTAACTTATGGCCTTATACTGACTAAGAGTTACGCACCTGGAGTGCGATTTTTGAATGTCACCTGGTGACTAAAGCCAACCAAAATTACCGTTTTTAGTTATAGAGATTCGGCCATTCTCGTGAGTTTTAGTCACCTGGTGAGATTCAAAAATTGCACCCCTGTTTCGGAAATAGTTATCAGTTTAACAGCGTAAGTTTGATAGTGTAACACTAAACTTTACTATTGCTAAGATATAGTAAACAAATTATTTATGTATCTACCTTTGGACAAGTATCAAGTATTTCAAACAGAATTGGCTCGCCGTCTAGTAATACCTCGTGCTTATATTTACTGTCTGAAAAAATAAAACAAATGTTAAAAAGTCGGTATAGTCGACCAAGTAATTGCTTGACCACTTTTGAACCTTATCCTTTTGTAATACGGTCGAAAAGTGGTCAAGCAATTTCTTGGTCGACTATACTAACTTACACAAAAATCTTAGGCGGGTAATCCCCTTATTCATACAAATTTATCGATATTTTTAAACTTACAAATGTTTCGTCACTTTTATTTGAGAGTAAACGACACAATGACAGATGAAAATATTACACATGTTAACTTACATAGGTTTATGCAACGTTTAAAAGAGGGTAAATAAATAGTTCACTATTAGTTTAGTTCTCAACTGCTAACTTTAAATGTTATAGCGCCATCTAGCGTGATTACCGTATGCTTTGATTCGTGTCAACAACCTGGAGGTACGTTACACATTTGGAGATTAACGTCAGCACATAGTGACGTAACGAATATTCGCATTCGCATTCGCGAATATTCGCATATTCATTGCATTATTCGCATTCGCCAAAATTTATGCGAATGTTTTGCGAATATGAATAGCAGAAAAAACAATTTGAAGACAATAGTAGATAAATAAAATCAAAATTCATTCATTTCTTATGTTTTTTAATGCAAAAAAAAGTAACTAACCTCGTAATCACAATATCAGTTTTCACTTTATCATTTGGTATTATTAATTTACTTACTTGATTGTTTTTGCAATGAAGCTTAATAATTACATTTTAATTTGAACTTATAAATACAAATGGAACGCATCTCCTTCGAACGAGGCTGCCTCCAAGCCCAACAATTGGCGCCAAATTTGAACAAAAACTGAATATTCGCATTCGCATTCGCATTCGCGAATGTCGGTAGCAGATATTTACATTCGCATTCGCATCCGCGAATGTTCAAAAAATGACATTCGTTACATCACTACAGCACACTGTCATTTCATAGATATAGGAATGCAGTTTGACGCAAGTCTATGAAATGACAGTGTGCTGACGTTACCCTCCAATTGTACTCTAATGACGGTTTGATAACTGAGTACCTATACGAGTATTAGTCAAGTATGCAGTATTAATCCTACTAATATTATCAACGCGAATGCTTGTACTTACAAACATTCGTACTTACGGATGGATGTTTGTTACTCTTTCACGTAAAAACTACTGAATGGATTTGGATGAAATTTAGCACACACATAGTTTATAATCTGGATTAACACATATAATACTTTTTATCCCGTAAAAATGCTTAGTTCCCACGGGATAGCGATAAGTGAGTTATACGCCGCCGTGACGTCATGAGCAGCAAAGCAACTAATTCTCATTAATTTGTCCAGGAAATATTGCAGATTGCATGTTGGGTGCACGTTTGCTTAATTCAATTAAACAAGTCTACGCGGACGAAGTCGGGAGCAAAAGCTAGTACTGGTATATACCTTGTTGATGATCGTATTCTCCGATGTATCTTTTCGTCAGGAATCGCACCGTTAACGCTGAAACCAAATAACATTAATAAATTCCGGTATCTGGTATGAAAAGTATCATCGCTGTTCTATCGTTGATATCAAGGTTGTTACGTTTATAAACACGGAGAATTACAAAAATGTTTATTCCTGTTTGCTCAATGGAATAATTATAGATACATAGGTACGTTAAATGCCTTTTTAGGCTGGTTTTTATAAATGTTGTTACGTCCAAATTTATTTACTAAATGTTACAAACTCTACTGAGTTACTGAAATGGTTTGACATACGAGTATAATCCTATAGACTATAATAAAACTGAGCAATAAAAAGATTTCCATACTCAGTCAGCATAATCACTAATAACCGAAATCCATAGCTTTTTACCCGACTACGGCAAAGCCAAAAGGAAGGGTTATGTTTTTAGCAGCCTATGTATGTTTGTATTTACGTATGTTCCACTGTAGTGCCTAAACGACTGAGCCGATTTTGATGAATGAGGTATCAATCGGTTCGTAATTGTAGTCTGGGTAACATAGGCTATATTTTTTGTGAACAAAATGAAAATGACGAATGTTATATCCAAAAAAGAGAGGGTTTAAAAAAAGTTTTTTTTGGCTATCATATCTTTATTCATGTCATATCTAGAATCCAGCTTCATCTACACTAGTCTAATAAAGAGGTAAATATTGTTTGTTTGTTTCTTTGTTTGTATGTAGGGGGTAATTTCTGGAACTACTGAACGGATTTCAAAAATTCTTTCACAGATAGAAAGCTACACTATCCCTGACGGACATAAGCTACTAATTCTACGCGAACGACGTCACTGGTGTCCGCTAGTCTTTTAATTTACAATAAGACACACTAAGTTTTTAATCCGTGTTAGTCATCAAACGCCTCAGTTTTCTAAAAGAGCTAGGATGTCAAGGCTAGCACTGACCTATAAGTAATGGACTTCTAGTCAGTGTTTAAAATATGGCCGCATCAAAATCTAATAAAAGTACAACAAATAGACAATCGCTCGCGCTGCCAGTCTGTCGGACCGACGGCGCTGCTGTCAATACTATTATTTTGTAAAAAAACCTATTTGCTTACTTAATAAATTATGCAGTTAGAAGTAAAGTTGTAAATCCAATGACCATAAATAAATGGTGAACTAATAATTTGCATTTGTGACATTGGCGGCAACCTGTATTCTCATGTCGGGCCGTTTTTCTGCTGTCATTTAGTACGACACTGTACATCTTAGTTATTTGTTCAGCGATCGTAGCCGCTTGTACCCCTTGCGAGGACTACGATCAGCAATATACAGATAAAAAAAAACTGTACATCCATGCATCATAAGTAATATCATTTGAGCCGTAGTCCTTGGTCAAAAATATCTAAACACGCCCAAGCGTATTTGACAATAGAGTCGAGTTCAGATATTTTTGACACCTTGCCCGCTCTGGTATATTTGACGCTGACTGTACAATTAGTTCATTACATACATTCAAAACAGGTAGATACGCTAACATGGCGCTTAGGTAGCGGACCCTTCTAACAGGGGTCACATCTCCAGGGTACTTTTTTTTTAGGTACTATTTAGTTGCTTTTTTCTGGAATCATCATGTCCTGGATATTTTAAAAAGATTGAATAAATTGTTGCTAACATTGTTTTTTGCTGTACAGTCAAGGAATTTAATTCCCTACCCATTTCGTTGAAATGTCGTTTGACATTCGCAATGCATTAAGGTCGATATGTCAAACTAACGTCTTGCTCGATAGCTCTTATGGTGACAGTTTGCTATATGCTGTTGAACCTTAGGTGGGTTGGAAATTTAATTCCTTGACTGTACAAATAGTTCAAAGATCAATTGTAATTTGACTCAAACTGAGGATTTTTAACCGACTTCAAGGAAGGAGGAAGTTCTTAAATCGCCTGTTTTATTTTTTATTTTTTTATAAAACCATTATCAGGCTTTTAGTTAAACGGAATGGAATGCGGGTGGTAAGACCTTGTGCAGGGTCCGTGCGGATCGCTACCACCATCTTGCTAGCTAATGCCGGTAAGCAGCAGTGCTTGCACTGTTGTGTTCCGGCGTGGAGAGCAAGACAGCCGGTGTAATTACTGGCATAAGCCCTCTGGGTTGGCAACGCATCTGCAACCTCTTCGATGTTGTGGGTGTCTATAGGCGGTGGTGTACACTTAAGATCATGGTGACCCACTTGCTTGTTTGCCTCCCTATTTCATAAAAAAAAAACAATCCGGAGGTATAAGTTTAAAATAAAAACACTGGAGCCGCTGGCTCCGTAACAGCTAAAACATACCTTCTCCCTTTTTTATGGAAAAAAGAAGGCAAAGGAGAAAGGCCTTTTAAAGTCGTTTGAAAATCAGAATAGCATTCATAGGACAAATAGATCGGAAATTGCCTCCTCCCGTCCCTATTCGATGCGATCCAGTGTTGCCAGACGTCCGATTTTGACGGAACATTCCGATTAATATAGCCCTAAATTAAATGCCATCGGGACAGACGAGGTCCCGCTTTTCGGAGGTTAGTCAAACAGTAAACCAGAGTTATTGTTAATTGGTATTTTTGTTATAAACATTTCTATAGCTATTTATCACCACCGTAAACTTAATTTAGGAATCAAATAAAAAGATAAGTAATATAGAATTATTTACTATTTACTGTTTTATTACGTCCCGCTTTTTTACGCAAAAGGATTCAAAATCCCGCTTTGGTCGAAAATACATCTAGAAACGCTAGTCGATCAAACTTTCAGGGCCACCTGTATAATTAGTAAAAAATATTTTTTTCTTTAGAATATTCTCATCGATCAGGTTGTTATATTATTTCCTAGAACGTTCAAATCTTTCCCATGCGCCTATTAATTCCGAGATTTCCCAGAGTAGGCCCACTCCGGTTGAAGCTCTGTTTATAAAACACGCACAATCACAATAGAAACATCGAAAATACTTCGCGTAAACAACAGGAATAGACCACGTGCTGACAATGATTCGTTCAATATAGAAGTGGAATATAAATATATACGTCATGCTGCGGATATAAACCGCTCAAAGGTCATGCAGGAACTTTTTAATAATTTCTTAGTCTTTCTCAATGTAGACATAGCAAAACCAAGCCCGAACTAAACAACGCTGTACTATGGGTATTAGACGACGAATATACAGACTTATATACATATATATACGTACTTAATACATATAACATCATGAAACTCTATGTAGGTCATCTTCACCATATAAACATTTGCCGGTCACCCGAATCGAACTTAGAAACTAGCTTCGTAGTCACTAACCTCTTGGCTAATTGGCGGTTGGTTAACGTCCAGTTAGCGTAAACATTGCGGATGTCCAAAGAATGTTGTTTATAGGTATACAAAATACAATGCTAGCCAATTATAATGCCAAAAAAAGAAAACCCACCCTATAAGCCTCGAGGCTGAGGCCAAGTTGTTCGACAATGTTCCTGATAACGACTTAAAAATAAAACAGTAAACACTACCCGAAATTCTCTTTTGTAGAATAAAAACAATACAAGAATTCTCACAGCAATTCCAATGATTCACCAGTTAGAATACCTAACCGTGTATTATAATTTATCATTCAAAATCAGGCAAGGTTATTTGAGCCGTTGAGATCGACTGATTGGTGTACCTCGAACCAACGTCTAAACAAAGTTCGGGCGATGAAAGAAACACCTTGATCTGCACAATAAAAGATTAAAAACAAATGATTCCGTTGTTTCAAAACTGTGTTAACACAGCTTTATTGCTTCAACAGAAGAAATCACAGTTCTGGGTTTATTGCCTCATGTGGTAGCGTCGCATTGCACTTCTGGTATAAGTAAAAAACTCAAGTAAAGTCTTTTGAATAGAAATAGTTTAGCGAATAGCAAAGCAAGAGAATCCTACTTAATATTATAAATGTGAAAGTTTGTATGTTTGGAAGTTTGGATGTTTGGATGTTTGTTAGTCAATCACGCAAAAACAACTGATTAGATTTGGATGAAATTTGGCACACATAGTTAATAACCTGGATTAACACATAGGATACTTTTTATCCCGTAAAAATGTATAGTTCCCACGGGATAGCGATAAGTGAGTTAATCGTCGCCGTGACGTCATGAGCAGCAAAGCAACTAATTCTCATTAATTTGTCCAGGAAATATTGCAGATTGCATGTTTCAATTAAACAAGTCTACGCGGACGAAGTCGCGGGCAAAAGCTAGTACAATTTAAAGCGATATTTTATTAGCTGATCTCCTTACGAGCAGCAATACAAAGTTACAATTGACACCCTGTACACAATCAATAGACAAAATGGTCACCTTTGGTGTACAGGATCGCTTCGTATGAGGCGGGAATTTTGAAATTATCACAGTTTTTAAATTTATTGTGGCTAAATAGTGTGAATTTTTATAAATTCAAGTAGTTTCCCGGTAGTAAAACACTGTTTTTTATGCGATTGTGATATCATTATGAAAATTCAAGTTACTAATTTTAAATAATTGTGCTCTTTATGCATCAACGGACTTTTAGGCATTGAATGCACAATTATTAAAAATCAGCAGCTTGAACTTTCAGGAACGAAACACAGTGACTTATTAAACAGTATTATACTTACGGAAAACCACTTGAATTGATAAAAAATCACACCAATTGGCTACAATAAATTAAAAACTGTGATAATTTCTAAATTCCCGCCTCATACGAAGCGATCCCCCTTAAGGTAGTATAATCTACGTTTTCCTTATTAATTTGGACACGTAACTAGTACAAGTACAAGAGAGGGGATTACTTAAGTTTTTTTACTTATAGGCGAAGACTTTCCAGTTTCCATTATCTACTAAATAGTGACGGTATAGTCGACCAAGAAATTGCTTGATCACTTTTCGACCGTATTCCAAAGGAATAAGGTTCAAAAGTGGATAAGAATTACTTGGTCGACTATACATTAAAACACCCACAGCTTCTGATGTTCAGGCGGAAATTTCCTAAAATTTAAGGCGCATTTGAGGTATCATCATACAAACATTATAAATCTATCTAATCAAAAAAAAATCCCTGTATGTGTTCCTTCATTTTTGTTTACTTGTGTGAATCAATAAAGAGTATTTGTTGTTGTTGTTGTAATCAGCTACCTCAAAAATATTACAAATGCGAAAGTAATTTTGAATACTTGTTTGTTTGTTCCGCAATCACGCTTTACCAGCTAAATGAAATTAAATGAAATTCGGCAGAGAGATAGATCATGTCCTCAATTAAAACATAGGGTACTTTATATCCCGTAAAATCCCGTAAAACGCATATAATCCCGCGCAAGCGAAGCTGCAGGTAAAGGTTAGTTATTTATAGAAACAAAAAACTGAATACCTAACTGTTTTTCAGTTTCAGTTTTTTTTCGCAAGCGGGTTTTTATCAAACTTTTTAGTTTTAGTAAACAATGAACGAGTCGGGTGGTTTGCGTTAAGCCAAGTTTGTTGCAGTTTGTGCTCAGCTGCATCTAATGTTAACAATACAAACATTAAAGTGACCGTCTTTTAATCAGTAATTAGTGCTCGCTAATCCTGTCGCTACGCAGCAGTGCTTGCACTGACAAGCACTGCGCCTGTCTTGCTGGAGAGCAGACAGCCGGTGGCATCACTGGCACAAGAGTAAGTCCATCTTAGCCCTCTGGGTTGGCAAAGCATCCGCAATCTCCTTGGTGCTGCGGGTGTCTATGGGCAGTGGTGATCACTTACCATCAGGTGACCAACTTGCTCGTTTTCCTTCTTATATTGTATAAATGTATAAAGTACCACCCGCCTCCAGACGACAGCAAAATGGCAAATTAAAACGTACCCCAACACCGTGATAGAGTTGTTTGCTATTCCCAGATCGTATATCATTCCGTGATCGTTCCTTTGTATTTAAACGTCATTGTATAACAGACACACATCAAAACAAATGTAATTATAACGTATTAATTTAACCACGGAGGTGGGTGGCGATTTGACTCGTTTTGCGTGCGGCGGACGACCGAAATAGCATTTATTTATATACATCGAGTGCGATTGCAAACCGATAGAACATGTTACGCGTTCGAGTGTCTAGTATCCGTTTGCGTTGTGAGACGCCGGCGCAAACAGTGTCGGCTGCAGAGGGAATGCAAAACAGAATGGCTAGCACGACAGCGTGACGCACCGCGACCCGCTTTGTCGCTTCAGCTGTTCCAGCCTTACTCCTCGCTGTCACAGTTTTACAGTCATGTTAATACGCAAACATAAATCCAAATTAATCAGTCAAGTTTCATAAATAATAGTACATTATGATACGAGGGTGTTGTTGGTCATTACACTCGTGGTTGCGTTATTCGCGCGATAAGTTTTCCTCATAACTTTAACAATGGGTTGGTTTTTATTAAATATGCACCGCGAGGTGGTAGCAAAGACATCAGTCTAATATTGCGTAGCTTGTCTATTCAAATTTTGTTCTTTAACTCGGATTCCCTTGCTTTTACTGCGCTAAGTTTTGTATTTGCGTTTGAATTGTTGCATCTCCTTAGCTAACGTATAAAACGATCTAAGTAAATTTCTTTCGCTCTCGCGAATCCGCGGTAACAGGTCCTGAAAAGTGCGATTATCGCAAAAGGGTTCAGTTTGAAATACAAGCGCGTTTAACCACGTTAAGACGGTTCCTATAATGTACTATTATTGCGTGCCTTGCATACTTTCCTAATGGGAATTCCTACGGTTCAATAATAAACTGTAAAGCAATAACTTCCTCGATTCCATAACCAATAAAACAGCCATTCCTGTTAACAACTAACGGTAAACATCCTAGCGGACGTAATGAGAAATGCAGTTTATAAATACACCTAAGACATTATGGCCTAATCGACATTAAGTTCTTACATTGCCAATTCTTACATTGCAGATGCGTGTCCAACCCAGAGGGCTAAGATGGAATACCTCTTGTATCAGCAATTGCACCGGCTGTCTTGCTCTCCACGCCGGAACACAACAGGCAAACCTTGTGCAAACACTGCTGCTTAGCGGCAAGATTAGCGAGCAAGATGGTGGTAACGATCCGGATGGACCTTGCACAAGGTCCTACCACCCGCAAAAGTTAGCAATATCGACTCAAAATTAAAAACGGATAGAAAATATTTTTTACTTACATCGCAGGCAGCAGCTTCTAACTATTATGTGCTATTATTAAATTATATCCATTGTAAACCTATTTGATGAGTTTGCTTGTGTACGAGTATGATTCAAATGTCTTAAAATCCTAAAAGAACTTGAGTTTCATTTTCAAAAGTTAAAAATTTACTTTTCATAATATAAGGTAATTTTTTCCTGTCGGTCCTATTTTTTTTACAGTATATCTTCGGCCGCCTTTTCCTCTTAAATGACGCTACGGATTTTGATACATTTTCCACTGTAATTTAGAAATTTTTATGGAACGTTTTTATATATATTCCAGCCCGATTTTACTCGTGCAAAGCCACAGGTCACTAGTACATTATAAACTGTTGAGTTTCATGTGGCGCTTATTCTTAGCAGAACATTACATTTTCGCTGATGCTATTCAGACTTGAATAAAAGAGCCTAAGTATGCGGAAAACTTGCAAAGTAAAATTTTAATTTCTTTAACTTTTTTTATATCTGTGCTGCTCGTACCCCTTCTCCCTGCCGTGCCTTGCTTGGCATCTCCTAGTGGAGAAGAGATCGACTCTCCCTCCCTCTACGCTCGCTCCTATCCATATCACCTTGATTAATAAATACTTACTTACTTGCATAAAGCAGTTATGAGCGGCGAGGCTCACAAATTATAAAGTTATAAACAACTTTGAAGTTACCTTAAAAAATGAGGGCTTTATTCGTCTAGGCATTTTCTTGTACGTAAGATCTTTGTCGTTTCTATTAGTGAGTTAAGTATCATGAAGGTTTGTGCTAGGTGCCGTTCACCCAGTTACCGGACCGAAATATTAGGTGGGGACTTTGATTTATTTTGAAATCCGGGCCACAGCTGGAGCGCCCTGACAGGCCCCCTCGTCCCCTGAGGAAAGGCAGGTGGCTCTTATGTAACATGTACCGAGACATTTCAGAACGCGTGTCTTGTGGGCGTCATCAGAAATGAAATCTGAGTACTGACAAAACGGTTGCAGTTTGTACAAGCTTTTAATATACTTTAACGCGATAAAAACACTGTTTATTCACCTCTACGTTTAGGCCAACTTTCCACGGCTGTGGTCACGAGTAGACTAACAATGTTTCAACGTTATGAATATGTGTGAAAACCGCTAAAGTTTAAAACAGCTTTGTTAAATAACATAATACCCTGTTGCATGAAGATGTGTCCAATAGTGCACCTACTGATAATAAAGTTAAATGTTACACAAGCAATAACAAGCAAGCTTTTATTATCATTAGCCCCTGAGTTTCTTGCGGCGGCACATCTCCTCAGCGGAAGCTTCCATTTTTCGAAGCGCGGTAGACTTAGACATGTCAAAGTTTTTACTCAGAAAACATTTTTTTTTCACTACCCGTGGTTGGATTATTTCAAAATTTTATGCAATTAGTATTGATACCACCGTTCAATACTGCTTCTATAAAATAATTACATAGATGCAGTATTGAACGGTGAATAGTATTTAATTAAAAGGTTACACGCGAGGTCATACAATGCCGCAGTAGGGTTGCCTACATTTTTTCGGTAGAATATAGTATTTTTGAGAATAAGCTTAAAAAATATGTAGTACGCTTCGAAAAACTATAGTATTTTTTTGGAAAGATGAAAAAAGGCAATGGTGTAAGTTTGTTGTCTATTTATCTGTTCTATCTATTTTAATAACGTGACAAGTGATCGTAATATAGTATATTTGCGTACTATATATTAGTTCAACAGTATATAGTACGGAGAGCCGATATATAGTACAATACTATATAATATAGTACGGTTGGCAACCCTACGCCGCAGGGTTGACTAGCAAAATCTTGCCTTCATTCTGCGTTTCAGGCGAGAAGAGAAACTGTGCTCGGGTTTGATACTATTCTTAGTAGAAATTGCGTTAAACGTTAGTTATTGCGACACTTAAGGAATGGTAATTAGGAACGTGGAAACGCTTGAGAACGATCGTGCCCATCTCGCTCGTTACCACTGACGTGAGGAAGACAAGGTGCTGGAACATCGTCGAGCTCGACGCTGTTTACAGAATCACTCCCCTATAGCCTTACCATGGGTACAGTGCACCTAGCCGTAACCGTACTCGCTAGCGACGGCGTAAACTGTTTGTATGGGGAATTGTACAGCGCCTCTAGCGCTCACTTAGAGAACTAAAAATCGCTAGTATGAGTCCAACGGTAACCTATCGAAATCTAAACGTCAGTGACTAACATTTTGTAGCTGTTGCCGTAGAACATCTATACCATGAATGACAAATTTGACACATGTCATCGAAAAATACCGTATTGACTATGGTTAACTCTTTCACTGACAAATCCCACCCTTAGAGTTAAAGCGACTCAATTCTGAATATGATATAACCCAAAATTAAACCTTATGTCTTTTAATTAAGGTGATATTTTGGGACGTGTATTAATCAGAAATGGGTCACTTTAATTCTAAGCGAAATGGGAGTGTATTTAACCGCTATCGACTGTAGTAACGTAATATGAATTTTCGATAGAAACTCATGGTAATGGTACTGGTCCAGTGGGCGGCCTGTCGTAAAGAGGTAGGCATGTGGCTTATTATAGGACTTCCTCGATTGAGCTGAACGTTAACGGCTGCACGGTTATGATTGTTACTCTATTTTCGTCTATGAGGGTGAATAGCTCGAACAACATGAGAATTATGTTTTCTGCGTCTTTAGAGTCGTCATCTATACGTATTTATAATAATATTGTAACTGACCAAAGTCTGCAGAACTTTATCTTTACACTGGCGGACGCGCGACTTCGCCCGCCTATGTTCGTCAGGGATAGTGTGGCTCTCTATTAATAAAAGATTCTTTGCATTGGTTCATTAGTTCCAGAGTACCCCCTACATACAAACTAACAAAAAGACAAACGAACAAGTTTACCTCTTTATTATATTAGTGTAGAAGTGTAGATGTATAGATTACTTAATATGTTGCAGGTTCGAGCCCAGCTATTACCCTAATTTTTATTTGTGTTGTCATTCAATATAATGTATAACATCTTAAAATTAATTTCAATGTATAAAACATACAAAAAAAAATCGAAAATTTAACAACAAATGGCGTCATCTCTCGTCAGCTAACGAACATTCATAAATGACCAAGTTGAATAAGATAACTTGATTAAATTTCAATTTTATAGATGACACCGAGGGTAGTTTTCCCAAAGAAAAAAAAACAATAATGTAATGACCTAATGACCGTAAAGACGAAACACATTGAAAAAGTCGCAGGGTATGGTAGCGGTAATGTGGCGAAACTGGCAAACGCAAGGCACGGAATGCTGATGTTGCAGATCGAGTTCTGCCATTACCCTAATTTTTCTTTCTGTTGTCATTCATTTTAAAGCATTTTAAATTTAATTTGATACGTCGAGAAACATACAAAAGTTGGTTTTAATAATAAATATATGGAAAAGCTTAGTATTTAGTTTAATATGTGTACTCGTGCGTGGCGTGAACAGCTGGGTTTCAGGCAGCCGTTCCCTAGAATGAAACACAATGGTCAAGCATATTATAATGTATTTTAAAGCTCTTTCTTGGGGCTGATTATTTATAAAATTAATAACAAACTCTCGAATGTGTCGTATTCATTTTTCATATAATGATACAGTTGTTTTTCATACAGTTATATTAAGAATAGTCTTAATAAATGAATATATTGAATAGTGTTCAGACTTCAGATCGTACTTACTGTGGCCCGTTTCACTAAGCTACAAGTTCCAATTTTACAAGTCTAAACCGGCAACATTGGTCAATAATGACCAATGGCAATGGGCATAATGACCAATGTTGCCGGTTTAGACTTGTAAAATTGTAACTTGTAGCTTCGTGAAACGGGCCACTGATCTAGTAATTTTGATATCGATCGGTTTTACATAACCTTCAAAAGCGTCTTATTATTTTTAATAGATGTATTTTAATGACAACACTAATTCAGACCGTATTTACTTGCACAATAATTTTAAAATTGAGTTATTCGGTACCAGATACTCTATTGACATTTGGATTATGTACACTCTTAACTACTTGATTACAAGCTGGAGTTCTGCTGTATACGCCTCTGTGCATCTCGACACGCGTTAAGAGGAGTGTGAACCCAGCCCGAAAAAGCGCTCTCTATACAAACGGCTATAACGTTTTCCACTCTCTAAATCTAAACCTACGGCAATGATTTTTTGGTATGTTGTCATTATGCCTTACAATTAGGTTTGTATGTTTTGATTCTTTCAATATTCTTCATAGATTTGACAATATCTGCATTTTAGGAGTTCCATACAAGACACAAAAGCGTTGATATTTCTGAAACTTTTAAGGATATTTAAAAAATCAAAACGTACAAACCTAGTTCTAGGGCATAATGACAACATACAAAAAAATTATGGCGATGGGTTAAGTTTAGAGGGTGGAAAACGTTATCGCTGTTTGTATGGAGAGCGCTGGGTTCAACTCCTCTTAACTTGCTACGTTAACTCAGTGCGTCTCTTTCCTGCTGGGCTTGTTAAAACGTGACCCACTGAGTTAAACAGCGCGCGTGTCGAGGTAATTCGTGCTTGGTGTGGCACAGCTATAAACGCCGCTGACAGTGACAGCAGTGGCCCTAACATGACTGGCCAAGTTTAGTTTATCTCTATCTGCGTCCCTTTCTTATGACACTGGTTAGACAGAGAAACAGGGAGGGGTTAAACTAAACCTGGGCTGTCATGTTAGGGTCGCAGGCCCAATAAAAATCCATGAGCGCTTGCTCATACTCGTCGGCTTGCTCTGAACCTAAACCTGAACCTCTTGTGTGCTAACAATGCTAGGTTTCCCCCGGGCGCCGTCTAAACAGGTCAAATCCAGGAAATATCGGAAGGACAGCGTACACACCTGCGTATTGTTATTATTACCGAATTCCTGAAAACAATGTCGCCCGACGGCGCCGGAGGCTATTCCCAAATAAGAAATTCCCGTTAAAAAAAACAAAGAGGTAATTAACGCAATTTGCGATTGGCACAATTTCAACTAGGCACATAATTTAGAAACATTCGCTGCAAAATGTAACATTCGCACGCTTTGTCTATAATAAATTTAAATATGTGAAGTTGGAACAAGGGAGATCACATTTTAGTTTTATAATTGCGTTAGCTGTCTTATGAGTAAGCTTGTAAAATATTGTACATTCCTTTCGTGCAAATTTGTTCTAACTTCTTTTTTACAGGAAGGCCAGTCTGTGTAATTATTGAACGCACGAGAAGCAATTATTGTAGTGTGAGTTTTGAATCGTGACAATAAAGATGGATACACAATAAGAATTTACGAGCCATAAAACGCAGAAACTCGGCAATTGCTATTTCTTGTTGGTCGATTGTTGCATTTTGTGTTTTTATCGCACATTGTGAATTCGATGTAACACGCATCTTTGGGTCAATCCGGAGGAGCGTTTAATCTGTTATCATTAAAATTGGTCATCAAATTGACGACAAGAATTAACTGTTGCCGTTTCCCGATTAAAAGTAATTGTTTAATCGCTCCCGGATTTTCCATTATTAAAACATCCAAACACTCATAAACACTGCAAATCCTCTCTCCCGTTTAATTTACCTATCCTCGCGGTTTTGTCTACTGCCATAAGAAAGGGACACACAGAGATACAAACATAGACGGTGGTGTGGTGGCCACTGGAGTTGTTAGTGTGAGATAGAAGAACATTAACAAGCTGGCACAAATTACCTTGCTACTCCGCGACGCAGCTATCTTGCAGGTGCAAGGCACTGGATTCGCGGAGTAGCAAGATAATTTGTTCCAGTTTGTTGATATGGACCTCCGCAAAGTAACGCCTCATCATCATCATCATTTCAGCCTAAAGACGTCCACTGCTGAACATAGACCTCTCCCAAGGATCGCCACAACGACCGGTCTTGTGCTGCTTGCATCCAGCGGGATCCCGCAACGATCACCAGGCCATCAGTCCACCTTGTGGCGGGTCCACCTACGCTGCGTCTTCCGGTACGCGGTCGCCACTCGAGAACTCTATGGCCCCATCGGCCATCCGTTCTGCGAGCAATGTGCCCCGCCCACTGCCACTTAAGTCTAGCAATTCTTAAGGCTATGTCGGTGGCTCTGGTTCTTCTGCGGATCTCTTCATTTCTGATTCGATCTCGCAGAGAAACTCCGAGCATAGCCCTCTCCATTGCCCTTTGAGTGACCTTGACGTAACGCGAAGTAACGCCTAAAACTATTAATTATTTAGAAGTACATTAAAATATATAACATACTAGCAAACGCCCGCGACCTCGTCCGCGTGGATTTAGTAGGTAGCCTATGTTCTTCAGGAATATTGTAGCTTTCTATCTGTGAAAGAATTTTTGGAGTCGGTTCTGTAGTTCCAGAGATTACCTACATACAAACAAACAAAGTTTACCTCTATTATACTAGTGTAGATAGTGTAGATGTAGATTATAAATGTCATGTCATGTAGCCACAGTATATTAATCACTGCGTGCTCGTATTTTAATTCCCGCTTCAAACGAATTGATCCTTACGATAGGAAAATTACAGAAACTTCTAAATTTCCATTTTTTTAGCTTTACCTACATTTCTGGCTTGCTTCCACCCTTCGACACATCAGTACATGTGCCTACCCACAACTATTTCTGCTTTTCCTAAAAAAATACTGGTAGAGAATACCTTAAGGTAGTCCGCCTTTTGCACATTTTATTTTGAACAATAGTGATACAAGTGTTACAATTTGACATGATTGTAAAGTTTTTCGTACAAAATGTGACATCATCATCATCATCATCATATCAGCCGGAAGACGCCCAATGCTGGGCATAGGCCTTCCCCAAGGATCTCTACGACGGTCGATCTTGTGCTTCTCGTTTCCACCGGTTTCCAACGATCTTCACCAGACAAATTGTGACAATGTATGTTAAATTCTAGAACTTGTAAGTTTTATGGTACAGCTTCCAGGTGTAGTTTCTCGACCACCACCGTCGTTCGTGTGTTATACAGTCACAACTGTTTCCCGAAGGGGTAGGCAGAGACCACGCATTTCCATTTGCTTCGATCCTGACATACAACCTTCACTTGTTCTCATAAAATTCTTCATGCATGCTCGTCGGTTTACGGTACTCCTGACCTGGCCTTTTTCCTGAATGTCTCCGATTTGGGCGGAGTACGTTCGCATAGGTTTTCCCCTATCCATTTGTATGTGTGTTATGTTTCGCAGAAAGACAGTTTTCTTGCGCTCCCCCAAACCGACTCTTGTAAGTTGTCACAAATATAATTAGACTCGATGGACATCTGTTTTTCAGCCATATAATTGAATCAACTCGGCGGAACACGCTTTAAATTCGCATCCCGCTCGTGTTATAATAAACACGGTTTATTTTATTGCTGATCAATAAAAAATCGCCTACAGATTAGTTACAGCTACAACTGCATGGCTAGCACGAGTTGCTGGTGACTTGTTTCCCCTAACATTGGCTCGTTTCACGAAGCTACAAGTTACAATTTTACAAGTCTAAACCGACAACATTGGTGGTACAACATTATGCCCATTGCCATTGGTCATTATTGACCAATGTTGCCGGTTTAGACTTGTAAAATTGTAACTTGTAGCTTAGTGAAACGGGCCACAGGTCGCTATTTAAATTAACTACCTACTTATTAAGAAAATCTGGAACACTGCTTCTCATAGGAACTAGCAATCCCAAGAGTTACCCCCTCCTGCCGTTGGCTTCCGGATCCACCACTTTCTGTAGGAAACGCAGTAGCAAGCTACTACTTCATGCCGGCATTCTGTGAGAGCGTGGAGTACCCCGGTTCGCGGGCCTATTCGTACTGCAACCACTAATTGGTTACAGTGTGTTATACAACTACATTATTTTTCTGTGTTATTTATTTCGTTATATCGACATTAAAATGGCGTAAACATACTTTTATATACAATAGGAAAAAAAGAGGTTGCAGATGCGTTCCAACCCAGAAGGCGAGGATGGAATACCTCTTGTGCCAGTAATTTCACCGGCTGTCTTGCTCTCCACGCCAAAACTCAACATTGCAAGCACTGCTGCATAGCGTCTGCAGATGGTGCTAGGGATCCGGACGGCCCTTGCACAAGGTCCTACTACCCGCAAAATTAATTGGTTTCCTTTGAATTAAGAGCGGAAGAAAATAAAGATGTAAATTTCACTTTTAAGTCGCAGCAAGTCGTGTCATGCTGGGCGTGTCGTCATAAAATATGTAGGGTATTCGTAAATGTTACATGTCTTGGGACAGTAAAGCAAATATAGTGGCACGTGTAAGTATTTATATCGTGTTTTCGCATTAAATAATAAAATAAAAGTAATTTAATCAATTCCTTTTTCCGATTTCATAGGTCGGGGTACGCTTTGACCAGGGATCAAGTTCATAAGCGCGGCAGGCGACAGGTGGCATTGACAATACGTCGTACGTTACCATGTCGACAAGTAACGCTACTGACTTACAGACATTATAGCGGGCAAGCAATGTATAACAAATTGTCACTGTCACCTGTCGCTTGTCACGTTTATGAAATTAAGCCCTGAATTTGCCAGTCAGGTTATTACATTGTTGCAACTGCCATCTGATCTCCGTGCCCCTGTTACGGAGAAACCAGGCTCATGAGATTATGGTTTCACATTCATTTACATGAACGTGCATGTTTCCTCACAATGTTTTCTCTCACCGCAAGAGCTTTGGTAACTACAGTGCTTAGGTAATGTAATGTTACCATAACGTTTATTACTGATAAGCCCTCAAATTAAATAACCCTATTTCATTAAAAAATATTTTCATTCATTAATGTACATAACTGTGTGGAACTGGGCCGGACATGTCTGTCGCATGCACCCACAGAGGTGGGCTGGCACAGCCACTTGGTGGGTGCCGCAGAACGGCTAGCGACGACGAGGCAGGCCAAGAAAGAGATGGCGGGATGACTTGGACGGGTTTGAAAAGGACTGGGCTGATATTGCGTCAAATCGGGAGTTGTGGAAGTCTTGTGGAGAGGCCTTTGCCCAGCAGTGGGACACAAATATAGGCTAATAAAAATAAAAAAAAGTACATAAGTTAGTAAAGCTAATTGGTGCATGGCGACCGCTGAGGATCGAACTCGCTACCTCACGATCACGATTCCACCCCTCCACCCACTGGGCCACCAATGCTCATGGTTCTAAAACCTCATTAAAAAAAACTTCAAGCGAATCTTTCGATGCATACGCTATCGTGATAAACACATCATCATCAGCCTATGTTCGTCCACTGCTGGACATAGGCCTCTCCCATGCCACGCCACTGAGCACGATCCTCGGCCACTCTCATCCAGCTCTTGCCAGCCGTCTTGCGAAGTTCATCGCTCTACCGAGTCTGAGGACGTCCCACGCTACGTTTGCCGATCCGTGGTCTCCACTCAAGAACTCGTCTAACCCAACGGTTATCGGTTCTTCGGGTTATATGGCCGGCCCATTGCCACTTCAGCGTGCTAATGCGGTGGGCTATATCGATAACTTTGGTTCTCTGTCGGATCACTTCGTTACGAATTCGGTCTTTTAGAAAAACACAAATTAAGTTATCTCTCAGTGCGCCCCCCTGGCGTCGTCCAAAAATTAAGTCACACGATTTTGAACATTTCAAGTCCCCCCCCGTCACGCTTTTTCCTATCTTTTTAACACGGGCCGTCACGTTTGACTAGACCCCCCCTCCATAAGCGTGACGTAATTTGTGGATGACTCCTCTTAGGGCTCTGGTTATGTGATAATTTATTTACCTAGATCTTCTTATCACGGCAATCTTGTGTATGTCTGTTTTTCAATTGTATCGGAGTGTATGAACGGCTACAGTTATTTCTAATTATTCTCGCATTTTTGGTTTAGTTCAGTTTTAGACATAGGGGATTATCCATAACTTAAGTCATAGAAGGGGGGGGAGGGGTAATCTAAACGTGATAGACTGTGTTAAGAGGAGTGAGAATCCAGCCCGAAAAGCGCTCCCAATACAAACGGCGATAACATTTTCCACCCTCTAAACCTTAACCTACGAGTATGGCAATGATTTTTTGGTATGTTCTCATTATGCCTTAAAATTAGGTTTGTATGTTTAGATTTTTTCAATATTCTTCATTGCTTTGACAAAATAATAACTTTAAAAAAATCATGGCTATATAGGTTAAGGTTTGGAGGGTGGAAAACGTTATCGTCGTTTGTTTGGACAGCGCTGGGTTCACACTCCTCTTAAAGAGGTGGGAAAAGTGTGACGAAGGAGAGGGGAGTTGAAATATTAAAAATCGTTTCATGACCCCTAGTTATTTGTATAGTTGACCAAGAAATTGCTTGATCACTTTTCGACCGTATTACAAAGGAATAAAGTTCAAAAGTGGTCAAGCCATTTCTTGGTCGATTATACCTAATCGGTTTTGCCGTACTCAAGTTCGTAAAGGTTTTTTTATACAACATAGGAAGGCAAACGAGCAAATGGGTCAACTGATGGTAAGTGTCCATCATCGCCTATAGACACCTGCAACACCAAAGATATTGAAGATGCGTTTCCAACCCAGAGGACTAAGATGTAATACCTCTAGTGCCAGTAATTTCACCGGCTGTCTTGTTCTCCATGCCGGAGCACAACAGTGTAAGCACTGCTGCTTAGCGGCGGGATTAGCGAGTAAGATGGTGGTAGCGATCCGGACAGACCTTGCACAAGGGCCTAACACACGCCTTAAGTGCCTTAAGTACTTAATTATCAATTTTGCTGTTTATTTTTTCCTTATAATTATTAAAACGTCTTAAAGGTATTACTTGTTCATAATTTATTAATTAGCTTACGTACGCGGTACGTACGTAATTGCTTTTTGTATGCTAACTTTTTTGACTGAAAAACGTCGTGTCGGTAAATCATGTCATCATCATCATCATTTCAGCCGAAAGACGTTCCCTGCGGGACATAGGCCTCTCCCAAGGATCGCCACAACGACCGGTCTTGTGCTGCTTGCATCCAGCGGGTAAATCATGTATAAACGGTTAATTGCATAAACCGCATTGTAGCAGTATGAGTTAAAAAACTAGAAATAAAGTGAAACACGTATTTGTTAATTAACTAAACGCACGTGCAAAAATATCCATTCTTACACGGTTGACGTAGTTCTACGAAGTGAACCTTAATGATTAATGAATAACTTTTATAAGATCTTTGTCTTAATTCATTATTTTAAGATTACTTTTTTAAGCCTCAAACTGTTTTTAAAAATAAACATACCACTTTGTTGTTTAAAATATCTTTCAACGACCATTTTTTAAGTATAAACGCAAATGAAACACTGTTTCATTTATAGAAAACATTAGCAACAGCAACAACTAAACTCTTCTTATACAATTTTTGACTAGCACATAAGATATAAAATACAAAAATACCGAGTCAAAATAAAACTTTTATTTTGACTCTAAATTATCATTCGCCGCCAAAATATCATTTCCCATACCGCTTTTTCCGACGGAGGGCGCTCCTACCACGGCCACTTTCACTTCTGACAACGAGGACTTCTTCCGCCTGATACCGCGCGACGTCATCTCACGTCTCCCGCGTCTGACACGTCTGACGCGTCAGCTCTCCGCGCGCGAGCGAACACAACTCGTACAGAATCCCGCCAACTGTCTAAAAATACAGAAAGCGACAACATCGGCCGTGTTTAATGGGTCAAGAACTGTGGCCAAGATCATCGGAGGACAGGGCTGTCCGATGGATAATATTATTAGCGGGACGATGCGATTTTACGGGACCGGGGTTAACGCGCGGTAAGTGATTAGTCGTCGACGGAGTTGATAAATTACCGTTAGCACTAAACAAGCCCCTAACAAACTATCTTTCAAAAATTTAGTTCGTCATCATCTCTTTAAGCAGAACTCCTCTTAGCTTTCTTCTGGACAGATATGTATTTTATTTTATGTATAGTATACGTATTAATATTTGTGTATTTTTATATAAATGTATTGTATTATATGTTTTGAATGTATGTCGTAATATTTGTCGTTGTGTTTATGCCCAAAGGTTGACTGACAGAGAATGCCTTAAGGCATAAAGTACGCCTTTTGTACGCATTCTATATTTTTTGGTGCAATAAAGTTTAAATAAATAAATGTTGATGACCAATGACAGAGCAGAGTCAGGACTAGGTAGTATTCGTGTGTTTCCGTCGGAGATCATGCAGGTCCCATAGTACAGTCAAGGAATTAAATTTCCAACCCACCTAAGGTTCAATAGCATATAGCAAACTGTCACCATAAGAGCTTTAGAGCAAGACGTTAGTTTGACATATCGACCTTAATGCATTGCGAATGTCAGACATTTCAACGAAATGGGTAGGGAATTAACTTCCTTGACTGTACAACTGATGACGGCCGTACCTACCAATAGCAATAATAATTCTCTTATATTCGCACAGAGGTTTCAGTCGGTGGAAACACGACATAACCTCACAGTTCCGGACGGTAGGGTATCCATAGGATTTCCTCCTACACAAAAAAAGGTATTCAGAACTTGTCTTTAACCAGGGTATTCGTTTCGTTCTTTCGCCAATTACAAAACATACTTAATCGTAGTAAAAATATTTCTTTAAGATTAGATTTACAAAGTATCAGGGGCGTAGCGACGTAAAATGGCGCCCAGGGCTCGCATCCAAACTGCGCCCCTTTCCCTTTGTAAATTATTTTAAAAACAGATACCTACACATTTTTTTTTATAATTTTACTACTTTTGTAATGTAATGTATGTAAAACAAACCAAATACCACAAATATATCCCCGTCTGGAATAAATGTATCTATAATAGGGATAAAATGACCCTCAAAAGACTTTTATTTGGCCATTTATACGAATTTGGACTTTTTTTTTTAATAGGTAGTTAGTTAATTTCGTTTTTTGCGATCACCCCCCCTTATTTGGCGCCCAGGGCACATGCCCTGCCTGCCCCACCCTAGTTACGCCCCTGCAAAGTATGAATGTCAGTAAATCTACCATCCAATAAACCGACGAGAAATGCAGACATTTTGCAAATGGTATCATTGTGTAAATATGCGAAGAAAATACAGAAAGTCTGCAAACATTTCGTAGGTATTGTTGACCTTGATATAAATATTCCGGATATCCTATTTTAGTTTATTTACGAGTATTCAGTCAATATATGTAAAACAAGCTTTTATCCGCGGCTTTGCCCGCGTAATTTTACTAATGTTTTATGGGATAAAAAGTATCCCGTTTTTAAATCCAGGACATGGTCTATCTGTCTGCTAAATTTCATAAAAATCCGTCAAGCCGTTAAGAGGAATGTGAACCTAGCTCAAAAAAGCGCTCCCCATACAAACGGCGATAACGTTTTCTACCCTCTAAACCTTAACCTATGGCAATGATTTTTTGGTATGTTGTCATTATGCCTTAAAACTAGGTTTGTATGTTTTGATTTTTTCAATATTCTTTATAGATTTGCCAAAATTTGCATTTCTAGAGTTTCACACAAAACATAAAAGGGTCAATATTTTTGAAACTATTAACAATATTAAAAAATCAAAACATACAAATCTAGTTCTAGGCCATAATAATGCTTAACATTTAAAAAAACCATGGCTATAGGTTAAGGTTTAGAGGGTGGAAAACGTTATCGCCTTTTGTATGGACAGCGCTGGGTTCACACTCCTCTTAATGTGTGATTGATGAAGAAACATCTAAACATCCAAACATCGCGTTTGCATTTATTATATTACTAGCCACCCGCTTTAGCTTCGAACGGGTACAATTTAAACGTAATGTTAATAAAAACGTTCGTTAAAATAAAAATGACATCAAAATCATCTATTTAAACCCGTTACGTGGTTTAGAAGGTGTAGACATAAACTCCCAACATGACTGACACAAGTTTAAGTTATCCCTGACTGCATCCTACCTTATGACACTTCAGGAGAGCTGCGTTGAGAAATCAGTATCAGTCATGTCAGGGACGCATGATGGAACTAGCACGGACGTCTTTGCCATAGCTTCTAGGTGCCAGTTAGATCAGTCTCAACCCTAAACCTGTCTGTTGACATGTCTCGATTCCTGGTGAGCGCCGCGTGCGTGGCGACAGGCCAACGACCACGTGCTGTCGGATAGGCTAATTAAATCGGTAACTAATAACATCAACTAGTGCAGTGTATGTTGGGTTAACCTATATTTTATCAGCGTCCAACATAATCGGCCCGAGATTAGCTTATCTCCTTAAGGATATAGTGATATTAGAAAGGGACAAAGTCAGATAAACTCTTATAGCATTTTTTTTTATGAAATAGGAAGGCCAACAAGCAAGTGGGTTAACTGATGGTAAGTGATCACCACTGCCTACAGACACCCGCAACACCAAGAAGATTGCAGATGCGTTGCCAACTCAGAGGGCTAAAATGGAATACCTCTTGTGCCAGTAATTACACCGACTGTCTTGCTCTCCACGCCGGAACACAACAATGCAAGTGCTTTGCGGCAGGATTAGCGAGCAAGATGGTGGTAGCGACCCGGACGGACCTTGCACAAGGTCCTACCACCCGCAAACTTAATTTACAGTAGTATTTTCTGAGCGTCTTCAGGTAATCATTAAATGTTTCTTTACTTTTTGACGTAATTTTTTTTCATCCTCATGGGAGGGATATTCCGTGGTATAGCAAGCAATTCCCTCTATAGACGAAATTTAAAACATCGTGAATCTGCGCACCAGGGGCGTAGCTACCGCCGTATCAGCCGTATCAATGATACGGGGCCTGAGCTACAGAGGCCCCGACTTGTCTAACCTCAAAATCATTATCCTCCATTTGAACTTCGACGCTGTCGGGTAGAAAAGTCCTTGAATTTTTTTGATACTGGGCGACGACACACTGCCACTCGCTTTGTCGCTCAGTGCGTGTCTTTCTAACTAGCCGAGTAGGAGAGAGACGCACTGCGCGACAAGCGAGAAAACTAGCACGTGTGCTAGCCGTACAGGGCAAGCTACGCCACTGCTGCGCACTTGTACTCATGAAAATGAATGCTTATTCCATGATCCTGTCAGTTTGGTATCCCTATAACAGGGGTTACAGAGGTCAAAATGCCAGTCTCTCCAATATAATCACCCGACCTGCGAAATTTGTGATCATGTTTAAAACATACCTGAATTAAGAAACGAGAAAAAGCCGTATAGGAGAATGAATGTTTAGTCGACCAAGAAATTGCTTGACCACTTTTCAATCGTACTTGACCGTGACTGGGACAGAATTCTGAGTTCTTCCGGCGTGGTAGCCCTTCAAGCTCTATGAAAACTTTCTTAGCATTAGAGTCGTGTTCGTCTAACATTGGCTCGCCATCTCGGATATCTGAGGCCGACTGAACGCATATCATACCTAGCCATCAATGTGACGCAGTTTAAAATAAAACCAGACAAGCCATTTGATATAATGAAAAGTGAACAAAACAAAACAACAAACGGTGAAACAAATAAAATACGGAATGAAGCTGAAAAGCAGGTGATGTTTTAGAAGGATAACTTAAAAATAAAATACGAGGTAAAATTCGCAGGGTATGGTAGCGGTAATGTGGCGAAACTGGAAAACGCAAGGCACGGAATGCACATGGAATGATGTTGCAGGTTCATACCTGCCATTACCCTAATTTTTCTTTGTCATTACATAGCATTTTAATAAAATACGAGATCAAAAGTTGGGTTTACAGATGACATGATCTGATGCCTGATGTGGTCAGGCCTTGATATGTCGTGTTCTAGATATTGTAGTGGGTGGTGCAGCTCGACAGGGCTCTTACTTCTACTCGTAGGCAGGAAAAGGCTTACTTTAGATTATTTACTTTTATTTTCAGATAAATACAAGTTGTCTCTAGGACTCCTGCCTCAAGATTAATGTTTGAAACACTGCTGCCCTCTATTTCGTTAAATTTGAATACTTTTTTTTATGAAAATGGACAGTGTTTCAAACTAGTACGATGGAGGGTTTATTACAATATTTATGATGTGACGAGCCTCCACACCACACGATATTGCCTGGTCTGACCGTAAAATACACTATATCATGTCATCAGTACACCTTTAATTTTGGATTCCATTTAGTAATGAGTTTACGTGCAATTTTTAAAGCATTGCCGAATATAATCTCAAATGGAATCAGCTTTGAACAAGCATAGGCGTTTGGGTATCATTTCTTTAATAGACATATTGAAGCAGTAATTTAAAAAAAAACCGCTGAAGGTCGACGATACTTTAAGCGTAAAATGTCTCTCTTCTTCTTTTCAGCAAATATCGGTCCACTGCTGAACATATGCAGCTCTTCCATGGATATCCATTTCGTCCTTAATGCTGCGAATGCGTAATATGTAGGTACAGTTAGAAGAAATAGGCAGATAAATAACAATGTATACACCTGTACCATTACCATGAGTTTCTATCGAAAATTCGTATTACGTTACTACAGTCGATAGCGGTTAAATACGCTCCCATTTGTCAGTGAAAGAGTTAACCATGTCGATACGGTTTTTTTCGATGACATGTGTCAAATTTGTGACTCATGGTCATGGTACCGATATTCTACGGCAACAGCTACAAAACTTTAGTCACTAGCGCTTAGATTACGATAGGTAATTTACCGTTGGACTCATACTAGCGATTTTTAGTTCTCTAAGTGAGCGTTAGAGGCGCTGTACAAGTCCCCATATAAATAGTTTACGCCGTCGCTAGCGAGTACGGTTACAGCTAGATGCACTGTACTCATGGTAAGGGTACTGGCGAGTGGTCAGCCTAACGAATAATACACCATGCGCCGTGCCACTCGCTTTTTACATTTTACATTATAAAGACCCTGAGCCTGACAATGAATTTGATTTCCACACAGGGCAAATGCTTATAGTTACATGAATATAAATATTTGTACCTGAGTTGTGGATGTTCTATGCAGTTTTTTATAAAAAATAAGTACATACATATAACATCCACTACGTCACGTCAATTGGTGTTAATTTGTGACAAGATTGCTCGCTAATCCTGCCGCTAAGCGGCTTGTACTGTTGTGTTCCGGCGCGGAGAGCAAGACAGCCGGTGCAATTACTGGCACACGAGGTATTCCGTCTTAGCCCTCTGGGTTGGCAACGCATTTGCAATCTCCTTGGTATTGCAGGTGTCTCTAGGCGGTGGTGTTCACTTACCATCTGGTGACCCAGTCGCTTGCTTTCCTTCCTATTTTATAAAACACAAAGATATTTATTTATTCAGCTCGACAAGATTCTATATGTATATGAGTCCTTTTCAGAAGCGTTTAAGGTCTTTTTGAGCTCGACCACTACTCAACTGCCCTGGGATGTGTACACACATGTATTACTGGGCTCATTACGATAATGATACATTATGTGACGAAATTCCGAAGACTTCGCTCACGCGACCTCCATCAACAAAAACACGACCACTCCATAAGGGCTTACATCAATTTCAGGAGCTCACATAATTTTAATTTTACGTGGAAGTGTATTACGTCTGAGTTTACAGCGCCGTTAGGTTTTAAGTTCAGAGCTCTCTGGTCTTATAAAACTCGAGGACACTCCAATTATGCTAAATACGCCTTTATTTACGCGTTTCTCGAGAGGTTTGGACGCAAACGCCACAATGGCCGTTGGCGGCGCGCCAGATGAATTACAGTGGTAACTGGTAACGTCATAAATTATACACGCAAAGTGCTAAACGCTACATTGTCACTTCGAGTACGAAGCTGGAACCATTAGTTAACGAGCCTATAAACTATCTAGATGCCTAATAGAATAACAACTTTATATAACACTGGCGACCCGCTCCGGCTTCAACTGATACAATCGGGATGTAATGTATTTACATAAAAAAATCTCTAAACGACAGTGAAAACTGTTTCAAAAGCCTTTGCGTGATACGTGCCGTACATACATGGATAACGATTTATACTACGTAAAAATATTAAGGCTCTGTTTCATCACTCACTGGTAAGTTCCATTCCATAGCATATCTAACAGATCTGATATCTGTGATCTGTGAAACCGTCTACGCGTCTCTATTTGTTTCCATAGAATAAACAGAGACTGTTTCACAGATATCAGTTGGATATAATACCAGGAACGTATCAGAGAATGGTGAAACAGGGCCCAATTTCATAAACGCGACATGCGACAAGTGACAGTGAGAATTTGCCGTACATTACTGTGTCGACACTTACAGACTTAACGTCATATTTAGTGGGCGAGCAATGTATTGCTTGCTTACTTGTGATTGTGATCTAGTTCGAGAATATGTCTCAGTTTCGACAGAAGCTGGTTTTGAGCTAGGGGCTAAATCATTATCTATCGGGTCTAGAAATAGCCCCGAAGGAGCTAAGTTTGAATCACTGGCAGCCGCACTGTGGGATTATTTAAACTGTGGAAGTCGTGTTGAGTTTGCTGTTTATTCGTGGAGTTTAATCGATTTCCATAATTAATGAAAACTGTTTTTCAGGTTCTTCTCTCGTTGTTTAAATACCTTTGGGTTTTATAGCTTTGTTTTCCTTTTGTTTGATGTCGCACGCTGGCTTCTAATAAATAACAAGATCTCAGAAATCTTTTCTGCTGCGTACCTACAGTCAAGGAAATTGAAACGCGTACCACCGTAGAACCTAGTCGAGGAGACATACGCATGACATTTGTACGACTTAGCCCGGCGTTTAACGCGTCGCGTCATTGTGATAGGGTTCTAAAGTGGTACGTGAATATATTTCCCCTACTGTACATGAGGTTGTGGAATGAGCTCCCCTCTGCGGTATTTCCATTGCGTTGTAACTTAGTAAGTTTTCTGTCAAAAAAAGTCTCAAGCGTGTTAGCGTTAATACGTTTTAAATTGTATGGAAACATTTTGTTGAAAATACGTGCCGCTGTCTTTGGTGCCATGGTGATTGAGAAGTTAACTCTAACGCGATCGTTGCGTTTATTGTAATAAAAACTTACACTAGACGCTCAGGACTCTCTGTTTAGTTCAACGCCAATAACCAATATAATATCATTTAAATCGGTCAGTATGGGCAGGGGGGTTCCACTCCGCAATGTAGGTGCGCTCGCCGCATGACCTATGGCATAGGTTAATCGCAGTAGGTTGCCGGCTTGCCGCGCGCGCGCCCGCTCGCTCTGTGTCGCGCGTTGATAGTATTATTGTAAGCAGCCCAACCCTAGCAGTGCGCCAGGGCATTGCGGGTGGAAGGCGGGCGCGGGCGGCGCCTTCCTTTTGACACATGCCGCCTGCCGAATGTTTATGAAGTAATACGAACTTTTTGTCTCTAATTATATAGTTGGAATTCGTTTAATGGTGGTCGAAAAAGAGAAGTCTCTGTACGTTAGATTATGTCTAGATTATGTGTATTGTATTCATAATTGTATTGTGGAAACCCCCTATTATAAGTAATGGACTTCTAGTCAACGTTTAAAATATGGCCGCATCAAAAGTCGAACAAAAGTACAATAAATCGAAGTACAATAATATGTTTTATGTCTTTGTCTGTCATTGTGACGTTTACCTTCAAATAAAAGGAACAAAACGTTTGTTAGCTTAAAAAGATTGTTAACTTTTTATAAATAAGGGGGTTAGTAATTGTATAGTCGACCAAGACATTGCTTGACCACTTTTTGACCGTATTACAAAAGGATAAGGTTCAAAAGTGGTCAAGCAATTACTTGGTCGACTATACATTGGAACGAGTAAGTAAAAAAAATTACGGGAAATTCGTTTCCAATAATGCCAACACTAGAAAGAGACAGGGCTTTAATTCGCACCTTTCGCTTGGACCGTTTATGCTGTTCACAGCGCGCACTCTGTTTGCGTAGTACGTTCATGACAAGCTACTATAGCAGTATTCTCACGGGTATTATGTACGTTTGTTTATGTTATTATGGTTTGTTACAAAGTTACAAGCCCGCCACAAGATCTAAATTAAAAATAAATTAAATAAAAATGAAAGCTCGAAAAATATACTTAATCCTTCCTTCTGGCGGCAATTAGGTAAATAAACTCTTTGATACATACGCCTAAGGCGTGTCATGAAGCAAATTTGGCTGTATGGGCATAGATCCCTGTGCCTTTTAAGATGGTGACAAAAAAAAGTCTAAAAATCATGATTTTTGACAGCAGAAATGTATTGATTTTCTTCGCTGTTAAAACTAGACCTATTTCCTTAAATACTCAGAATAGTTTGCCTAAGACTAAGTGGTGATTAAATTAGGAGAATATTAACCATATTTCATCATGTCCGCTAAGCTGCAGGAGGCACAAGAGCATTGTAAAGCCGCAGAAAAATAGTTAGTGTATTTCTTGAATAAAACTTATATTTTCTTTATTATAATGCTTATTCACGATGTTGAATTAGCTTCTACGTCTTCATCTTGAGAATAAGCATACAAATGCTGCATATTTGGTAGGCAGCGGTGAGCAGTAATGGAAAGAAATACTTTGTAATATTAACGCTTTACACTTGAAATGTTTCATATGCAATGTATTATTTATGCGTACCTACCGTATCCTCAAACGTAGTAGCCCTGCTGCCTACCGAAATTCCATCTACAACCAAATTTTTCACATTGTATTTGAAGTCATAGACCATTTTTTTTTTTTTAATACGCATTGACGCTATTGGCTTTGTTAATGATTACATCCTGCCCTGCTGCCATGCGAATGTTTTTGTACTTTTATAATTTGGGTGGCTCTTTTTTTTGGGGTGCCACCCGTACTCCAAAATAGAGTATTGTCCTCTTTTTCATGGAGGCCTACTTTATAATCTACGACACCAATAAAGTACGCTAAAATACTCTATGTACGTAAAGCTTATTGTTAATGGCTCGTTACGGACAAATATTGGGAAAAATTATATAGACAACCGGATAGCCTAGTGGTTAGTGACCCTGACTATGAAGCTAGAGGTTCCAGGTTCGATTCCCGGGAAGGGCAAATGTTTGTATGATGAATATGAATATTTGTTCCAGAGTCTTGGATGTTATATTTATGTATTTAAGTATGTATCTATCTATTTAAGTATGTATATCCGTTGTCTAGTACCCATAACACAAGTTTACTTAGCTTGGGACTAGGTCAATTGGTGTGAATTGTCCTGAGATATTTATTTATTTATATCAACCGTGAATTTGTAGTTTAAACACATGCACATAGGTCTCTATTGCAGTGTCATCGGGCAACTATATGTATTGGTAGCACAGCTCTTGACACCTTTAAAAGTACAGTCAAGGAATTAAATTTCCAACCCACCTAAGGTTCAATATCGTATAGCAAACTGTCACCATAAGAGCTATAGAGCAAGACGTTAGTTTGACATATCGACCTTAATGCATTGCGAATGTCAAACGACATTCCATCGAAATGGGTAGGGAATTAAATTCCTTGACTGTACTTAGTGTTCAAAGGGTAATTTTTTATATATTATCATGAAATCGGCTTCACGAGGGCTAATCTTGTCTTGTTGTAGTGGGGAGTGCATTCAGACCCGATTTCACCAAATTAACATATTTCTGGAGACAACAACTGTTCTAATTACATTATGTATCTACTATACTCAACCAATTTCATTCATAGGCCACTTTAGAATGTTGTCTCAATGTGTCGTCGCTGGATTATGACAATTATTGAGAAGTCATTACGACATTTATTGTGAGAAGGTTCTACAGTGGCCTATGAATCAAATTGGTTGACTGTACTTTCTAGTGCCACACCTGTCGCTTTATTTGCTACATGACATCATAAGGGTTTTTTTTGCATTGCCAGTTAAGTATCACAAAGCAAGGCAGAAGTTAGAAGTTTAGCTCAGCAAATATCTTTACCTTCTTTAATTAGTATAAAACAAAGTTGCTATCATGCCTGTCTGTCTTCATTTTTCTGAAAAAAAGTGTATGTAGTATTTTTATTTGAAAATGCTCAAAAGCTAGCTGTGCCCGTGACTTTGTCTGCGTGGTCAGTGGCCCGTTTCACGAAGCTACAAGTTACAATTTTACAAGTCTAAACCGGCAACATTGATCATTATGCCCATTGCCATTGGTCATTATTGACCAATGTTGCCTGTTTAGACTTGTAAAATTGTAACTTGTAGCTTAGTGAAACGGGCCACAGATGTATCTATACATACCAAATTCAAAGTCCTGACTGACTGACTGAGATATCAACACACAGCCCAAATGCTTCACCTATAAAGTTGAAAGATTGTCGATACCGTCCGTATCTAGTATAGACATCCATTAAGAAATGATTTTTTGGAAATTCTACCCCTAAGAGAGTAAAATAGGGGATGAAAGTTTGTATGAAAGTCCATCAGTTTTGAAGTTGGGATGAAGATGTCATTTGTTTCCTTCGGCCCTAACATGACTGGCCAAGGTTAGTTTATCTCTATCTGCGTCCCTTTCTTATGACACTAGTTAGACAGAGACACAGGGAGGGGTTAAACTAAACCTGGGCTGTCATGTTAGGGCCCCTGTAGGCCCCGCGGGCGAAGCGGCGGGTACAAACTAGTGATAGACATGCTAAGCTCTTTGGTATGAAGTTTACTGAACATTAAAGTTTAATATCCTTTGATCCAGTGTGTGGATTTTAATGGAATAAAAACTAACCCTTCATATTTTATATTGATTAGATTTTGAATCCAATCAGTGGCTTTTGCGTGATGCGCGTACAAACAAACAGACAAAAATTACCATAATCGTTATATAACTTATTTCTCGTATCTCCCAGTTATTTTTTTCAATATTATTTTATGCAACTGTTGCATAATGAGGGGTCTTAAATCACGAGTGTGGTTTTAGAAAACGAAAGTCAGCGAGTTTCATAATAGGATCACACGAGTGTTTTAAGACCTAATTTATGTACAGTTATATAGTACAATAATTATGTACAGTTGCATACATTACTTTATCTACACACATATCATAAGTACTCTATGATGGGTTAAGAAGCCATAGGGCAATGACCTGCATTGCTACTAGCTACTAGTGCTAGGTACTTATTAAATATCTATAGACTGTACACATTAAAATAATGTAATACAAAATGAATTTGAACAAATATAGAAAGAAATTCGAAAAATTCTCATAATAATATTGGTTGTTACAATGTTGGTCATTGCCTACGGTTTCTGAACGCATTATAGAGCATTTATGATATATGTGTAGATAAGTCTTTATGTACGGATACTGAACGTCTATGGTTTAATGATAGGTATAGATGTCTTTTGTACTCAAAACAATATGGGGCCCACTTGGCTTCTCTCTGTAAAATAAAAAAAGAAAATAAGTATGTTTCAAACAATTTACTTTTCTTTCTTTTTCTTTTTTTCTTTAATGCCGGCCACGAGGCTTGTGCCAGTGTCATTAGTGGACGATATTGTTCGGTATGGGTCAGAAATGCGATACTAGATGTTGTTGATGACGAAACCCTCGGTGCGCGAGTCCGACTCGCACTTGGCCGGTTTTTATATTTATGTTTTGCTGAGAAAAGTCGAGTGGGCCCTATCTTATCAGTGTGTATTTATTGTATTGTAATTATGTTCTTGTTTTTGTTAGCCTGAAGACATCTTTTCTTCGGTGGAAGCCAGACTTCGATTCTGCAGCCGATGAATACAGTCAGGCAGGTTAGTTTCTATTGTTTTGTAAAGGTCTCCGAATACCCTGAACCAGGAGAATTCAAGGCACTACCACTATTTGTCCTACCAAAGACAGGCTTAAATTCTGAAACGAAGCTTGTGTTCCACAGCGCAATGTTACCGTATCGCCCGCGACCTGAAGAACTCGAAGGAGTGCCACCTGAAAGCTTCAGAGATGTACAACAAGCACAAAGCTTTCTTCCACGCGGGGAAAGCTCTGGAGAACGCCATACTCGTCAGCAAGGAGAGCTCTTCTCCTGAGGAGGTGAGGCTTTGTTACAGGGATCCCTAAACATTTTTCCTATACTGCGGTCCTAACATGACAGCCCAGGTTTAGTTTATCCCTCCCTGTTTCCTTGAATCATTTTAGAAATCATGTTTCATAGAGCCATTTACTGGTAAGACCTACACAATCGATATCTAAATAGAAATAGTGTAAGTTTATTTTTTTCAAAACAACCGGGTTCGATTCCCGAGCTGAATACAGTTTTTTTTTAAAATATATGAATGCAGTTTTTCTTCTTATTAAAATCGATGACATGGTTTCTAAGAACAGATTTTCGTATGTCTTTTAGTTTCAGACTTTCTCATACTAACCGATTTAAATCAGACACCTTGTATTGGGACGAGCGCTTCGACAGCGCCACGTGGCTATTATGGACAATGGTGTCACCGCTGTCAAGCAAGAAATAAGTAAATATTGGGTGCCACAGGGACCCATCGTGACTGTAACATAGTAATTCACCATCAATTTTCAATTTAATACTTGTATCAAATGATTGCAATAGGCGTAGGACGACCAGCCACAAGATGGTCCGATGACCTCATACAGGTGGCAGGAAAGCGCTGGTTGCATGCTGCTTCCAACCGGTCACTTTGGAAATCCATGGAGGAGGCCTATGTCCAACAGTGGACTTCTTGTGGCTGAGATGATGATGATGATGATGATCAAATGATTACGTACTTTAAGTAAAATTCTAGAGGTTAGATGACTTACTTTTTTTTTCTTACGGCATTTATCCACTTATTTCTTTGGTCTCGTTTCCACCATGGTTTTGGAAATTGGTAAAATTTACAGTCGCTATTCTTCTTGGTGTTCTTACAATTCACAATAACACATTACTAGGACCATATTAAATTTATCTCAAAAACTGTTTTAAACTTTCGCGACTTTCACACATAATTATAACATTATCGGGACTGTCTACTCGTGACCACGGCCATTGAAACATGGCCGAAACGTCGAGGTAAATCAACAATATATTTCTATCGCGCTTAAGTCCCGATAATGTTATAAATATATCTCAAAAACTATTAGAAAATGTTTACTGCAATATGGATTTGACAGCTCAAGTCGACGAGCGACAAAAATGACAATTTTAGCCGTAGCGAGCGCTGTGATCGTTTAGGCTACTCCATCCGCTTTGCAGCCTCGTAATACTATCCTATTTTATTATATTCCGTATAGATATACAATTTAGCGACTGAGGCGGCCAGTCTCTACCAGCAGCAAGGCTCCGGGGACTCAGCGGCGGCCGTCCTAGACAAAGCCGCTAAGATCGTCGAAGAGAACGCCCCTGAGTTCGCCTACAAGCTGTTCGCGCAGGCCGCCGATGTCTCATCCGTGAGTATATACCATACAACGACGAAAAATGAGGGATAAAAAATATATCTTGGGACAGTTAACACCAATTGACCTAGTCCCAAAGTTAGCAACTAAAGCTGCTTGTGTTATGGGTACTAGACAACGGATATACATACTTATATAGAGACTAGCGGATGCGCGCGACTTCGCGTGGAATTAGTAGCCTATGTCCGTCAGGGATGGTGTAGCTTTTTATCTGTGAAAGAATTTTTGAAATCGGCTCAGTAGTTCCAGAGATTACCCCCCTACATACAAACAAACTAACAAACAAACAAAGTTTACCTCTTTATTATATTAGTGTGTGTTTAGTGGTGGTGGTGTGTAGTTGAGTCTGTGTGATATATGTTGTTTCGTGTGGAAGCGGAGGAGGGTTGGTTTTTGCATGAACATGTATGTGTCGCACAGACGCAGCTATTTTGCACGAGCCCGGCACTGGTTTCGCGGAGTAGCAAGGTAATTTGTTCCAGTTTTTTGATATGGACCTCTGCAAAGTAACGCCTGAATCTATTAATTATTTAAAAATTGGAACAATTTTTTTTCTGACCTAAGTGGCAGCTGACGTAAGTGGAATAAATCACCTCTAGAACTACTGAACCGATTTCAAAAATTCTTTCACAGATAGAAAGCTACAGTATCCCTGACGGACTAATAATTCCACGCGAACAGAGTCGCGGGCATCCGCTAGTATTATTATACGTATAGATGGTTCACTTTACTTCATGCTCATTTATTTTCCAGTCTGAAAGCAGTCAACATCAAGGCGCTGAATACATCAGCAAAGCGTCTAGAATTCTAGTCAAGCTTCAGCGGTAAGTTGCCATACATTGCCGATCTAGCGTCATAGCATATCCAAACCTGTTTATCTGTCAGTACGCAATTTTGTGTTCATTCTACAACATCGATATAAGAAGACAATAGATCTGCTTACTTGTTCGGATTGTTACAAGCCTAGCGTCACTTGCGACGGGGTGAAGTAGGTGAAGAGGGGCTTTCAATATTTAGCCATTGGTTCAACTTTAAATCTTATTGTTAGTGAATAAAGTGCTTCTAAGTTTTCTAACTAGCAGCGACACAGGCGTCGGATAGCAGAACTAAAAATATGACGCCAATGTAAAACGTACAAAACGCAGAACTGTTTACTTGACAATTGGCACAGACAGTTTTATTCAGGCTATCCAACATAGTCTACCAAATAGACTATGGTCGGCTACTCTGCCACTGCGTTGTACACAGTTCTATAGTTTTCTCATTTCGATGTTCTACAACAATTTTGGACTTTAATTTTATACAACATAGTAAGGCAAACAAGCAAGTAGGTTACCTGATGGTTAAAATTAAGTGATCACCACCGCCTATAGACACCCGCAACACCAAAGGGAAGGCCGATGCGCTGCTAACCCAAAGGGCTAAGATGGAATACCTCTTGTGCCAGTAATTACACCTACTGTCTTGCTCTCCACGCCGGAACACAGCAGTGCAAGCGGCAGGATTAGCGAGCAAGGTGGTGGTATCGATCCGGACGGACCTTGCACAAGGTTCTACCACGCAAGTTCTTCTTACTTGCGGGTGATGTAAAATATGCTTGTTTAAAAGGTACGACCAGGCGGTGGACAGCCTGCGGCGAGAGATTGGCTTCCACCAGGAGAGCGGCAACGTCGGCGCCATCGGACGGCTGACCGTGGCAGTAGTGCTCGTCCAACTGGCCAGGGGCGACGCGGTTGCCGCCGAGAAAGCCTACAAGGTAGGCAGACAGACAGACAGTTTAATTTAGTTTATTCAGTCAATATAAAGTTACATTGCATGTCAAATTACACGAACTGACTTATACTGAGATCGTCAAAATTATATAATCATAAAAATTAAATTAAAATCAACTACAATATTTATAACATTTGATACAAAATTATGAAAATTACAATAGAATGTCAATGTAAATTAAATTAGTATCCAATAGGGATCGTCAAAAACACAAACAAAACAAACAAATGGAACAAGAGCGGTAATGTGGCGGAAACTGGAATACGCAAGGCACGGAATGCTGATGTTGCAGGTTCGAACCCTGCCATTACCCTAGTTTTTCTTTTGTCATTCATTATATAGCATTTTGAGTTTAAATGGAACAAGATAAAAAACTTGTCTTAGTCGGGACACGAACCGGTCAAACATGACAAAAAAATACATGCTGTATTTTATGATGGAAATCGAAAGGGTTACTGATAAGGTTCATTTTTCTCTAAATGACATACACAATCAAAATAACGGAAGGCCATGAAAACTAAGAATTACCTTTTAATTTTGTTTTCACCCGTCACGTGAAATGCACCGCAACTACTGTAATTATTGGAAATAGCGAATTGTACGCATTGGAGACTTACTTTAATTTAAATAATGAGTAAATAAATAAAATAAACGTTTATTTCGAACAGTAACCATAGGGATTAGTACAAATACAAACAATTTTTTTTTGCGTTTTTCAAAAATCCATGAATGTAGGACTAATTTTTTTTTTAAATAAAGGAAAGCCTCCTTTACACAGAATGTGCTATTTACAGTATTTAAGAGGAGTGTGAACCCAGACCCAAAAAACGCTCGCCATACACACGGCGATAACGTTTTCGACCTTCTAAACCTTAACCTATGGCAATTATTTTTTGGTATGTTGTCATTATGCCTTAAAACTAGGTTTGTATGTTTTGATTTTTTCAATATTCTGCATAGATTTGACAATATCTGTATTTTAGGAGTTTCATACAAATCAAAAAAGCGTCAATATTTACGAAACTATTAAGAATATTTAAAAAATCAAAACATACAATAGGTTTCTATGTTTTAGGGCATACTGACAACATACAAAAAAATCATGGCTATCGTTAAGGTTTAGAGGGTGGAAAACGTTATCGCCGTTTGTATGGAGAGCGTCGGGTTCACACTCCTTTAAGGTAGTTGCCAACCTTGTGGCATTCAAACTGTCCACCCTGGATATGTAATGAAACAAATGGCGGCCACAGGAATGGGGCAACAACTGCGAGGTGGCGGAGATGCAGACGATAGAACAGCTGCTGGCAGCGTACGATGACGAGGACCGCGAGTCGGCGCGGCGCGCGCTGATGTCGCCGTTCATACGCAGCATGGACGTCGAGTACGCGCGGCTGGCGCAGGTAGATAAATAGATTTTGCGGGTGGTAGGACCTTGTGCAAGGTTCTACCGGATCGCTACCACCATCTTGCTCGCTAATCCTGCCGCTAAGCAGCAGTGCTTGCACTGTTGTGTTCCGGCGTGGAGAGCAAGACAGCCGGTGTAATTACTGGCACAAGAGGTATTCCATCTTAGCCCTCTGGGTTGGCAACGCATCTGCACTCTCTTTGTTGTTGCAGGTGTCTATAGGCGGTGGTGATCACTTACCATCAGGTGGCCCACTTGCTTGTTTGCCTTCCTATGTTGTATAAAAAAAGAACATATAGCATGCAATTTTGAAGTTGTAATGTCTATATTTGTGATTATATATAATTTCTCCTAGTTCCCTCTTTAAGAGCGTGCAAACAGAGATTTGGCAACGTCGCCTATGGCTGCCAAATATTTACTAGATGTTTTCATTGATTTATCAAAATTGATGAAAATTAAAATACGGAATATGGCAACAGTATGTACTCAAATATTGATAATGCATTGCAATAGTTAATATTGTTATTAAATTAAAATTGTATTGACAACACAAAGAAAAATTAGGGCAATGGCAGGACTTGAACCTGCAACATCAGCATTCCGTGCCTTGCGTTTTCCAGTTTCGCCACACTGCCGCTGCCCTACCCTGCGAATTTTAAATGTGCTTCGTCTTACGGTCATTACATTATTGATTTTAAGGGTACACCTACCCTCAGTGTCATCTATATGAAACTTTTAACAAGTTATCATATAAGTTTTTCTTTGTGTTGTCATTACAATTTTAATTTAATAATTTGAATGTTAAAAACATTTAAAATAAAAATCGAAAGAAATTTCGGTTACAAAATTTAATATCGTTATACTAAATAGTTATAATTAAGTGTAAAATGCTTATTTGGAAACTTTCCATTTGTAAATGTGTACATTTCGGTATAAGTATATAAGGTTTACTACTTACCAACAAATGTAAGAACACAAGTTCTAGTACATACCGTTGCTATATTCCGTATTTTAACTCATTAATTTTGATAAATCAATGAAAACAGATAAATATTTGGCAGGTATAGGCGACGTTGCCAAATCTGTTTGTACGCTCTTAATGGTCGGTAAAATTTACAAGCGCTAATTTAATATGTTTGTCACATTTATGTATTGACTTATGAGTGACTAGCTTCTGCCCGCGGCTTCACCCGCGTGGCCTACAGAAAACAAATGACTTTTTTTTAGAATCAAAAACTTATAAGTGCTCTCACTCCCTCTCATATTTTCACCGCCCTTTTTATCCCCTTCCAATGTAAAAATCCAAATACTCTAAAACAAACAAACATTTTGAAGTTCCTATTTTTTAAATAAACCGATACCTTTCCTCTATTTAAAGTTTCATCCCCGTTTCCCAGCCATAAAATTCGATAGTCGTAACCCTGAAACACATAATAATTGTTTATTTATGATAAGTATCTAAAATTCAAAATTTCAAGTTCCTATTAAAAACCCGATCGATACCTCTTATACAAACTTTTACTCCCCGTTTCCCCCCTACAAATTTGAAAATCCAAAAACCCTGTGACACGTCATTATTTATTAATGATAAGGAGCTGTATTTCAAAATTACAAGCTCCTATTAAAAAAATCAATACGTCCAAAACTTTCGCCCTAGGTCCAGTGGTTTGGGCTGTGCGCTGATATATCAGTCAGTCAGTCAGTCAGTCAGGACTTTGAATTTTATATATATAGATAAAAAAATATGTCTCATCTAGTTAAGGTCGATCTTCCATGTTTTCTTTGTTGTACAGTCAGCAACGAAAGTCGCCGAACACAATAACGTTACAAAAGTCACTAAACAGGTCATTTGTCCATAAGTCGTTGAACTGCGTTAAGAGCAAAATTACATTTACACCATGAAATACCAAAAGTCGCTGAACAGCTCTATTCCAAAAATTACAGGACAGCATAATTCCATAAATTGCTGAACAGCATAATTACAAAAGTCGCTAAATAGCGTAATTTCAAAAATTACGTTACAGCATAATTCCAAAAGTTGCTGAACAGCTTAATTACAAAAGTCGCTGAACACTACCATTGTTTAAATATTTGGAATAGTCGCTGAATAGTATATGTATAATTACACACACACATAGAAAAATTAGGGTAATGGCAGGAATCGAATCTGAAACCTAAGCATTCCGTTCCTTGCGTTTGCCAGTTTCGACACATACATTACCACTACCATACCCTGCAAATTTTTCAATATGCTTTGTCTTTACGGTCATTACATTATTGACTTTAAAAGTATTAAGGTAAACTGAGCTTTATTTTAAAAGACATAAGATTTTATTTTATCTCGGGTTAATGAAAATGTTACTTACTACAGGTAAAGTGAGAAATTGACATAATAGAACCAGTGTAATATTGACGATACGCGATAAGATTTAATTTAGCCTGACCTATTTTTCTTTTCACTGAGAATTACGCTCATCTCTTCGAATTTTGATTCTTGACAATCACTGAGAAGAGTACTCACTTGTCAGTGAGCGTTTCATCTTTTTCATTTGGCGTGTAACCTTAAACTATTTAATCAATCGGACATGTTCAGCAACTATTGATAATTTAGAGATCAGCTAATTCTGCAGTCAGACATGTTCAGCGACTATTGATATTGTACATATCAGCTAATTATGTAGTCAGATATGTTCAGCAATTATTGAAAAATCGATGTTTATTGACTTTTGTTATTCTCAAATGTCCACAGACATTTGTATATCTTCCTGTTCAGTAACATATGGAATTTTATAGTGTGCAGGTGTTTTGGAAATTAGGATGTGTTCATGGACTTTCGTTGCTGACTGTACTCCGGGCGTCGGGCGGCGGCTTTCGTCCCGACCGGCCGGGGCCGCGTCGGGACGCGGGCCGTGAGGTCGGACCGTGGGTCGCGGAGCTAGGGCCCGGGAGCGGCGGCACGACCCGCCGCGGGGCGGAGAGCCGGCGCGCACTCACGAGCGGACTCTGGCGGGAAGCTGCGTTCGCGACCGCGGCAGCGCTGTAAGGCGCGGGGGATGGGCGGTCCGGGCGGAATTATTTTATTTGCGGATGGTAGGACCTTGTGCAAGGTCCGTCCGGATCGATACCACCATCTTGCTCGCTATGCAACAGTACTTGCACTGTTGTGTTCCGGCGTGGAGAGCAAGACAGCCGGTGTAATTACTGGCACAAGAGGTATTCCATCTTAGCCCTCTGGGTTGACAACGCATCTGCAATCTCTTTGGTGTTGCTTGTTTGCCTTCCTATTTCATAAAAAAAATTACATAACATCTGTTTTTATGTTACCATGTCTCTTGCGAATAAACTTTCTTTCTTTCTTTCTTAAAACGAAACACCAGAACTAAAGAATTGTAAAATAGATATTTATAAAATCTATTGCTGTCGCGGAATATCCAGCCTCCCCCCGCAGAGCGCAATAGAGACAGCCGCAATAGACCCCTAATTCCTTCTGCAAAACTTAACCGATTTAACTACTTTTTTCATTAAAAATTAACGAAAGGCTTTGGCAGTGTTCCTATGTTTTTCTTTTTATATATAATCTAAAAAAAATTGTTTTCTGAATGTATGAACGCAACCGAAAATCTGGCCAATTTTTTAAGTTTTTGAATGTTCATATCTCTTTTAATAATTAATTTATTGAAAAACGGAAAACATAGGAACATGCATAATAGTGGCCATCGATTTTTTGGAAAAAAAATATTGCTCTATTGCTTAGACAATTTAGCCACTGGACGTCGCAAGGCACGCATTCCCCTCTGCCAATGCATATGTCCTAAAACCGTGATTAAAATCATAACGGTTTATAAAAACCAGTTCGCCGCGATATCGTGTGTCATTTTGCTTTAGTCCGTATCGCGAAAGCGATCTCTGCAAAAATGGTTAATCGTGCTGTATTTACCTTCAAACGGCTATCAAAAACTTCAAATTTCACTAAAGACGGATTTTTTTATCACACGTAAATAATTTTCTTCACAATTAATTTATTATTTACAACACCAAAAACATTTTAAATGAATAAGCTTTTTGACAGACATAACGTAAACATTTCAAAAATTGACATCATGGCATTCGTGGCAGTGTTGCCGACAGCATGTTGTGATTTTATTCGGATATCTCATCTGGAGACTTCCGATACTGCTTACAGTTTTCGGATTTTTCCTTTTGAGGTAAGGAACTCTGAAAATATAGTAACACTAGCAAACCGGGACTATAAAGTGTAATTCCAGGGCACGGGACAAGACACGTAATTCCAGGACAATCCCGAATTTCCCAGCCATCGGGCAACACTAGACCCGTCTCCCCCGCTAAAATTGGCAGAAAAAATTGTTAGGTGATAATACGGCTTGGCATCTCAATGTTAAATACTCAAAGCTCTATTGGCATTATCCAGAGAGGAAACAGGGGACGACGTTTGTATGGAAAAACGGCCCTTGTGTTTCCTCTTAAACACTACACTAAAAAACCGTTTAGTCACCCTCACTGACCTATAAGTAATATGGACTTCTAGTCAGGTTTAAAATATAGCCACATCAAAAGTGAAACAAAAGTACAACAAACCGACAATCAGTCACGCTGTCAATCTGTCGAACCGACAGCGCTGCTGTCAATACTATTGTAAAAAAACCTATTTGCAACGAAACTTAATTATTATTTTATGCATTCAGACGTACAGTTGTAAATCCGATGACTATAAATGGTGAACTAATAATTTGCATTTGTAACATTAGCGTCAACCTGTATTCTCATGTCGGGCTGTTTTTCTGCTGTAATTTAGTATGACACTGTACATCCATGCATTATGCTAACATCGTTGTGAGCCATTTAAAACATACACATAATTTTTTCACATCAAATACTGGCGAAATATGTGGAACTCTAGTTATTAAGTCACATTTACCATATTTTTAAGCAAAATAAAAAATTACATACTCTTCTATTCTATTCTATTCTTGCTTGGTATAAATATGACGGTTAATTTCCTTTTTTAACCGAATTTTAAAAAGGAGGAGGTTCTCAATTCAGCTGCTTTTTTTCTAGATGGTTCCGCTGCCGGAAGCTATGGAGCCGACCGTGAGCGCCGGCGTCCGGGAGAACGCCGCGCCGTCCTACGTCAGTCCCAACGCTGCGAACAACGAGGTTGGCTTCTTTCACACATTATAATAAAAAAAAAACATCTTGGGACAGTTAACACCAATTGGCCTAGTCCCAAAGTAAGCAACTAAAGCTTGTCATATTTATTTATATCGAATCAACATTTGCGGGTGGTAGGACCTTGTGCAAGGTCCGTCCGGATCGCTACCACCATCTTGCTTATTAATCCTGCCGCTAAGCAGTACTTACACTGTTGTGTTCCGGCGTGGAGAGCAAGATAGCCGGTGTAATTACAGGCACAAGAGGTATTCCATCTTAGCCCTCTGGATGGGCAACACATCTGCAATCTTCTTCGTGTTGCGGGTGTCTATAGGCGGTGATGATCACTTACCATCAGGTGACCCACTTGCTTGTTTGCCTTCCTATTTCATAAAAAAACAGCCTAAAAAATAAGTTTCAAGCTTCTAGCTCTAAAAATGACGATACTTCCATACAACTTTTCATCCCCACTTTCAACCTTATAACCATTTTTTCGCATTAAAAAGTAGCCTATTTCCTTTCTCAGGCTCTAGACTAACTGTGTACTAAATTTTATTTAAATCGGTTCAGTAGTTTTGCTGTGAAAACGTGACAGACAGACAGAGTTACTTTTGCATTTATAATATTAGTAAGGATTGACGACCTGAATGGCACAGTGGCACATGTGTCTGCTTCCTGTGCAAGAGGTCCCGGGTTCAAATCCTGGTATGTGCAAATTTTTGTGTGACGAACTCGAATGTTTGTATAGTCGACCAAGAAATTCCTTGACAACTTTTCGACCGTATTACAAAGGGATAAGGTTCAAAAGTGTCTAAGCAATTACTTGGTCGACTGTACCTGAGTCATGGATGTTATTTGTATTTAAGTATGTATTTATTTATCTATATATAAGTATGTTTATCCGTTGTCTAGTACAGTCAGCAACGAAAGTCCATGAACACATCCTAATTTCCAAAACACCTGCACACTATAAAGTTCCATATGTTACTGAACAGGCTAATGTACAAATGTCTGTGGGCATTTGAGAATAACAAAAGTCAATAAACATCGATTTTTCAATAGTTGCTGAACATGTCTGACTACATAATTAGCTGATATGTACAATATCAATAGTCGCTGAACATGTCTGACTGCAGAATTAGCTGATCTATAAATTATCAATAGTTGCTGAACATGTCCGATTGATTAATTAGTTTAAGGTTACACTCCAAATGAAAGAGATAAAACGCTAACTGACAAGTGAGTACTCTTCTCAGTGATTGTCTAAATTCAAAATTCGAAGAGATTAGCTCAGTGAAAAAATAAATAAATTGAATCTTATCGCGTATCGTCAATGTCATACTGGTTCTATTATGTCAATTTCTCACTTTACTTGTAGTAAGTAACATATTCATTGACCCGAGATAAAATAAAATAAAATCTTATGTTATTTAAAATAAAGCTCAGTTTATCTTAATACCTTTAAAATCAATAATGTAATGACCGTAAAGACAAAGCACATTGAACAATTTGCAGGGTATGGTAGTGGCAATGTGTCGAAACTGGCAAACGCAAGGCACGGAATGCTTAGGTTTCAGGTTCGAGTCCTGCCCTTACCCTAACTTTTCTTTGTGTGTGTAATTATACATATACAATTCAGTGACTTTTCCAAATATTTAAACAATGGTAGTGTTCAGCGACTTTTGTAATTGAGCTGTTCAGCAATTTTTGGAATTATGCTGTCCCGTAATATTTGAAATTACGCTATTCAGCGACTTTTGTAATTAGGCTGTTCAGCAATTTTTAGAATTAAACTGTCCTGTAATTTTTGGAATAGCGCTGTTCAGCGACTTTTGGTATTTCATGGTGTAAATGTAATTTTGCTCTTAACGCAGTTGAACGACTTATGGACAAATGACCTGTTTAGGGACTTTTGTAACGTTATTGTGTTCGGCGACTTTCGTTGCTGACTGTACCCATAACACTAGGTTTGCTTAGTTTGGGACTAGGGCAATTGGTGTAAATGAAAATATTTATTTATTTAAATGTATGTTTTTATCGATTAACTAGCGGACACGCGCGACTTCGTTCACGTCAAATTATTAGCCTATGTCCGTCAGGAATAGTGTAGCTTTCTATCTGTGGAATAATTTTTGAAATCGGTTCAGTAGTTCCAGAGATTACCCCCTACATACAAACAAACAAACAAAGTTTACTTCTTTATTATATTAGGGTAGATAGTGTAGATTATGTTACGTTTACGTCACCCCGGGCAGTAAGTAGCAATTTACCGCCCGCTATGCGAGCGCAAATTTCCACTTCCTGGCCAGGGGAAGACGTAAAATTGTGTACACACCTCGGACGGTGATAAAGAAAGCCTCAGGTCGCATGTTTATCGCCCTCGCCTTTAGCTCGTGCGACAATTTCCTGCGATCTGAGACATTCTTTATTTCACCACCCTCAGTGTGTGATGTACTAATTGTCGCATTATCCCATTATGTTACAATTTTACTGTTGGCTTCGATGTCGATATAGTTTATGACCTAATATGACCATTGGAACGTTACAGCGTGCGTCGGAGGCGAGCCAAGCCCAACCTTACGCGCCCGACAACGCTTCCTATGACCCCCCACCGAAAGCCGAGGAAGAAGAGGAGCTGTGCTAGACGTGGACCTTCGCCTCGTAAAGCCCACGACGATCCAACTCATGATCAACTCAGGTGCCTGGACAAAGCGACACTCTGCTAGCATCAACCAACGCTAGTAGCATCGAAATGAGAAAACTATAGAACTGTGTACAACGCAGTGGCAGAGTAGCCGACCATAGTCTATTTGGTAGACTATGTTGGATAACTTGAATAAAACTGCATGTGCCAATTGTCAAGTAAACAGCTCTGCGTTTTGTACGTTTTACATTGGCGTCATATTTTTAGTTCTGCTATCCGACGCCTGTGTCGCTGCTAGTTAGAAAACTTAGAAGCACTTTATTCACTTACGATAAGATTCCAAGTTGAACCAATGGCTAAATATTGAAAGCCCCTCTTCACCTGCTTCACCCCGTCGCAAAGTGGTGACGCTAGGCTTGTAACAATCCGAACAAGTAGGCCGATCTATTGTCTTCTTATGTCGATGCCTAGTGACCACAGATATGGATTTGACATTTGCAAGGTCCGTCCGGGGCCCAGTAACATGAACGCGACATGCGACAGGTGACAGTGACAATTCGCCGTACATTACTGTGTTAACAAGTAACGCTACAGACTTATAGACTTAACATCGTAGTGGACAAGCAATGTATACCGAATTGTCACTCACCTGTCGCGTTTATGAAATTGGGCCCGGATCGCTACCATCATCTTGCTCGTTAATCCAGCCGTTAAGCAGCAGTGCTTGCGCTGTTGTATTCCGGCGTGGACAAGATAGCTGATGACATTAGTGGCATAAGAGGTATTCCATCTTGGCCCTCTGGGTTGGCAATGCTGCAATCTCCTTGGTGTTGCGGGTGTTAGTGGCGGTGGTAACTTACTATCTGGTGACCCACTTGCTCGTTTGCCTTCCTATGTATAAAAAAATATTTTGACGTTTGATTTCGCCCCCTAACGTCTATAGATGTTGTCATTTTTTATGAAATAGGAAAGCAAACAAGCAAGTGGGTTACCTGATGGTAAGTGTACACCACCGCCTATTGACACCTGCAACACCAAAGAGATTTCAGATGCGTTGCCAACCTAGGGGGCTAAGATGGAATACCACTTGTGCCAGTAATTGCGCCGGCTGTCTTGCTCTCCACGCCGGAACACAACAGTGCAAGCACTGCTGCTTAGCGGCAGGATTAGCGAGCGAGGTGGTGGTAGCGATCCGGACGGAACTAGCACAAGGTCCTACCGCCCGCAAAAATGTTCGCCAGCAAAATGTCACTTTGTCTCGACATCCTGTTTGCCGCTTAGCAAATATTTTATTCTATGGCTTTGACGAAATGCCCTATAATTATTTTTAGGTAATAATGTTAATTAAGAAGAGTGTGAACCCAGCGCTCCCCATACAAACGGCGATAACGTTTTCCACCCTCTAAACCTTAACCTATGGCAATGATTTTTTGGTATGTTGTCATGATGCCCTAGAACTAGGTTTGTATGTTTTGATTTTTTTAATATTCTTAATAGTTTCAAAAATATTGACGCTTTTTTGTTTCGTATGAAACTCCTAAAATGCAAATATTGTCAAATCTATGAAGAACATTTAAAAAATCAAAACATACAAACCTAGTTCTAGGGCATCATGACAACATACCAAAAAATCATTGCCATAGGTTAAGGTTTAGAGGGTGGAAAACGTTATCGCCGTTTGTATGGAGAGCGCTTTTCGGGGCTGGGTTCACACTCCTCTTAAGTATAGTCGACCAAGAAATTGTTTGACCACTTTTCGACCTTATTACAAAGGGATAAGGTTCAAAAGTGATCAAGCAATTACTTGGTCGACTATAAAGAATAAATAGCTTGATTTACAAAGATCGTGACATACACAAAGAATGTTTGATAAATTATCTACTTATTGAAATGCCTAGGGTTTTCTTCACTTTAAAAAGTTCCCGATGTCAAATCCAACAGGGCCCAATTTCATAAACGCGACAGGCGACAGGTGACAGTGACAATTCGCTTTACATTACTGTGTCGACTAGTAACGCTGCAGACCACGAACCTACGAACCACGGACCTATGGCAATGACTTTTGGTATGTTGTCATTATGCCTTAGAACTAGGTTTATATGTTTTGATTTTTTAAATATTCTTCATAGATTTGACAATTATTTGCATTTAAGGAGTTTCATACAAAACAATAAAGTATGAACATTTTTGAAACTATTAAGAATATTTAAAACATCAAAACATACAAACCTAGTTCTAGGCATCGAAATGAGATAACTGTAGAACTGTGTACAACGCAGTGGCAGAGTAGCCGACCATAGTCTATTTGGTAGACTATGTTGGATAGCCTGAATAAAACTGTATGTACCAATTGTCAAGTAAACAGCTCTGCGTTTTGTACGTTTTACATTGGCGTCATATTTTTAGTTCTGCTATCCGACGCCTGTGTCGCTGCTAGTTAGAAAACTTAGAAGCTCTTTATTCACTTACGATAAGATTCAAAGTTGAACCAATGGCTAAATATTGAAAGCCCCTCTCCACCTGCTTCACCCCGTCGCAAGTGACGCTAGGCTTGTAACAATCCGAACAAGTAAGCAGATCTATTGTCTTCTTATATCGATGGTTCTAGGGCATAATGACATTATACCAAAAAATCATGGCTATAGGTTAAGGTTTAGAGGGTGGAAAACGTTATCGCCGTTTGTATGGAGAGCGCTGGGCGCACAGTAGTATTAACAAAACCTATGAAACTTATTCTCTAGTATTTAGCTAAAGTTTAAAATAGTTAAATTAACAAAAATGTATTGTAACATATTTTCGTCCTAAAATAGAGATAAGAAAGTTTAGCTTTGAAGCAAAAAGTAGGTAAGCCTTTTTTTTCCTTTTTTTTGCAAATAACTTATTTGACACTTCTTGTCTTAAGAAGTAAACAACATTCTAACCTTAAAAAAATGTTTTTTTTATGAAGCAGGAAGGCAAACATGCATTTGGGTCACCTGATGGTAAGTGATCACCATCGCCTATAGGCCTTGTGGTAGGACCTTGTGCAAGGTCCGTCCGGATCGCTACCACCATCTTGCTCGCTAATCCTGCCGCTAAGCAGCAGTGCTTGCACTATTGTGTTCCGGCGTGGAGAGCAAGACAGCCGGTGTAATTACTGGCACAAGAGGTATTCCATCTTAGCCCTCTGGGTTGGCAACGCATCTCCAATCAGGTGAATCACTTGCTTGTTTGCCTTCCTATTTTATAAACAATAAAAAGTGTGTGAAGCTAACAGTAGGTTTCAATTTTCCGACTTTTCAGGTGATGACCTCAATTTCACTGACATTCCCTGACCATCTTGAGCTGCCCTGACCTTTCCTTGACTCTCTCTAACTCCAGAATGTGGACACTTCGTTAGTAACTGTTGAATACTTCGGATTTAAGCGGGTTGTGAACCCAGCCCCGAAAAGTGCTCCCCATACTAACGGCGATAACGTTTTCCACCCTCTGAACCTTAACCTATAGCCACAATTTTTTGGTATGTTCTCATTATACCTTAGAACTAGGTTTGTATCTTTTGATTTTTAAACAATTTTTCATAGATTGGTCAATTTTTGCATTTTAGGAGTTTCATACAGAACACAAAAGCGTCAATATTTTTGAAACTATTAAGAATATTTAAAAAATCAAAACATACAAAGCTAGTTCTAGGGCGTTATGGTAACATACAAAAAAACCATGGCTATCGGTTAAGGTTTAGAGGGTGGAAAACGTTATCGCCGTTGTATGGAGAGCGCTGGGTACACACTAGTCTTAAGATCGCGAAACTTTAGAATAATGTCGTTACGTACAATTAAGTTCTTTAGCCGTCTTGCTTTAGGTGCTTCGAGATCATTATTCCAGCCGTTGATGTAAACGAGGTTATGTTATTATCGTTAAATGTATAAATAAATTAAAATCATGTATAATTATACCTATGTTAGATAAAATGTATATTTTGCGCGCCATATTTGTTGACATTTTATATATATATAATAAATAAAGTGATTGTGGTCAATTTGAGTGTTATACTAGGTCATAGTAAGTGCTTTTTAGTGATCAGATTTTTTATTTAAATTTATCAGAAAATTTTAAAGCTCTGGGGCTTTTTCAACGTAATGTGTGCTAAAAATGATGGCCGATGGGGTCGAAAAGTTCTCGAATGGCGGCCGCGTATTGGCAGCCGCAGCGTAGGACGACCAGCCACAAGATGGTCCGATGACCTCATACAGGTGGCAGGAAGGCGCTGGTTGCATGCCGCTCCCAACCGGTCGCTTTGGAAATCCATGGAGGAGGCCTATGTTCAGCAGTGGACTTCTTGTGGCTAAGATGATGATGATGATGGTATACTAAAAATAAATTTGGGTCCACTCGACTTGCTCAGTAAAACAAAAATAAAAAAAGAAGTACGATTCAAAACATTACTGGCACAAGAGGTATACCATCTTAGCCCTCTGGGTTGGCAACGCATCCGCAATCTCTTTGGTGTTGCGGGTGTCTATAGGCGGTGGTGATCACTTACCATCAGGTGACCCACTTGCTCGTTTGCCTTCCTATTTCATATTTAAAAAAAAAGTTTTGTTTCACTGTGAAAAGTCGAGTGGGCCCTATTTTATTATGAGTACTATACATATAGCATATTATATTAATATTTTAGCATTGAGCTGTGAATAACGGCTTAGTTAGATAGACGCTTGTTAAATGGCTTAATTTTAAACAATGGGTAAATTAACATTAATATATATCTAAGTGCAGTCAATCTAGGTCTTTGAACACTCGGGTAACAATAAAAAATTATATTAAATGGGAATTATCAAATCAAATTGGAGACTAACGTCAGCACACTGTCATTTCATAGACTTGCGTCAAGCTTCGTCCCTATATGTATGGAATGACAGCGAGCTGACGTTACTAGGAAATGCAACGTCGGTTATTGTCTCTAAGGAATAACCGATTAAAACCGGTTTTTTCTTAGGGAGGTTTGGATTCCCTAGACGGTAATTCTCCGGCGTTTTCACCGTTCCTTCGTTAATTGTTGAAATACAGGTGTACATGGACTTCAGGCAAGAACTAGAAGCTGTATTCGGAGTTGATCAGTTCGGAGTTTAGCAGAAATTGGTGCTAATTCATAACAAGTTAACTATCTTTTTAAGCGAACAAATGTTTTGTCCCTTTCATTTGAGGTAGAACGTCACAATGACAGATAATGACAAAACTTGTTAACTAACAAACACTTACGCAGTGTTTATGAATAAGGAGGTAAGTATTCGTCAATTAATTAAGGAACGGTAAAAACGCTGGAGGATTACCGTAGACGTTATTCTCCAATTATTTACTAAACGCGGTTTGATAATAAATACTTGTCTGTAAAGTCAAAGGGAAAATGAGATTAAGGAACTTATTAATACATATATGGTGGCAAAATACATCGCGAAAGATATTTTTGAGGGTGTTCAATCTTACCCAAGTGTTCAAATTTACCTGATTGCCTGTAGGCATAAATGCTCTATGGTAATGTTGGTAAATGTATAGCTTTTATGTATAATCTGAATTATAAAATAAGGATAACGTTATTGAATTAAACGAGACCTTTGTGAAATTGTGGTTTTGAAATTCATTCCTATAACACGACTAGCGGGCGCCCGCGACTTCGCGTGGAACTATTACCCTATGTCCGTCAGGGATAGTGTAGCTTTCTATTAGTAAAATAATTTTTCCTTTGTCCCCAATGATATTATAATACATGGATGTACGGTGTCATATTAAATGACAGCAGAAAAACGGTCCGACATGAGAATACAGGTTGATGCCAATGACACAAATGCAAATTATTAGTTTACCATTTATAGTCATTGGATTTACAATTTTACGTCTAACTGAATAAAATAATAATTTATTAAGTTTCGTTGCAAATAGGGCTTTTTTACAAAAGAATAGCATTGACAGCAGCGCCGTCGGTCCGACAGACTGACAGCGCGAGCGATTGTAGATTAATTGTACTTTTCGGACTTTTCTTCTACTTTTGATGCGGCCATTTTTTAAACGCTGACTAGGAGTCCATTATTTACAGGTCAGTGTTTGTCCCCAAAGATTCACACCCTCAACTGTCACACTGTGACTCTTTGGGAATATTTTTCCTAAAAAGTCCTAACCAGACACTGTTACTAGATGGGACAATATTTAATATTTGTTCCAAACGAGTCACACCGCAACTGTCACAATGTGACTCGTTGGAAATATGTTTCCTAAAAAATCCCAACCAGTCACACTGTTACTAGATGGGACAATATTTAATATTTGTTCCTAGCGAGTCACAACTGCAACTGTCACACTGTGACTCGTTGGGAACACTTGCTACAAAAATTTCCCAACTAGTCACACTGTTACTAGATGGGTCAGTATTTACAATTTATTCCCAGTGAGTCACACCGGCAACTGTCACACTGTGACTCGTTGGGAACACTTGCTACAAAAATCCCAACTAGTCACACTGTTACTAGATGGGACAATATTTAATATTTGTTTCCAACGAGTCACATCCGCAACTGTCACACTGTGACTCGTTGGGAGCACTTGCTACCAAAATTTCCCAACTAGTCACACTGTTACTAGATGGGACAATATTTAATATTTGTTCCTAGCGAGTCACAACTGCAACTGTCACACTGTGACTCGTTGGGACCACTTGCTACAAAAATCCCAACTAGTCACACTGTTACTAGATGGGACAATATTTAATATTTGTTCCTAGCGAGTCACAACTGCAACTGTCACACTGTGACTCGTTGGGACCACTTGCTACAAAAATCCCAACTAGTCACACTGTTACTAGATGGGTCAGTATTTACAATTTATTCCCAGTGAGTCACACCGGCAACTGTCACACTGTGACTCGTTGGGAACACTTGCTACAAAAATCCCAACTAGTCACACTGTTACTAGATGGGACAATATTTAATATTTGTTTCCAACGAGTCACATCCGCAACTGTCACACTGTGACTCGTTGGGAGCACTTGCTACCAAAATTTCCCAACTAGTCACACTGTTACTAGATGGGACAATATTTAATATTTGTTCCTAGCGAGTCACAACTGCAACTGTCACACTGTGACTCGTTGGGACCACTTGCTACAAAAATCCCAACTAGTCACACTGTTACTAGATGGGACAATATTTAATATTTGTTCCTAGCGAGTCACAACTGCAACTGTCACACTGTGACTCGTTGGTAACACTTGCTACAAAAATCCCAACTAGTCACACTGTTACTAGATGGGACAATATTTAATATTTGTTCCCAACGAGTCACATCCGCAACGGTCACACTGTGACTCGTTGGGAGCACTTGCTACCAAAATTTTGCCAACTAGTCACACTGTTACTATATGGGACAATATTTAATATTTGTCCCTAGCGAGTCACAACTGCAACTGTCACACTGTGACTCGTTGGGACCACTTGCTACAAAAATCCCAACTAGTCACACTGTTACTAGATGGGACAATGTTTAATATTTGTTCCCAACGAGTCACATCCGCTACTGTCATACTGTGACTCGTTGGGAACACTTCCTACAAAAATCCCAACTAGTCACACTGTTACTAGATGGGACAATTTGTAATATTTATTCCCAACGAGAACCTTCTCATTTGAAGTAGGTGAAAAAAAAAACGAAAAGGCAAATACATGAGTTCTATTTTTTATTTTCGCTTCATTATTAACTATAGCTACCTTAAAAACTATTACACTCATTAGTAACATCAGAACAACAATTCTTATTTTAATTACATACAATTTCAAAACCCATAAATCGGTTTTTATTCAAAAGGGAAAACGAGCCAGCGGTTGACATGATGGTAAGCATTGACCGCCGCCCATAGACACCTACCGTCGCAAGGGCGTTGCGGGCCTTTCATAAAACAATAGGCTCGTTTCTTGAAGATTTTTTATAATTAATAAATTTTAATACTTTATCAATACACCTATGTCAGAATTAATCACTTATTTATTATAACATATTTTTTTATTTATAATCTACTTTGTATATGAGTACTTAGCCTTTCACACCCGTTTAAAGGGCTTGTGGTAAATACCTATTGTACCTATAGGGTAAATAAATAACGGGGTAACCTATAGGGTAATTAAATATTTACCCTATAGGTTATTCAGCCATTTATACAGTCAACAGCCGAAATAGCTGAACACGAAAGGTCTGTGTTCGCTGCATGCAATTTTTTTGACCTCTTCGAGTGCTCAGGTGCTAGACTGTACCCAGTTCCTACTTAGAAGGTACAGAATGGTAACCCCACATAGGGTATTTACCTGGATGTGTGCCCATTTCTACAACGTCCAAAGAAACCAATCATGGAAACATGCAAGCTTTTAAGTTATGGTGACCAGACCCGTGTGCTCATTTCACGGGACTTTTGATCTAACACTACATGATTCATGGAAAAAATACAGTACAACGCGTTTATGGTACGGTATTTTTCATATTAAAACACAGGACACGCCCAAAATGATAGCTGAAAAATGGGACGTTCTGTAAAATACAAGACAGTTGGCGTTTTAGGTCCACGTGCGCGCTCCTTAGGGATGATGGGCAGTGCATGTGGCTTCACGTATCAGGCTACGAACGTTCCGAGATGCATGAATGTACAAGAGGGGTAAAGAAACATCGCTTAGCTTTAATACTTAGTAGCAGAAGTGAACATTATGAAATTAGGAAGATCCTAATTGCGATTATTCGCCGTTTTCCCGTCGACATTGCTAGCAACAACTTATTGGACTTATGATCAAAACCACGTAGCGCCCGGTAAGCTTCGGCGTATGACATGCGCATGCCATCCCTTCCTTCAAAGTTCTGGTAACAATTGTTGCCGGCGATGACGGCGGTTAACACGTCCGAATATTTACCCCTGCACAAGTTGTTCCTCTCTTGACAGGAGACTAGGTTTTGGGACGTGTTCGTTTTAGGAAGTGGTCATTCTGGGAATTGGTCGTTTTAGGAGTGGCCGTTATAGGGAATTGGTCATTAGGGACAGAAATGATCATTTAAACCTCTTCGACTGTGTATAGTCGACCAAGAAATAGCTTGATCACTTTTCAACCGTATTACGGTATTACATAGGATAAAGTTCAAAAATGGTCAAGTAATTCCTTAGTCGACTTTACATATTTCTGCTGCTAATCGTAAAATATTGAAGGCATTCATGGGCTGTGATTTGGTTAATCATGAACTTCCCGTACCGTAACAAACCACCAATTACATAAAAAAATATTTTTTTAATACAATATTCACTCGCATATTTTACTGAAAACCATATGTCGCGTTATGCTAGCACAGAAGATCTCTACAGATATTTAACGGCGAGCCAAAACAAGCTTATTTATATTAAATTATTTCAGAAGAGATTGGAGTAGGAACCGTACAATTGCATACAAACAAATCAGCTGTTGGTATTTACAAACGAATACAATACGAGCATATCGTGCAGTCAACTAGGGTAACTAAGTTTTTAGGGTAATTTTGCCTATTTTGTCTTCCTTATCCCTCACTGCATCCCTAATTTGATAACAGTTGTAGGTGGTTGGTGTCAGGATGTTAGATGAAAACGAACATTCAATGGTACGGTCCGCCTCAGAAGTAGCTAACATTTTAGGATGTACCTCGTCGCTGTCAGTAATGTGTCAAGTTCGAGCAACTCTCATCTCATACGTTACTACGACAAGGCTCTTAAGTGTTTAGCTACTTGTGAGGCTGACTGTATCAGACATTCAAAGTTACCACAATTGACTAGCGCGTAGAGTAGCGCATTAAACGAGTATGAGTATTGAGTATCCCCACTGACATACTCAAGAGCACAAAAGAGTGTACTTATTGTCCTTAGAAGTAGAATATATATTCAAAACTGTCAAGGGACAAATTGATCCCTAGACACTTTTGAAGGTAAATAACCCAACGTTGGGTAAAATATCCATGGCATGCATTAAATAGGGTAACTAAATACCCGTCGCTCATCTATAACTCGACCATTATGCATTGACTTTGTCACAAATTGCATCAAAAGACTCATGGTGTAGTAACATACATCATCATGATTAAACACAACACAATCTAGAAGATCTATATCTAACTGTACATTAAGTTTTATTCATTGTTATACATACATACTCATCGCTAACACATCAGCTTAAAAGATTTCTACAAAATTAAAAACAGTGGCAAACGAATCTGAAGTGCCTGATGGGAAGTAATCAGCCCTGCCTATGGGACCAGCGCTCTCAAGAACATCCCAATGTGACTTCGGATCTTCCACAGAACCAGTGGGTCACCTGATGGTAAGTGATCACCATAGCTCCATTGTTGGTAATATTGAACGGCTTTAAAAATAGTTTAGCAAAAATGCAAAAATGTTTTACAGCCAATATATTTGTCTTTAATATCATCTCCCATTTTAGTTACCCGCCAATTAGTATTTGATATATGTATATTTTTAATATAAACTAGGAAGGTAAATAAGCAAGTGGGTCACCTGATGGTAAGTGATCACCACCTATAGACACCCGCAACACCAAGGTGATTGAAGATGTCATGCCAACCCAGAGGGCTAAGGTGAAATACCTCATGTGCCAGTAATTGCACCGGCTGTCATGCTCTCCACGCCGGAACACAATAGTGCAAGCACTGCTGCTTAGCGGCAGGATTAGCGAGCAAGATGGTGGTAGCTATCTGGATAGACCTTGCACAAGGTACTACCAACCGCAAAATATTTAATTTTAAATTTAAGGCTGTTCAATTTTACCCAAGGGTTCAAAGTTACCCCCTATTAAATGTATTCAAATAAAGAATCACTTTACAAGACATATTAGTCGTTAAATTTTGACAGATGTCCTGTATAAAATGTGTCAAAATCTACGGCTGGTATGTTTGAATATAGGAAGGACCACGAGACGAGCAGTGGTAGGACCTTGTGCAAGGTCTGTCCGGATCGCTACCACCATCTTGCTCGCTAATCCTGCCGCTAAGCAGCAGTGCTTGCACTGTTGTGTTCCGGCGTGGAGAGCAAGACAGCCGGTGTAATTACTGGCACAAGAGGTATTCCATGTTAGGCCTCTGGGTTGGCAACGCATCTGCACTCTCTTTGTTGTTGCAGGTGTCTATAGGCGGTGGTGATCACTTACCATCAGGTGCCCCACAAGCTTGTTGCCTTCCTATGTTGTATAAAAAAAAAAAGACGAGTGTCTCAGAATATCAAGAAACTAGACCTGTAATCATAAATCACTCCGAGATCCAGTTAGGAGCATAAGTATAGGTTGAGCAATGAGAACTTCAGTAAACAATAAACGATGGACAATTTAGATGTGTAAGTATAGCGAACCCAGAAACTATAACAGGAAAATATGGTCTAAGGAACCATGACAAAAAAACTGTATTCATTAATTGATTCAGAGGCGTCTCTAGTCTATGTAGCGCCTGAGTGCAAACATTATCCTAGCACCCCAGTCTAGGGAGCGCTAGGTTAATGACGAGTGGGGCTCCATAGCGAGCGGCGCCCAGCGCCCCCTAGGACCCCTGCGCCTGTGTACAACACTCACCCTGCACCATAGGCAGAGGCGTATTTAAAGATTTGGCGCCCCGGGCCATTTAGCTTTGGCGCCCCATTAAATCGCGATAAAGTATTTCATTTTAGGGGCGGCTGCCGCCCCTCGCAGCCTGGCGCCCCGGGCCACGGCCCGGATGTCCCTTGGGTAAATACGCCCCTGACCATAGGTAAAGACGCCTCTGTTGATTCAGGCGTTACTTTGTGGAGAACAAATTAATTATAAAAAAAATATTAATTTAATTTCGCAGAGTAGCAAGGTAATTTGTTCCAGTTTGCTGCATTCATTGATAAAAAACACGTGGTTCTGTAACTGAACCTGATCATATTGAGACAAAAAGGCAATAAGGTAATTCTTCAGCGTTTTCACTGTAGCTCATTACCGTTCCTTCATTAATTGTTGAAATACAGGTCTACAAATATGGACTTCAGGCAAGAACAGAAGCTGGACTCGGAGTTGATAATAGTTTTAGCAGAAATTGTTGGTAAACATTATGTTTTTCGGCAATTAATTAAGGAACGGTAATAAGCAACGGTGAAAACGCTGGAGAATTACTGAATAATTCTATTTTAATATCGATTGTGTAGGTTGTAAGCAGTGAATGTTACTAAGAAACAGGGTAGGTATTTAAAGTTAAAAACTGTCAACTGTATCTATGCCAGAAGTACTTATAAGAGCCCTGGAGCATACCATTTGTAGTCTAAACATATCTCTAAAGGAAACCCATTAACAATTACATATATGACTATTAATTTCCTTTCATTTTTATCCTACCCCCGACACTCTATACTCAACTCTCACCAAAATTATGTCCTGAATGCAATTTATACATGTTCTATATTTAGTTCAAAAGTTCGCCTTACTATTGTCGAAGGTGTTCAAAAATATACAGGTAGTTTAAGCACCTTGCCTAGTTCGATATATTTAATACCAACTGTAGGTACATAAAATTTATTTCTTTAAGTTTATTATAGATGAGAATGTATTCTTACTCAAACCAGACACCGTTAGTTTTCGCAGCGATCGAATATAATTCTAACCTTAATGAAAACTTTTTAATTTTGATGCATTCTTAAACCTCATTGGTAATGATGGCCGAATTCTTAAGTCAAAAAAGCACACACGTCACATAGTTGCCGTTAGCGTCACCATCCCGTTCCTTATGATCTAAAAAACAAACATAAATATGCCTCAATAGTTACTTAGCCTTATCATAAGTAATTCATTCAACAAAATCGCTGTGCAGTCGCAAATATAAATGACAAAGTTTAATTGCCTGAACGAGTGGCACTGTGAAAGGTTGCTGTCAGAAGAATGTTGCCAGAGCACGGGCGCTTACCACTTTTGTCGGGTTAATAGGGGACTTATGACTGGATATTTTTATGACTAAACATTGTGTGTATGTATGGCGTCACCATCGGAGGCACAGGCGGCGTCGGTTCCGGCACTGGCTCTTTCTCTTTGTTGTTTTTCGTCTTTCTGAACTGGAAACCGTTTTTGCGCAAAATCTTACGCAGCGTTTCCCGTGAACCTTTGAAATTAATTTCTTCTTTGAGAATTTGTAACAGTTTGTTGATTGTAGGCACTTCTTTTTTGAATGCGTAGAACTCGTGTATCTTGCGACGGATCACTTGTAAGTCATATTCGTCTACTTCGATTTTTCCTTTAGTGCGGACGCGTTTTTTTGGCGTTTTCTTTAACGTTTCAGGGTCCAGGAGGCCTTGTTCAACCAAACGCGCCTCTTTAACTATATTTAATACTGTGCGTTCTGATACACCTGAAAATAATAACAATTGCGTAAAGTACCAGGCTACAAATAATTGAGTTAACATGGTATCAAAGAATACGGTTTTTTTCGGTTTGTATCAATAGTGGCAATGGCAAACTTCTTATTTTTAATTATAAATATATTCATATATTTATGAATAATAATTTAATCAATTATTGGTAAGCGTTTCAGTTTTTACATGGCTAGACGGTATTTGATATTAACTACTCTGCTCTAACAGAATTTATGTCTGAATTTGATCTAGAATTTAAACTTTTTGAAAGACATGATTGCAATAAATGACTTGAAACTAAAATCAAATCTTCAATTCACAGCTAAATCTATAAAATGGAAAGAGGTAGAGTGATAAAAATAAGCAAATATCATCACTTGGGAATTCTAAAAACGTTCCTGGCAACACTAACCAGTAGCGGCGGAGACTCTCACATACACTTTACTTAACGGTATAATCGGCACTTGCATACGTTTCTCTTCGTCCATGAACTCTTTCACTTTCAATATTATCTCACGCACTTCAGTTGTTATATTTTTCGGCATTTTGTTAGCTATTTTCGATTAAAATCGCCACAAAAACACACAAGCGACATCAATGTCCAATGGCTGACTTGACAGTTTGTTGCACTATATCTCTCTAATCTGTGGTTTGTTGACAAGATGGCGACTTTAGTTCACTATTTCACCACCCGCATAGCGCTAACTTGGTTTTCTCGCCTAGCGGTAAAGTTAAAAATTGTATTTTCAGCAATGCCAAAGTATAGTAACAGAGATTACGACTCTCATTCCGCTCACACCTGCTCCTTTTGGGACGAAAAAGATGTTCTTGACGTTGATATAAAGGGTAAAAGTTGTTTGGCAAATTTTAAGAGATTCTGGTATGATTTGTTTCTTTTGTCATGCACCGATCTTCGCACGAAGCACTATTATACGAGCTCATTTGCCATGAAGGAGGCAAGGGCAGTGCATTTTCGGCATCACAGGAACTGCATTCATCCTTTGAGTAAATTCAGGTTTGTAAAGCCGAGTTCAGACGGGTGTAAGGTGTAACCTTAGAGGTAGTAGAACGGTCTAAGGCGTTACTGTAACACTAGTTGTGTCGTCCACATAAACTTCACGTTACCTTACTCCTTACATTAAACGTTCCACTCGTCTAGATCCGTATTGATATTAATATAGTACTGCGAACTGCAATAATTATGTTCAACTTCCAATAGCAACATTAAAGCTAAGTTGAAAATATTGCTATACGATTTACATAGGCGTTTATTTTGTTTCAGAAACTTCTGGGATTGTTTCATCCTGCACGTGATGCTGGTAGACAAGATGTTCTTCCACCTGACCACGTCCATAATCCACGATCCGCCTCTATACGTTTACTACACAGTAGTCTTCCTCGAAGCCCTGCTCATCTTCGACGTGTACTTGAATTTTAAAACGGGCTACGCCAACAAGGCATCTCGGAAGATTGTCATGGACTCCCACGAGATCGTGTATCATTATTTGTCCACTACGATATGCATTCACGTGATTTCGGCGATCCCCCTCGAAACGATCATGTTCCTTAGATACGGAAGCCACATCAACTGCTCCCCATGCAAGTGCAACATGTTCAACGCCACCCTCAGGATCTTCAGCTTAATAAGCACCGTTCGATTGTACGAAATGTCCAGCTACTGGACCCGGGACCGGAGATCTTATACGATCATGGCGTTATATGGGTTCCTTCGATCTCTTATTTTGGGGTTTGTTGTAATGTTGCAGATTATGACGCTTTCTGACGCCTTGAGCATGATCAACATAATCGTGAAGGGGAAGTTGGACAACAGGTCGTATGTCAACGTAATGGTCATGTACAGGTACCATAGCGAGTTCAGCGACACCACATTCCTGTTCTTCTGTCTGGAAGTTTCTAGAATATGCAAGAGTTTCATGCTGTTTGGATACGGACTGCAACCAAACCAGTCTACGTTCGATAGAATGTCTGCTCTAGTTGCGTATGTCAGTGCTTATATGTTTCATATTTGGATTTTCCTTGGCTGCTACAGTTGCATGAAGCGCATGTGTTATTCCGAAGACTTGTTTATGATGAATTTGGATCGGACCAAGAATATCCTGCGCGCACGGCTGCTCCCTGACAGTTTAAACGTTAAAATAAAGGAATATTATCAATGCAACATGTCGGTTTTGACTCTCACCGAGAAGCAAAACGGTTTGTTCGTGTCCTTACCTCAGGCCCTCAAGAAGGAGATCATTCTCAGCTGCTACAGGACACAGGTGATGAGGTTACCGTTCTTTGCCGACTGGCCGGTGGATGCCATCGATGAAATTACATTGCTGCTGCGGCTAGAAGTATTTTTGAATAAGGATGTCGTCGCCAATGTAAGTTGAAAGCCCGACGATCAGAAGCTAACTTACCTCATTCATCACACACTGCTTTCTCCGTCCTATCCGTTCACAGCGAACGCAGTACGCATCATGTGTGAATTAAGGCTGAACCACACACCAGTCGCGTATGCAACATGGCTCCAACTTAGCTTCGTAGACTTGCACTACGCCAGGGTTCCCCTCCGTACTGTTGGTACGCTCGGCCGCTTTGCCTACAGCGTAGGCAAATCGCAGCAGGTTGTCGGCTTGCCGCGCGCCCGATCGCTCATCCTCGCTGTGTCAATGTAATTGAAAATGAAGGCACCGCAACGCTAACGCAAACGTGTGCCAAGGAGTTGCGGGGGGAGGGCGGACGCGGGCGGCGCGTTCCATTTACCGCGAGCCGCCTGGCGAATGTGTATAAATTAATACGAACTTTTTGTGCGTGTTAATAAAGTCGGAATTTGTTTAATTGCGGTCGAAAAAGAGAAGTTTAAGGCACTCGTAGGTAACTCAACTCTGCGAAGTTATTTGGAACCGCATACGCGACGTGTAGACAACCGGTGTCGCCTAGCCTATACACTTGCTTTTTCTGTGTAAGTATATACTTAAGTACGAGTATAGCTACATACTTTGTGTAACATACATAACCGGGGCACTTGGATCGAACAGAATACCTACAAACTTTACCCATGCATATCTCTATCCCTGCATAATGCCCGTGATGTTCAAAGGATGCGGGCTGCATTCGTTTCGATAAAACGCAGGACGCAGAGTGCGTAATAATCCTTTTACACTGACTATCCAGCGGCCCTAACATGACAGCCCAGGTTTAGTTTAACCCCTCCCTGCGTCTCTGTCCAACTAGTGTCATAAGAAAATGTTAGCGCCACTGTGGTCTCAAAACGACGGCCTCATAATTGTATGCGTATTTCTATCCCTGTCTGTAATGTTCAGATGATGCGGGCTGCATTCGTTTCGACTAAAATGCAGGATGCAGAGTGCATGTAATAATCCTTTACGTTGACTATCCAGGCGTGGACTCAAAGCGACGGCCTCATAATAGTAGTATCAGGGATGCTGGCGGTGTATTCTATGCGTATGGAGGAAACTGCCCACCTCATAGATGGAGACTACTTTGGGGAACTGTCCCTCGTCACTGACAAGGAAATTAGAATGAGCCACATCATCGCCGTCTCGTACTGCAGTGTCAGTATCTATATCTTCTATCTAAGTATCTACATCTACACTAATATAATAAAGAGGTCATGGGCGTACCCAGCTTCTGGCTAGTCAGATGCTAGATTCGGTAATCTTCGTCCGTTATCGTCGCGCACGATTTTTTGCCAATTGCACCGTACATTTTGCCAGTGTCTAGTTTGTTTAAAAGTTAGAGCATAAGGCCCTGTTTACACTTTGATTAGTAATTAGGCGAGTTGATACATGTTCTGCGAGATTTCCAGGGGGGGGGGGGGCAGCTGCTCCTCCCTGCCCCCCCCTGGGTACGCCCATGAAAGAGGTAAACTTCGTTCGTTAGTTTGTCTGGGGTAATCTCTGGAACTATTGAACCAATTTCAAAAATTCTTTCACAGATAGAAAGCTATATTATCCCTGATGGACATAAGCTACTAATTCCACGAGAAAGAAGTCGCGGGCTTCCGCTAGTACATATAATAAAATCGTTGAGACCAAAATGTTTGTACGCGCATCACGTAAAAACCGCTAAACGGATTTGGATGGAATTTTCACAGATAGAATAGGACTTAGGCTATAAAAATTAGAAAAAAGGGGGTGAAAGGAATCATGAAAATCAGAATTCATACTTAGTATTAATCTACACTAATATAATAGAAGTAAGCTTTGTTTGTTTGTAAGTATTTAGGGGTAATTTCTGGAACTACTGAAGCAATTTCAAAAATTCTTTTAAAGATAGAAAGCTCCACTGTTCCTGACGGACATAGGCTACTAATTTCACGCGAACGAAGTCGCGGGCGTCCGCTAGTCTTTTATATTCATACTAGCGAGTCGCTCCAGCTTCGTACGGGTACAATTTCGATCTAATGTAAATCAGTCTCTAAATCAGCGGTTCTCAAACTTTTTTCTAACGGAACCCTTATATATATATATATCGTCCAGAGAGAAGAGGCGTATTTCAGATTTTTTCTTCTCATTAAAACCAGTATTCACACGGAGTCCCCCCAGAAACTTTACGGAGCCCTAGGGTTCCGCGGAGCACACTTTGAGTATCACTGCTCTAAATGATAGTGTAATCCGTAATAAAATCCGTTGCCTGGTTCAGAAAGAGTAGTTTGCTTTGCACTCGCACACCAATCTTGATTTATTTAAAAAAATTACACCTCGTTGAGTTTCTTGCCGGTATCTTCTCATCAGAGGTTTTTCCGAACCGGTGGTAAATTTTTTGACATTCATAAGTGCTACCTGTAAGCCTAATCTGAATAAAATATTTTGACTTTGACTTTGACTTTGAATCGCCAGTCTGATAAGGCGTTCCATCGTCATCATCTCAGCCACAAGAAGTCCACTGTTGAACATAGGCCTCCTCCATGGATTTCCAAAGCGACCGGTTGGAAGCGGCTTGCAACCAGCGCCTTCCTGCCACCTGTATGAGGTCATCGGACCATCCTGTGGCTAGTCGTCCTACGCTGCGCTTGCCAATACGCAGCCGCCATTCGAGAACTTTTCTACCCCAACGGCCATCAGTTCTTCGTGCTATGTGCCCTGCCCACTGCCACTTCAACTTGCTAAGGCGCTTATACCAATGCATTTAGGTCACTTGTATATTGTACGCGTTAGTGCGGATATATCCGTCTTTGGCGTTGAACTCCCAGTGCGGATATATTTGGCTTTTAAAAAGTAAAAACTAAACTTAAGTATTTCAATGTAGTACTTAATTCCTTTTCAGATTCTGTTTTTGGACAAAAAACTATTCAGGAAACTCATGAGAAACTACCCTCAGCTGTTCTTTGTTATGAAGAAGAAATTAAATGAGATTTACAACAGAAGCGTGGCGGTGGAACAGCATCGCAGTGACCAGGTTGTGACGAAAGTTTAATTAATGCGAATTTAATTAATTCATAGTTAATTTATAGATGCATTACTTTGTTTAGGCCCATAATTAACAAACTGGAAAGAATTGCGTTGCTACTCCGCGAAACCAGTGCTCTGCACGAAACGCGTGTAGATTGTATAGTTTAAGTGTTTTGTGGTCTGTTTATAAATGAGTCTGTGTGTTTTGTTTCATATGAAAGCGGGGGAGGGTGGGGTTTTGCATGAAAAATCATATGTCACTAACACTGGTTTCGCGGAGTAGCAAGGTAATTGTTTCCAGTTTGTTGATTCGTAGTTTATGCCATGTTAAATATAAGGCGCCAAGATATTAATTGTATCTTTAAGTTTTATTAAATTTATTATGAAATTTAACTACTGCAGTATTTAATTTCAGGTATTTTCAGGCTAATTCTCATCTTCATTTTCTTTCCTTACAAAGTATAAAACAAAGAACTCTCCATCTCAGTCTGTCTTTATATTTTCCGCCGCTTAACCTTTCTAAACCACGCAACAGATTTTGATAGGGTTTTCACTGTCATTTAGAGAATTCTTACCCGACTACTTCAGAAGGGAGGGTTATGCTTTTCGAGAGTGTGTATGTCTGTCTATTTTTTTGGCACAATGGCACAATGGCAATTTGGCAAAATGTATTTGGCAAATTTTTACAATTATATGACGCAACGCAACTAAAAAATCTGATATTAATTGGTTTTATACTTAGAAAGCTAATAACTTTGTAACGAAAAAATATCCAAGCACTTTGCTGGAGTTCATCCATAGCGAATTATGACAGTAGATCAGTAAAACTCTCTTGCGGGTGGTAGGACCTTGTGCAAGGTCCGGCCGGATCGCTACCACCATCTTATTCGCTAATCCTGCCGTGAAGCAGCAGTGCTTGCACTATTGTCGTCCGGCGTAGAGAGCAAGACAGCCGGTGCAATTACTGGCACAAGTGATATTCCATCTTAGCCCTCTGGGTTGGCGACGCATCTGCAATATCTTCGATGTTGCGGGTGTCTATAGGCTGTGGTGTACACTTATCTTCAAGTGCCCACTTGCCTGTTTGCCTTCCTATTTTCATAAAAAAAAACAGTCAACGTTGTACGTCCGCTATTGAAATGCAGTTCGACGAGGTTACGAGTAAAAAAAAAACTATGGTTATTTATCTCACGATCGGCAATTGTTCTGTATGCGAGATGCGTATGCTTTGCACCTAACACCCGAGTTTCACCAGCGTCCAGCGAGACGGACGCGAGCGGGTAACAAAATACTATTTTTACTCGTATTGAAGAAAGTAAGATTTACGTACCACTACCATGAGTTTCTATCGAAAATTCGTATAACGTTACTACAGTTGAGAGCGGTTAAGAGGAGTGTGAACCCAGCGCTCTCCATACAAACGGCGATAACGTTTTCCACCCTCTAAACCTTAACCTATAGCCATGATTTTTTTTAATGTTGTCAGTATGCCCTAGAGCTAGGTTTGTATGTTTAGATTTTTTAAACATTCTTAATAGTTTCAAAAATATTGACGCTTTTTTGTTTTGTATTAAACTCCTAATATGCAAATATTGTCAAATATATGAAGAATATTAAAAAAATCAAAACATACGAACTTAGTTCTGGGGTATAATGACAACATACCAAAAAATCATTGTCATAGGTTAAGGTTTAGAGGGTGGAAAACGTTATCGCCGTTTGTATGGGGAGCGCTTTTTGGGGCTGGGTTCACACTCCTCTTAAATACGCTCCAATACGTCAGTGAAAGAGATAACCACAGTAGATACCGTATTATTCGATGAGATGACATGTGTCAAATTTGTGACTCATGGTATCGATATTATTGGTTTAAATTTCGATAGGTAATTTACTGTTGGACTTATATTAGTGATCTTTGGTTCTATAAGTGACCACTGGAGGCGCTTTACAATAGGGATGTCTCTTGGGTTAAAACAACAAGATTCTAATTAGTCCGTCAGTTAGATTATAGAAAAATACTCGATACGTATTTTTTTATTTGTCCATACGAATAATATTGACAAAGATACAGCACATTCAAATTCAGGAGTAGGGGCTCGTGACGTCACTCTTTCGTAAAAATTTTACGATATAATGACGTAGCGCGAACTTTCGCCGCTCTGTAACTTTGTTATTTTAAGTTTTAGAAGCAAAAGAAAAAATAGTATCTACTATTTTCTGGCGTTCTAAAAGATGGACTAATTATTATTTTTTAGTCAACATCCCAATTCTCGATACAAATTATTAACGCCGTCGCTAGCGAGTACTGTCAGGGGGGTTCTACTCCGCACTATGCCTATGGCATAGGCAAATCGCAGTTGGCTATCGGCTTGCCGCGCGCCAGTCGTGTCGCTGGGAGAAGCGGGGGGAAGGCGGGCGCGGGCGGCGCGGTCCTTTTGGCTCGCGCCGCCTGGCGCATGGCGTATGAAGTAATACGAACTTTTTGAGCGTGTGAATAAAGTTGGAATTCGTTTAATGGCGGTCGTAAAGAGAAGTTTCTGTACGTTATTTATTCTGTAGTACTGTCACTGCCAACTCATGGTAAGGGTACTGAGTGTGTAGTGCAAGTTTTTGTCACAGCAAACGTTTAATGCGCTATAGCGATATCGAAATTACGGAAGTAATCATTCGTCAAAATCGGCTCAATCGTTTAGGCACTACAGTGGAACATACGTAAATACAAACATACATACATAGGCTGCCAAAAACATAACCCTTCCTTTTGGCTTTCCCGTAGTCGGGTAAAAACAGCGTCTCTATCAGCGCTAATCCGCAACAAATGTTTCCATAGTAATTGAGAAATTAAGGCAGGACCCTTTTTTATACCATATAGGACGGTAAACAAGCAAGTGGGTTCCCTAATGGTAGAGTGATCACCACCGCCTAAAGACATTCGTAACACCAAGGATATTGCAGATGCGTTACCCACCCAGAGGGCTAAGATGGAATTCTCCTCTTGTGCCAGTAATTTCACCGGCTGTCTTGATCTCCATGGCGGAACATATCAGTGCAAGCACTGCTAATTAGCGGCAGGATTAGCGAGCAAGATGGTTGTAGCGATCCAGACGGACCTTGCACAAGGTCCTAACACCAGCAAAATGCAACAACAAGCTTAAATCTTGATCTTAATTGAACTAACTGGCACTAGTAAAGATTGATCAGGAGAAGAGATGCATAGGGTCCCCGTTTCCACAAGTCAAAGAAATTTGATAGCTGACGTCACTGACCTATAAGTGATGGACTTCTAGTCAGCATTTAAAATGTGGCCGCATCAAAAGTCGAACAAAACTACAACAAATCGACAATCGCTCGCGCTGTCAGTCTGTCGGACCGACGGCGCTGCTGTCAATACTATTATTTTGAAAAAAAACCTATTTGCTACGAAACTTATTAAATTATTATTTTATGCAGTTAGACGTAAAGTTGTAAATCCAATGACTTTAAATGGTAAACTAATAATTTGCATTTGTAACATTGGCGTCAACCTGTATTCGTCGGGCCGTTTTTCTGCTTGTCATTTGGTATGACATGTACATCCATGCATTACAATATCATTGGCTGACGTCAATGATGCTGACGTGATTTTGGTGACTGTATCATTACGATCCGCATTAACCAATCGTTATTCGATGACTCGATGACATAATATATCTTGACAGGCTGACGGATTTAATAATAACATATTGATTAAGACAGATTAGAAAGTGTAACCGTTTGGAGCAAAACAGCGTCGAAAAAAATTGGAATAGTGTATGTACCTACTGAGTATGTAAGCTTACTTAAGTCCAGCGGCTTTGTCCGCGTAAAAATCAAGCATCTTCATCTTTTTTAGGGTTCCGTACCTCAAAAGGATAAACGGAACCCTTATAGGATCACTTCGTTGTCCGTCTGTCTGTCTGTCAAGACCCTTTTTCGCAAGAACACGTGGACGTATTGAGTTAAAAATAATATTAAATAGGTACTCAGGTCTGCAGGCCCTTAGAGCCGTGAAAAAATCAAACTTCTAAGTCAACGGAATCAAAAGATACGGCCGTTTATGCCGCATGTTCCATACATTCGCAAGGCACTCAAAAACCTATGGGGTAGTTCCCGTTGACCTACAACTATGAAATTTGGCAACAAGCAAGGTCTCACAGCATAAATAAAATAATAAATCCGAAAACCGTAAATTTATAATTAAGACACACAAAAAAAATGGGCTTACAAAGCAAAAATGCGGTACTTGATGTTGTTGATAACGGAACCCTCAATGCGCGAGTCCGACGCGCATTTGGCCGGTTTTTTCATAGTATAGAACAAAGTCGCTATCCTTTCCTGTCTATCCTTTCTTCGACCACTTACTCCTTCTAAACCACGCAACGGATTTTGAATCGGTTTTCACTGTCAATTAGAGGTATTTACAGGACGATTTCGTCCAAATAAATCTTCAAAATGGCCACAAATAACTCAGTTGCATCTTTGCATTTATTTAAGAACTACTGTACGGGTGGTGACGTTGTGCAAGGTCCGTTTGGATCGCTACTACCATGTCTCGCTAATCCAGCCGCTCAGCAGCAGTGCTTGCACTGTTGTGTTCGATTGCGGTGAGCAATACAGCCGGTGAAATAACTGGCACAAGGCATTGCATCTTAGCCCTTTGGGTTGGCGACGCATCTGCAATATCCTAGGTGTTGCGGGGGTCTATAGGCGGTAATGACCACTTACCAAACCATACCATTATTAAAAAAACTTTAAATATCTTCAATGGACAGACTGATTCTTCAACTTTGTAAGAGTAGATACTGTGATGTGATAATAATGATACATTCCTACATCGAAGCTGCGAACGAGGGCTGTATGTATGTTAAGCATTATTGCATGTTGGTTTAGCTCGCTGCGCGTGCGCATGACTTCCGGGTGTTTAGGTAATTAGCGAAGGTGCGAACATAATGTAACGTATAATGAGATCAGCTATTTTTTTATGGACTTGCGCTGTTACTTAGTCTCAGACGGTTTTGACAGCTTACCATTGAGAGGGCGAGCAACCAGAAGGACGCTCAGCAAGGGGACTTAAGAGAAGAAAAAAAATTAACTGCTAAGTTTCTTGCGGCATTTCTTCTCAGTAGTATCTTCCATTTCCCGAAGCGCTAGTAGATTCAGACATGTAAAAGAGCCTACATGGCCTACTTGCAAAAAATATTTTTTTCATTTTCATTTTCATTTTAAAGGGTGCTCTTTATTGGGCCTAATTAGGACCTGCGCACACGAACCAAGCACCGAACCAAGTCATTTTCATTATGCGTTACTTCATAAAAAGTAACATCTTCAAAATCAACGGAACATAAAATTTTAAAGACGCAATTATGATATGACAGTAACTGAATTGTATGAATTTTCTATTTTAACTGGTCACGCTCTGTATGCTGTTATTATTATAATAATGTAATAAAGTATAATTTTATGTTCAAGAAAGCGATCGACTTCCCGAATGATAAATGTATACTCGAGGTATGTAAGTTTTAATGTAATCATTTTACACAAAATTACGTTGAATTTCACTTTTTTTTATTTATAAAATAGGAAGGCACACAGGCAAGTGCGTCACCTGATGGTAAGTGATCACCACCGCCTATAAACACCCGCAACACCAAGGAGATTGCAGATGCGTTGTCAACCCAGAGGGCTAAGATAGAATACCTCTTGTGCCAGTAATTGCACCGGCTGTCTTGCTCTTCACAGTATCCACGCTGGAACTCAACACTGCAAGCACTGCTGCCTAGCGGCAAGATTAGCGAGCAAGATGGTGGTAGCGATCCGGACGGACCTTGCACAAGGTCCTACCACCCGCAAGTATTCTGCGAACTGGAGCATATTCGTGGCCTAATTGTCAGGCAGAGCGGAAGGAGTCAGGTTCCCATGGTTTTCTGTCTTGCGCACGCGCCTTACGCAACGAATGATCGAGATAAGTTCCTCGTTCGAGAATAGCGATCATTTACTCGATGACGGGCGAGTCCCCAGTGTGGGAGAACGAACGTAGGAAAACGGAGGAATAATCAGCATGCTACTCACGGGGTATCGGGGGTGCCAAAAAGTATCGATATTTTTAATAAAATACATCGATATATCGATGTATACCGATGTGATTTGAACGAGAATATTCGCACTAAATTTATAATATACTCTTATCCTCTTATCTACACTGACCTAAAAGTAAAGGACTTTTCAGCGTTTAAAATATGGCTGCATCAAAAGTCGAACAAAAGTACAATAAATAGACAATCGCTCGCGCTGTCAGTCTGTCGGACCGACGGCGCTGCTGTCAATACTATTGTTTTGTAAAAAAACCTATTTGCAACGAAACCTAATAAAATGTTATTTATGCAGTTAAACGTACAGTTGTAAAATTAGGGCACCTACCTAATGGCAGGACCCTACCCTACCCTACCTTACCCTAATCCTACGTACCCTAATTTTTCTTTGTGTTGTCATTGCATAGCATTTTAATTTAATAAATTAAATAAAATAAATAAATAAAAAAAATAAATATCTCGGGACAATTTACACCAATTGACCTAGTCCCAAATTAAGCAAAGCTTGTACTATGGGTACTAGACAACGGATAAACATACATATATAGATAAATACATACTTAAATACAAATAACATCCATGACTCAGGTACAAACATTCGTATTCGTCACACAAATATTTGCCCATACCAGGATTTGAACCCGGGACCTTTTGCACAGTAGGCAGACACATGTGCCACTGTGCCATACAGGTCGTCGTTTTGCGGGTGGTAGGACCTTGTGCAAGGTCCGTCCGGATCGCTACCACCATCTTGCTGGCTAATCCTGCCGCTAAGCAGCAGTGCTTGCACTGTTGTGTTCCGGCGTGGAGAGCAAGACAGCCGGTGTAATTACTGGCACAAGAGGTATTCAATCTTAGCCCTCTGGGTTGGCAACGCATCTTCACTCTCTTTGTTGTTGCAGGTGTCTATAGGCGGTGGTGATCACTTACCATCAGGTGACCCACTTGCTTGTTTGCCTTCCTGTGTTGTATAAAAAAAAAACAGTAAACTATAAGTTTTACAAACATTTAGTGGTTGGAGTCTCTTTTTAGGTAAGAAATTTACCTGTGATAAGAGGCTCCGCTCTTCCTTAAAGGTAAGTACTTACTCATTGTTACCGATTCGTATAAGTAAGTAATTTAAAACTAGATTTAATTTATTATTTAAATTTAGCCAGATTGAATTTACAATTTTGAATTAATTAATGTATTTAATTTTACGTTACATTACAATATTAAATTATAAATAGTATTTTATGCAACTGCTATATAATGAGAGACCTTAAAACACGAGTGTGGTTTTATGAAACGAGCGTTAGCGAGTTTCATAATAGGATCACACGAGTGTTTTAAGGCCTAATTATATACAGTTGCATACATTACTTTATCTACACACATATCATAACTGCAAAAAACCGTAACAGGAAAAAAACCTACAAACTAGTGACAACAAGTATGGCGGCTATTCGATCTATCCGTCAAGACGAACGTTTTTTTTAAATCAAAGACAAACGAATGAAGTCCCTATTGTCATGTCACTCGAGATCAAATGTCGTGCGTTTAAATTAAAAAATCATACTGAGTTGACGTTTCGTATCGATAACTGTTTTAATATCTGTGGATACTAGAATAGACACCAACTTGAATTTTGACAGCTGTTCCAAATTTAAATTCATAGCGTCAGAGATATCGGTAATGTGAGCACCAATAAACACAGACTACTAAGAGGTACTACCCAATAAAGAACAGATTTACCTACTACCACAGACAAGAAAATTCTTATAATAACATTGGTTGTAATAATGCTGGTCATTTTCTATGGTTTTTGAACGCGTTATTGAGCATTTATGATACGTGTGTAGATAAACAATATTACATGTGTGAAGCCTGTGTGTGTGTGTGTGTGTGTGTATTTTCTATAATACCAAGTACCACTCATATAATAGTCTTAGTCAGGTATAACGTTTTTAGTGAGTTATGAGGTAATTGCACTCATTTGTTTGGAAAGTAATCAATCTTAGATCAAATTGAAGCTATTGTCTCCCCCCACATTGTGAATTGGGATGTTGACTAAAAAATAATAATTAGTCCATCTTTTAGAACGCCAGAAAATAGTAGATACGTATTTTTTCTTTTGCTTCTAAAACTTAAAATAACAAAGTTACAGAGCGGCGAAAGTTCGCGCTACGTCATTATTTCGTAAAATTTTTACGAACGAGTGACGTCACGAACCCCTACTCCTGAATTTGAATGTGCTGTATCTTTGTCAATATTATTCGTATGGACAAATAAAAAAATACGTATCGAGTATTTTTCTATAATCTAACTGACGGACTAATTAGAATCTTGTTGTTTTAACCCAGGAGACATCCCTATTAAGGCTGCCTGCAAAAAGCTACCGCAAATGGTGGTTGTAGGCATTTAAATCAAAAATTGTATAGGTACTTTTTTATATAAAATAGGAAGGATAACAAGCAAGTGGGTCACCTGATGGTAAGTGATCACCACCGCCTATAGACACCCGCAACGCTAAAGAGATTGCAGATGCGTTGCCAACCCAGAGAGCTAAGATTGAATACCTCTTGTGCCAGTAATTGCACCGGCTGTCTTGCGGCAAGATTTGCAAACTTACTGCTATCTTTTATTGAAATCATATTTCGATCAAATAAAATCAAAGTTGAAGTCTAAGTCTTAATATCTTTATTCAGATTTGGTTTACAGGGGCCCGTTTCACGAAGCTACAAGTTACAATCTTACAAGTCTAAACCGGCAACATTGGTCATTATGCCCATTGCCGTTGGTCGTTATTGACCAATGTTGCCGGTTTAGACTTGTAAAATTGTAACTTGTACCTTAGTGAAACGGGCCACAGGAAGCAATTATGAATGCCATTAAATTTACAACCAATTCTGGTAGGTGCAGAGTTTTGCGGTGGGATCTTAGATCATAAGGTTTTCGAGCCACGAGTTACACCTCTCCCTGGCCCCCTATTCTGGCGCTCATGGAGATTCATCTGACGTTCGAAATGTGTCGAAATATGACAGATTTTAAAGGGATTTGACAGCTCTTTTTGGCTTATGTCGAGTGTGAATTCATCTCTACTGACGCGAGAATTGCTCCGCTGGTTTCCTACTTCCTTGGATCATGAGCAGTCATGACACTGGACACACTTTACGAGTTCGAAAACAAAAGCGTTGAGATTCCACAGTGATTGTACGCAACATTACCATACGCGCTTGCGCAATATACAGCGATCGCATTTTTAAGTAACACGTAATTTTGACCGAGTAATGACGTCATTTTGTTCCGTTAGAATTTTAATCAGCTTGCTGAATAGAACGAGACCACAGGAAAGGAACTCTCCCTTTTCTTGTGTTACGAGTTTTAAGTTCGTTTGTGGCGTTGGTAAATTTAATTTGCAAGTTGCGAGTTGTTGAAGTCTGGCCCGTAATTCTGGCGCTCATCGAGATTCATCTGACGTTCGAGATGTGTCAAAATATGACAGATTTTGAAGGGATTTGATCTTGAGTGTGACTTCATCTCTATTGACGCGAGAATTGTCCCGCTGGTGGAGATGCCTTTGACTTGCAGTAGGACACAAGTATGAGCTATTAAAAAAATTGCAAGTAGGCCATATTGGCTCTTTTATATAGCTATCTGAGTTACACGCCTCGGCTAATAGAAGATTAAGCTAAAAGAAACTCAGCAGTTTATCCTTTTTTTAAATGCTATGCAATGACAACACAAAGAAAAATTAGGGCACCTACCTAATGGCAGGACCCTACCCTACCCTACCTTACCCTAATCCTAAGTTACCATAATTTTTCTTTGTGTTGTCATTGCATAGCATTTTAATTTAATAAATTGAATGTTAAAAAAAAATTAAAATAATAATCGTAAGAAATTTCGGTTACAAAAAACGCTAGGGTTGTGCGGCATTCGTTTTCAACTACACTGACACGGCGGGAGCGAGCGAGTGAGCGCGCGGCAAGCCGACAGGCGACAGTCTACTGCGATTTGCCTATGCCATAGGCAAGGCGGTCGAGCGTACCTACAGTGCGGAGTGGAACTCTCCTGGTGGTGTGCCGTGCTTGGCAGCCGTGCTGTGAGTATAGTGATCGTAACTTTGTAAAACAAAAACTAGTGCAAAACAATATTTTAAAGACAAAAACTGAAATTTTAGGTTAAAATGTTGTTTACTGCTTAAGTCAAGTGAGGATGAATAACTTCACATGCAAGATACCATGACTTTACTTCAGTTTTTAGGGTTCCCTAACTCATTAGGAAAAACGGAACTCTTATAGGATCACTTTATTGTCCGTCTGTCTGTCTGTCAAGACCGTCTCAAGAACGCGTATAGGTATTGAGTTGAAATTAATATCAAATACTCAAGTCTGCAGTCCGTTAGAGCCGTGCAAAGAATCAAACTTCTAAGTCAAAGGAATCAAAAGATACGGGCCGTTTATCCTGCACGTTTCATACATTTGCAAGGCACTCAAAAACCTATGAGGTACTTCCCGTTGACCTAGAACTATGAAATTTGGCAATAAACAAGGTCTCACAGCACAAATAAAACAACAAATCCGAAAACCGTAAATTTGTAGTCAATAAACATAAATAAAAATATTTTGATCGTACAAAGCAAAAATGCGATACTAGATGTAGTTGACGACGGAACCCTCGGTGCGCAAGTCCGACTCGCACTTGGCCGGTTCTTTACCTGTAATAAACCTAGAACTAGCTGGTCAATAGCCTACTTGTCGTGTCGCGTGCAGGAACCCGCCATATGGTGTACGATGCCAAATTACATCTATTAAGATCCACATGAGTTGTCTTGGAGTTGTCGCACGGTTGTTTGTGCGTACGCGACTTGCGTCACGTAATATGACATAATTATGTATATTTTGAAATTAAGTGGACGATGGTATATTACGGGAGGTCACGACAAATTTGGCAACGATCTCCAATATGGCTGATCGGAAGCTCACAAGATAAAGGGCAACTCCGTGATGCCAAATATGTCGGTCTGCCTGCGCTAAGTGGTTGCGTTATCGAAATATGGCGCCTGCAAAACCAGTTATTGTTCCCAAAAAAAAACGATAAGTAAAATGGCTGAATAAAGTACAGAAAGGAAGTACCGGTTGCACTCATGTGAATTCTGCTAAAACTGAACAAATATTTGGTCGCGTTTCGAAGTTCAGCTCGTTTAAAGACCCTTGATCGTTGCCAAAAAAAAACGATAACGGAAATGGCTGAATATGACGTGGTATAAAGTATCAGTATGTACGAGCTTAATGCACCAAAACTGAAAAAATCTTTGGTCGCGTTTCGTAGTTATGAAGCGGTCTAGGTTACAATATCTCATACTTTGTTGGAGTATTTTTTCAAAAGCATTGGATAAATCAAGTTCAAACATATTTTTGGGGAATAAGCACAGTGTCAAAAACATCCTCCTACACTTCTTTAGCAAACCTACCCTCCTCCGGTTAGGGGTAAGTAAGATCTGGTATCCAAATAGAAGACAAGTCCTTCCTCATCTACCGAAGCTTTTCCTTTTTGAAATGTCACCTCTAGTCTTGCTTTGATGTTCAGTGCCGTTCACAGAATTTTTAGACAGGGTAGACGTTTAAGTGACGGTTTAACTTGCGTTTGGTTTTCATTAATTTCAAATCAGGTGTACAAAAGCCATTTACTATCAAGCTAACTGTTCGGAAAATTTCGGTAATTGTTGACGCTCAAGCTCAGAAAGACACTGTTTACTCTGTGCTATTGTATGCGTTATTTATATCATTGTGTGCTACTTATCTATAGGAATGCACACTAATCTGTATCCGCATGGTTGCGCGGCACGCATGTATACATTTTACCGGAATAGTTTGTGTCTTTCCCGTTAAGCGCACAGTGGCGCTTTTGCAACGCGATGCGAAGTGGCGTCGTTGAGCGGCAGGTAAGATACCGATGATACGCCAACAAATGGAGCTTGTTTATACTTTTAGAAGTTTCTTTATTGATAACAGGAATATTAGACGTAAGGATCAAATAAAATCAGTTTATATTTAGCAGATCGGCAGGGTGTTTTTATGTCTATTATTGAATTTAAGCTGTAGTATGTATTTTTTTAATGTTTCGTCATACTCGTACATAGGCTATTATTATATCAGTCTGCCACTAAACACAAGATCTGAAAAGGGCTCAAAGCTTTGGGGATGAAACTAGTTGCAAATCCATCATCATCATCATAAATCAAAAGAAACGCAGCATTTGAAAAATAAACTCACTTTAGAACTATAAACGAAGCCTTTTTATAATTATTATCATCAAACCTCGATTTGACGGTAGCAATTATGTAATGATGTCGTTACGTTCATTAGAACGTAACTACAACTGTTAAGTTTAAGGGTTGTTTTGCGTTAAATGTCGATGTGGATGAAAAAGAAATGAATAGGATCCAGCCCCTCTAGCACACTAGCGTTTATCGCTGACATAAAACATTCGTCCCTTTTGCACACGCATACTGCTTAGAACGGGATAAATGCTTTATGTCATCGATAAAAGCTAGCGTGCTAGGCCCCCAGAAACTGATAAGATTCAGCAGGTGAAAAAGAATTTGTCTTCCATTTGGATACCAGATCTTACTTAGCCCTAACCGGAGGAGGGTAGGTTTGCTAAAGAAGTGTAGGAGGATGTTTTTGACACTGTGCTTATTCCCCAAAAATATGTTTGAACTTGATTTATCCAATGCTTTTGAAAAAATACTCCAACAATGTATGAGATATTGTAACCTAGACCGCTTCATAACTACGAAACGCGACCAAAGATTTTTTCAGTTTTGGTGCATTAAGCTCGTACATACTGATACTTTATACCACGTCATATTCAGCCATTTCCGTTATCGTTTTTTTTTGGCAACGATCAAGGGTCTTTAAACGAGCTGAACTTCGAAACGCGACCAAATATTTGTTCAGTTTTAGCAGAATTCACATGAGTGCAACCGGTACTTCCTTTCTGTACTTTATTCAGCCATTTTACTTATCGTTTTTTTTTGGGAACAATAACTGGTTTTGCAGGCGCCATATTTCGATAACGCAACCACTTAGCGCAGGCAGACCGACATATTTGGCATCACGGAGTTGCCCTTTATCTTGTGAGCTTCCGATCAGCCATATTGGTGATCGTTGCCAAATTTGTCGTGACCTCCTAGTCTAGTAGAATGTTCTGGCGAAGTTACCAGATTAAAGGCGAGGTGGCCTAATGGTACAGTTTATAATCGTATCAAATCGAACGCGAACGGAATGGAATTCATTTTATTGTTTATCTGTTTTTTTATGAGCACCTGATCTCTATAGAAATAGTATTAAAAACATAACCCTTCCTTTTGGCTTTGCCGTAGTCGAGTAAAAATAGAACTAGTTTATTAAAAGAAAGCAGATTTACAAACATAGCATAACTGATGGCCTCCCACAGTAGGCAGCCTGTCACGTGGAAGCCAGATTCGGAGTAAACCAGTTTACATAAAATACATTTTGAGTACTCTTGTTAGAATTAAACTCTATACAAAAAAATAAAAGGAGCAATAACAAATTAAATGATTTGGAAAAGCTTTAGGTCTATTTGCCTGAGAGTTCGTGCGTCTATGTGTGTGTGTGTGTGTGTATGTGTGGGTGTTGTGTTTGCGTGTGTGAAATCCTAAGCGATCGGCTTGAGCAATCTCTCACCATCATTATAGTTGAGAGTACTTAACCAGGTGAAGATTATCTGCTCATAAACACCCGCAATACCCAAGAGATTGGAGATGCGTTGCCAACTGTCACCGGCTGTCTTGTCCACGCCGGAACACAACAGTGCAAGCACTACCGCTGTTCGGCTGGATTACTACGATTGATGGCTTGCTGACTTGCTTAGCGGCACTGCTGCTTTGCTGCCGGTGGTGATCACTTGGCGATGAAATAGGAAGGCAAACAAGCAAGTGGGTCACTGATGGTAAAAGTGCACACCACTGCGTACTTATAGACACCCGTAATATATACATTTTTTAATCACTTATTACATTTTAATGTAAATTATTTGTCAAGTGCACTATATCGTTCGTGTCGTCATTGGTCATTAGTTTTTAGTTTAGTTTTAGGAGTTCCAAGGGTCCCACTGAAAATCAGCGTCTCGGTTTACCGAGGCAGTATGCTGAGTGGGGCCCTTTTCAATTCTGTTCAACGTAATGTTTTGTTTTTGTACTCTGCCCGTGTTGTGTATATTTCTATGTTTTATGTTGAACAGTTTGAATAAATGTTTTTCTTTCTTTCCTCTTTCTTTGTAACATCGAAGAGATTGCAGATGCGTTGTCAACCCAGAGGGCTAAGATGGAACACCTTTTGTGCCAGTAATTACACCGGCTGTCTTGCTTTCCCCGCCAGAACACAACAGTGCAGGCACTGCTGCTTAGCGGCAGCATTAGCGAGCAAGATGGTAATAGCGATCCGGACGGACCTTGCATGAGGTCCTGCCACCCGCATAATCCAAAAACAACCATTTAGCTGGCATGACATTTGAGTCTAACAAAAATTAACAAAGTGCTAAGCTTTATATTTCAGAAAAAAATTGTTTTCACAAACCCGCAATATTTTTGAGAGTGCTAAACACTGACCTATAAGTAATATGGACTTCTAGTCAGTGTTCAAAAAATGGCATATCAAAGGAGGCTAAAAAGAAGACTAAATCGATAATCGCTCGCGCAGTCAGTCTGTCGGACCGACGGCGCTGCTGTCAATACTATTATTTTGTAAAAAAAAACCTATTTGCAATGAAACTCAATAAATTATTATTTTATTCAGTTAGACGTAAAGTTGTAAATTCAATGACTATAAATGGTAAACTAATAATTTGCATTTGTAACATTGGCGTCAACCTGTATTCTTATGTCGTGCCGTTTTTCTGCTGTCATTTAGTATGAAACTGTACATTCAAATAATATCATTGGTGCTAAACATAATAATTAATAATATAAAGACACCTCACACCATCACCCCAGACGGAAAAAGTACATCCCCAATTTACGTAGAGGAAGTATATATAGTCTAGCAAGAAATTCCTTGACCACGTTTAGACCGTATTACAAAGCAATTACTTGGTCGACTATACCCAAAAAAGGTTTTTGAAATATTTTTTTGACCTTTTTATCGGGTTTACTTTTATGCATGTAGGTATATCCATCCATGCCAATACAGCTTACTAGTATTAAGAGTCTCTGGGATAATCTGTGGACAGACGGACAGACGGACAGGTCCTGCTCCGTCGTACAACACGTATTCACTCCCACATGGCGAGTCAACAGCGCCGGCCCCAGTGCAGTGGCGCGTCAATGATCTTATATCGTCTGACACTGCGCAATCTAGTTCACCATTCTGTTTCGCCATTTCGGCTGGACCGTTTTGGATGGCTAACAGGGCCATTTCCTTGTACGAGATAAACTGGAATCCTCACTGCAACTTGTTATGCAACCCCGTTGTGGTTACCTCATTACTTCATGACCTACAAGTACTCTGTAAGAGGACTAGCACCAAGAACGGACAGCCTACTGATGGGTAATCAATGATATTATAATACATCGATGTACAGTGTCATACTAAATGACAGCAGAAAAACGGCCCGACATAAGAATACAGGTTGACGCCAATGTTACTAATGCAAATTATTAGTTTACCATTTATAGTCATTGGATTTACAACTTTACGTCTAAGTGCATAAAATAATATTTTTTTAAGTTTCGTTGCAAATAGGTTTTATACGCGAGCGATTGTCGATTTGTTGTACTTCTGTTCGACTTGTGATGCGGCCATATTTTAAACGCCGACTAGAATTCCATTACTAATAGGTCAGTGTGGGTAATGGAAAAATATCATTCGGCAAAGAAAATTAAACTATTTATTTTCCAGTAGTGTTCAAATTTTTCCAAAAGTTTTCTGATATTTTCCTCATCTAAAAGTCCATTTGCTTCAAAATAAAGATAATTACACTGAAATAAAAACTACATTCATTCTTTGAATATTAAAAATACGTAAGTACAGTAGAGGAAATATATTCACGTACCACCTTAGAACCTTATCGCAACGACGCGACGCGTTAAACACCAGGCTATGTCATACAAATGTCATGCGTATGTCTCTTCGACTAGGTTCTACGGTGGTACGTGTTTCAATTTCCTTGACTGTACATCGATGAAATCCGAAGGTAATACTACTCTTGTCTTTATGAAATAGTTTTATTCTAATACGACGTCATTTTAGTTATTTATGTCTAAATTTTTCACTAAACAATATTTTACCACTATTTTTCCTTTTTTCTCCCCTGCTCATTACCGTTCCTTAATTAATTCACGAAACACCTAACGTTTAGCACCAATTTCTGCTAAAACTAGTATCAACTCCGAGTACAGCTTTGTTGTTGCCTGAAGGCCATTGTAGACCTGTATTTCAACAATTAATAAAAACGGTAAATAAGCAACGGTGAAAACGCTGGAGAATCACCGTAAGCTGTTAAGGATATAAAAATTATCAACAATTACAAACCTAGCTCTAAGGCATATTAAAATATGGCATCAGCTAAAGGTTTAGAGGGTGGAAAACATATTGCCAATTTGTATTGAGTGCGCTGAGCACACAATGGTATTAACTCTTAATAATTTAATCCGTAATTCTTCGTAACGGGATCTTTTCATTCCCACAACTTTGTTGTTCCATTTATTGAAAGCCAGACATTGATTTGATATTGTTTATGCTCGTAATAATCGTAAGTTAGGTTCATTAGACCCTAAGGGTGCTGGCATAAAGAATGTCTCAGATCGCAGGAACTTGTCGCACGAGCCAAAGGCAAAGGCGATAAACATGCAACCTGGAGTGCGATATTTGAATATCACCGGGTGACTAAAGCTCGCCAAAATAGCAGTTTTTCAAAGAGATTCGGCCACTTCGCTAAACTCTAGTGAGATACCTGATGAGAAAAATTGCACCCCTCAGGCTTTCTTTATCACCGCCCGAGGTTGCACACTATTTAACGTCGTCCCCTGGCCGGGTAGTGGAAATTTTCGGTAAATTGCTGCTTACAGCCCGGGGTCACGTAAATAATATTAGATCACAATTATAACATAGTATAAAGTAGAGATGCTATCCGTTCCAGTCTGTCTTAAATCCTTATAGTGTATGTTCGGCCGCCTTCTCATAAACCACGTAACGTATTTTGATACGGTTGCCACAGTCGTGTTATTTTTTTAAGGACGGTTTTACGTCTTTTGACATTCGGAGACTATACATCTCCAAGTATTATTGTACAATTTGACCGTGGAGGCGTTTTACACCTCTGCTAAGCATAGATTAAGGTAATTAATTTGTTTTGACCCTTAGAGACTATACATCTCTAAGTTATTTAGACTAAGTATTTGATCAGGGACCACATACATCCCGATTCTAATTTCTTTGACCTGGGGACCCTATACATCTCTTGGTCAATCTGTACTAGTGCCAGTTCGTTCAATATGCTTAAAGCTTGCTGTGCTATTTATTATCTTTTTTTTTTTCTCACACTTTATGTGAACTATTGTTATGATTGTGTATATTGCTCTGTAATCTTGTTTTCAAAAGAGAAGAAAAAAAAAGATAAACTGCTGAGTTTCTTGCGGCGTTTCTTCTCGGCAGATTCTTCCATTTTCCGGAGCGCTAGTAGATTCAGACATGTAAAAGAGCCTATATGGCCTACTTGCAAAATAAATTTTTCATTTTCATTTTCATTTTCATACGTGTGTTTTGCGGGTGGTAGGACCTTGTGCAAGGTTCGTCCGGAGCGCTATCACTATCTTGCTCGCTATTCCTCCCGCTAAGCAGCAGTGCTTGCGCTGTTGTGTTCCAGCGTGGAGAGCAAGACAGCCGGTGTAATTACTGGCACAAGAGGCATTCCTTAGCCCTTTGGGATGGCAACGCATCTGCTTTCTCTTTGGTGTTGCGGGTTTTATAGGCGGTGGTGATCACTAGGCTTAGGAGTTTTCGCAGCATACCGTGGTTCTAAAATCTATGGAGCCGCTAGTTGTAAAATAATATTTTTCAAAGTCAAAGTAATCATTTTTTAATTCCTTATATGGCTCTATCCAGTATTTAATTTCGCAAGTTGTAATGGTGTTCATTTTAATTAAAATCAAAAACCAATGTGAACGTCTCTAATCGAAACTGATAAATAATTTTGTTAATATTTTTTAATTTTAAATTGCGAATGAGTTTGTACTACTCACTGAATACGGACTTTAAAGAGGATGCATATTAGGTAAATCAAATTGTAGAGTCACATGTGATCAGTAATTAATATTACTATATAGGTTTATGATAAAATTAATTACGTTCGATTAAAATGAATTCAGTAACAATGTGACAGTGTAAATAATTATATTTAATATTACATCATACTTTTTGACTTTGACTTCGAAAAATAATATTTCACACATGGCGGCTCCATGGATTTTAGAACCACGGTATGCTACGAAAAGTCCTAAGCCTAGTGATCACTTACCGTCAGGTGACCCACTTGATTGTTAATCTTCCTATTTTATATGTTTAAAAAAACCGTCTCTTCGGTGTAAATCCTTTAGCGATTTCGCCGGCCGGCCTATCATTAGACGGTGCCGCAATGCTCCTTAATCGAGGCTAATTATTGTTTGCTGTGCGATTTATAATCAAAAGCGCATTACATATAACCGGCCGGTCGCGCAACGCATGGGGCAACCGTGCCCGCGGTACTGCAGAACCAGATCATCGACATATAATGCCTTCGCATTGAAAATCACCCGTTGCTTCATCTTCTTTCTTTTCTTTTTCTTTAATGGCGGCCACGAGGCTTGTGCCAATGTCAGTAATGGAAGATATTGTTCGGTGGAGCCGTAAGATGTTTGCATTCAATAGAGAAAAGCATAGATACAGAAGTATTTTCCTCATTAGAAAGCAGACCAGGTGGTTTCACCAGAAATAGAATAGAAATTGTCTGAATTTGTTTGCTTAATGTAGCGCTAAGAAGTCTGAAAACGTTAGCCAGACTTAGGCTGCCTTTCCACCTGAGATGTGCGAGGAAGAACCAAGAGTATCGCTTCAGTTACCTCGCCTCGGTCAGCACAGCTCTGGTGGAAACGACTCATTGGTTCTTTACAAACACATCCCACGCTACGCATCCTCGCACATCTCTGGTAGAAACGCAGCCTTAAGATGTTGGTGAAACAACACGGGGCTAAAAATGAACCGTTTGACAAATTAAAACTCTTTGTCAAATTACAGTCAGCAGTAAAAATATATTTACAGCCATAGCGACAAAATATGTACACATCGACCTTATGTTTAGTGGCATAAAGGTGTATAGATATTTTTGACGTCTTGGAACGTATATATATTTACGATGCTGACCGTACTACGTAGGTACAGTAGGGGAAATATATTCACGTACCAACTTAGAACCCTATCGCAATGACGCGACGCGTTAAACGCCAGGCTATGTCATACAAATGTCATGCGTATGTGTCTTCGACTAGGTTCTACGGTGGTACGTGTAATTTCCTTGACTGTATATATTTTTTTGCGACATTTCGCACTGTTAAAACTGGCATGGCTACACGCTTCCTACTTGGCGAGTCCAACTTCGATATTTTTGTTCACCAATCATGTGCATGTAATCATATTGTATAGTCTCCACCAATGATATTATTATACATGGATGTACTACAGTGTCATACTAAATGACAGCAGGAAAACGGCCCGACATGAGAATACAGGTTGACGCCAATGTTACGAATGCAAATTAATAGTTTACCATTTATAGTCATTGGATTTACAACTTTACGTCTAACTGTATAAAATAATAATTTATTAAGTTTCTTCGCAAATAGGTTTTTTTACAAAATAATAGTACTGTTAGCAGCGCCGTCGGTCCGACAGACTGACAGCGCGAGCAATTGTCGATTTGCTGTACTTTTGTTCAAATTTTGATGCGGCCATATTTTAAACGCTGACTAGAAGTCCATTACTAATAGGTCAGTGGTCACCACAGACAATATTATATACATGAGGGTATTTTCTTATGTATATAGTATTGTGTGTGGTATGGAACGACACTTAGGATAGTGACAAACTCTTTCTACGCGCAAACTCGTGCATAGCTAGTTACAAAATAAAGGAAACAAGACTGACAAGACAATAACATTCGCATTGCATTTTAATTTCGCATTCGCTATTTCGCTTTGCTTTATATCTATTGTAATTTGTGACAGTGATTATGGTGAATTTCTCCATTCAACGTTTGTATGGCGAGTTCAGTCCTTTCAGCCGGATCTCTCACGAGTCGGTAGCAGGGGGGTTCCACTCCGCACTGTAGGTGCGCTCGCCGCACCACCCATGGCATAGGTTAATCGCAATAGGTTGCCGGCTTGCCGCGCGCGCGCTCGCTCATTTTGTATCGCGCGTTGATAGTATTATAGTAAGCAGCCCAACCCTAGCGGTGCGCCAGGGCATTGCAGGTGGAAGGCGGGCGCGGGCGGCGCCTTCCTTTTGACGCTTGCCGTCTGGCGAATGTTTATGAAGTAATACGAACTTTTTGTGCCTGATCATAAAGTTGGAATTCGTTTAATGGTGGTCGAAAAAGAGAAGTTTCTGTACGCTTGTACTATTATTTATTCTGCGTCGCTAGGCAGTTTTTTTATACAACATGTGAAAGAAAACGAGCAAGTGGGTCACTTGACGGTAAGTGATCACAACCGTCCATAGACACGCAACGTCAAAGGGATTGCAGAAAGATAAAATGCTGAGTTTCTTGCGGCGTTTCTTCTCAGCAGATTCTTCCATTTTCTGAAGCGCTAGTAGATTCAGACATGTAAAAGAGCCTATGTGGCCTACTTGCAAAATAAAATTTTCATTTTCATTCGTTTTCATTTTCAGACGCGATGCCAACCCAGAGGGCTAAGATGGATGGAGGGGTGGTAGGACCTTGTGCAAGGTCCGTCCGGATAGCCACCACCATCTTGCTTGTTAATCCTGCCGCTAAGCAGCAGTGCTTGCACTGTTGTGTTACGGTGTGGAGGGCAAGACAGCCGGTGTAATTACTGGCGCAAGAGGTATTCCATCTTAGCCCTTTAGGTTAGCAACGCATCTACAATCTCCTTGGTGTTGCGGGTGTCTATAGGCGGTGGTGATCACTTACCATCAGGTGACCCACTTGCTTGTTTGCCTTCCTATTTTATATAAAACAAAAACATAACCCCCCCTTCTGGGAGAAGTCAAGTAAAAAGAAAAGAGCATATAGAGATAAACTAAATTTGACCGGTCACGAAAGGACACTGACCTGCCAAATTATGAATCATCACCAAAGCGGAATGCTAAAACAACGTAAAAAACGCTAGGAGCGTCACCACTAGGGTGACCAACTCTGTGCTCATTTTACAGGACATGTGACCTAATATTACAGGATTCCTGGAAAAAATACAGGACAACGCGTTTACAGTATGATATGGTCCTATATTTTTCTTATTAAAATACAGGACACGTCAAAAATTACAGCTGAAAAACGGGACGTCCTGTAAAATACAGGACAGTTGGCCACCCTAGTCACCACGCTACACTCATCGTCATCGGCGCGACTATAAAGTACTATTTCTGCACTGTATAGCAATAGTACTTTATAGTCGCGCCGATAGTTTCACAAAACAGGTGTGATGGGAAACGCTAACTGCGTCTTTATGGTGGTAAAAGCAGGATACCTTGGCCTAGTGAATGTTTTATTGCTTTAAATTGAACTAAAGACCTCTTACATCACGGACAGTTATGGTAGTTAGTTACCCAGACCGGTCCTTGTTGCATAGGAGTCTTTATGACCAGTTACCACTCACATTCTCTATACTGTGCGATATAATTTGTATCCAGTACCATTACCATGAGTTTCTATCGAAAATTCGTATTACTACAGTCGATAGCGGTTAAATACGCTCCCATTTGTCAGTGAAAGAGTTAACCATAGTCGATACGGTATTTTTCGATGACATGTGTCAAATTTGTGACTCATGGTACCAATATTCTACGGCAACAGCTACAAAACGTTAGACACTGACGTTCAGATTTCGATAGGTAATTTACCGTTGGACTCATACTAGCGATCTTTAGTCATCTAAGTGAGCGCTAGAGGCGCTGTGCAATTTCCCATACGAATCGTTTTACGCTGTCGCTAGCAAGTATGGTTACGGCTATTTGCACTGTACTCATGGTAAGGGTACTGGAGCCTTTTTTTAACCTCAGTATTCGATGACATTCAGTATACATTGATCGGTGTAGCATTTTTTTTTATGAAATAGGAAGGTACACAAGCAAATGGGTCACCTGATGGTAAGTGATCACTACCGCCTATAGACACCTGCAACAACAAAGAGAGTGCAGATGCGTTGCCAACCCAAAGGGCTAAGATGGAATACCTCTTGCGCCAGTAACTGCACCGGCTGTCTTGCTCTCCACGCCGGAACACAACAGTGCAAGCACTGCTGCTTAGCGGTAGGATTAGCGACCAAGATGGTGGTAGCGATCCGGACGGACCTTGCACAAGGTCCTACCACCCGTATGAAACAAACAAGAATTTTGTAATTCTTTTTAGGGTTCCGTACCCAAAAGGTAAAACGGGACCCTATTACTAAGACTCCGCTGTCCGTCTGTCTGTCCGTTTGTCACCAGGCTGTATATCACGAACCGTAACAGTTAGACAGTTGAAATTTTCACAGATGATGTATTTCTGTAACCGCTATAATAAAAAACACTAAAAAATAAAATAAAATAAATATTTAAGTGGCTTTCACACAACAAACTTGATTTTTTTGCCATTTTTATAGATAACGGTACGGAATACCTCGTGGGCGCACTGGGCCGGGTTTTTTTTACTTAATTTTTTTTTACTAAATTAAATATCACTTAATCCAGCCAATATTATATGATAATTAACAAACTGGAACAAATTACCTTGCTACTCCGCGAAACTAGTGCCGGGCTCGTGCAAAATAGCTGCGTCTGTGCGACATATATATGTTCATGCAAAAACCCCCCTCCTACGCTCCCACACAAAGCAACATATATCACACAGACTCAACTACACACCACCACCACTAAACACTAAAACTACACGATCGACGCGGGTTTTGCCTCTATACGAGGCATCATCAAGATCTAAATCTATATGATAATTCACTGGAACCCGAGGAAAAGCGTGTATATCGTTCCTTTTGACACGAGCCGCCTGGCGAATGTGTATGAAGTTAATACGAACTTTTTGTACCTGTTAATAAAGTTGGAATTCATATATCGCGGTCGAATAAGTGAAGTTTCTGTACGTTAAGTACGATCAGCCTCAGAAGAAGCTTTACAATTAAGAACCTTGTCGTAATAACGTCTGAAATGAGAGTTGCACGAACCTGTCACATCACTGACAGCGACAAGGTACCAAAATGTTCGGCTGAGGCTGACCCAACTAGTAACCAACGCTCTTAAGGTGATGAAACATATACATTCGTGTAAATAAATGTGTAACCATGATCCTGTCAGATCGGTTTCCCTTAGCAGGCGTTACTGACCTGCCAAATCTGGGATTTTATCTTTTTTCTTTTTTCAAAACAAGATTATAAATAAATAAATAAATAAATATCTTGGGACAATTTACACCAATTGACCTAGTCCCAAACTAAGCAAAGCTTGTACTATGGCTACTAGACAACGGATATACATACTTATATAGATAAATACATACTTAAATACAAATAACATCCATGACTCAGGTACAAACATTCGTGTTCATCACACAAATATTTGCCCATACCAGGATTTGAACCCGGGACCTCTTGCACAGTAAGCAGACACATGTGCCACTGTGCCATACAGGTCGTCAAATTTACATTACAGTGCAAAATACATAATCATCACAATAGTACATGACATACACACATTATACATAATAAAAAAAATATAACAATAAATAGCACAGCAAGCTTTAGACTAAACAATATTGTTCCATTATTTTTCCGTTTATTTATTTTTGTGAAAAACAAACTGAAAAAATACCGCGATTTTAAAAATTTCGGAAAATACCCGTCACTACCCTAGCTTAATTATGTTATGATATTGGCGTCCCTGAAATTACCGCCCGGGGCTGGTGCCTCCGTTAAATCTGAAGTGCGGTTTTTGAATCTCACCGAGTGACTCAAGCGTGCCAAAATGGCCGTTTTTCAAAGAAATGCGGCCATTTTATTGAGCTTTAGTCACCTGGTGAGATTAAAAAATTGCATTCGAATCTCACCGGGTAACTAAAGCTCACTAAAATAGCCGTTTTTCATGGAGATTCGGCCATTTTGGTGAGCTCTAGTCACCTGGTGAGATTCAAAAATTGCACCCATAGGCCGCTATCTATCACCTCTGCTGCTAATTATTCACTATTTTTTTTGTTAAATGGTTTATAAAGTATATGGAATCTAAATCGTTTCGAGCTTTCAGGTCTCATGCTCGCGGGTAGACTGACATCCAAATGTAAAAAAGGCTACCCAATTAAAAAATATATAGACACTCAATAATGAAATATCCGCGATCTTACAGTCAAGTGTGAAAACAAAAGTGCAAACAATTAATTGATTCAGGCGTTACTTTGCGTAGGTCCATATTAACAAACTGGAACATATTACCTTGCTTAGTTTCGCGGAGTAGCAAGGCAATTTGTTCCAGTTTGTTAACATAAGTGCAATTGAGTATCAAGTGTTATAAATATAACAAAAGCTCCCAGGCCGGATATTGGAGTTCATAGCCTTCATTATCCACCGCAGGATATTGGCGACAAGACTTAATAACACACCTCGAATCGTGACACGAGCAAAAGCTGTGCTAGAGACAATAACGGACTTAATTGAAACTTGATTAAACCAGTAATCTCCCTTGAATATCCTATCCAGAACATTGGCGGCGCGAATAATACCTACGTAAACCGCTTTTACAAATTTTACGGTAGCATAAATTGATACAAGATACTCATACATTTGACTGTACATGCCATAAAAAGTATTCGATATCGTATCAGATTATTATATATTATATATAGAAGTATTCGTATCAGATTTTTTAAACTTGTTTTTTATCAAACCCAAAATAAATGTCCAAGACTCACAGTTGCCGCCGTCGCGTAAAGTAAAACTGAATCAAAGCGCGCGCCCCTTCCTACACCTCTCACCAGCCAAGAAGGGATGTCTTCGCCCATTACGCAAACGAATGTATATAAACAGCTTCAGGCAAACAGAGAAGCATACCTAAATCTAAATTTTCACCGTCAACACGGAGTCATTCCAGCAAATAAGCAAGATGTACGCAAAATTCGCTGTAAGTGAACAGTCACAGTAAATCATCATAAATTATTCCAAGTGATTAGTTAAATTCTAAGTGATTTTTGACAGTGGTTGCCATTTCCAGCTTAATTCTATAAGTGTTCATTTGAATTTAAAATAACTTAGCTTGTTTGAAGTGCGAGTGGTTTGCGCCAGCCATTTTGTTTTCTTGAAAGTGAATCTGCCTCCGGAGGTACACGTGTGTCAAGATAATGGGAGCCGTAGGCGTCGCATGAATGCTAAGCATCGCTAGGCCGTTGACAGTGCTAAAGACGATGAGTGAAGGCATGCCAGTTAATTACGTTTGTTTGTTAACAACCATATGAATCAGAACTGAAAATGTCTCTTAAAAACAAAACTGGTTAGGCATTTGGTTGTATTTATTCCAAGGCGAAGAGGTGCTGAGGTCTTGTCTCGGTATATCCGGACAGATACGATCTGAACACTTTTAAAAGGAGAGTTATTAAGCATTTTTCTGGACAATTGCGCCCTATCTGCGGCTTCGTCAATACCTTACTATTAGGCGTGACTTTTCCATCGGAAACCCATCATCGACAAAAAAGTCTGAAGTCCAATTGTATCATCTTCACCATTTTTACTTGTGTTCCGGCGCGGAGCTCAAGACAGCAGGTAACATTACTGGCACAAGAATTTTATCTTAGTCCTCTGGGTTCGCAACGCGTCTGCAGTCTCCTTGGTTTTGCGGATGTCTATGTGCGGTGGTGAACACTTATCATTCATCCACTTGTTAATTTGCCTTCCTATTTTATAAAAAAAATCCCATACTTATAGTGCAGTCGGACGAGACTTTTTATTGGATGAAACATTTTTATCTTTGGACGGCCTGTTGATGCTATGTAGGCCGGAACGGTGCAACTTGTTCCACGCGACCGACTGTTTGTCACTCCTTTCGCAGGAAAATGTCTACGTTAAATAGGGATCACTTCCATATGGCAGGTATTTAAAAAAAATCTCATCTCAGTAATTAGTCAATTTACTCTAAATGATGACTTTTAACAATCCGGGCTGGTTTGCGATGATGTAGAACTGTTTGTTATTCGATTCTGATTCAGGCTCCGTGCACCCCACGGCGCGTATGTTTTCTATACAAACTGAGAAACTTACCTTAGTATGCACAGAAAATACGCAGCACCACACACTGACGAAATGTGTGAATGGGTGAAATGTTCGACGAGGCGCGAAGCCAGTCTAATTGTGGCCAAGGCGATTCGTCTTGATCAGAATAAATAAAAAACTACAAGGATTTTGAAATTCCCGAAACTTATATCAATTTTATAAATGTAGTCGTTGCTAGAATTGATGCTAGCAGAATGTCATATCACCCAAGCAACCAAATGTGGTCGCGGCCACTGAAATTTCGGTAACAAAATAATCAGCACTTAAATTTTGATCGCAGATCAGTATTGTGTTGTTTTATTCCAAAATTTATTTAGTATTTATGTTTCGGAAATTCCCCACTTGTTGTCGACTGGATTTGTTACTAGTATAAATAACAAGGATGCCACAGGTACTTCCTGACCACCAGGTTGTACGGGGCATTTTGACATCCCTAAAGACCCGGTGCCTACATGGAGACATCCGGATGAATCCATGTCTGTCCGACCATCTCTTCATGCGTAGCTACCATAATTAACACGCCCGGTCATGTTTTTTTTTATGAAATAGGAAGGCAAACAAGATAGTGGGTCACCTGATGGGTAGTGATTACCACCCGCAACACCAAAGAGATTGCAGATGCGTTGCCAATCCAAACGGGTAAGATGGAATACCTCTTGTGCCAGTAATTGCACCGGCTGTCTTGCTCTCCACGACGGAACACAACAGTACAAGCACTGCTGCTTAGCGGCAGGATTAGCGAGCAAGATCACCATAAATTTACCACCGTAAATGGTGTTTAATTTATACCTGCAACTCTGTGTAACTAATCATAGGAAAGAGCCGGTAGATAAATTATTTGAGCGGTCATGTTAGGGGTCTCTTTCTACCTTTGATATCGAAGAACAAATATAAAAAAGTTATTTTTTCCAGCTCGTATCCCTCGTGATCGCCGCCGTCGTGGCTTCCCCCACCCCTGGCGGTCACCACCAGTAAGTATTTTAATCATTTAAATCATCACCAACATTCTCCTGCCGCTTATTTTTGTTTTTTAAGAGGGGTGTGAACCGAGCGCTGTCCATACAAACGGCGATAACGTTTCCCACCCTCTAAACCATAACCTATAGCCGTGATTTTTTTGTATATTGTCAGTATGCCCTAAAACTAGGTTCGTATGTATTGATTTTTTAAATATTCTTAACAGTTTCCAAAATATTGACGCTATGTTTTAAAACAACTATTACTGAACATGTTATGTTGGATCACAGACTAAGCAATAGTACAAAACTTCTCTTTTACGACCGTGATTAAACGAATTCCAACTTTATTAAGACGCTCAAAAAGTCCGTATTACTTCATACACCATGCGCTAGGCGGCGCGAGTCAACCTTCCTCCCGCTACTCCCGGCGACACGCTAGGGTTGCGCGGCATTCGTTTTCAATTACTCTGACACGGCGGGAGCGAGCAAGGGAGCGCGCGGCAAGCCGACAGCCTACTGCGATTTGCCTATGCCATAGGCAAGGCGGTCGAGCGTACCTACAGTGCGGAGTGGAACCCCCCCTGATTGGATGTCATCAAAGTAATTTTGTTAAATTATAAAAAAAATAGCTAAAGCGTCTATCGCGTGTATTTGGACGCAAGAAAAACCATTATAGAAAAACAAACAAAAAAAAAGGAAAATTTGTTGAATTTCCAGTAATTATTTAGATATTAAAGCAAGAACACAATACCAGAAGCTAGTTCACTTGTAACTACTTGAAATTGTTAATGATACTTAAATCGCTCGACCACAAGGTCATCCTGGTCACGGCAACCAATTACGACCGGACCCAACTCATAATCGAGATGAGTAATCTCCTAATGTTTGATAAACATTCATTCAAATTTTGCGGTCACTGTATCTACTCAAGAAACTTGACTCGAGAGCTCTCCCATAACTTGTATATTTAATTCTTCTCAGAACATTAAGGTAAACTTATCTTAATTTACTGATGGATGATGGAAAAAATTCGTTCGGAAAAAAAAAGAAAAATATAAATTTTTCCATTAGTTTTCAAATTTTTTACAATATTTTCCAAAATTTATAATTAAATTTAAATAAATTTACACTGAAACAAAATCTTCATTTATTTTTAAACTACTTAAGTTTACAATATTATCAAATTGGAAATGATCAAATCGAAAGAAAATACTACTCTTGTCGTTTTAGTATAGTTTTATTTCAGTTTTGTATTTTATTTGTTTTCATCCACATTTTATACTAAAAACTAGGTACTTTTCCATTTATTTATTTCTCTAAAAAATTAGAAGGTTGCATACATGTTTATTGCGCGATGAAGAACAAATCGTATGTGTTGTTACAAATACCGTCCCACTTAAATGTTTATCTTCTAGTATGTGCTTATTACAGCAATTTAATTTAACGTTGGAAGTCATTACGCGTTGCAAGACTAACTTCTGTATAATATCGCAACAGAGCGATCACTGTAATGTTATACTGCACCAGTACCATTACCATGAGTTTCTATCGAAAATTCATATTACTTTACTACAGTCGATAGAGTTAAATACGCTCCCATTTGTCAGTGAAAGACTTAACCATAGTCGATACGGTATTTTTCGATGACATGTGTCAAATTTGTGACTCATGGTAACGATGTTCTACGGCAACAGCTACAAAACTTTAGTCACTAGCGCTTAGATTTCGATAAGTAATTGGACTCATACTAGTATGAGTCCAACGGTAAATTTAGTCACTAGCGCTTAGATTTCGATAAGTAATTGGACTCATACTAGTATGAGTCCAACGGTAAATTACTTATCGAAATCTAAGCGCTAGTGACTAAATTTACCGTTGGACTCATACTAGTATGAGTCCAATTACTTATCGAAATCTAAGCGCTAGTGACTAAAGTTTTGTAGCTGTTGCCGTAGAACATCGTTACCATGAGTCACAAATTTGACACATGTCATCGAAAAATACCGTATCGACTATTGTTCGATATACTGCCTTTTTTGATCTTTCTTTTAATTATCAAGGGCGCTGCGCTTAGTCCGCCTGAAACGGAACGCAGCCATAGAAGTTGTTGCCTCTGGCCGGCATGCGCGCGCAGCGCTAGTGTCCTACCGAACTCGCCAAAACGCCGGCATATTTAAATAGCTCTCCATTTTATTTTATTATAATTAATACTCTGAAGAAGTCTGTGTTGTTTTGAATTGTCATTGAACTGTTAGCTGATGAACTAAAAGTGGAGTTTGGATATTGGTGACTTGTTGACATAGCTGGAGCCGAGGCATATCGAAAGACTTCCGCCGGGTTTGCTTTCGCAAGGAAAGACGAGGTGAGTGCCCTTTGGTGTTTGAACGGGAGATCTCAAAAGCAGTATTTGCCGAAAGCCCAGGGTTCTAGTTACTGTTAAAGGTCCCATGTTATTATCTACCAGAAACCTAATTAAATACAGTCCACTCTTTTATTCTTATTCCGTGGTTGTTACTTTTACGCCACATTTTCTGGCCTCCGACCCGAATTTTATTCTAAATAACTATCCAAATTTCTTTACTTCAAGTGTGCATTTTGCACACGGGCGAGTTCATTTTTTAGTCGAGCCATTCCATTGTAATTTGTCCGTGACAAATTATAAAAATGGCGCCTGGTGAAAATGGAGATTGTGAATTGCAATTAAAAACTTTAATTTTGAAAAAAGAGTATCTTTTTAACAAAGTTCAAAAGGCTTATGATTTATCCAAAATAGTCAAAATGGATAGCTTAGACTCGGTACAGAGATTTTTGGTACAGTATTCAGAACTTGATGACGCTCGTAGCGACTTCGAAAAAATTGTTATGAATATTGTCGTACTGGAATTGCAAATAAATCCAGATTCTAAGCCCTCAACTAGCGCGTTAGATAGTTTTGATGATTTATTTTACGCGTGCAAACGAGTAGCGTTAAATTGTGAGAAGTTAGACCAGGAGCGGTCAGCGAATAAATGTCAAAAATATGATGATAGCAATTTAGGTAGGCCGTCTTTACCTAAGCTTACCCTGATCGAATTTGATGGTCAAATCGAAAACTGGACGACGTTTTACGATACATTTGTATCTTTAGTGCATAATCGCAACTTTGACAGCATCGACAAATTTCACTATTTGTTGTCATGTGTGAAAGGTCCGGCACTTAGTATGGTGAAAAATCTCCCGATCACTGCCAATAACTATGCCGTAGTGTGGCAAAGCTTATTAGATAAGTACCAAGACAAAAGGGCACTGACCGGTAGGTATTTAGACCGAATGCTGGGATTCGTACCGCTGTCAAAGGATAGTGTTGCGAATTTGACGTCATTTATTGAAACGTTTGACCATTCCTTGAAAGCCATTAAAGCATTGCAAATTCGAGACTTGGACGATTATTTATTCTGCCACATCGCTTTACGTGGGCTCGATAGCCACACGCGAAAATTGTTTGAGGAAAGCCGCGAGCAAAATGAATTGCCGGCTTTCAAAGAGCTGATAGATTTTGTGAACAAACAAATTAAAGTACTCGAACATACTTTTCCGAACACGGGCTCCTGGACTACTCCGTCAACTCAAAACAAAGCTAAAGCTGGGTTTCTACCATCTAACAAATTTAGCTCACCGCAACCGAATAATAAGCCTACTCAATCGAGCAATAATTATTATTATAATAAGCAATCACGATTTCCTCAGGCTCCGCCTAAAGTTGGTTTGACTACATCTCGAAATGACACTCATAACTATGACCAGAACAAACTAACTTGCGTGCATTGTAACTTAAATCACATGATTTACCGATGCGAACAGTTTCGTAAACTGTTAGTACAGGATAGGATTGACCGTGTCAACTCCTTGAATCTATGCACGAATTGTTTAAAAGGTGGTCATAACGCATCTAATTGTAAAAGCTACATGACTTGTGGAGTATGTGCTTTACCTCACCATTATTTGCTTCATCGCGACGCAAGCGTGCCGTCAGCCGTGCTGACAGGGCAGCAGTCTCGCGCAAGCGCGCCGTCAGCCGTGCTGACGACGCAGCCGTCTCGCTCTAATGCATGCGTGGCCGGAGTCATTCCGTCGCACTCCGTGAGTGTCGCCGTGAATTCCGACGACGAGATGAGAGAAGCGCTTCATTCCGTGAATGAAGACGCAAACTATGGTGTTGTGCTAGGTACTACGCGCATACACATCGCCGACATCGCGGGTCAACCGCAGAATTGCCGTGCAGTTCTTGATTCGGGTGCTCAAAGCTCGTTTATTACGTTAGATTGTGCTCAACGTTTGGGCCTGCGTCGCAACAAATGCCCGTTTACTGTATCTGGGCTAGGCGGCGAAGTAGTCAAAAACTATGGTATTATTACGTGTGACATAAAGCCGTGTAAATCGGACGTTCCGAGTTTCCCGGTGGATATGGTAGTGGTAGCAAAGGTTTCATCGGAAATGCCTAACATTTCATTCCCGCGCGAAGTGGTTGAAGAATATAAGCGTTTCAACTTAGCTGACCCGTTATTTTATGAAAAGTCAGCTGTTGATATTTTGTTAGGTAATGATGTCGTATCGGAGTTTATTAAAGATAAGCCGGTTAACATTAAGTCGAATATACCGAATGTTATTGAGACAGTATTTGGTTTCGTTGTGAGTGGTAAATTGTATTACGATGACATTAAATTAATTTCGCAGAATTTCCATTTATCAGTCTGTCAAGAGAAAAGTTTAGAAAAAACTTTGCGCGATTTTTGGGAAGTAGAGGAATTGCCGTGCAAGCCTGTACTTAGCTCTCTGGATCAGTTGGCAGAGAATATTTATGCGAACGAGCACGGGCGCGACGAAGGCGGTAGATACATAGTCCCGCTGCCATTCGCACCTGACGCGCCGCCTCTTGGTGACTCGCGCGCTGCCGCTGAACGCAGACTGCTAGCGACCGAACGCAAACTTGCGCGTTCGCCGGTATTACAGCAAGCGTACAACGATTTCATGTTGGAATACGAAAAGCTCGATCACATGGAACTGTATACTGGTAGCGAACCTAGTAGGTATTTAATTCCGCATCACAGTATACTCAGACCGAGCAGTACGACGACTCCTTTGAGAGTAGTTTTTGACGCTAGCGCGAAAACAAATACTAATGTCTCGCTCAATGATATTCAGTTATCTGGGCCTAACCTATACCGTGATATAGGATCCATCATAACTAATTTTCGTTTATTCGAGTACTGTTTTGCTAGCGACATTTGTAAAATGTACCGCGCTATTTTAATTCGACAAAGTGATAGGAAGTATCAACACATATTGTATAGGTCGTCCGTTGACGAACCTATAAAGATTTACGAGTTAAAGACGATAACTTACGGTGTAAGTAGCTCGCCGTTTCTCGCTATACGCACTTTGCTGCAGTTGGCTAGTGACGAAGGCGAACGTTTCCCTTCTGCTGCCACTGTGATAAAGCAGGGTATTTATATGGACGATGTTTTGTGGTCATGTGAGACGTTCTCACACGCATGCGCACTACAAGACGAGCTTGTGAACATGTTCCAAAGCGCGGGACTTGTACTAAAGAAGTGGTCCAGTAATAGCGAGGAGCTACTCGAACGCTTACCTATAGAACATCGCGAAACTAGCATTTCGTTTGAGAAAAACAGAAACGACGTCTCTATCAAGCTTTTAGGTTTGAAGTGGGCTCCGTTAGTTGACGCATTTAGCTTTTCCGTGAATAAGCAAGACTCACAACCAACCAAGAGATCTGTATTGAAAATATTAGCTTCGATATATGACCCCGTGGGTTTTGTATCACCGTGCACTTTTTTTGCTAAGTGCATAATGCAGGATCTCTGGAAGTTAGGCATCGGCTGGGATGAGCAGTTGCCTAGCGATGTGTGTGAGCAATGGCTAGAGTTTATTTCTGAGCTTCCTAGACTATCCGAGCTTCAAATAGAGCGCCATGCCCTGCTTCCAGGGGTAACTGACTGCGAGCTGGTGGGGGTATGTGACGCATCCTCTCGTGGCTACTCTGCGTCAATTTACGTTATTTCACGACGCGGCCAGCAGGTTAAGTGTAGGTTGCTTGTTGCTAAGTCTAAGGTAGCTCCCGTAAAGCCGATGACAATTCCGAGGCTGGAGCTTATGGCTGCAGCACTTCTTAGTAAACTAATGAAGTATATCACAGGATCGTTATCCCGTGTTAATATTACTCGTATTACCGCTTTAACTGACTCGTCGATAGTTCTATCTTGGATTCAAACTGACGCCTATAAGCTAAAAACTTTTGTGTGTAACCGTGTTACTCAAATAATAGAGGTACTTCCGCCTCATGTGTGGCGTCATGTTAATAGCGAGAATAATATGGCAGACATTAGCTCTCGTGGCGTCTCACCCGCGCAGTTTATCGCTTGTAGTTCACAGTGGTTTGAAGGGCCAGCATGGATGTATGAAGATAGGAGTCATTGGCCTATCTCCAGTTATTTTCACGGAACTGAATCCGAAATACCGGAAATGAAAGCTAATTGCAACTCATTTAATTTGCTAAGTCAGCAAAACAATGTAGAAAGTAAAGCAGAGTTTGTTGAAAGAGTTTGCAATCAGTTTTCTTCGTATACAAAATTACAAAGAACGTTTGCTCGGATTTTAAAATTATTTCGTAGGTGCCGTACAGACGCGCCTATTGAAAACCAGGCCATTTTAACCACTGGTGATTTAAACCAAGCTCACGATTCCTTGATCAAAATGATACAAAGTGCTTACTTTGATCAAGAAATCAATGATTTATCTAAGGGCAAGACTTACATTCCTTCGTTAAGGAAACTTGCACCTTTCTGTGATTCCCGTGGATATCTGAGGGTGGGGGGTAGAATTCCTCACTCGGACCTACCATTTAATGCGAAGCATCCGTTGTTGCTTCCGAAGCGGTGTACGTTTATAAACTTGCTAATTGAATATTTTCATAAAAAGTATTTGCATGTAGGGCCACGAACCTTACAGAATATCATTATGCAAAGGTACTGGATATTATCTGCTCGTAGCATAATCCGGTCAATTCTTTCAAAATGCAAAACTTGTTTCAAATGTAAACCTACATTGCTTCAGCCTAAAATGGGAGATCTGCCGGCGACTCGTTTGCTACCGAATAAAGTATTTGAGCATGTAGGAGTAGACTTAGGTGGACCGTTCTACATTAAAGAAAGCTTACGCCGTAATGCGAAGATAGAGAAGGCGTACTTAGCACTCTTCGTATGTTTTTCGACTAAAGCCGTCCATTTAGAGGTTCTCTCTTCGCTGTCCGCTGACTGCTTCTTGGCTACGTTAGACAGGTTTGTAGCACGGCGCGGGTTAAGTGCGTGTATTTATTCGGACTGCGGCACGAATTTCGTTTCGGCTAGTAAGCATCTCGCTGAAGTACAAAACTTTTTATCCGATAAGCGCAACCAAAATCATATTTTAAGTGGCTGCGCCCAGCGTCAAATTGACTGGAAATTTAACCCACCTACTGCTGCCAACATGGGTGGTTTATGGGAAGCCGGAATTAAGTCCGCAAAATATCATCTTGTTCGTGCAATCGGTGAAAAAGCTCTCACGTTTGAAGAGCTTTCGACAATTTTTTATAAAATTGAAGCTATAATGAATTCACGCCCATTATATGCACTACCAGCTAGTGACAACCCTAGTGAGTTTAATGTTTTAACTGCAGGGCATTTTCTGATAGGCAAGAGCTTGACTGCTGTACCAGAATATAATCTCGAGGACGTTCCGATTAGTCATTTGTCACGTTGGCAATACTTACAAAATTGTTCTCAACTATTTTGGAAAAAATGGAGCCAGGACTACTTAAATACTTTACAACAGAGGTCGAAGTGGTTCACATCTCCACCTAATCTGAAGGTCGGTGATGTAGTCCTTATCAAAGACGATCAAGTTCATTCATGCCATTGGCCTCTTGCCAAAATTGAGTCTGTTCATCCGGGCTTGGATGGAATTGTTCGAAAGGTAACCCTTCGGTCCAAAGGAAAGCTCTTCCAAAGACCTTCTAACAAACTTTGTCCTCTACCATATGTTAATTAACCCTTCTAATGCATATGGTGCCCATTTCTTTTCTTTACTAGCAGAAGTAGTAAACCTTTTTTCCTTTATTTTTTCTCTCTTATTAATTGAACCCCTTATTTTTGTGGGAAAGCTCCATGGTGCTTTCGGTGGGGGGTGTTCGATATACTGCCTTTTTTGATCTTTCTTTTAATTATCAAGGGCGCTGCGCTTAGTCCGCCTGAAACGGAACGCAGCCATAGAAGTTGTTGCCTCTGGCCGGCATGCGCGCGCAGCGCTAGTGTCCTACCGAACTCGCCAAAACGCCGGCATATTTAAATAGCTCTCCATTTTATTTTATTATAATTAATACTCTGAAGAAGTCTGTGTTGTTTTGAATTGTCATTGAACTGTTAGCTGATGAACTAAAAGTGGAGTTTGGATATTGGTGACTTGTTGACATAGCTGGAGCCGAGGCATATCGAAAGACTTCCGCCGGGTTTGCTTTCGCAAGGAAAGACGAGGTGAGTGCCCTTTGGTGTTTGAACGGGAGATCTCAAAAGCAGTATTTGCCGAAAGCCCAGGGTTCTAGTTACTGTTAAAGGTCCCATGTTATTATCTACCAGAAACCTAATTAAATACAGTCCACTCTTTTATTCTTATTCCGTGGTTGTTACTTTTACGCCACAACTATGGTTAAGTCTTTCACTGACAAATGGGAGCGTATTTAACTCTATCGACTGTAGTAACGTAATATGAATTTTCGATAGAAACTAATAGTAGTGGTACAGCTGTGTTGTTTAGATGGACGGACAGACAGACCCGTACTGGTGTCCAGTATCTTAGTTGTTTAAAACTAGTAACTTGCGCGACTTTCGGTGTCGCAGTCATTGTAGAACACAAGACATTTTTTTGGTTATAGGTTAAACACCTCATTAATATCCACCCAAATTACTGGTAATTTCCGGTTATTACTGGTTTCATCTGGATATTCTAACCTAGCTTTTGCGGTATTTCCAACACTTTTGTATAGAAAGTACTTTTACATTAATTTTAAAGATTTAAAAAGTTTGTCAAGGAGGTATTTCGTAGTAGTATCATCAGCTTGAATACGACGGTGAGAATTAACGATTAATGAAATTGTGAGAGAAAAACCGGATCAGAATCGGGCCGTTATGTGTAATATGTGATATAATAAATATAACAGTCAAGGCCATATCGATTAATTTAATCGAGTTGTATATTTCGACACGAATCGACTGTTTCGTATTAGTAAGGCATTTCATATTTATAAGGAACCCATGAAATTGTAACGAATTAATTAAGCTACTACAGTTTTTTGTCATCCGGGTCAAGACATACACTTTTCCGAATTGTGCCACTGTTTCTTATGACATGCATTTTTAGGGTTCTGTACCTCAGAAGGAAAAAAGGAATCCTGATAAGATCACTTCGTTGTCCGTTCGTCTGGTAAAAAATAGAGTTCCATTGTATTGAAATCATAAAAGATTTGCAAGAAGCAAGAAAAAAAATCGAAAATTGATCATTTGTAATCGTATCAAATAAACAAAATTAAATTAGTTCGATTACAAACGTACATTTGCAGTTGTAGAATTACCCGTGATATATGTCAATGTATGGACCGTTTTTTACCTATCTCAAAAAAAAGGTTTATCTTTCGATCCTACAAAATATCTGCATACATACAACTTTATACGGAGCCCTCGGTGCGCAAGTCAAGCTCGCAATTGGCCTGTTTTTAAATGTTGATCTACAACAATTTACACTTTGATGGCATTTGATGTATGATTGGAATACGGTGTTACGTGGCAAGCGTACAAACTAACCAATATGTATCTAATTCAAGTTGACAGTTTATTAATATTATGTAGTATAGTCGACCAAGTAATTGCTTGACCACTTTTGAACCCTATCCCTTTGTAATACGGTCGAAAAGTGGTCAAGCAATTTCTTGGTCGACTATACAGTAAAACAGGTGGTTGACCCAATCATGTCATTATTGTAAAGCATGTCAACTACTCTGTCACGTAATTTTGGTTTGAGTTAAAACTACAAAATCCCAGAAACTGGTTCAAACTGGTTCAAACAGGTTCTGCTTTCGTCGAAAGTTACTCTTAAATTGTCCCGATGGTTACGTGAAAGAGAAGGTTGGGGTTGGCAAGAATGATTCCATTGCCAATGCTGGTAAAGTCATAAAAAAAATCTCAGTCCAACATAGTTTTCTACACTAATATAATAAAGAGGTAAACTCTGTTTGTTTGTATGTAGGGGTAATCTCTGAAACTGCTGAACCGATTTCAAGAATTCTTTCACAAGTCATTATGCCCATTGCCATTGGTCATTATGTACCAATGTAACCGGTTTAGACTTGTAAAATTGTAACTTTTTGCTTAGTGAAACGGGCCACTGGGTTGCAATTTTTGAATCTCACCAGGTGACTAGAGCTCACCAAAATGGCCGAATCTCTATGAAAAACGGCTATTTGGTGAGCTTTAGTTACCCGGTGAGATTCAAATGCAATTTTTTAATCTCACCAGGTGACTGAAGCTCACCAAAATGGCCGCATTTCTATGAAAAACGGCCATTTTGTCGACACCCGGTGAGATTCAAAAATCGCACTCTGAACTCTTAGATTGCGAACCAGCGAAGCCAGCAATTTTGGTACAGTAGGGGAAATATATTTACGTACCACCTTAGAACCCTATCGCAATGACGCGAGGCGTTAAACGCCAGGCTATGTCATACAAATGTCATGCGTATGTCTCTTCGACTAGGTTCTACAGTGGTACGTGTTTCAATTTCCTTGACTGTACATGGCTAAAAAGACTATGGGGCTATTTAATATTAATTTTAACCAAAAACAAATTTTATTTTCTTTCATTCTTCCATGTAGTAAATAAGGACTAATTTACAGGGTGTCTCATTTAAATCGGTCAGTATGGGAAAGTCTAAAACTATAAGACATACGAAGATCTGTTCTCAGGAACCATGTCATCTATTTTAATAAGAAGAACAAATGCATTCATACATTAAAAAAAACCTGTACTCAGCTCGGGAATCGAACCCGGTTGTTTTGAAAAAAAAAAAACTTACACTATTTCTATTTAGATATCGATTGTGTAGGTCTTAAGCAGTACATGGCTCTAAAAAACATGGTATCTAAAATGAATAAAATGCGTCGTTTTACTGCATATACTTTAATTTATTTTAGTAGGTGTTCGAAGTGACCGCCGTTACAATATTCAGCCAGTTCAGGCATATAAAAAAACGGTACAGGTTTTTTTAAATGTATGAATGCAATTTTCCTTGTTATTAAAATCGATGGCATGGTTCCTAAGAACAGAACGTATGTATTATAGTTTCAGACTTTCCCATACTGACCGATTTAAATGAGACACCCTGTATAGTCATAGTTTCGTTTTTATATTTACTAACACTATATGGATGTTTTTTGTCTGAAATAAACGATTCATTATTATCATTGTTATTAGAACTTGGAGCTAGTAATAGTGTGACAGAAGAGTAGCGGTTGAAACGTCTATTTCGGCCACTTGGTCCGATAGGCTTGTCCGATTGATCGGACGACCCAAGAAGAACAACCCAACTAACTATTTTACAAACCAAAGCTAACAACATTTCTCTTCTTTCCAGTAAACACGTCACCATCCACGTCCCTTACAAAGTCCACACGGTCCACCATCACCACGTCTCCAAAGTCCACGTGCCGGTGGTGAAAGAAGTGCAAGTGATCAAGGAGGTGCCAGTGTACAAGGAGGTGCACGTGCCCGTGGTAAAGCACGTGCCCTACCCGGTGGAGAAGAAGGTGGTCGTGGAGAAGATCGTGCCAGTGCACGTCCACCACGAAGAACACAAGGGATGGGAGAGCGAATCGCTGTCTCACGGCTGGAACTGAACGGGCTGCATGTGTATTAGTAGATATAGGTGAGTTCAAAATCAAAATCAAAGTCAAAGTCAAAGTCAAAGTCAAAGTCAAGATATCCTTATTCAGATCAGGCTTAAAGGACTTGTGAATGTCATAAAATGTACCACCGGTCCCGAAAATACCTAGGAGAAGATACCGGCAAGAAACTTAACGAGTTGGTTGAATAGTGTAAGAGCGCACCGTAAAATTCTGCACCTATCTGTTTTTTGATCGAAGTGTGATTTTAATGAAAGGTTGCCCGTGGGGTCATTGAACGTCACAGGGTTGCCTAGTAAAATTTTGCCGCAAGTATCTTTTGGAATAATTATTTTTGACACCTTTTTTTTAACTGCTCTAAAAAAAGGTTAGTCAGAGGATAATATTTAGATGAGTTTAGTGATATTGGAATTATAATATTATATTACGTCTTATATTTTTTAAGCACAATGAATTAGATTTACAGAATTTTGTGAATATTGTAGTTATTTACTTAAATTTATTTTGTTCTCAGGTATATAAATAAAGAAAGAAAAGGACGGTCGCCAATGAATCAACGTACAACAAAACTATAATGAAATAGCAAAGCGAAGTTCAAAGTTAAACATAGATTCCAAACAACAGTATTAAAATTTACAAAATAACCTTCATAATTACAGCCCCTTGCGAAATGTTACATTTTGAAGACAATAACTAAAAAGCTTGGCTTAGTTATGGTAGTTCGACCGCTTGATACGACCAAATCAACTTGCGGCCTGGCCGAACTTGTATAAACATGACATCAGTCGGCCGATACTATTTAAGACTTGCAGAGTTACGCAAGTAGTAAAATAGCCATTGTCGCATGTGTTTTTCTAACTGGAGCGGTGTGAAAGAGACACGAGGCAAACCAGAATTTCCTAAGAGTATCAGCGTGCCATTGTGTTTTTTTAACTGAATCTTTACAGCCTAGTATTGTAAATACAACAATATAACACAAAAGATAAGCCAACGCGATCGTATCTAGCGGACGGATTAGTTTAAAGTTATTTGAACTAAAAGCACAGTCACACAGATTAAATATACATAAATACAGAAGCAGAAGTATTAACTACTATTAACAAATATTTCTGACCTCTTCAGAAGTGTATCGGCTACTGAGTACATAAATTCCTACAGATTCTTTAGTAAGCGAAAAATGATTGTTATATTACTTATTACCGTTTTGTTATTTCATTATAAGTAAAAATAGAGTTACCACTACACATTGTCATCGTAAAGTTGTCATAATAAGAACTTACTGTTAAGAACCAAAGAAATAAATGGAGTGCTTTTTTAAGAGAGCAAGCGAATTTTATTACCCGACTACGGCAAAGCCAAAAGGAAGGGTTATGTTTTTTTAAGTTACTATTTAGTGAAATGTTAGCCAAAAGAAGTGCGGTCCAAAAATATCTGATTTGTATAGCGAAAGAAATTTGACACAAGAAAACATGATACCAATCTTTTAACATTTTGAACGTAAGAGAAATTATAATCACACAAATTACACTATATGGTCACTGTCTTCTTGGGTCCTGACTTCTTGGGTTGTCTTGTTGGGACCAGTCTGTGCATCACGTTCGTCTGGCTTTCTGGAATCAGAAAGGGTTTAAGGGCTTGAGGATACTCAGTGGTAATCAGTTAAATTTATTACCAAGAATTTCTAAGGTAATTTTATTTTTGCGGCTTTGCTACCACCATCTTGATCGCTAATACAGCAGCTAAGCAGCAATGGTTGCAATGTCGTGTTCCGGCGTGCAGAGTTAGAACTGATACAAGAGGTATTCCATCTTAGTCCTCTGGATTAGCAACGCATCTACAGTCTCATAGGTATTGCGGCTGTTTGTGGAGGGTAGTGATCATTCACCATCAGGTGATCCACTACCTAGTTAGCCTATAAAAAAAATCATCATTTACTGAGTTTGAGCTCATTTGATTTGCCTTGACAAGTACTTAATAAAAAGTACTATAAGCAATATGCTCGAATTAACCTTTTAAGCCCAAACGATGCATGTTAAAGTTGACATTCAAACACCACGCTGTTATAATACTGTTTCTGTGTTTTTATACACAGTAAATAACAGTTGTATGTCTATATGCGTGGGTGGCGTGGTGAACCCGACTGCTTTCAGCTTTTTTAAAAAGGTTAAATATTTTATCATCATCATCATCATCAGCCTATATTTGTCCACTGATGGACGTAGGTCTCTCCCAAGGCGCACCACTAAGCCCTATCCTTGGCTCCTCTCATCCAGGTGCTACCACCAGCCATTCTGCGTATATCGTTAAGCAGCAATTACACGACTTCGGTCACCTAATGCGGTGGCCGAACATGTGTCAAACTACTTCGGTCAACAAACGTCATCTTCACAATAGTGTCCGCCGACTACGGTGGCAGTATTGCGCGGTGGCAGCTGTCGCTCATCTAATGCGACCGACTGCCGTGTCCTTTACACTGTTGCAGCCACCGCATGTTGGATGCGGCCGTCGACTTAAAATATAATAAAAAAAAATGACATCATAGTTGCCGTACCTTCTGGTTAGTGGTGACGGTCTCAAGGTATCGGTGTACATTGTCCAGAACAATGTGACGTGGTTACGTTCGAGCCTGTGAAGTGTTTCAAGGTGCGTGGGCAGCCGCCAGCAGTCTTTGGGCAGTGCCCAAAGTAAACCTAAGTCAAATACAAACAGGGACTATAAGTAGAGTGCCGATTTTACGGACAACCTGATAGGTAGCCTGTACCTTTGCCATGAGTTGACAGTGTAAGTACTCGCTAGCGACGGCCTAAATGATTTGTATGGAGATTGTACAGTGCCTCTGGCGATCACTTATAGAACTGAAGATCGCTATTATGAGGCCAAAGGTAAATTACCAATCAAATTTAAGTGCTAGCGACTAACGTCTTATAGCTGTTGCTGTACAAACATTGACACCATGAGTCACAAATTTGACAAATGTCATCGAAAAATACCGTATCGATATAGTAAATTTTTTCATTGGCAAATTGGAGCGTGTTTACTCGTTATCGACTGTAGTAACGTAATGTAAGGTTTCGATAGTAACTTATGGTTATGGAAGCGGTACTGGTTGTTAGTGACCCTGACTACGAAGCTGGATTAAAATAAATTCTCCTTCGTACATTATACACATTCGCCAGAAGGCTCGCATCAAAAAAAACGCGCCGTCCGTGCCGCCTTCCACCCGCAACTCCCTGGTGACTCGTTAGGGTTGCGGAGCATTCGTTTTCAGTTACATTAACACAGCTACGCATCTGAGTTGCGGTTGTCTATAGGCGGTGGTGATTATTTACCATCAGGTGCCCCACTTGCTTGTTTGCCTTCCTTAAAAGTGCCTTTTATAAAAAAATAAAATAAGCTACGGCGAGCGAGCGGGTGCGCCGCAAGCCGACAACCTTCTACGATTTGCCTGCGATGTACGCGGCAAGGCGGCCGAGCGTACCTACAGTGCGGAGTGGAACCCCCGTGGTACAGTAATGTAAAACCGACGGATTTCTTTTAAATAACCTTTGAGTGGATTAAAAGAGTACAATATTAGGGATAAACAAAGAGTGTAGCAAAAATAATGAAAAATTACCATCCAATTATTTATTACATAGATGTCATATTTATTAGTTAATTGTATTGTGATTGTGATTCATTAAATCTGCCAGGGGCATATCTACTACCGTACTTATATGAGCCGTATCAATGATACGGGATCCCCGAGCAACAGGGGCCCGACTTGTAGAACCACAAAATCATTACTCTCCATTTGGGATTCGCCGCAGTCCCCCCGCCCTGACAAATTTTGATACAGTGCCCGTCCAGGGCAAGGTACGCCACTACTGTATGCCTAGCACGACACACCGCGACTAGCTTTGTCGCGCAGGGCGTCTATTTTTAATCACCCCAGTAGGAGAGAGGCGCACTGAGCGACAAGCGAGAAAAGGAGCAAGCGTGGTAGCCAGTAACATAATACTTACGTATTATAGTTAAAGAAAGAGTATTACGAAACAAAAGAAGTGGTATAAAAAGAATACCAATTAAAGTTGCTATATAAAGTTTATCTGCCAGTTCTGCTGCTAGATCTTCGGCGTTTGGATTGACCGGATAATTAATCTGAAAATATATTAAAATACAATAAATCAAGAAACAGGAACAAATCACCCTGCTACTCCGCGAAACCAGTGCTGTGCACGTGCAAAATAGCAGCGTCAGTTCTGTCAAAAAGATGCGGCTGTTTTGCACGTGGGTGGACCGCACTGGTTTTGGTTGTTAGGTGGGTGTCATGTTCTTCCCTGGTTACGTTTTGCCTTTAGTCTAGCTCACCTTAAAATTCTACACTTATCTGGGATCGTTTTTGAATCTCACTAGGTAACTAAAGCTCACCAAATAGGCCGGATCTCTATAAAAAACGGCTATTTTGGTGAGCTTTAGTTGCCCGGTGAAATTCAAATGCAATTTTTAAATCTCACCAGGTGACTAAAGCTCACCAAAATGGCCGCATTTCTTCGAAAAACGACCGTTTTGACGAGCACCCGGTGAGATTCCTAAATCGCACTCCTGTTTTTCGATCGAAATGTGATTGAAATAAAAGGTTATACGTCACATTGTGAAATAAGGTTGCCTGCGTAGAAGCTGCCGTAAACGGTGACTGCCAGCATTTAAATAAAAGAATATTAAATTAAAATGCTATGGTAATGACAACGCGAAGAAAAATTAGGGTAACTTGTTAAAGAGTTTCATATAGATGAAACCGAGGGTAGTTGTACCGTTAAAATTAATAAATGTAATGACCGTAAGACGAAGCACATTGAAAAATTCGCAGGGTATGGTAGTGGTAACGTGCTAAACTGGCAAACGCAAGGCACGGAATGCTGATGTTGCAGGATCAAGTCCTGCCATTACCCTAATTTTTCTTTGTGTTGTCATTTTAATTTAATAATTTGAATGTTAATAAACATTTAAAAACAAAAATGGAAAGAAATTTCGGTTACAAAAATTTAAAAGAATATCATGCAAAAGATACCTGGGGCGAGATTTTGCAACGCAACCCTGGCTAGGGCTAACCTTTAATTTAAAATCACATTTCGATCAAAAAAAAGAAAGGTGCAGAATTTTACGGTGGGCTCTTACACTATTTGGTCACGTTTTATTATAACCAGAAATTAAATCCAAGACCACAATAGTTTGCGTTTTGCGGGTGGTAGGATCTTGGGCAAGGTCCGTTCGGATCGCTACCATCTTGCTCGCTAATCCTGCCGCTGAGCAGCAGTGCTTGCGCTTTTGTGTTCCAGTATGGAGAGCCAGACAGCCGGTTCAATTAATGGCACAAGAGGTATTCAATCTTAGCCCTCTGGTTTGGCAATGCCTCTGCATTTCTTTTGGTGTTGCAGGTGCCTATGGGCGATGGTAATCACTTACAATCAGGTGACCCAGTTGCTTGTTTGCCTTCCTATATTTTGTTTAAAAAGTCGTGGTTTAAAAGTGATATCATCTGATGCCGGATGTGGTCAAGCCTTGACTGTCTTGTCGGAGAGGTTTAAAGTCAAAGTCAAAGTCAAAATGTTTTATTCAGATTAGGCTTACAGGTAGCACTTATGAATGTCAAAAAATTTACCACCGGTTCGGAAAAACCTCTGATGAGAAGATACCGGCAAGAAACCCAACGAGGTGTAATTTTTTTAATAAATCAAAATTACAATGTTATTTTACATCTCAAATATTTAAAAATTTTACAATTTAACAATTTAACACAGCAGGTGTACAATCTTTGGAGCCAGGGATCGCCAATACAAATCGGGATCATTTCCAAACTTCCTTGTCCAAGATATAGTCATTGATTTTATTATACGCCCGAGAAATTAATGAATTTATCAGGTGACAAGCCTTAACATCACATAATACTGCTTCTGATCTGATCGGATCGTTATCTAGAAAGTCTAGAAACCCTTACTTTCAATCTTGGATTAAACCGAATGTAAAAAATTAATTTAATTATTTTATGAAATAGGCAGGCAAACAAGCAAGTGAGTCACCTGATGTTAAGTGTACACCACCGCCTGTAGACACCTGCAACATCGAAGAGATGCGTTGCCAACCCAGTGGGCTAAGATGGAACACCTCTTGTGCCAGTAATTACACCGGCAGTCTTACTCTCCACCCCGGAACACACCAGTGCAAGCACTGCTGCTTAGCAGCAGGATTAGCGAGCAAGATGGTGGTAGCGATCCGGACGGACCTTGCACAAGGTCCTACCACCCACAAAATCTCCGTTGTAAGGCCCTTACATTCAAGGGAAACTAACCTGAATGAACTCTAGAATAGAGCTCATAGGGACGCTCTCCTGTTTCATGCTAAGCCGCTTCATGGCATTATAAATCATTTCAGGAGTTATCTGTTTAAAAGAAAATACAATACAATATGTCGCACCCTTAGTATTAAAGCGACTCAATTCTGAATATGATATTTCCCAAAATTAAACCCTATGTCTTTTAATAAGGTGCTATTTTGGGACGTGTATTATTCGGAAATGGGTCACTTTAATTCTAAGCGTGCGATGTAACGAAGCATTTAGCGACACCTAACGACATCTAGCGAGTGCGGTGTAAACTACGTGTACGGCTTGTTTGTTATTTTTTCTAATACTTTTATTGATCCTTTATCAATACAATATGCTTTATCTACACACATATCATTAGTGCTCAAAAATGCGTTCAGAAACCGTAGGAAATGACCAGCATTATTAGAACCAGTTCTATTATGAGTACTTTCTTGTCTGTGGTAGTAAATCTGTACTAAAATGCTCATTACAGTACCGAGTTCTGCAACGTTATGAGTTTAAATTTGGAACAGCTGTCAACATTGAAGTGGGTCTCTATTAAAACAGTTATCGATACGAAACGACAATCCAGTATGATTTGTTACTATAAAACGCACGAAATTTGATCTCGAATGACATGAGAACAGGGGCTTCATTCGTTTTTCTATGATTGAAAAAAAAACGTTTGTCTTGACGGAGGATCGATTTGTTGGATTTTCTGTTAGGTTTTTTGCTGTAATGATATGTGTCTAGATAAACTAGTGTATGCAACTGTATATAATGAACTCATTATATAGCAAGTTCAGGGGCGTAACTATGGTGGGGCAGGCAGGGCATGTGCCCTGGGCGCCAAATAAGGGGGGGCGCAAAAAACTAAATTTACTAACTACCTATTAAAAAAAATACAATCCAAATTCATATACATGGCCAAATAAAAGTCTTTTGAGGATCATTTAATCCTTATTGTAGATACATTTATTCCAGACGGGGATATATTTGTGGTATTATACATACATTACATTACAAAATTTGTAAAAAAATGTGTAGGTATCTGTTTTTAAAATAATTTACAAAGAGAAAGGGGCGCAGTTTGGATGTCAGCCCTGGGCGCCATTTTAGGTCGCTACGCCCCTGAGCAAGTTGCATAAACGACTATAATGGCATGGAAATAGAATAACAAAATTTAAAGCTATGTTTAATTAGCTGATCTCTTTACTTTAAATGGCAATACAATGTGCCAAAAAAAGACGACTACGTACTCCAAACCTCCTCTTCAATTGACACCCTGTACACTATCAATAGATAAAATGGCTACCTTTGATGTATATTAAGGTAGTACAATTTACGTTTTTCTTATAAATTTGCTGGTTGTGTTCCGGCGTGGAGAGCAAGACAACCGGTGCAATTACTGGCACAAGAGGTATTCCATCTTAGTCCTCTAGGTTGGCAACGCATCTGCAATCTACTTGGGGTTGCGGTTGTCTATAGGCGTTGGTGATCACTTGCCATCAGGTGACCCACTTGCTTGTTTGCCTTTCTATTTTATGTATAAAAAAAGATTAAAGTGTCAGGCTATGGAACTTGCTAACTATGCAAACAAACCGCCATATTGAAATTGTCTCTGAATTATGAATTTACTAGTGATGGGCAAGACTCTTACTTATTCCTTTACTTATTGTCAAAACATATCGACTAATAAAATACCGAAAGTTAAAAGCCAGTCATTCGAAAATTCAATGACAAAGAAGTAAGATACGCTGTACATGCTAAGAAAAACAGTGCATGAGTAAAATAATATTGAAACCGTCAGTCAATCATTCAATCGTCATTGTTTTAATTTATATTAGAATGTAGGGTAGATATTTATTTCTTTAAACAGCCCAAAAGGATCAGACTTAATATTTCGAAGTTGGGGTGCGTGTCGGGTTTCCTCTTCGTGTACCCAAGTGCTGCGGTTCCCTTATGGACTCCTCCGGGGAGAATAGCAGTGCTCGGTCCGGTGTACCCTGGGCATCGGTCGATGATTTTTTAGCCTTTATGATGGGATATCATTGGCCGATGGCTAATAACCCGACGGGGGGAGGGTTTTTTTACCCAAACCGAACAATTTTATTGTATAACACTGACGAGTGGTAGGACCTTGTGCAAGGTCCGTCCGGATCGCTACCACCATCTTGCTCGCTAATCCTGCCGCTAAGCAGCAGTGCTTGCACTGTTGTGTTCCGGCGTGGAGAGCAAGACAGCCGGTGTAATTACTGGCACAAGAGGTATTCCATCTTAGCCCTCTGGGTTGGCAATACATCTGCAGTCTTCTTGATGTTGCGGGTGTCTATAGGCGGTAGTGATCACTTACCATCAGTTGACCCACTTGCTTGTTTTCCTTCCTATGTTGTATAAAAAAAAATTGGCACAAGCCTCGTGGCCGCCATTAAAAAAGAAAAAGAATTATTCCGAAGTTTAAATAATGTTTAAACAAATTTGCGAAAGAATGGAAAAAGTTTATAAGAAAAAGGGAATTAAAACGATTAATCTGAGCGTAGGTATTTATTGAAATTTAAAATTGTCAAACTACCGCGTAGTATAGTCGACCAAGTAATTGCTTGACCACTTTTGAACCTTAACTCTTTGTAATACGGTCGAAAAGTGATCAAGCAATTTCTTGGTCGACTATACATACCGCGTTGGCATGGGCGTGAGTTGGGTAGTGTGTAGCGGCTTTAATATATCACCAACTTTAGTCACAACACTACCCACTATAGACAATTGTAGAATTTAAAAGAAACAAAAACGTCATTCCATTTGGTCTTAATAACCCATAGACTTACTATTGAAAGACTAACTCCGAGCGTGTCTCCGAAAGGGACAGCAAATACACACACATGAATATCTAGGGTTACCATCTTTAAGGCAGTTTTCCCTGGGGTCATTTACGATGTCAATAAAAAAAACAATATTTTTAAAAATTGAAAAAAGAAGAATTACTTTTGGAAAATGTTTTTAATAATTAACAGGAATTTATAAAATCACTCTTAATAATAATAATAATGGTAACCTAACTGATGAACCATTTTAAACTTTTAATGAAATATCCAAGATACAGTTATATATCGTAAGGTTATGTATTTTCCGGTGACGACCGTTTCAACAGTGTATGGTTTCAATGGCGTTTGATGAGGTGGTGTGAAAATTCGAGGTGAAACAGTGACAAATAGTATTTTAAGCAACTGCTATATAATGAGAGGCCTTAAAACACGAGTGTGGTTTTATGAAACGAGCGTCAGCGAGTTTCATAACAGGATCACACGAGTGTTTTAAGGCCTAATTCTATACAGTTGCATGCATTACTTTATCTACACACATATCAAAACTGCAAAAAACCGTAACAGCAAAGACCAACAAACGACTGACCACTAGTAATGGCGGCCATTCGATCTATCCGCAAAGACGAACGATTTTTTTAAACCATAAAACGAATGAAGTCCCTATTGTCATGTCACTCGAGATCAAATGTCATGCGTTTAAATTAAAAAACCACAGAGCTATTAAAACAATAGAGAGAGCTGAAAGGTTCCCGCGGCGTACACTTTTTGAAAATTACTAGTGATGTAGATTAGTCGATCAAAACTGACGATGAATTTTTGATTTGAAGTACGGCATTTTTGGGATATTTTACAATCTTGTACTGTAACAAACACAACACAAGCAACACAACACAATAACACAAGCAGCTTTAGTTGTTTACTTTGGGACTAGGAAAATTGGTGTTACCTGTCCCAAGATATTTATTTTATTTATTTATTTAACAAACTAAAAAAGTCTTATAAAACCTTTAATAATATTAGCGAACATACAACCATAGCTCAACCCTCTTGCAATTTCGATTTACTAACTTAATAAATAATTTCTTTTGCAGAGACAAAAGATTACCCGTTTTAGCTATTTTCTCGGATATGTGAATCAAATGTAAATGTGGGCAACTGCATTATTTAAGACCGCGAATTATTTAACTTGCATTAAAACAATGAAAATATTACGCCCAGACTGACTCGTTTAGGTTTTAAAAAAGACCCCTGGTCCGAGGGTACACATGTTCCGAACTTCATGCTTCTATCTTCAGCGCAACTTGCGAGTCAGAATGGTGAGCAGCGGTGTAAGCAAGTATGCTCCTACCTCTACTCCCCCAGCGAGCCCGAAGGGCTAGCTCTGTCCGCGGGCGCCGAAGCGTCCCTTTGATGGAAGTACCTACTCTTGAGCAACTCGCAACCCCGAAGGGCGAGTGGTGGTGTTAAGTCAAAAGTCAAAACCAAAGGTCAAAATATTTTTATTCACATTAGGCATACAGAAACCACTTATGAATGTCAGAAAATTTATAATCATTTCGGAAAAAAATCTTCTGATGAAAAGATACTGGTAAGAAACTCAACAAGGTGATATTTCTTAAACAAATCAACTAGTTCCTGTGGCCGTCCCAATATTTTAATCCATTTCTCTTTCATTTCTTCTTTTTTGGGAAAACTGAAAACAAAGAATAGTATTAATTATAACGCAAGACAGCTTGTGGTGAGCTGTTGGGGAGTAGTGACACCACGTGTGTGTCCCAAGAGAAGGGTAAACTAAATTATTAAATTAATTAATAAAAATTAAAAGAAATAAACAATTTTCTGCGGTGGTACGGAACCCTCGGTGCGCGAATGTGACACACACTCGGCCGGCGTTTAACTCACGGATCACTATCGCTGCTATGCCGCGAAGATAGCTTCAAGTGCCGCGCATGCGCCTCGTCCGAGACGAACCTAACTTCACACGTCTCGCAGTAAGGGCCTTCTAGTGTAACCTGAAAAAAATATATACATCACAGGAAGGCAAACGAGCAAGTGGATCACCTGATGGTAAGTGATCACCACCGCCTATAGGCGCTCACTAAACCAAGGAGATTGCAGATGCGTTGCCAACCCAGAGGGCTAAGATGGAATATCTCTTGTGCCAGTAATTACACCGGCTGTCTTGCTCTCCACGCCGGAACACAACAATGCAAGCACTGCTGTTTAGCGGCAGGATTAGCTAGCAAGATGGTGGTAGCTATCCGGGCAGACCTTGCACAAGGTTCTACCACCCGCACCAATTTCATAATTTTCCATCATCATACCAGCCGGAACCCACCGCTGGACAATTCCATAATTCGTTTTTTCAGGATTCCGTACCCAAATAGTAAAACGGGACCCTGTTACTAAAACCGCTGTCCGTCCGTCCGTCCGGCCGTCAGTTTGTCACCAGGCTGTATCTCAAGACCCGTGATAGATAGACAGTTGAAATAATGCCGCTATAACAACCAATACTAAAAACAGAATAAAATAAATATTTAAGTGGGCTCCCATACAACAAGCGTGATTTTTTTGCCGTTTTTATTAATAATAGTACGGAACTCTACGTGCGCGAGTCCAACTCGCACTTGGCCGGTTCTTATTATTAATATTAAGAGGAGTGTGAACCCAGCCCCAAAAACCGCTCCCCATACAAACGGCGATAAGGTTTTCCACCCTCTAAACCTTAACCTATGGCAATGACTATTTGGTATGTTGTCATTATGCCCTAGAAGTAGGTTTGTATGTTTTGATTTTTTAAATATTACTCATAGATTTGACAATATTTGCATTTTAGGAGTTTCATACGAAACAAAAAGCATCAATATTTTTTAAACTACATATTTAGAATATTAAAAAAAATCAAACACACAAACCTAGTTCTAGGGCATAATGACAACATACAGAAAAATCATGGCTATAGGTTAAGGTTTAGAGGGTGGAAAACGTTATCGCCTTTTGTATGGAGAGGGGCGGGTACAGCCAGCGTTTTATTAGATAGACGTATATCTACCATCGATTTTTCAGGCCATTTTACTTATACTAACTAATGAATGAACTTCAGGAATGGATGCGGAAGGTTTATTGAAAGAAGTGACCGCAATAAGGACGTATAGTCAGCGTCAAATATACCAGAGCGGGCAAGGTGGTCAAAAATATCTGAACACGCCCGAGCGTATTTGACAATAGAGTCGAGTTCAGATATTTTTGACACCTTGCCCGCTCTGGTATATTTGACGCTGACTGTACACACTCCTCTTAACAACTCCTTACCGTTTTATCAGCCAGTCGGTGTTTCTTCTTCTTGTGTACGTCTATCCCTTTCTTGTTAACGAACGTGTACCCACAGAGCTCGCAGAGGAAGTCCGACACATGTTTGATCCGTATGTGGCCCATGTATGTTGTGAGTTTGCTGTGAAAAAAAAAAGGAATTCCATATCAGGTGAATCGGTGGAATAGAGCAATACGGTATTTCACTCAAAAATCTAATGGCATAAAATTGCTTGTGAGCTTAGTCGCGCAGGCGCACGGAGCGGGTGCACGCCTATAGAAAAATAGTATGAGAGCGTCCGCTAACTCGCACAGGTGCGCCTGCGGGCTCATACTATTTGTTCGATAGGCGTGCACCCGCTCCGTGCACCTGCACGACGTAGCGGACGCTCTAAATCGACGAAAGGGCCTCTAGGTGTCGGCAACGGCTCCGCGCACGCTTCCCAAAAGTCCTGGACACTATTGCCCCATAGTAGGGAAAGGTATCAGATTGGCGGATACCTTATCGATAATTTCTACAAAATGTCAGATGCACCGCATCACTAGTCTATATTTCCATAACCTCTTATAGAAATAATAAATCATTTATTACTATTAAAATTAATAAATAAGCTTAGTTTTTACAAGCACAAATGAGTCTTTGCTCCATAATTTAACCCACATAATAATACTAGCCGTCCAAAATGCGACATTCCCATAAATAAATACCAAATAATACTCACTTGTAAACGCCGATGTGTTGTCCTTCATTGCTTTCTTTAGGACACCGTGATGAATGCGAACTGCAACCATGCACGAAGTATGCCATTTCGCACAATAAATATCACTTGCTTGTCTCAAAAATTTAACGATAACCATAAGAATTTTATTAAATTGCACCGAGAGCTCTACGAACCGTCATCAAAATTTGACGTGAATATTATGCGACTAAAAAGAATGGCTGCTATTCGACAGCATATTCAATACACGAAAGAAACTTTTTTAAACTGTTGTATAATAACATGACCTATATGACCAAATGTCAGCACTGAGTGTGTACGGTAGTAAATTTAAAGATGGTGTCAAATGGTTATGTTTGTTCACTCCTTCACGTTGTTACATCGTAAGAGTGAATGGAGCAGATACATTCACGCTTTTTCTCAATTTTTTAGGCTTGCTCCATGGGTTTAAAACCTCCTTGTAAAAAACATACTGAGTTGACGTTTCGTATCGATAACTGTTTTAATATCTGTGGATACTAGAATAGAGACCAACTTGAATTTTGACAGCTGTTTTTATTTATTTAATTATATTTAATTTAAATTCATAACGTCACGAGATATCGGTAATGTGAGCACCAATAAACACAGACTACTAAGAGATATTACCCGATAAAGAACAGATTTACCTACTACCACAGACAAGAAAATTCTTATAATAACATTGGTTGTAATAATGCTGGTCATTTTCTATGGTTTTTGAAAAGCGTTATTGAGCACTTATGATATGTGTGTAGATAAACAAAGTTACGTCCTTTGTTTACATGGTTAGCAAGTTCCATAGCCGGACACCTTAGTTAATTTATTTAGGTACTTGTCACGTGACTCGGCAAATCAAATCAATCTTTTGGGTCTCCACAGATTCAAAAGATTGACTTGATTGGTTGATTTGCCGAGTCACGTGACTATTATGTTTACCCTACGTTAAGTACCTAAAGAAATCTTCTATATATATAAAATTCAAAGTCCTGACTGACTGACTGACTGACAGACTGACTGACTGATATATCAGCGCACAGCCCAAACCGCTGGACCTAGAGACTTGAAATTTTGTTCATAGATACCTTATATAGTGTAGGCACCCACTAAGAAATGATTTTTGGAAATTCTACCCCTAAGGAGGTAAATTAGGGGATGAAAGTTTGTATGAAAGTTCGTCAGTTTTGAAGTTAGGATCTTGAAATTTTGTTGTTAGGCTAACGTAAAAAAATTAATTTATACGGGTCTCAGTGTTTTTAATAATTCCACCCCTGAAGGGGTGAAAAGGGGGAAAAAGCTGTGTATGGAAAGGCCTACATTTTCACAGCAAAAATCACTACATTTTATTATTTAGGCTTATAACGTAACGAGTATATCGGGTGTTATTGGAATTACAACCCTTAAGGGGGAAAAGGGGGATGAAATTTTGTATTTGAGTTGTTCATTCACGATTTTTTTGTATTGAAGTAAAAATAACGTACGTGGTAACGTGTTATTACTAAGCCTCTATTGCCACCCGTCTATCCGTCTGTCTGTCTGTCTGCCACGCGCAAACGTGTCCTGACTGATTTGCGATCATCGTCCAACCGAAACTATTGAATCAAGAAAGCTAAAATTTGGAAAATAGGTTTATTTTATAAAGTACGCATCCGCTAAGAAACCATTTTTGGTATTTTTTACCTTTAGGGGGAAAACGGGGGGTGGGGGTTGAACTTTGTATGAAAGTCTTTGTTGATTGAAGTTATAAACATGAAAATTTGAATTAGAACTACTGATATTAAATAGCTTATAAGTATTATAACGTATTTCAGGATTTTTGCATTTTTACATTTAAAGGGGGAGAAGCGGGGGTGAAAGTTTGTAAGGACGTATTGATTTTTTTTAATAGGAGCTTGTAATTTTGAAATACAGCTACTTATCATAAATAAATAATGACGCGTCACAGGGTTTTTGGATTTTCAAATTTGTAGGGGGAAACGGGGAGTAAAAGTTTGTATGGATAGAGGTATCGGGTTTTTAATAGGAGCTTGAAATTTTGAATTTTAGATACTTATCATAAATAAATAATTATGTGTTTCAGGGTTTTACGACTATCGAACTTTAGAGGTGGGAAACGGGGGTGAAACTTTGTATGGAGGGGAGGTATCGGTTTATTCAAAAATAAGGAATTCAAAATGATTGTTTGTTTTAGGGTATTTGGATTTTTACATTGGAAGGGGGCAAAACGGGCGGTGAAAATATGAGAGGGAGTGAGAGCACTTATAAGTTTTCTGATTCTAAAAAAAAAGACATTTGTTTTCTGTAGGCCACGCGGGCGAAGTCGCGGGCAGGAGATAGTTATAAATAAATAATGAGATATTTCAGATTTTAGATTTTTTATTTGAAGGGGTAACACGGGGAGGGAGGAGTTTGTATGGAGGTATCGGCGTTTTTTAAAGGTAGAAACTTGAAAATTAGAACTATTGCGCATAAATGAATACCGCCGTGTTTAAGGGTATTTGGATTTTGACAATTAAAACGAGAGAAACGGGGTTAAAACTTTGTATGGAGGTATGGAGGCTTTTTCGAAGATATAAACTTGGAAGACTTAAAGGGATCACAATTAATGTTACAAAAACGAAAGTAATGGTGTAAGAGAAGAATGAAGAGGTTTCTGAATGTGTAATAAAAATTGGTAATGAAAGAGTTTAACAAGTGAAAGAATTTGTGTACTAGGTAGTATGTTTACTAGGGATGGAAAGCACGATGAAGACATTAAAAGGAGAGTGAAAGCGGGAAATTGGGAGCTCTGCGTGCTATTGTGAGCAGCCAGAATGTCGCATCCAGCAACGTGAACAGCCAAACGTGCCTTTTACGACGTTCGGCTGTTCACGATGCTGTGTTAGTTTCCACGTTGATGTATGGAAATGAAAGCTGCGTTTGCGAGAAGAAGCATAGGAGTAGAATAAATGCCGTAGAGATGCGTTCTCTGCGTAGTATGGTAGGATCAAGCGGACTGAGAGAATGAGAAATGGTGTTATAAGAGAGAGGTGAGGTCTGAAAGAAGATGTAGTGACTAGAATAGAGAAACGAATGTAACGTTGGTTTGGGCATGTTGAACGAATGTGTGTGGAGGGAGCGAGGGAATATGCCAAGACCAGGGCAAATGACGTTCTGTGGTCTCTGCCTATCCCAAAGGGAAACAGGCGTGAGCTTATAAGAATAATAATAAAAATAAACTTGAAAATTAGAATTGCAGCTGCTCATCATAAATAAATAACGATTTTTCGGTGTTTTTGGATTTAGATGTCATTTGTTTTCTGTAGGCCACGCGGGCGAAGCCGCGGGCAGAAGCTAGTAAACTATAGAAAGCTACACTATCCCTGACGGACATAGGCTAAATACTTATACGCGCACGAAGCCGCGGTCGCCCGCTAGTATAGCATAATTTTATGCCCTTGTACTTTTGCTTTTACCTCACAATACATTCTCGTCTCGGCGGAGGGTTCCTGCGGTGCTGCGTTGGTGCCGAGGAACAGGGGGGACAGCATCTTGCAGCGGGATCCCACCTGGCTGCATTCTGACCCCAAGCCAAGACCAGTTACACCGGTTACTCTAACGTGACCGCCCAAGTTTTATTTATCTCTAAGCCCGGCCATACAAGGAAAGCTTGAAGCAGTCAGGAGGGACTGCTTCAAACTGCGACTGCATAGTAAACTATAGATTGCTTTAAACAGCATGATTATTAAGAATGACAATTTTGTATTGAAACTGCAGGGACCAATTTCACAAACGTGACAGTGACAATTCGCCGTACATTACTGCGTCGATAAGTAACGCTACATACTTACATCATAGTGGTCAAGCAATGTATACCGAATTGTCAGTCACCTAAGCTCTCGCCTGTCGCGTTTATAAAATTGGGCCCAGATCTCTCAGCAACCGCTTGAAACTGTTGGCATTAACTTCTCTAAGTAGTCCGTCTATGGATGCCCTAAGTCTATGCCCTATATGCAATACCTATGACACTGGTTTGATAGAGCCACAGTACCCTGCCACAGTATGACCGGTCCGCAATCCCTTATTCAGGAATACTTTGAGACCCCACTCAAGAATATTCTGCGACTCGTTAATCAGGAATACTTTGGGCCCCCTGCTCAAGAATTTCCTGTAATCCCTTGTTCAGGAATATTCTAGGAGCCCGTGCCGGATTTAGAGGTCTGGAGGCTTCGGGCCAACAAAGGAGTAGAGGCCCCCTGGCCGCAAATTATTTTTCCAATATATATTTTTTCCAAAATCTTTATTTCGGGGGCCCCTCTTATGTAGACGCCCTACTTAAGAATTTCCTGTAATCCCTTGTTCAGGAATACTTTAGGACCCCCTACTCAAGAATTTTCTGCAATTCCTTGTTCAGGAATACTCTAGGAGTCCCTACTCAAGAATTTCCTGAGACCCCTTACTCAAGGATACTCTGCAATCTCTTACATACATACATATACGACAAAAATTAAAGTATTTCTTTATTATATTCCTTCAATCAGCCCTTGGTTCCGCCAACATACCTGATAATATGTTTTTCTTCGATGCTCTTCTCTGACTGGAAGATTTTCCGTCAGGGTTGGCCTTGGGCGTTTTGTTCTCATAACCTCGTCTTTTGTTCCTTAAAAAGAAACCAGCATGCAAGTGGAAATCACCCACCACCGTTAAACGCCAAGCACGCCTAAACGCGTCGTTTGCCGTCGTACTTTTACTGCCTGCGCATGCGTAACTTTTATAATTTAATTACCTCAGAAAACTGTGACACAACGAGAACCAAACCCGTAAGGCCTACCGGTGGGACATTACAGTGGGACAGCGAGAAAACAGGGGCTTTGCGCGTCCCAGACACCTCGGTGCATGTAGGTATACCAGAGCGGGCAAGGTGGTCAAAAATATCTGAACACGCCCGAGCGTAATTGCCAATAGAGTCGAGTTCAGATATTTTTGACGCCTTGCCCGCTCTGGTATATTTGACGCTGACTGTACCATAACATTCGCGGCTTAGGAATAAACTTGAGTTCGGAGGCCTATTTGCTTGGTACTACTAGGTACAGTCAAGGAAATTGAAACACGTACCACCGTAGAACCTAGGCGAAGAGACATACGCATGACATTTGTATGACATAGCCTGGCGTTTAACGCGTCGCGTCATTGTGATACGGTTCTAAGGTGGTACGTGAACATATTTCCCCTACTGTACACGAAGAGGCCATTCACTCGGAGCGGGTTCTCGTATACGAGCTGCGTTACAAAGTAATTCTTTAGCGTTTTCACTACCGTTCCTTCAATAATTGTTGAAACACAAGTCTACAAACATGGACTTCAGGCAAGAACAGCTGTACTCGGAATTGATATTAGCTTTAGCAGAAATTGGTGCTAAACGTTAGGTATATCGTCAATGAATTAAGGATCGGTAATGACCATGGGCGAAAACTCTGGAGAATTATCGTTCATTGCGCGGCTGGATCAGTCGACCGAACACATCACACATCGATAGTCCGCCATGTCATGCTAATAGCATGCGAGAACTTGTAACAATGAATGACCCTTAATACTGGCCACCTGACCAAATTGGTAATGCCAAGGGATACGACCACGAGGCTAAGGGACTGTCTTCAATCACTTTGACGAACATTTGCGGCTGGTAGGGCCTTGTGAAAGGTCCGCCCGGATCGCTACCACCATCTTGCTCGCTAATCCTGCCGCTAAGCAGGAGTGCTTGCATTGTTGTTCCGGCGTGGAGAGCAAGACAGCCGGTGTAATTACTGGCACAAGAGGTCAAGGCTATCGATAGAAGAGATAATTTGTAATTTGTTGCTTTAGAATGTTTTATGTCAACAATAAGTCATGCCGCTTAGCAGCAGTGCTTGCACTGTTGTGTTCCGGCGTGGAGAGCAAGACAGCCGGTGCAATTATTGGCACAGGAGGTATTCCATCTTAGCCCTCTGGGTTGGCAACGCATCTGCAATCTCTTCGTTGTTGCGGGTGTCTATAGGCGGTGGTGATCACTTACCATCAGGTGACTCACTGCAATCTCAGACTGCATATGCGTTGCCATCTCAGAGGGCTAAGATTGACGAACTGACGATCAGATAACCTAGTGGTTAGTGACCCTACTACAAAGCTTGAGGTTCTGGGTTCGATTCCCGGGAGGGGCAAATGTTTGGAATACGAATATTTGTACCTGAGTCTTGGATGTTATATGTATTTAAGTATGTATTTACCTATGTAAGTATGTATATCCGTTGTCCAGTACCCATAACACATGCAGCTTCAGTTGCTTACTTTGGGACTAGGTCAACTGGTGTTGATTTTCCCAAAAATATTTATATTTATTTATTTATTTAAGATGGAATACCATACCAGATACCAGATGGTATTCCCTTTTAAGCCCTCTGAGATGGCAACGCATCTGCAATCTGAGATTGCAGTGCAATAAGGCAAGTAACGACCACTTTGGAAATCCATGGAGGAGGCCTATGTCCAACAGTGGACTTCTTGTGGCTGAGATGATGATGATGATGATGAAGGCAAGTAAGGATGAATACACTTTAGGCACTGACATCTAGTTCTTGCTGTCGCCCTTTGATTGGCACCCAAAGTGCCTATCAAACGCACCTAGTTTTTTTGCAGGATCGAAGGGTGCTGACATAATACCTGTTGACCTTTTCACTCATTCTTAAAACCTTAATGAGTAATAACTCATTTGCTGGATTACCCAAAAAAAAATGTTGAGAATATTGAGCTTGCTACATTATCAGTAATCACCCAAGTCAAGGGGTAATTGAAAAGTTCCAGCTGTGCAGCTAACGAAACTCGAGAAAGGAGAAGGGAGAAATCACGCGATCAAATAAGACAGTTTAATAAACAAATCAAAAACAATAAACATCTCAAAACAACGCAGCCCTCTTTACCTGGACATGCAGCAGCGGTGTCCGCAGTACTTGCACTTCGGCGGTGGCGTGCCAGAGTGTCGCGACTCTTCGGTGGAGGCCGAGTGGGCGCGCATCCTCTTCGGCCTCAGTGCTGGCCTGCGCTGGACTCTCCCGGTCCTCCGCCGTTTCTCCACTCGGCCCACCGGCCTCCGTTTCCTTACTTTCTTCTCTATGCTCATCTTCTGTGTCCCCAGATGGAGAGCTGAGGTTCTATGGCCTTTCTTCGTGTCTACACTCCTACAGGATGCGGAAGACACTGACCGCGAGTCTCTGTCTTCTTTCTCCTCTTTTTGTAGAAGGTCTCGGCTGGTCTCAGGTCTTTTCTCCGGCCGCTCGTCTTTGTAATCCTCTCGCTCCATTATTAGCCAAAATTAACGGATAATTTTGAGTGTTCAATGTGTGTTTGGGTGTTCGATGTCCAAGAAGCCAGCTATCAGATTAATTGGTTAATTTTGCGTTGTAAAATAAAAGTAAACCACATCAAATTTTACGCTGAGCTGTAAAAATATGTCATAACAAAATTATGCTCTTCTGTGTCATTTGCGGTTCATTTGTTATTCTTTCTGACAGCTGCCTACTTTTCAAAAGATTACAACTTCTTTATCCAGGATAGTTTTAGAAGAAGGTTTCACTTGGGTTTCACATGCTTTTTTATTGTCTCACTGCTGGGCAAAGGACTCTTCTTGACCTCCTTGTAATATTACCTAGGCTATTTATTAGGTACCTAAATAAAATTACATAATTGCATGAAATTTGGAAGTAGGGATCTAACTGGGCTTCTAGACAGCGTATCAAAATAAAACATGAACCAGATTTTAACTTATACCTACAGCAATCCAATTTCGTGTAGTTATTGCGCGATGCGCGTTCAATCATTCAGACAGACAAACATTCTAAACATTGTTTTGGTATCTACTCCTTTGATAAAAGGGGCCTAGTTTTGATGCCGATGCCATTGAAACGACATCATTGACTATACAGGGATGTTTGTTTGCATTAATGGCTTAGTGCGGCATTACCAGGGGTTACAACCTCGAGGCCGTAACAAGTCAAAGACTATATACACTATAATATTTTCATGTAACATAAAGTTTACTTTAATTATATTTGTATGAAAAAGATAGTTATAAACGTAGCAGATATTTTTTTTTATTGATGATGGGTTCTCGCTTGACCACAGTCCACCTGCAGGAAAGTGTTGACGAGGCCAAAGTTGGGACGCGATTATCGATTAACCAGAAAAAAGCCTATTTACTCTCCTTTTGAAAGTGTCTAGATCGTAACTGTCCGGAAATACAGAGACAGGGAGATCGTTCCATTCTCTGGAAGTGCGTACCAAGAAAGATGAAGCGAAACCCTTCGTACGACAAGGAGGGAAGTCAATCCTATAGGGGTGGAACGACTCCGTGCGTCTAGTAGACCGGTGGTTAAAAGTTGATGGAGGCAGTAAATTATGTAGCCCCATGGCACACTCCCAAAATAAATCCTGTAAAAGACTGAAAGGCGGGCGATTTTACGCCGATAACCCAGGCTCTGGAGCTTAGACTCGACCAGTTGGCAAACAAGCGGAATATATATACAGTATAGAAAGTGATGTCAATAAATATACAGTATGATAGTATGTATACAGACTCTAAACTCAGTCCACTAGGATCCATAGGAGATCGACTTAAAGCCTTTTTTTCATTGTAGATCCTCCAATTAAAGGTTCTAAATGCACTGGTATAATATTTATAGACTAGAAATTCTGGTCTAGAAATATTATATTCAATCCATAGTCTTTCTATTTAGCATCATACTGTATCTCTTATGTGTGTAATGTAGCACAGTATTTAGCAGAAAACGAAAAACATTAAAAATCATAATTTATTACGTAAATCGAAAAATACCACGTAAATTAAAAACTTTTCAAATTACATTATTCACTTTTTTTACTACTATAAACCGAGCAAAACTAAATCTTATTTAATTTTAACACTAAATGAATAATTTCTAGCAAGGCTAAAAATTTATTAGCGACCGTTATTTATTTCAAAATAGCACTTTTACAAAGTTGTTTACATTTCTGGTCTTAAAAAACGAGGTGTAGCGAGTACGGTCAGCGTCAAAAGTAGCAGGACATTATTATACCTTATCGCTGTAAGTTATGTGTCAGATTCGACCAAATCTTGTTTCATACGTTACTACCACAAGGTTCTCAAGTGTTTAGCCACTGTACATAGCGTTGGTCGTGTCAAAATCGTTCTTGTCGGAATACGAATATGACACAAAATATGCTGAATCTTTTTGAAGCTACTACTTGTTTCAATGCTTGTTACGGAGTTGTTTTAGTTAAGAATGGTAAACGTTTTCAATCTCTCTGAGGGCGTAGTTTATGAGTTCGTACGTGGCAAACAGGCAGCCAGATCGGATGTAGTTCTCGTAGGAAGTGATGGTCCATCCTCGGTACAGGCCGAAGATGCCTTCCTTCTTGGCGGTCATCATCAGACATTCGACCAGGTTGTGACACTTGATAAGATCTCTGGCGGATGGTGGCGGGGGAGCCCTGTGATCTTCTTTGTGGGACTGGAAGAAATAAAAACATTTTTAACAAAAAACTGCCCTGAAATACAGACAAACAGTGAAATAAACAACACAAGAGGTATTTCATCTTAGCCCTCTGGGTTGGCAACGCATCTGCAATCTCTTTGGTGTTGCGGGTGTCTGTAGGCGGTGGTGAACACTTACCATCAGGTGACCCACTTGCCTGTTTGCCTTCCTATTTTATAAAAAAAATGCATGAATGTTGTAAACGACCATGAAAAAAATATTTTTGACCAAAAAACCAGTATTTTTTTGTTTCGAAATATGCTTATTCGAATCCAGACAAACAATGTTAAAAAAAAATTGGAAATAAATGTACTTAGTAAACAATAAGGTCATCCCAATCAATGTTGTTTATTGCTTAAGATAAGCTATTAAGGATGAAGATGGTTCAATATAAGAGAAAGAGTTAACACGTATAATCTACTGTCTAGATTTGACCTACATTAAGCAACCTCAGTCTTCGGAATCCTAAACTCTCTGCACACAAGCCTGACTTGAGTTTCAATTTCTTTCGCCCATTAGTATAGAGAGACAGTTCACTTCATGGAAGCCAGCGCTGCCAGCAGGCAGCCTAAACTCCCTGCCTCCCTGCCCCGCGTCTCACCCCGGAAGCATCCGCAGCTCACTCTGCATCGAACCTCTTTTGCCTCGCCTCACAGAAAATGAGGCAATCGAACCGTCGGTGTTAGGGGGTGTTAGCAACCAACAGTTAGTGAGTATATGATCGTTAAGTATGAGCAGGGGGTTCTACTCAGCACTGTACGCTCGTCCGCCTTGCCTAGTTGGTAGTCGGCTCACCGCGCGCTCCCTTGCTGTGTCAGTGTAATTGAAAACGAATGCAGCGCAACGCAACCCTAGCGTGTCGCCGGGAGTTGCAGGGGAAGGTGGACGCGGGCGGCGCGTTCCTTTTGACGCGAGCCGCCTGGCGAATGTGTATGAAGCAATACGAACTATTTGTGCGTGTCAATAAAGTTGGAATTCGTTTAATCGCATTCGAAAAAGAGATTCTTCTGTACGTTAGTACTATTATTTATTCTGTGGTATGGGATTGCGTTGCGGTTGTTTCTCTAAGTTCTCAGGCGAAAGGTCACATTTAAGGCCACATTCGATCAACGTTATGAAATCCGGCTATAATACTATGGCGTTTTGGCATTTTAATCTCGGAGTTGTTGACCAATAAAATGGTGGAACGGCGTCGATTTAAGGCGGGGGTTGGTGCAAATGTTCTCGTAGCGCGTGACATATCATCTCGTAGGCACTGAACGCTATAATGCTAGTCATTTGGGCCTTGTACACTGTTACTTTCCAGCCTCTATAGAGCCCAAAGAATCCTTCCTTCTTTAGGGTGACCCTCAGGCAGTCGAAGAGGTTGTGGCATCGGACCAGGTTTGACGACGTCTTAGGCACTTTGACGTTCGGGTCTTCTATGTGACTCTGCAATAGGGAATATGCATGTTGGTAAATTTGAATTTAAACGTGCTTGGGGATGGCTGGGAAAAGTTAGATTAGAGGACTGACAAATTACACTTTTCAAATTGGGGACAATGCTACTTACTATAGTTACTTTGTTTTTGTGTATAATATTATTGAGATAGGAGAGAATTGTTGCTGTAAGTGTAAAATTGCTATGCCCTAACAGGGTTTCATTTGTAATTTTTTTTTGTAAAACGGTGCAATAAAATACTGAATACAGCTGCAGTAGCATAATTTCAAGTTACTTTCCTATAAGTATCCCGTTTACCATCGACGGCTAGCACAGTGTAATGTCGGTTTGGCTTTTGTTAGTTTCGTTGTTATAGTGTATCAGTTTTCACATTTTTTAATGAAAGAATATCCATGTATCCGTTATAAAAGCATGGCTCTAAGACAATATTAACAATTTCTCTCTGTACGTCATCATCATCATCAGCCCATGTTCGTCAACTGCTGGACATAGGCCTCTCCCATGGCACGCCACTGAACACGATCCTCGGCCACTCTCATCCAGCTCTTGCCAAACTTGCTCTGTACGTACGTAAAATGAATTTCTATAGGATTAATATCATAGTTAGTTCTCGCACCTTGGTGGTGACTAAGAGGAGTCTGAGCTAAGATCTGATATTGCTTTTATGAAAGGCGTCTGAGCATTCCTTTGCTAGAGAAATGACTAAGCTTTTCACCGACTGTCCCGAGAAAGGAGGGTTATACTTTTCATGATTAACTTGCGCTAAAGCTTCACTGTTTCAACAACAATGCAGCCTTTAAGTTTCGCATCTGGTTCATAAAATTAATATTAATTCTTATATATGTATGTATAAAGGTATGACAAAATTCTGTTTCGTTTTTAATGCAAGAAAATTAAACGACATCCAAACTGTAAAGTAATCGATTATGTTAGTGTAGTGTCATTCAAAGAGAAACTTTTGATTGGTTAAAATATATCTAGTTTTTTTTTCTCATACTTATTTTAATGACATGAAAAACCATGCATATTCCCCATTTATGATGATGCGAATTCAAAAAATATGGACACTTCGTATTTTAATTGGCACAGATTAGACATGAGCGCCGATGGCCAATTCCACGGCGGCGGCGCACGGCGGCGTGACCTTCTACTTTAAATTTTTCATCAGGGGTCGATGTCTTGTGTATTTTTTTAAAGAAAACCATATTGTTTTTGCCACAGAAAGTTTTATGTTTTAATGAAGAAATGGAAGACATAAACGATCGTAACTTAATACACCTAGTCAAAATTTACTCTTTCAATCGACTTTAAAAAGAGGAGGTTCTTAATTTAACTCAATATGAAATGTTAGTTTTTATTTGCGTGTATTATACGCAATATCTCCGCCAATTGTTAAGAGGAGTGTGAACCTAGCCTCAAAAAGCGCTCCCCATACAAACGGCGATAACGTTTTCTACCCTCTAAAACTTAATCTATGGAAATGATTTTTTGGTATGTTGTCGTGATGCTCTAGAACTAGGTTTTTACGTTTTAATTTTTTAAATATTATTCATAGATTTAACAATATTTGCATTTTAGAAGTTTCATAAAAAAAGCGTCAATACTTTTGAAACTATTACGGATATTAAAAAAATCAAAACATACAAAACCTAGTTCTAGGACATAATGACAACATATAAAAAAATCATAGCTATAGGTTAACGTTTCGAGGGTGGAAAACGTTATCCCCGTTTGTATGGAGAGCGGTGGGCTCACACTCCTCTTAACTGATTTCAATGATTCTTTGAATTTTGCATGATGAATGCCTCGCTAAATACGAGGAGGAAAGCTCATCGCGACGGCGCGCCGCGTGCCCCGCTCGGCGGCGGCGCGCCGTACAAACTCACGGCGACGGCGGCGCGCCGGCGCGGCGCTCATATCTAACACAGACATAATTATAATTAACCATAGAAAGCAATAACTTTCGTCTTAGTGGTTTAGCAATGGACTGGTGACAGTGAGGTACCGAGTTCGAACCTCAGCGCTGCGGTCGCCATGCGCCATGTGCAGTTAACCAATTCGATTTGACGACCTGTATGGCACAGTGGTACATGTGTCTGCTTACTGTGCAAGAGGTCCCGGGTTCAAATCCTGGTATGGGCAAATATTTGTGTGACGAACACGAATGTTTGTACCTGAGTCATGGATGTTATTTGTATTTAAGTTTGTATTTATCTATATAAGTATGTATATCCGTTGTCTAGTACTCATAGTACAAGCTTTGCTTAGTTTGGGACTAGGTCAATTGGTGTAAATTGTCCCAAGATATTTATTTATTTTGATTTATTTTATTCATAGACCACTGTAGAACCTTGTCGCAATGTGTCATAGCTGGGATTATGACATTTTCAGTCATTATGACACTTATTGTGAAATGGTTCTACAGTGGCCCATGAATCAAATAGCTTGACTGCACCATTGACTTTTTTTTTACTTATGTTTATTACTTACGTACTGCAAGTATAAATCATATGAACGTATAATTTTATACTTTAAATAGTATTTTATGCAACTGTTATATAATGAGAGGCCTTAAAACACGAGTGTGGTTTTCATAATAGGATCACACGAGTGTTTTAAGGCTTAAATATATACAGTTGCATACATTACTTTATCTACACACATATCATAACTGCAAAAAACCGTAACAGCAAAAAACTAACAAACGAATGACAACTAATGGCGGCCATGTATATTAAAAAGGTACTCCGTGATTCGATCTATCCGTCAAGACGAACATTTTTTTTTAAACCATAGACGAACGAATGAAGTCCCTATTGTCATGTCACTCGAGATCAAATGTCGTGCGTTTAAATTAAAAAAACATACTGAGTTGACGTTTCGTATCGATAACTGTTTTAATATCTGTGGATACTAGAATAGAGACCAATTTGAATTTTGACAGCTGTTCCAAATTTAAATTCATAACGTCACAAGAACAGATTTACCTACTACCACAGACAAGAAAATTCTTATAATAACATTGGTTGTAATAATGCTGGTCATTTCCTAGGGTTTTTGAACGCGTGATTAGGCCTTTATGAAATGTGTGTAGATAAAATACATTATTATATCTAGTTTAGAGTCTTACAGCATAAAAAGCTCTGAATCACAATTACTAAGCAAAAAAGACTGAACGCACAGCTACATTTTACGTAATACCGTTTTTATAGTTCGAGATCCCATTTGCAGATCCCAGGTTGCAGATGCGTTGCCAAGTTGCCAAGAGGGCTAAGATGGAATATCTCTAGTGCCAGTGATTGCACCGGCTGTTTTGCTCTCCACGCCGGAACACAACAGTGCAAGCACTGCTGCTTAGCGGCAGGATTGGCGAGCAAGATGGTGGTAGCGATCCGGGCGGACCTTGCGCAAGGTCTTACCACCCGCAAAAGTTTAGTTTCCTCAACTACTCAACCAGATTTAAGTGCTGGATTGTGTTGCTAGAAAATATGTAAGTAAACCTAAACCGCCGTGCTAACTCTTCAGCAGTCTATTTCGTTCTCTCTCGCTTCACTCTCTATATTTATACGGATTCGGTCTCTATCGCCGCTGCAACCTCGAGCGCAACGCTGTCGCCTTAGAGAATAACACTACAAAAATGCTAAAAAACATCACATGATAAATCGACGGCCCTCTAGCTAGCTGAATCGATTATTTCGGTGTCCACGCACGAAATGAAATTTGCGCTGGGAGCTCGCACTACCACGACGACTTACAAGCTTAGCGGACACACGGAAAGCGAAACTGTTGAATTATTGTTATTCCGTAATACATTATAGTAATAATGTTTGCTTCCGTAGGTTAATTCTATGGTACAGCGTAATCACTGGAGAGAGCGCACAGTAGCCTTACCATGAGTACAGTGCACCTAGCCGTAACCGTACTCGCTAGCGACGGCGTAAACGATTTGTATGGGGAATTGTACAGCGCCTCTAGCGCTCACTTAGATAACTAAAGATCGCTAGTATGAGTCCAACGGTAACCTATTGAAATCTAAACGTCAGTGACTAACATTTTGTACCTGTTACCGTAAACCATGAGTCACAAATTTGACACATGTCTTCGGAAAATATCGTATCGACTATGGTTAAATCTTTCACTGACAATTGGGAGCGTATTTAACCGCTATCGACTGTAGTAACGTAATATGAATTTTCGATAGAAACTCATGGTAGTGGTAGGTACAGGCCAAACGGGCAATATTCGCGCGAATAGAGATGAGATTTTCGAGATAATGTCGAAACGAGTTGTCAGGCTCTTTCTATGAGCTGTCAGGTGCCGTATGACGACAGTTCAGAGTACGGTCAGCCTTAGAACTACATTTTAGTACCTTGTCGCTGTCAGGAATGTGACTAATGCGGGTAACTCTCATTTCATACGTTACTACGACTAGGTTCTTAGGTATTTGTGTAAGCCACTATTTAAGACCGGTAATACAACAACTCTTCGAGCTTGCCAAGTATCGTCTACCCGTTACTCCGCGTGGATTTTGACACCTTTCCCAAAAAAATATTTCAGACTAGCTGTGCCCGCGACTTCGTCCGCGTGGAATCGTGTCTTACTTAACCTTACATATTTCCGTACCAACTTTCATTCCCTGTTCCCTATTATTATGTACACCCTTGAGGGAAGGTTTTTACAAACTTTGAATGTCATATTTGTTTATATCGAATCACGAGCCTAAAAACTAAGTTTCAAGCTTCCAACTCTAACTTCTAAAAATGACGATACTTCCATACAAATTTTCATCCCCCCATTCAACCCCTTAGAACCCATATTCCGCATTAAAAAGTAGCCTACGTCCTTTCTCAGACTCTAGATTATCTGTGTACCAAATTTCATTTACATCGGTTCAGTAGTTTTGGCGTGAAAGCGAGACAGACAGACAGAGTTACATTCGCATTTATTATATTAGTAAGGATTTTAATGTATTTTTAATCGTGATTCAAAAACCCATATAGATACATAAATAGCTCAAGGAATCTGTTAGGCACTGGTCCCACCAAGAGCGAGGAAGCGATTAGCTATCGACTATTTTCTCGCTCAAGAAACGAACAAAAGATAAAGATCCCCATGTCGGTAAAAGAGAGAGATATATTTATAGTTCATCGCTGGCTGTTCACACTGCCGGCGAGGACTCTCCCTTCACTAGTTGATCGCAGCGATAAAAGCTATAAACGATAAACTCGCTCAGCGGTACTCGCCAAGCGATGCCCGCTTGCCACCAGAGAGTATGACCAGTGTTGCCAGGTACATTTTCGAAAAATCAGAAGATGCAACTAGAAAAAACCAGTAGATAGAAAAAAAAAACAATTTGTATATAACCATATACAAATACGCAGAAGTGAAATAAAGATGGTATCGCTTTCTCCATGAATCCTATAAAGTGATATTTAATTTAGTCATGTAATCATTTATAGGAATCATGGAGAAAGCGATACCATCTTTATTTCACTTCTGCGTATTTGTATATGGTTATATATAAATTGTTATTTTTTTCTATCTACTGATTTTTTTTAGTTGCATCTTCTGATTTTTCGAAAATGGACCTGGCAACACTGGTCATACTCTCTGGTGGCAAGCGGGCACATGACCACCCCGTTAAGTCCATTTTACGATGACAATTTTATAGTGCCAACCAAACCATGATAATTTTGTGTGTCATTTCACTCAGGTTTTTATATTACATATTACATATCATATTTTAAAGGAAGCTAGTATTTGAAAAAATCTGTAGATTTTTAGTTATGATCAGTAGATCAGTAGAATCTTGGAAAAATCAGTAAATCCCCCGAAAAATCAGGAGATCTGGCATCACTGAGTATGACTGTAGAGTCTTTACGAAAAGAGGACCGTCATAAGATTTGAGGGCGTAGCAGTGCTAATTTACGGTTTTTGTTATGTTGACAACACTGTCACGTCAATTTTGCCTTTATAGTTCGACACTAAGGATCATGATACTTGAATATGAAGAAAAAATTAAAATGTAAATATATATTTTTTGTAAATTTATGAGATGATAATCTGAAACCTTTTTCATACTCTAAAAATAAAAATATACAAACATAAAAATAAAAATTTATTCATCGTAACCATCATCATTTGAATTTGATGTGCTTGAATCAGTTGTGTTAATCACAAATTCTTGCATATCTTCTATTATATGGTCTTGCTCCCAATATTTTGGTTCCACATGAATCACGGATCACACTCTTTTTGCCACTGTTCTGCAGTTATGTTGCTGAAGCACTCAATTATAATTGGCAATCATTCTTTAGATGAAATATTAACATTCTTACAATAGATATCACATGCTGAAATACTTTTGGTTTTATACGTAAGTGAACAATTGCTCTTCTCAAGTAGTTACAAACCGTTATTTGTGGAAAAAAAATATTCGAGAGACCGTGTCTTTACTCAGATCTGGAAAAAATTATATACATAATGTAAAAGTGTAAAGTATCAAAACTATTTATAACTTGCACCAAACACATCAGTCAGTTTATGGTTTCACATACTTGTGTAGGTAAATTAATTTATTTTAAATTTATAAGCTTATTGAAATGTCCAGGACTACCAACTACTTAGGAGGCCTATTAAATAGAACGTAAAATAGGTACCTGCAAGAGCGGATACACGTTCTGTGACTTTTTGCAAGTCGTCATTGCAGTGGTGCATTTCACGGCTTTATCTCGTTGACAAGTCCGAATAATATTAAATATGACCCTTGTATCACTATGTATAGTTTCACCCCTTTTCGACATTATTTTATTCAGAAAAACCGCAAGAAAATTCAAACATAAACAACACGAAAATAAGTTTGTCAATTTTGAAACATGACAGATGGCTAGGTTGGGTTGCCATGTAAAAATCATAATGTTAGTTCCCTTTTATGCCACGGCGGTTCTCTTTCCGCACAGACTCTATCAAAGAGTATTGTAAGTAGAATGAGAAGAGTGGCAACTCAGAGTTTTAAATAGCATGTATGGAAAGTGCTGCCGTTAGTGTCAAGGAACTGAACTAATGCAGTGTACTCCTATAGCTATAGAATAGAATAGAACCATTTATTTCAGGCTGCATAGGCCCATAGAAAAAATACCTTAAAGACTAACATACAAATTTATACAACATAGATAGATAGGCATTTATACATATACGTGTGTATGCGCACCTGCGCGTGTTATTTTTAGAATTAAATAGACTCAATCAAAGTTTTGTTCTGGCCAATTTTATGAAAACTTATATAATTAAGACTGCCATAGTCGTAAAATTTGCAAGGATAAAGAAAAATTCTATGAGTACCTAAACAAGAAGAGATAACCAAGACTGTATCGACATCCAAGCAAACCTAAGAGCATTAAGAACGGGAGATGGCATTCAATGACTTACCCCTCTGCCAAAGGTATAGGCACAATGTGCGTACGCGATATAAAAACTAATTTACAATCGATTATTTTGTCAGTCACTAAATCGCCACCGAAGAGATAACAGCTCACCAAAAATGCCTTCATGTGCTATAAGCACCTGTATAATTTGTTCTAACACATCAAGTTTAGAAAAGGAGGGCAGCTAAAAACGGCAGAATTCTGTGTAAGCAAATAATCTCCCGTTCTTAATGCTCTAAGAACCAAATGAAAGCCAGAGTTGACAGTGGCCACCTCCGACGCGAGTGGCTAGCAGTCACAGATAGTTTTTTTTTAAATTTTGTAGTTCAGTCAACAACCGACAGGAGACGCTGGTAATGTCAAAATTTATGAAGTTTTAAGTTTGCCTCGCCTGTACTGTATGCTCGCCGTCCCGCCTGAGCGAGTGGTGCGAGTAATCGCCCGTCGCACTGGAATACTCGCTTTATAGCGGAGCGACCAACTATCAGAACTACACACTCGTTCCTCGCTGCTCGCCAACTCGTTTCTAGTTTCTAGCTTTAATCGTTTCTAGTTCATCGTCGGCGGTGGGACCAGTGCCTAAAGGCGATCTTTTTTTCATTTTGTAGTTTAGACACATTCGAGACGTCAAAATTCATCAGATCCCTTCTAAATTATTTTTTATAACATAGGAAGGCAAACGGGCAAGTGGGTCACCTGTGGCCCGTTTCGCTAAGCTACAATATACAATTTTACAAGTCTAAACCGGCAACATTGGTCAATAATGACCAATGGCAATGGGCATAATGACCAATGTTGCCGGTTTAGACTTGTAAAATTGTAACTTGTAGCTTCGTGAAAGGTGCCACTGATGGTAAATGATCACTACCGCCTATAGACACCCGCAACAGCAAAGCGATTGCAATCGCTGCCAACCCAGAGGGCTAAGATGGAACACCTATTGTGCCAGTAATTGCACCGGCTCTCTTGCTCTCCACGCCGGAACACAACAGTGCAAGCACTGCTGCTTAGCAGCAGAACAGTGAGGTAGTGGAGTAGACAGTACAGTACTGTACTAATACAATTTGAACCCGCACGCCGAGATAGGATATACCTAGGTTCTACGCGTTCAAATTCTCCGACTTAAAAACTTAAAACGAAATAGGGCCCAATTGATCTTTCTCAGTAAAATTAGAACATAAAAATATATATGAAATTCAATTAATACATGTCTTGAAAGTAGGGTTTTATTTTATTAATAGCTCAAAGTCACGTGCTATGGAGAGGGCTATGCTCGGAGTTTCTCTGTGTGATCGAATCAGAAATGAGGAGATCCGCAGTCGAACGAAAGTAACCGACGTAGCCCAGCGGATTAGCAAGTTGAAGTGGCAGTGGGCAGGGCACATAGCACGGAGAACTGATGGCCGATGGTGTCGAAAAGTTCTCAAATGGCGGCCGCGTATTGGCAAGCGCAGCGTAGGACGACCAGCCACAAGATTGTCCGATGACCTCACACAGGTGGCAGGAAGGCGCTGGTTGCATGCCGCTTCCAACCGGTCGCTTTGGAAATCCATGGAGGAGGCCTATGTTCAACAGTGGACTTCTTGTGGCTGAGATGATAATGATCAATTTCATGTATAAATAAAACATAGGGGTACATATTTTTATATTTTTGTTTACTGAAAAGTTTTATTTTGAGCAGCAAAATCTGTTCATCCATAATTGTCTTATCATCATGTAAACATGATTCTAACCTAAAATTTAACTTTTTCTGACCTAAATGCCATTTATTGCCTCGATAAAACAAATCGATGCTGCCAATAGAAAAGGTAATCAAAATCTGTTGCTTTAAAATGTTATATTTAAACAATAAACAATGATATGGCGGCAAAAACTTAAATTTTAGATTAGAATATTGTTTACTACTTAAGAGGAGTGTGAACCCACCGCTCTTCATACAAACCGCGATAACGTTTTCCACCCTCTAAACCTTGACCTACAGCCATGATTATTTTGTATGTGGTCATCATGCCCTAGAACTGGGTTTATATGTTTTGATTTTTTTTATATTCTTAATAGTTTTAAAAAATATTGACGCTTTTGTGTTTTGTATGACACTCCTAAAATGCAAATTGTCAAATCTATTTAGAATATTGAAAAAATCAAAACATACAAACCTAAAAATCATTGCCATAGGTTAAGGTTTAGAGGATGATTAATAGCTACTTGAACGCCATTCGCCATTCGTTCAAGTAGTCGTACTGTTCGATCTTGATGATGCCTTTATAGAGGCGAAACGCGCGTCGATCGTGTAGTTTTAGTGTTTAGTGGTGGTGGTGTGTAGTTGAGTCTGTGTGATATATGTTGTTTCGTGTGGAAGCGGAGGAGGGTGGGTTTTTGCATGAACATATGTGTGTCGCACAGACGCAGCTATTTTGCACGAGCCCGGCACTGGTTTTGCGGAGTAGCAAGGTAATTTGTTCCAGTTTGTTTAGAGGATGGAAAACCTTATCGCCGTTTGTATGGGAAGCGCTATAAGGGGCTGGGTTTACACTCCTCTTAAGGCAAGTAAGGATAAATTAGGTTTATATTATTAGTACTGTACTGCCTAATCTACTGTCTCACTGCTCTGCCCAGTGTGAAATCAGCAGCAGTTTGAATAGAATACCAATGGCTGTAAGTAAAAAAAAAGTTAAATACCTACTGAAATTTGGAGCCTGCGTTTCGCCAGATCGAACGGGTAGGTGAATGTTTTCGCCAAGAACCCGGCTAGCGAGCCGGCCGCCGTGCTAGCTACGAGGACATATTCTGGCCTGTCGACAAAAAAAAACAAATACATATAGATTTTTTACAACATAGACGGCAAACGAGGAGGTAGGTCACATGATGGTAAGTGATCACCATCGCCCATAGACAACCGCAACACCAAAGGGATTGCAGATGCGTTCCAAGCCAAGGTGGTAAAATGGAATACCTCTTGTGACAGTAATTGCACCGACTGTCTTGCTCTCAACGCCGAAACACAACAGTGCAAGCACTGCTGCTTAGCGGCAGGATTAGCGAGCAAGATGGTGGTAGCTCCTACTAACCAAGCACAAGGTTCGAGGTACAAGGTATTCTAAACCATGTAGAGTTAGTTTTACGAAAGGTTTTCATGCAACTTACCTCCTAATTGTAGTCATGTAAAGCCAGCTGGGCACAATTTTATAAACGCGACAGGCGACAGGTGACAGTGACGATTCGGTACAAATTGCTTGCCCACTATGATATTCTATGATAGTCTGTAAGTCGTCGCACCACCGCCGCAGGGGCTCAAGATTAAGGACCACGGACTGGTCCGCAACATCGGGTATTTCTCGACGTAAAAATACGCGAGTGATCCGTTTTATTAATAAGTCTGTAAGTCTATAGCCTTACTTGTAGACACAGTAATGTACGACGAAATGTGACTGTCACCTGTCGCATGTCGCGTTTACTTGATGCTCACTTATATACGTTAGCCGATGTAGTGTGTTTGCAATTGTCGCCGTGACACTGTGGCGATATATACTCCAGGATCAGAGGCTGGACAAATTTGAATACCCCGAACGATATTCCACATGAAGGGCCCATCTGTAGGAGAAAACATTTTATAAACATAAAAGTAGCATTCGCTTTTAGTTACGAATTTAATTTTTAGGGTTCCGTCGATGGAAAAAAACCCCTTGAACCTTTTTAGGCCGAAACAGAAACTTATTCGAGGTCCATTCTACATATAATTATAAAATTCCAATTTTTTGTTTAAGGAGGCAAACAAGCAAGTGGGTAACCTGATGATAAGTGATCACCACCAATAGACACCTGCACACCAAGGAGATTGCAGATGCGTTACCAACCCAGAGGGCTAAGATGGAATACCTCTTGTGCATTGCACCGGCTGTCTTCTCACCACGCCGGAACAACAGTGCAAGCACTGCTGATTAGCGAGCAAGATGGTGATAGCTATCCGGACGGACCTTGCACAAAGTCCGAAAAGTACAGGCCCCGATATAGTATTAACTCATGGTCACACAAACTTACGATCCGCCCTCATTAGATGACAGTGATTAAAGGGCCTAAGGCTGCTTTTCCACCAGAGATGTGCGAGGATGCGTAGCGAGGGATGTGTTTGTAAAAACCAATAGAATCGCTTCATTTACCTCGCCTCGGTCAGCATAGTTCTGGTGGAAACGGCTCATTGGTTCTTTACAAACATCCCTCGCTACGCATCCTCGCACATCTCTGGTGGAAACGCAGCCTTATACCTGCAACAAGGAAGCCCCCAGTCCCTCGTAGAACGCCAATATGCCCCCGTTGGCGTACACACGTCTGGCACCAGACAGGATTCCGCCGTACTGCGCTTTGACCAGCATCTGGCGGACTCTGATCACCTCCAGCGGTATGACCAGCGTGGCGCTACAGCATCCAGCGAAGATGCCGCATACGAACAGGAAGAAACCTCTGCAAAGTTCTAGGGCATAATGACAACATACCAAAACTGACATAGGTTATTGTTTAGAGGGTGGAAAACGTTATCGCCGTTTGTATGGGAATGCTTTTTGTGGTTGGGTTCACACTCTTCTGAATGTAATTGTCACTTTAAGTTACTAATCTTAACATAGTATGTATGTGCCTACGAATGTCTACGGTGTAAACTTTCATCTGTTAAAAAAAGGTACCAATAAGCTATCCCCGTTCCAAATTTTATCCAAAACCGACCAGTGAGTGTGAAAAAATACCAAACATTTAAATCACAGAAACTTTCAGTTTTACAAATTACTAGCGGACGCGCGCGACTTCGTTCACGTAAAATTTCGCCTATGTCCGTCAGGGCTAGTGTAGCTTTCTAACTGTGAAAGAATTTTTGAAATCGGTTCAGTTGTTCCTGAGATTACCCCCTACATACAAACAAAGTTTACCTCTTTATTATATTAGTGTAGATGTAGATAATATTAATCATGTGATGTTACTTAACGAGTATTTTACAAGAGTGGAAAGTGGCTTCAGTAAGAATAGAAACACTATAGGTGTTTGCATTACTAACGCCTGTAGCAAAAAAAGAGCAATGTTTTGGATCGATGTGAATCAATAAAACCTTTCACAGGAGCAACTTTAATAGTATTTTATGCAACTGCTATATAATGAGAGGCCTTAAAACACGAGTGTGGTTTTATGAAACGAGCGTCAGCGAGTTTCATAATAGGATCACACGAGTGTTTTAAGGTCTAATTATATACAGTTGCATACATTACTTTATCTACACACATATCATAACTGCAAAAAACCGTAACAGCAAAAAACCAAAAACGAATGACAACTAATGGCCGCCATGTATATTAAAAAGGTACTCTGTGATTCGATCTATCCGTCAAGACGAACGTTTTTTTTAAACCATAGACAAACGAATATAGTCCCTATTGTCATATCACTCGAGATCAACTGTCGTGCGTTTAAATTAAAAAAACATACTGAGTTGACGTTTCGTATCGATACCTGTTTTAATATCTGTGGATACTAGAATAGAGACCAACTTGAATTTTGACAGCTGTTCCAAATTTAAATTCATAACGTCACGAGCAGTCACGAGATATCGGTAATGTGATGACCAATAAAGAACAGATTTACCTACTACCACAGACAAGAAAATTTTTATAATAACATTGGTTGTAATAATGCTGGTCATTTCCTAGGGTTTTTGAACGCGTTATTTAGCCTTTATGATATGTGTGTAGATAATAGTATTTTATGCAACTGTTATAATGAGAGGCCTTAAAACACGAGTGTGGTTTTATGAAACGAGCGTCAGCGAGTTTCATAATAGGATCACACGAGTGTTTTAAAGCCTAATTATATACAGTTGCATACATTACTTTATCTACACACATATCATAACTGCAAAAAACCGTAACAACAAAAAACCAACAAACAAGTATGGCGGCAATTCGATCTATCCGTCCAGACGAACGTTTTTTTTAAATCATAGACAAAAGAATGAAGTCCCTATTGTCATGTCACTCGAGATCAAATGTCGTGCGTTTAAATTGAAAAAACATACTGAGTTGACGTTTCGTATCGATAACTGTTTTAATATCTGTGGATACTAGAATAGAGACCAACTTGAATTTTGACAGCTGTTCCAAATTTAAATTCATAACGTCACGAGATATCGGTAATGTAATCACCAATAAACACAGACTATAGAAGAATATATGTAAGACCCAATATTTGAGACTTGTCCATTGATGTTTATAGTGATGAGGCTAAGGCGTGGCGATTAACGTATGTACCGATTACTAAGGGTAGCAGATTATTGCAATCGATTTTAGTGACGATTTAAAAATATATTTTTATCTGAGTTAAGGCTTAGGCTTAGGCTTAATAGAACTTCGTGCAGGTTCCGCCCGGACTGGTACCATAATCTGATAATGTTTCGTTCAAAAATCTATGCTTTGAAATTTTTAACATGAAACTACCGTGAGACTCAGACATATTAATAAAGCGGATCACTCACGTATTTTTGCGTCGGGTTTTCCCGACGCAAAAATACGTGAGTGATCCGCTTTATTAATATGCTTTGAAAATTCAAAATTCGATGAATAAAACCATTTCTCTCTTTTTAGTGAGTCTGGTTGTTTATCTAAGTTACACGGTTATGTCAATTGCTCATCACCCTTTACAAAATATTGCTTTTCCCAATGCAGGGACGTTAATTCTTGAGGAGTTCTCCTGGAGTGCGATTTTTGAATCTCACCGGGTGGCTAAAGCTGCCGTTTCCCATAGAGATTCGGCCATTTTTGTGAGCTTTAGTCAACTGATGAGATTCAAAAATTGCACCTCTTCACCATCAGCCTCACTTGACCAAATGCATTGCAATTAGCATAAATTGCTTAGCAACTATATTAAAATAGCCGCGCGTATCGCCACCCGTGAAATACCTACTTATTATTGAGTAGTTTCAGAGGCCGTCTGTATAAACTATCAGTTCCAGTTTTCCGAGAACAAAAGTACAAGTTACTATAAAAAAATATCCAAATCGCTACAGGTGTGCATTTTTTAAAGATTTCCCTCGATTTCTCCAGGATCCCACCACCAGATCGTGACCTGATGACAATGGAACCAACTTGGAAGTATACCCTTTCAATCAAAACAAGAATTTTTCAAATCGGTCCAGCCGTTTTCGAGTAATCGCGAAGCATATTCCTCCTTTTTTTTGAAGTCGGTTAAAAAGGGCACGTTCTTAGCCATAGGGATTTTTTTGGTTCATTTTAATGTTTGATTTAATGATTTGATATCTTTTTGATTTTGTAATAAATTCATCGATTTCAACAAATTTACGAAAATTTCATTTGAATCGAAACGAAGAACTTGGTCACTACACTAAGTTTAAGAAAAAAAAAACTTAATATGTAACTGTTTACGTGTTGAGTTTTTAGTATGAAATACTTTATTTTTACGATATAAATAAATGTAGTAACCACTTAGTTGCACCTTAAAAGAGCATATACATAGCTTTTAGGTATCTGTGAAGCTCAAAAGCTGTTGAATATTTTATTTATAATTTCAATGGATAATGCACATTTACGTTATATGGGGGTTGTCATGTGTCAAATGATGGGTCTTACATATATACTTCTGTACTAAGAGATACTACCCAATAAAGAACAGATTTACCTACTATCACAGACAAGAAAATTCTTAAAATAACATTGGTTGTAATAATGCTGGTCATTTTCTATGGTTTTTGAACGCGTTATTGAGAAATTATGATATGTGTGTAGATAAAAACCTTTATCTACACATATATCGTAAATGCTCTATAATGCGTTCAGAAACCGTAGGCAATGACCAGCATTATAACAACCAATATTATTATGAGAATTTTTCTAATTTGTTTCTCTATTTGTTCAAATTCATTATTTATTACATTATTTTAATGTGTACAGTCTATAGATATGTAATAGGTACCTAGCACAAGTAGCTAGTAGCAATGCAGGTCATTGCCCTATGGCTTCTGAACCCATCATAGAGTACTTATGATATGTGTGTAGATAAAGTAATGTATGCAACTGTACATAATTCATTGGGTCTTAAAACACTAGTGTGATCCTGCTGACATTTATTTATTAATTCTAACAATTTGCACTTTAACAGCTAGAGCCAAAACGGCACACAAGTACTTAATCTAAATAAATTAAAGACAATTAAGATCACTCTATCATGCTCTCAGGCATTTTACGTTCGGCCAATCTCTTACACTCTACCATCAGCCGTCCAATCGCACTTGCAAACAAGTCACATTGCGGCGCTGCTTTGAGCACTGCGTTGAGCAGCGCGATCGCACACGCATGTCACATCCCTTTAAGTCATCGATATAAGAAGACAATAGATCTGCTTACTTGTTCGGATTGTTACAAGCCTAGCGTCACCACTTTGCGACGGGTTGAGGCAGGTGAAGAGGGGCTTTCAATATTTAGCCATTGGTTCTACTTTGAATCTTATCGTAAGTGAATAAAGCACTTCTGAATTTTCTAACTAGCAGCGACACAGGCGTCGGATAGCAGAACTTAAAATATGACGCCAATGTAAAACGTACAAAACGCAGACCTGTTTACTTGACAATTGGCACAGACAGTTTTATTCAGCTATCCAACATAGTCTACCAAATGGACTATGGTCGGCTACTCTGCCACTGCGTTGTACACAGTTCTATAGTTTTCTCATTTCGATGTTTTTAGTGTATTATCAGTATTATGTAAAGGTAAGTTGACGAACTCACTTGCGTTCCGGATCAATTGTATTCATGACATATTTTGTTGTAAGTTCATACACGTAGAACTGGCTGCTGACTGCTAATATGGAGTGCATCTGGAATTCAACGTTCATTCATCAATTTCATCTACAATTGCACCGTCAGCGTCGAATAGATAGAAAGTCACTATCAAGTATCTATCTAGTTGTCATTTGTCAAAATAAAAATCGAAAGAAATCGGTTATAAAAATTTAATAACAAAACGGCGCCATCTCTCGTCAGCTGACGGCAGCTGTAAAGGTACCCAGTTGAATATGATAACTTGTTAAAAAGTTTCATATAGATGACACCGAGGGTAGTTGTACCCTTAAAATCAATAATGTAATGACCGTAAGACGAAGCATATTGAAAATTCACAGGGTATGGTAGGGGTACTGTGGCGAAACTGGCAAACGCAAGGCACGGAATGCTGATGTTGCAAGTACAAGTCCTGCCATTACCCTAATTTTTCTTTGTGTTGTCATTACATAGCATTTCAATTTTATAATTTGAATGTTAAACATTTAAAAATATAAATGGAAAGAAATTTCGGTTATAAAAATTTAAACTCTCTATTCCCAAACAAAAATACGTTTTGCGGGTAGGACTTAGGGCAAAGTCCGCCGCCTGGATCTGGCCACGTTCTTGCTCGCTAATCCAGCCGCTAAGCAGCAGTGCTTGCACTGTTGTGTTCCGGCGTGGACAGCAAGACTGCCGGTGCAATTATTGGCACAAGAGGTACTCCATCGTAGCCCTCTGGGTTGACAATCTATCTGCAGTCTCCTTGGTGTAGCGGGTGTATAGGCAGTGGTGATCACTTACCTTTAGGCGTCACGTTTGCTCGTTTGCCTTCCTATTTTATTGAAAAAACATGTATTGTGCGTACATTTGCAAACTTTAGCCGCAACTATATGATGGGCTGGAACTGTAATATCTATTTCAGGGTTCCCCAACCCGGGCTCCAGGGACCCCTGGAGGTCCACCGACCTATCCTACGAGACCCCCATGGAAAAATTAAAAAGTATAAATTAAAATAACACAGTGTAACGGAGCATCGAGCGTTACATCGGGCATGTTTTTGTGTAATTAAATTAGGCCAAATAAAAACATCAGACAGCTTTTTTGTATACGGGGTCTGGGGATCATGGTAGGGTATTAGGGTTCCGCTTTTGGGATAGGTTGGGAACCCTTGATCTATTCTGTGGCCAAACGGACAGAGACGTTACAGAGCGATTATCCGATGTTGTCTAAATACAAAAGCAGGAAGTGTAAGAACGTTAATGTACAGTCAAGGAAATAAATTTCCAACCCACCTAAGGTTGAATAGTATACAGCAAACTGTCACCATAAGAGCTATAGAGCAAGACGTTAGTTTGACATATCGACCTTAATGCATTGCGAATGTCAGACAACATTTCAACGAAATGGGTAGGGAATTAAATTCCTTGACTGTACATCTGTCCATTTCATCTATCTAGATGAAAGCTCCTGAAACGTTAATCTGTGTGTATATTAAAGAAAAAATATTTGGTCCTAACAATCTTTGAGTTAAGCTGACGCAGACGGAAATGGCGAAACTACAAGAGTTCCTTGTTGAGACTATGGGACCCCAAAAACAAATTTGTGAGTCTGGTAAACAGTTAGTTTTCTATTTAAAAAAATTGGCGTTAGAAAAAAAACGCGGTTGCTTTTCTTTTCACGGGCTCTTTTAATTATTGAAATAATTAGGTACCTATTATTCTTAATTCTAATTTGTTGATATGACCCTCCGCAAAGTACTAAGATTTAATTAATTAGTTTGAGAAGCGTACAGCTTTGAAGCCACATGCTGTTTAAACGTCTGTCAGTAGCTTATGATCTGCACCTAGCAGCCGTCTCGACACTCGTTAAGAGGAGTGTGAACCCAGCCCCAAAAAGCGCTCGGCATACAAACGGGGATAACGTTTTCTACCCTCTAAACTATAACCTATTGCAATGATTTTTTGGTATGTTCTCATTATGCCTTGGAACTAGGTTTGTATGTTTTGTGTTTTTAAATATTCCTCACAGGTTTGACAATATTTGCATTTTAGGAGTTTCATACAAAGCAAAAAAAGCGTCAATATTTTTGCAACTACTAAGACTAAGTACTAAATCAAAACATACAAACCTAGTTCTAGGGAATAATGGTAATATCATAGCTATAGGTTAAGGTTGAGGGTGGAAAATGTTATCGCCGTTTGTATGGAGAGCGATGGGTTCACACTCCTCTTAACGATTGTCGAGAAGTTTCGTACTAAGTGCGCTGTAAGCCGATTGCAACGTACTTAATTTTAGTTGAAAGCCCATTTCGCACCCTTAGAATTAAAGCGACTCAATTCTGAATATGATATTTACCAAAATTAAACCCTATGTCTTTTAATTAAGGTGATTTTTTGGGACGTGTATTATTCAGAAATGGGTCACTTTAATTCTAAGCGGGCGATTTAATGAGGGGTGAATTTCTAAGCCATGTTTAGCAGCAAACAGCCAACGGGTTTGCAGGTGGTAGGCCCCTGTGCAAGGTCCGTCCGGATCGCTACCACCATCTTGCTCGCTAATCCAGCCGCTAAGCAACAGTGCTTGCACTGTTGTGTTCCGGCGTGGAGAGCAAGACAGCCGGTGTAATTACTTGCACAAGAGGTATTCCATCTTAGCCCTCTGGGTTACACACATCTGCAATCTCTTCGATGTTGCGGGTGTCTATAGGCGGGGGTGTACATTTACCATCAGGTGACTCAATTGCTTGCTTGGCTGGATTAGCGAGCAAGACGGTGGGTAGCGATCCGGACGGACCTTGCACAAGGTCCTATCACCCGCAAAAAACCTGTACCTGTCCTAAGTTGTGACCATGCCAGAACGCTGTAACGCCCTCCTCCTTGAGGATGGCTCTGGTCGTCGGGAAGAACCTCCTGTTCCCGGACACCGGTTTCTTCTGCAGCTGGGTTCTTAGCTTGATGATGTCCAGGGGCTGAGTTATGAACCTGAAAACACAATGCTCCTTAACCTTTTTACCTGACATTGTCTCATATTTAAGATATCCAGGTCATTTTTTCCAACAGTCTTACAATTAAGGCATATGTCATATAGATTTTGTATAGGTGGTGACACAGATATGTCTGATGAAAATATATTGACGGTTAACGGGTTTAAAGGAATTGCCTGTGATACCGTGGAATATAAAAGCCTTAAAAAAAACTTGTAAAAAAAAAGTCTCGCAACTCAGTTCTTCTACCGTAAAAAGTTGTGAGATCCATGTATTCGGGACCTTCAAGAAACGAGCCTATTCCTTTCTTAAAGGCCGGCAACGCGCTTGCGATTCTCTTGATATTGCAGGTGTCTATGGGCGGCGGTGATTGCTTACCATCACGTGACCCGTCTGCTCGTTTGCCCCCTATACTATAAAAAAAAAGTATTACCAAGTTGGTTGGTTTATTCAGTCCCTACTTAAGGGACTTTCTGTCTAAAGTGTTACATTGTAATTAGCTAATCTAACGACATCTTATGGTGACCACATTAATATTTAAAATCGATTATGTTTAAATAAAATAGATTTACTTGGCCATAGCACTAAGCAATCTGAGATATTTGCTATAATATGTATTGCTTGTGAGTTACATTGTGTTTTCATGCGAGTCAGTCAGTCAGTCAGTGAGTGACAAATTAAGAAACTTTGACTAGTTATAATTCTTAAACTACTGGTTAAAATTGAATGAAATTGAAAATATATCGTATTTATACAATGCCTTTTTGGTTACTGAAAATACAGGTTTCTAGATTAATCCATAAAGAAGTTATAGGGGGTCGAAAATGGCCTGAACTGCTTCGAGAAAAGGATGGTACGGTCGTGCCGCTTTTGTTTGTTCGACTTGGCAGGGGCACTGCCGTGCCCCCAGATAGGAAGGAAATCCAGATGGTAAGCGATCGCAAAGACGCCCGCAGTATCAAGGAGACTGCGGAAGCATTGCCAACCCGGAGGTCTAAGATGGAATACCTCTTGTGCCTGTAATTTCACCGGATTACTCTCCACGTCGGAACATAATCTGATCTGATACTAAGACGGGTAAATCTTTATCTTTATATGTGCAGTCAGCCTCAGAAATAGCTAACCACATAAGAACCTTGTCGTAGTAACGTATGAAAAGAGTGTTGCTCGAATTTGTCACATTACTGACAGCGACAAGGTACTAAAATATTCAACTACTTCTGAAGGTGAAAGTAGCTAGTATAGACTCGCTATTTTTTCCTGCCTGTCCGAAATTTCTACAGTGTATCTTCGGCTGCAATGCCTTCTCTATTCTATTCTATTCGATGTCTGAACCTGACTGCTCAAGGACCCATTGCAAAAATATGAGTAATCTCAATTTATTTGGTCATCACATAAATGAATTAATTAATACAAACAAACTTAAAAACTAACATTAAATAATAAACATAGGTATATTTAGACAGTACAATAACACAAACAGAATTAAAACTATTGCAAACAATAAAAATAATAATAAAATTTATATATATAATAAAATTTATTTGGTGCATTATTTAGTGCATTGCGTAACGGCTGGGTTATCGATTCGAACAGACCTTGCACAAGGTCCTACTAACTGATAATCGGAGTTTACCTGGTGACACAGCCAGACATGCAGCCGGCAATGAGCTTTTGGTTCGGCGAGAGGGTGTCATTTTTCTCGTAGCCGACCATAATTTACGACCATTTTTCCGGACGAAGGGGAGGCACAAGAGGGGACATTATTTTGATTTCATGACGGATATGTGTCCAGTGTCACCTGACACCACACTCACTGACTGACATTTTTTTTACCAGACTCTGCTGTAAACAGGTTTGTTATGCCAACCATAAAGCTGTTTTTGACTCAAAAAGTATTTAACGTCCGCTCTGACTCTATGAAATTCGAATAAAAATATTGACCAATGTTGCCGGTTTAGACTTGTAAAATTGTAACTTGTAGCTTCGTGAAACGGGCCACTGAGCTCGTCAGTAGAGCTAAAGTCACAGTCGAGATTAAGTCACAAATAATTGACAAAACCCTTGGCCCTAAATCGCGATTCATCTCACTTTCGAGATATATCAAAAAACCAGTCAAGTGCGTGTCGGGCAACATGTGTCGGGATCCGTAGTTGCCTGATTACTCGTAAAATTGTAAAGCTTAAGCTGTGACAGTATTCCTTTTAATGTAGTCGTATGTACATATACACTATAGTGAATCTTTTTACATATCCCAAAACAACCATTTAGGGGGGGGGGGGACATTTGGCACTGACACAAAGGAGAATGGGCAAATTGTCCCAAGTGCTGTATACAGTTGTGCTATATCTTATTAGAAAGCTCTCAATAAGAGCTTAATTTTTTTATATGACAGCAAAACCGAGATGTTTGCAGGGAAAAAGCTACAGCCCATTTTATACCTCACTTTGTACTAGCAGTTGTATGAAAAGTATCTGTAAAATCATTTTCGAGATATAGCCGAAAGATTTTAACCACGCATTACTGAGGCCACTAGAAGTAAAAAACGTAATGGGAGCATAGGTCTAATTTGCTGTTTTTTTTTTTTTCATACAAAACAATGATTAATGCTGCAGACACCTGGTCTTCGAAACATAGCCTATGATGATCCTTACACCGAGTACTACACGTCCATACTACTCACTATTGTATACAAGGGTTGGGACAGCGCCCATACAAAAATGCCCATTCACCTTTGCATTTTAAAGCTTAATTTTTCACGAACGGATTCCTTTATGAAAATTTATTTCGCAAACCCGCAATTATTTTTTAAAGACCTATCCAACGACACCACACCTTGGGGTAGACTTAAAAAATACCTCCTCGCTCTACATGTAGAGGGGGTACACAAAAAAAATCAAGATTTCATCGGTGTAACTAATATATTCATTTAAAAGAACCAGGGACGGACGGACTTAGCGAAAATATGAGGGTTCCCTGCAGTGTTGCTAGGTCCATTTTTGAAAAATCAAAAGATGTAACTAGAAAAAAATAACAAGGATAAATAAAATAATAACATTATATGCTTATATTAATATAAATAAATATATACAACTTAACTTAAGGTTTTTAGTATGTAATGTATCAAAAGGAATAGTAAAAAAATAAAGTAGATAGCTTATAAAACTGTAAGTAAGTATTTAGTATTAGGATACAGAGTATAGTATTATATAATTTGTAGATGTAGTAAGTCACACGGTGTAATACAGTGTTAGTAGTGTTTAAGTTATATTTAAGTATATTGCAGTGCCCTCAACTACAGGGTTTCATGTTGGGAAAATTCATAGTTTAAGATCTAAAATGTAATAATACTTACCCATGAAAGCGATAAATAAATGATTATGATTATGCAAAACAGTACATGTATGGGGAAAATTTAGATGCACTTTTTAATAAAAAAACTGTTTGTATATATTATATACAAATATGCATAAGTGAAATAGAGATGGTATCGCTTTCTCCATGAATCCTATTAAGTGATATTTAATTTAGTCGTGTAATCATTTTAGCGTAGTGTGCAAACCGGTTTATTTGTCTGACTATGAAGCAAGATTACCTATGTGTCCACCCCGTTAAGTCCAATTTACGATGACAATTTTATAGTGCCAACGAAACCATGATAATTTTGTGTGTCATTTCACGCATTTTTATATTACATATCATGTTTAAAGTAAAGCTAGTGTTTGAAAAAATCAGTAGATTTTTAGTTAAAATCAAATTCTGGAAAAATCAGTAAATCCCCCGAAAAATCAGGAGATCTGGCATCACTCCTTGTCGACTGCAGAACCCAAGTAAGTTGGCTTGTGTTTCATAATCGGACAAAAAGTTGGAATATCTAATCAGCTAACACTTCAAATGCTTATCTTACAAATACTTCATTAAAACGGGGATATCCTTATTTGTTCGCCGTATTGACGGCTTGATTAACAGTTCCGACACCGTCCAAGTCAAAAGCGTTTATTTTCATTAACCAATTTATCATCAAATTAAAATGCTATATGCAATGACAACACTAACAAAAATTTGCGTAATGGCAGGACTCGAACCCGCAATATCAGCATTCCGTGCCTTGCGTTTGCCAGTTTCGTGACATTACCGCTACCATATCCTGCGAATTTTTCAATGTGCTTCGTCTTGAGTTATATTATTATTATTTATAACAACGTTCACTTGGGTTCTATAACGATCAAATAATGAAATGAATTAACGAGTTTACAAATAAAATTAGGTAATTTAAAAAATTTTAACATTAAAAAAAAAAGAAAAAATTAAAGCACCTGTTTTTAAGAACTCGAGTTCAAGCTCTAATACTTACTTACTGTGCAATAAGATCTCGCACTGTCTCTGGCGCATGCAATAACGATAAACACATCGATATAAGAAGACAATAGAATTGCTTACTTGTTCGGATTGTTACAAGCCTAGCGTCACCACTTTGCGACGGGGTGAGGCAGGTGAAGAGGGGCTTCCAATATTTAGCCCTTGGTTCAACTTTGAAACTTATCGTAAGTGAATAAAGTGCTTCTAAATTTTCTAACTAGCAGCGACACAGGCGTCGGATAGCAGAACTTAAAATATGACGCCAATTTAAAACGTACAAAACGCAGAGCTGTTTACTTGACAAATGGCACAGACAGTTTTATTCAGGCTATCCAACATAGTCTACCGAATAGACTATGATCAACTACTCTGCCACTGCGTTGTACACTCTTCTATAGTTTTTCATTTCGATTGATAAACGCAAAGCACGACCACCCGTCTCGACGCGGCAGCCGCGACTGGACTGACGGACCGCGAAAACCCCTTAGCGGCCGTGTTGAGCGTGCGTCTGTGTGAGTGTGCTAGTTTCGAGCGTTTCTACGCAGCTTCCTTACTGCTTGTACGTATACTGTGCTTCTAATCGCTGAATACTCGTCGATTGCACGGCATGCTGTTTTGTGTATCAAATCTATTGACCTGAGAAGCCATCAGTAGTCATTGTGCCGCCGTGTTGGATAACCTGAGCTGTATTTTTCTAACAGGTATCGTACAGGCATGAAAAAGTTACCAATGTCCGTCCTAACTGTGAAAGTAACCCTATACCAAATTTAAGCCGAATCGTTTTAGCTGTTTTAGCGCGAAAGCCATACAGATGGACAGACAGTCTTTCGGGTTCATATTATACCTGCTAGCGATCTGCCTTGGTTTCACGTACATAAAAAGCATCATTAAAAAAATATCGACGGTGGAAATCTCAAATGTCGTAAAAGACATTAAAAAGCATGTCCCTTACGACATTTGAGATTTCCACCGTCGATATCTAAAAGTCAGTGAAATTAAAACCGTGTCACAGTCTATTGTGTGATTTACAAGGAGCAGTCGGCCGCAGATATAAGAGACGATTTTTCAAAAATCCATAAATGCAGTATTTATTATTCTCTACAATAAAATTAAGTCTCCATTGCGTTCAATTTGCTATTTCCAATAATTAAAGTAGTTGCGGTGCATTTCACGTGACGGGTGAAAACAAAATTAAAACGTAATTGTTAGTTTTCAAGGCCTTCCGTTATTTTGATTGTGTATGTTATTTAGAGAAAAATGAACCTTATGAGTAACCCTTTCGAGTTGCATCATAAAATACGGCATGTTATTTTTTGTCGCATTTGACCGGTTCGAATCCCGACTAAGAAAAGCAATTTTTCATAAATCGATAAATGCAGAATTTATTGTTTTTAAAAATAAAGGAAAGTCTCCTTTAAACAGAATGTGTTATTTCCAGTATTTAAGGTAGTTGCCATCCATGTGGCATTCAAACTTTCCACTCTGTATCGGATAAACATATCGTTGACCAGTAGGTATATTGTATTGTTGTATTCCTTGATGGATTGCCATCTTTTACAACATTACTTTGATTACTTTAAGACCTTTAGGGGTTGTAATTCAAATAGCTTAACGACCGTCATTTCAGCCCTTTGTTTCGTTCACTTTTGTTCAAACTTCAGTCGCGATATTACGTCTGGATCTTTTGAGTAAGTAGTTATTCTGTACAAGGTAAAATAAGATCGGATATTTGAATCCTATACAATTTAATATTACAACCGGAAATATCTTTAGATTTTTATTTTAATATAGATAGAACATTAATTTTTAACATAAAACTGTCGTGAGACTCGGACATGTAAATAAAAACTTCTCGATAAAATTCAAACATTAAAATAAATGGGCCAAAATTCTTTCTAGTGCCTAAAATAAAGATGAAAATGTATAAACACTTTTACAAAATTGTAGATGTCTCGAAATATTTTCCTAGTAATATTACGTTAGCTCTCAACCGGGCCCCAATTTTTATTATGAATTTTCTCACCGTCCTGGGTTTTTTATTACAGAAAATTCTCATTTGGTACCCAAATTACCACTGCGTTACCAGTCCCCATGACTCCTCAAAAACAGTGTCCACTGCGTTACCAAACAATAGTTTTTTTCTTATTCTGACCCACACAAATATTTCTATAACAGTCATCAGTCGGGAATGCATATGTCATTCTGAACTTAAAGATAAAATATTATTTTAGGAATATCAGAATAAGTAAAAAATATGCGTTAAAATATACAAGGGACGTTTTTATAGGCATCACAAAGAATTTTGGCCAGTTAACTTTTTTAGTAATATTTTTTTATGAAATGAAACAGGAAGGCAAACAAGCAAGTGAGACGATAGTGAATTTTGGCCCAAATATGATTTTTTACTAATACATGTATTGTCTTGAAAGTAGAGTTTTAATTTACTAATTTGATGTCATCATCATTATCATCGTCTCAGCCACAAGAAGTCCACTGTTGAACATAGGCCTCCTCCATGGGTTTCAAAGTTTGCGGGTGGTAGGACCTTGTGCAAGGTCCGCCCGGATCGCTACCACCATCTTGCTCGCTAATCCTGCCGCTAAGCAGCAGTGCTTGCACTGTTGTGTTCCGGCGTGGAGAGCAAGACAGCCGGTGTAATTACTGGCACAAGAGGTATTCCATCTTAGCCCTCTGGGTTGGCAACGCATCTGCACTCTCTTTGTTGTTGCAGGTGTCTATAGGCGGTAGTGATCACTTACCATCAGGTGACCCACTTGCTTGTTTGCCAACCTATTTCATAAAATAAACAAATATATACGCGAGAAATATGGTTGAACAGCCTCCCCTTTGAGGCTCCCAGAAGCTCATGTAAGATGAAGGTTTTATAAATGGTTTATTTTACAAAAATTTAATAACAAATGGCGTCATCTCTCGTCAGCTAATGGGCATTCATAAATGGCCAAGTTGAATGAGATAACTTGATCAAGTTTCTCATAGATGACACCGAGGGTAGTTTCTCAAACAAAAATCAATAATGTAATGACCGTAAAGACGAAACACATTGAAAAATGCGCAGGATACGGTAATGTCGCGAAACTGGCAAGCGCAGGCACGGAATGGTGATGTTGCAGGTTCGAGTCTTGCCAGTACCCTAATTTTTTTTTTGTGTTTTCATTCATTATATAGCATGGTTTATTTTGCTTCTTTTTGTTTGCAGTACATCGCAGCAATGGCCGCATCCTCGAGACCAACAATTAGGTTTCATGCGAAGGATGCAAGACCCATAAGCGTCACGTCTCACGCCGTCTCACTGCAAAAGAGGCCTTCTAGACTTCCGCCTTTACAGCCCGAGGGGAGAAAGAAACTACCAAGTGTGTATAGTCGACCAAGAAACTGCTTGATCGCTTCTCGACCATATTACAAAGGGATAAAGTTCAAAAGTGGTCAAGCAACTACTTGGTCGACTATACAGTCGGCCTCAGAAGTAGCTGATCGTTCTAGTACCTTGTCGCTGTCAGTAATGGGGCAAATTCGAGCAAGTCTCATTTCATACGTTACTACGACAAGGTTCTTAAGACTATTGTGTGCCCAGCGGTCTCCATACAAACGGCGATAACGTTTTCCACTCTCTAAACCTTAACCTATAGCTATGGTTTTTTTGTATGTTGTTATTATGCCTTAGAACTAGGTTTGTATGTTTTGATTTTTTATCTACACACATATCATAAAGGTTATATAACGCGTTCAAAAACCCTAGGAAATGACCAGCATTATTACAACCAATGTTATTATAAGAATTTTCTTGTCTGTGGTAGTAGGTAAATCTGTTCTTTATTGGTCATCACATTACCGATATCTCGTGACTGCTCGTGACGTTATGAATTTAAATTTGGAACAGCTGTCAAAATTCAAGTTGGTCTCTATTCTAGTATCCACGGATATTAAAACAGTTATCGATACGAAACGTCAACTCAGTATGTTTTTTAATTTAAACTCACGACATTTGATCTCGAGTGACATGATAATAGGGACTTCATTCGTTCGTTTATGGTTTAAAAAAAACGTTCGTCTTGACGGATAGATCGAATTACAGAGTACCTTTTTAATATACATGGCCGCCATTAGTTGTCATACGTTTGTTGGTTTTTTGCTGTTACGTTTTTTTGCAGTTATGATATGTGTGTAGATAAAGTAATGTATGCAACTGTACATAAGTAGGCCTTAAAACACTCGTGTGATTCTATTATGAAACTCGCTAACGCTCGTTTCATAAAACCACACATACTCGTGTTTTAAGACCCCTCTTTATGCAACAGTTGCATAATAGTATTTTATGCAACTGTTGCATAATGAGGGGTCTTAAAACACGAGTGTGGTTTTATGAAACGAGCATCAGCGAGTTTCATAATAGGATCACACGAGTGTTTTAAGACCTAATTATGTACAGTTGCATACATTACTTTATCTACACACATATCATAATAGCAAAAAAACGTAACAGCAAAAAAGCAACAAACGAATAACTACAGTAATGACGGCCATTCGATCCTTCCGTCAAGCCAAACGTTTTTTTTTTTTGAAATCATAGACAAACGCATGAAGTTCCTATCCTCATGTCACTCGAGATCATATAATGACCATTACAGTACAGAAATCAGTACTGTAATGACCATTACAGTACAGAAATCGGTACTGTAATAACCATTACAGTACAGATTTGCCTACTACCACAGACAAATCCTCATAATAACATTGGTTGTAATAATGCTAGTCATTTCCTATGGTTTCTGAACGCATTATAGAGCATTTTATAATATATGTGTAGATAAAATACTTTTAATTATTGTTAATAGTTTCAAAAATATTCATACATAATTGTTTTGTATGAAATTCCTAAAATGTAAGTTGTCAAATCTATGAAGAATTAAAAAAAATCGAAACCTACTTACAAACCTAGCTCTAGGTTCCGTTTTTTCCTATTGAGTTACGGAATCCGAAAAATTACACCTTGTTGATTTTTCTGCCAGTATCACATCAGAGGTGTTTCCAAACCGGTGCATAAATTTTCTGTCATTCATAAGTGCTTCCTGTAAGCCTAATCTGAATAACTATATTTTGACTTTGACTTCGACTTCGACTTCGACTTCGACTTTGACTTTGACTTCGACTTCTACTTTGACTTTGAATAATTTGACAGAGACGCAGGGAGGGATAAATTAAACCATGTCAGGGCCAGTGGTTATGTTTCAGGTTGCAGGTCTCTTAGGCCTCCGCCCCCGCCCCCGACCCCTGTCCCTTGGTCGTGGTACCACCGTGACTGTCTTCAGACACGTCCCAATGGAGCCCCGAGTACGTACTAGTGCCATTTCTGAACCCTAATTCATAAGCAATGTACAAAGGAAAAAAAATGAACTGGAACAAATTACTTCGCTACTCCGCGAAACCAGTGCCGTGCTCGTGCAAGTTAGCTGCGTCTGTGCGACATATACATGTTCATGCAAAACATGATGGTTTTTGTATGAACACATATATATGTCGCACAGATGCAGCTAACTTGCACGAACACGGCACTGGTTTCGCGGAGTAGCAAAGTAATTTGTTCCAGTTTGTTGAAATGAACCGCAAAGTAACGCCTGAATATATTAATTAAAAAAGTATATTTGAAATCGGAAGTAAATTTCGATTACAAAAAAAAAGAAAAAGAAAACAAGCAACCTTGTGCAAGGTCCGGCCGGATCGCTACCACCACCTTTCTCGCTAATTTTGCCGCTAAGCAGCAGTTTTTACAGTTTGCACTGTTGTGTTCCGGCGTGGAGAGCAAGACAGCCGGTGCAATTACTGGCACAAGAGGTATGTCAGCTTAGCCTTCTTGGCTGGCAACGCACCTGAAATCTACTTGGTGTTGCAGATGTCTATAGGCAGTATAGGCGGTGGTGATCACTTCCTATCAGGTGACCCACTTGCTTATTTGCCTTCCTATTTTATAAAGAAAAGAAAAAATAGCAAGCGGATCGCCCGATGGAGAGCGATCATCACCGCTCAAAGACACACCAAAGAGATTGCAGATGTATTGCCAACCTTGAGGGTCAAGATGTAACCTCTTGTCACTGGCTGTCTTGCTTTCCACGCCGGAACAAGAAAGCACTGCTGCTTAGCGGCAGGATTAGCGACCAAGGTGGTGGTAGTGATCCGGACGGACCTTGCACAAGGTCCTGCCACCCGTAAAATTTCGAACTCGTTTCTTTTGTTTTATTTTGAATTGCAAACAAAATGATTGTGTCTATTTTTACAGAACACCATCGTCCAGCCGAAATAAAAAGCGATTGGATTTCGAAAGGTAAAGTTAAAAAGCGACCAAAGTGAGAATCGGATTCACACACCAAGGGTCCCGTACAGACTTAATAATCACCGATCATTGCTCTAAGAGAATGTAAAATTTGATTGACAAACATAAGTTTGCCGGTGGAAACCCTATGTCCCCATACATAGCAAACGCAAGTATAAGTTAGTAATCTTTTTTTGTGATTTTACTACAAATTAGGTTATATGTTTTTCCTTTATCTTCGCCGTTGATTAAGTATTACATTTAAATGATATGTCGACAATGCAAAGAAAATCCATGGTAATTTCAGGAAATTAATAACTTGCATAAATTAACAATTCGATTTGACTTTAATAATTTGAATGTTTAAAAAAATCGAAAGAAACGTCAGTTACACAACGTTAAGTAGGTACCCTTTAGGTTTAGATTCGCTTGGAAGTGTATAAAATTTGCGGCACAAATGGCCGTATCTTTTGCAAGCACTGCCGCTAAGCAGCAGTGTTTGCGCTGTTGTGTTCCGACGAGGAGAGCAAGACAGCCGGTGTAATAACTAACACAAGAGGTATTCCATCTTGGCCCTCTGGGTTGGCAACGCATCTGCAATGTCCTTGGTGTTGCGGGTGTATGGGCGATGGTGCTCACTTACCATCAGGTGACCCACTTGCTTGTTGCCTATCTATTTCATATGTATAAAAAATATCATACAATAACATTGAAAACTTAATTCAACTACGTATTTAGTTCAAATATCGATTGAAAAATAAATGGTTCCACGCGCCAGGCACTTTACATGAATAACAATTTGCAATCCAGACCTTGCGTCGGTGCAGCTAGGTTCAAATTAATGCGGTGTGCGTTAAAACCTGTTGATCCTTGTAACAATTTTGAAGGACTTCTGGGCAGTACACAGTGGAAGCGAGACAGCTGTATTTCTCTCAGTTCCAAGACTAGTTTCACCTGTGGCCCGTTTCACGAAGCTACAAGTTACAATTTTACAAGTCGTCAAGTTCTGTCGTCAGTTCCGTCTATCATTCTGGTCAGAATGACGAGAGAATTATCGTGTAACCTGTCTCGTGTCATGTCAGTCTGAACTGATCGTAACCGTGTCCATTTGTCATCATTCTGGCATCAGTCAAAACTATACCGGAATGTAGACTGAACTGACGCCAGAATTAGCGTGTAACCGACGTCTAAACCGGCAACATTGGTCATTATGCCCATTGCCTTTGGTCATTAAGTCATTATTGACCAATGTTGCCGGTTTAGACTTGTAAAATTGTAGCTTGTAGCTTAGGAAAACGGGCCACTGAAACTAGGAACTACTGAGAAGGGTCCTGAAATGGTTGTATACAGCTAGGTTTTCTGGTGTTTCGACCTATTTCTGTCAAGGGGTTATAGGGGAGGTTATGTAGAGCAAAAAAGGTCATGAAGTAAGAATTTTCCTTACTTAAGGTGCTTAAGGTCGTAAACTAAACTGATTAATATCTCAGAAAATAATACTTTTCGACGTGGTATCACATGACCTTTTTAGCTGCAAATAAACTCCCCGTAACCTCTTGACAGGAATAGGTCGACTTACCATTAACCCAGTATAGTTGGAAAACAAAATGAACTTTAAACTTTTGTGCCAAAGACACACCTAGAAAATTTGTAAATATTATGTTGACACCATAGGAAAAATCAATTAACATAATTTTCTTAGCGTTACCCCGTTTCTAAATTCGGGGTATCCTTTGACCAGAATTTCAAATTTGGCAGGCATTTTGTCGACCAAGTAATTGCTTGACCACTTTAGAACCTTGTCCCTTTGTAATAAAGTCGAAAAATGGTCAAGCAATTTCTTGGTTCCAGATGCGATGCTAACCCAGAAGGCTAAGATGGAATAAATACCTCTTGTGCTAGTCATTGCACCGACTGTCTTGCTCTCCACGCCGGAACACAACAGTGCAAGCACTGCGGCTTAGCGGCAGGATTAGCGGGCAAGATGGTGGTATATAGCTATCCGGACGGACCTAGCACAAGGCCCTACCACTCACAAAATGCTTGTAACATAATTAAATATATTCATTATACATACATGACAATTAATACTGATAGGCCTAGTTCAGGGCCAACCTTTTTTAAGGGGAGACACTTAGATACGCGTAGACTTTAATGTAAACATAGGTATGTATATTAATCTGTTATCTTGTTTACAAAAGATAAAACATAACCCTTCCTTTTGGCTTTGCCGTAGTCGGGTAAGAATGGAAAAGCTGTGGAGTTTCTTGCGGCGCTTCTCAGTAGAATCTTTCGTTTTCCGAAGCACTGGTAGGCTCAGACATGTAAAAGAGCTTTTGTTCAAAATAAAATCTTATGTTCGTTTTTTAATTTACATGTAAGTAGATTTTTCATTTTTAATTTTTCATTTCATTTCATTTCATTTATTTATTCAATTACATAAAAGCTTACAGTGTTTTGAACACCAAATCGCTTACATGCTATAATAAAATTAAAAAATCCAATTACGAGCAATATTATTAATTAAACCTAGTAATACTAAATATAAGAATAATAATCAAAGTCCCTAAATAATCAATACAAAGAAATCATTAAAACAAACAAACAATTAGTCATTCAGATACAAATTATAGAAAAAGTAAATAAATTTAGTCTAAATAAACGTGTACAAAAACAATCAAATTAATCAATAAAATAAAAAGGTACAAATTAGTCAGATTATTAGTCAGATTTATTGAAGTGAGAGCTTTATTATATTTAATATTTGTCTGAGCCAGTATTGGAAGCATTAATGTTGTTTATAGTGTTGTCTCGTTCTAGTGCAACCCCTTCTCCCACTATGGAGGGGTTTAAGGGCTGCATCGGTGCATGCTCTGTTACATTGCAAGCGCACGGGCGAACGTGCGCTCCCCCGAAGCAAAAATTTTCGTGCGTGTTTATCAAAGTCAACAGTTTAGAATTTTTTAAATTTTTATTCCAGGATCTTTTTTCCTGGGATAAAAATTTGTTAGTCTGTGAAAGTGTTTTCTAATTTTTTTTTTGGTGACGTTGAAGCAGTTGTGAAAAATTAGGATTTTTATTTTAGTGCCTATAATTTCGTGGTTTTGTATTAGTGAAATTCGCTTGAAAGTGAAGTTTCGCGCAAGTTTTCAGTTTTACCAAAGTCAAGCCGAAAAGTTCAAAAGTTGGTCCAAGTGATTTTAAATTAGGAACGTAACAATTTATTTCGCGAATTGTTATCTTATCACTATCAGCGAGTCAATATTGGCTCACATAAAACTTTAATTCCTATTTTTAGTTTTACTACCGATTTTCGTTCATAATAATCACTCTACATGCTTATTTTGTTCATAATTTTTTATAACTACCAACGGAACTCATAACAGACTGTTATCATATATTTTTTACTAATAATGTCATTACTAAGAACATATTTCAAATCATAATGTTGTTTTTAAGAAAAGTTTCCTTCATAACAGACAAACATAATTTTCTTATTAATGGCATTAATAAGAAAATATTTGAACTCATAAAATTGTTTTTCATAACAGTAACTAACTATTTATTCAAAAAAAGATTTACTTATATGGTTAATTATTTCAATTGAAGGTATGTTCGTTAACGTATTAACTTAGGCAGTGTTATACATAGAGGGATTCAATGGTTAGTTAATTACTAAGGCGCAGGGGACTTAGAAATAAAAGGGTGATTCTTTGCTGGTCGTCTGCTATACATATAATAAGTATTAGTTAAAAAATATGTTCGGTACTGGCGCTTCGCCGGCCGCTGCCGCGGCACGCTCGCTTCGCTCGCTCGGCTCGCGCGCTGTAGGGCCTCAGTTCTACCTAACACTCTTCCTCGCTTCGCTCGTCGTCGTATCTCACGGAATCCTTCCTTAAATACATCATTTCACGCCATCGAAAATTAATGTACACTTGTGATTGAAAAATATACGAAAATAAATGACAGTATAAATCAGATGTATGATTATTGACATTATGCTTTTCAATAATGCGAATAAATAACACTTATGATTAAGAAATATATGAAAACAAATACTAGTATGAATAAAAAAGGTGCATGATTAGCGATATTGTGAATTCTGATGGTTTTGAGTTTCGATAGTATTTAATAAGAAAGCTCAAAGTCACGCAACGAGCTATGGAGAGGGCTATGCTTGGAGTTTCTCTGCGTGATCGAATCAGAAATGAGGAGATCCGCAAACGAACGAAAGTAACCGACATAGCCGAGCGAGTTAGCAAGTTGAAGTGGCAGTGGGCAGGGCACATAGCACGGAGAACTGATGGCCGATGGGGTCGAAAAGTTCTCGAATGGCGGCCGCGTGTTGGGAAGCGCAGCGTAGGACGACCAGCCACAAGATGGTCCGATGACCTCATACAGGTGGCCGGAAGGCGCGCTGGTTGTATGCTGCTTCCAACCGGTCACTTTGGAAATCCATGGAGGATGCCTATGTCCAACAGTGGACTTCTTGTGGCTGAGATGATGATGATGATGATCCATTTATCAGGAAAATTATTTTATTTTTAAATGCTAGTCTTGCAACGAATTAAATTATAGTATTATTTGTGATCCGATCTAATTTAAATTTTATAATGTCTCAATGTGATTTTTGTATTATTGTACCTATGATTATTTTTTTATTTGATATAATGTTTTGACAATTTAATTGTAATGCTATTTTATTATTTTTCTTGTACTGTTATGACATAATTATGACATACTATTGTAGTTGATGATTTGACATTTCCTTTATGTATTTGTATAACCTGTTAAGTTTATCTGTTAAGTGTAAACTGTAAGCTTGTATGATTTTTGTTGAATAAATCAATAAAATGATGAGTATTTAATATTTTTGTGAAGAGTGATTATTATGATGTTAAATGGTATGGGAAATATTTTTCGACTTCCGATAATAGGACTTAAGTTACATAATGAGATCATATTATTTCGAAATTTAATAAAAAAAAATGTATTTAAAAAAAAATTAACCCGGACTTAAATTAAAAACAATGGCGTTCTTTAGAACTTTGACCGAGTTTTTCTGTTGCTGTGAGTATTAGTATTTATCAGAAACAATTATGCTACATTCATCGTCATCACTCATCATCATCAGTCGGAAGATGCCCACTGTTGAGCATAGGTCTTTCCCAAGGGTCTCCACACCGGTTGGTCTTAAGCTCGCATCCATCGGTGACCTGTCATCCTCACTTGAGCCCCATTTGACAGTGAAAACCGCATCAAACTCCGTTGCGTGGTTTAGAAGTAAGACAGACCCGAATAGCGACTTTTCCCAAACGAAATCAATAACGTAAAGACTAATGACCGTAAAGACGAAACACATTGAAAAACATAACCCTTCCGTTTGGCTTTGCCGTAGTCGGGTAAAAAATCGCAGGGTATGCTAGCGGTAATGTGGCGATATTGGCAAACACAAGGCACCGGCTGCTGATGCAGGTTCGAGTCCTGCCACTACCCTTTTCTTTGTGTTGTCGTTGTAAGCATTTTAAATTGAATTTGAAATTTTATTACACTCATAAGTGCTTCCTGTAAGACTAAAGCATCTCATTTCTTATTGTAGATAATCCTTCTTCTTTTCCTTTCCGGTACCTTCTACTTCTTAAACACCAACAACGGATTTTCTCAAAACAAACTCTCTGTCTAATTGAGCTTTTCTTATTGCGCATACCGCATACACTTGTGCGAGCGCTGCGCTTGCACTCACAAAATTATGCAATGCCTGCTTAGTTTTTGTAAATATAGGGTTCTAGTTTAATCAACAACGAAGTTATAGGGGGTCGAGAATGGCCTGAACTGCTTCGAGAAAAGGATGGTACGGCCGTGCCGCTTTTTTTTGCTCGACTTGGCGTGGCCCCAGATTTGAACAAAGATGTGACTTTGACTGCATCTAAATCATCTTATCTGAAGAAACGCTAGGAAAAATAAATCATAACTTTAAATTAAAAATAACTGAGGTGCAATTTTTGAATTCCACCGGGTGACTAAATCTCGTCAAAATAGCCGTGTTTCATAGAAATGCGGCCATTTTGGAGAGCTTTAGTCACCTGGTGAGAATCAAAAATTGCATTTGAATTTCACCGGGCAACTAAAGCTCACCAAAATAGCCGTTTTCCGTAGATATTCGGCCATTTTGTTGAGCTCTAGTCACCTAGTGAGATTTAAAAAATTGCACCCCTGAATTGAGTTTAAATTCCCAAGCGAATATTAGCATCTATGCGCAGGTTGCTCAGGGTTCGCGAAATGTACGCAGATATTCACGAGCTCGTTTATTTGTAGTGTCCATAAAATTTACTGTACTAATACTGTCTTTGAGGTGAATGTAATCGAAAGTTAGAAATGCCTCCCTTCAGTCTCAACGGGATCCCCTTCGGTAGATCATCTTATCATCTTGTTCACATAGTATATTGTACCTAACGTCGTTGTTTTTCCTGTCTGCGTCCGAAATTCTAGTAGTGTATCTTCGGCCGCCTTCTCCTTCTGAACCACGCAACGGATTTTGATGCAGTTTTCACTGTCATTTGGATTTTTTTATAGGGAATGGTTTTATGTGCATTTTATTCCGATTGTACAGTCAAGGAACTTAATTCCCTACCCATTTCGTTGAAATGTCGTCTGACATTCGCAATGCATTAAGGTCGATATGTCAAACTAACGTCTTGCTCTATAGCTCTTATGGTGACAGTTTGCTATATGCTATTGAACCTTAGGTGGGTTGGAAATTTAATTCCTTGACTGTACACGTGCGAAACCCGGGTGGATTAGTAGTGTTGCAATAAACTGACGTATGTATTTATAGCCTAGCCGAGACGAGGCTCGAGGCTTTAGAGCAGTGATTCCCAATGTGGTCCAGATGGACCCCTAGGGGTCCACGGGAGACTTGCTGGGGGTAGAAATGTAGCAGCAGGGGGTCCACCGAAACCAGTAAAATTTTGAAAGTGGTCCACGAGAAAAATAAGTTTGGGAACTACTGCTTTAGAGAGTGATGAATAAATGAACACTAATATAATAAAGAGGTAAACTTTGTTTGTTAGTTTGTTTGTATGTAGGTAATCTCTGGAACTACTGAACCGATTTAAAAAAATCTTTCACAGATAGAAAGCTACACTATCCCTGACGGCCATAGGCTACTGATTTCACGCGAACGAAGTAAAAGTACGGAGTAAGAGTAAAAGACATAAACATAAATATATGATTTGAGTTAATTTAAAAGCTATTGGTTCATTCATTCATAGCATGGTTCTCCATATTAAACAAATAAAACAAAATATAGCGGCATTACAGGTCTCCCCAAACCAATCAAAGAAAAAACATACCTTAAAGACTAACATACATATTTATAAAACAAAACATTAAAATTACCACGTTACTTTAGCGACGTGTGACATAGTTTCGGGGTGTCCAGCAACCGTCCGCGAAAATGATGGAAAGCGACTCCCTTCGGCCAAAACTCCTGCTTCATGAAGGTCGACAGATGATCGGTCGGCACCCGCACCACAAAGGACGCAAAATTGACGAGCAAGTGAAGTAGATGTCGATCGACTCGGCGGACGCGCAACGACGTCAGCCGAGCCGTTTGACATCTACTTCGCTCTTATTGGATTGGTGTGGGGAGACCTTTAGTCGCTCGCCGCATGCAACATGCGGTGACCACAACAGTGCAAAGAATACTGTAGTCGGCGAGCGACAGCTGCAACCGACTTGTTGCCACCGCAGTCAGTGTCTACAAAAAAGAATCTGCACTGGGAGAAAAACACGGCTTTCGAACACGGCTTTGATAAATGGACACGGTTGCAACTGCAGTACCGTGTGCAAATCTAGCCATGTCAGATCATGGCTGGCCGCAGTACCGTGTGTAAATTTAACCATGTGTACATCGTAGCCGTGTCAGCGGTACACGGTTACCGTTGCCGTGTTGACACGGTTGCAACTGCAGTACCGGGTTTACACGGCTCTGCAGAGCCGATAAATGGCCCCTTTTTTCTCCCAGTGTGCGTACAACCGCTCGAAGGGTAACCGACGCACTCAATAGAACCGCTAAGGAATTCGCTCGCGGTGTCGTCGTCGCTCGTCGCTCGTCGTCGTGCATGGGCGTTAATCTACCAAACACCAACCTGTTTTTTATTTTTATGAAATAGAAAGGCAAACAAGCAAGTGGGTCACCTGACGGTAAGTGATCATCACCGCCTATAGACACCCGCAACACCAAGAAGATTGCAGATGCGTTGCCAACCCAGAGAGCTAAAATGGAATACCTCTTGTGCCAGTAATTACACCGGCTGTCTTGCTCTCCACGCCGGAACACAACAGTGTGTTTGACCAATGTTTGACACAACGTCATCTGCTACGTAACTCAGTGCGTTTCTCTCTTACTGTGGCCCTAAGATGACTGGCCAGGTTTAGTTTATCTCTATCTGCGTCCCTTTCTTATGACACTAGTTAGACAGAGACGCAGGGAGGGGTTAAACTAAACCTGGGCTGTCATGTCAGGGCCGCTTCACTAGTTAGAAACCCACGCACCGAGGTAAGTAGTGAGTTATGACGTGCGATAAGGTTCCTGATAATTGGTAGTGACCTTGTGCAAGGTCCATCCAGAACGCTACCATCATCTTGCTCGCCCAGCCGCTTGGCAGCAGTGCTTGCACTTTTTTGCTCCGGCGTGGAGAATAAGACAGCCAGTGAAATTACTGGTGCAAGAAGTATTTCATATTACTCTTCTGGATTGACAATGCATCTGTAATCTTCTTGGTGTTGCGGACTTTATAGGCGGTGGTGATTACTCACCATCAGATGACCCACTTGCTCTTTTGCCTTCCCATTTCATAAACAATAAGTGCACACTTTCGATCAGGTACTCGCTTCCCGCCAAATACAGTTTGCCTTCATTTTCATTGAAAAAAATAATAATGAAATTTTCGTTTTTAGGGAACCAGGAAGTCAATGATCAGGATTCCAACGTACTGAGGGTAGAGTACGTCATCGATTCCAGGGAGACCAGTATAAACATGACCTCTTCCTCTGCAAGCTACGAGGTAAGTACTGCGAACCTCTTAGTGAAAATTTTTCATGAATATTACTTTTCTTGCAACTCGTGCATCTGTATGATGAGCCGGTTGAAATATTCCAAATTTGGAAATTTTAATACGAAAATTTCCGATAATATTCCCATTTTTATAGAATTTCTCGCAACGTTCCTCTCTGTGATGTGCTAGTTGAAAATATTCAAATTTAGAAAACTTTAGTGAAAAATTTCCAATAATATTCCCCTATTTATAGAACTTTTCGCAACGTGTTCCTCTCTGTGTGATGTGCAAGTTGAAATTTTCCAAAGTTGGCAAACTTTAGTGTAAATTTTCCGATAATATTCCCATGTTTTTAAGAACTTTCCGTACCTTGTCCGTCTCTGTGACGTGCCAGTTGAAATTTTCCAAATTTGGAAAACTAGTGAAAAATTTCCAATAATATTCCCATATTTTTAAGAACTGTGGTGAGCTAGTTGAAATTTTCCAAATTTGGAAAACTTCAAGTGATATATTTTGAGAACATTATACATACATATAATAACCTTTATGGGAACTTTTTGTTGCAGGGTGCAAGTCCTACTGAAGAACCTTTGACTTCATCAGCGCCTGTAGAAGTAAGCATGTCTTTTAGGGGTTTCAGAAACCTTTTTAAGAAAGTATAACATTACACCGTTAAGCGAGTGTAGTTAATGGGTACTTTGGGTTCGTCCACTAATCACGTGCTGCTCGAAATGGGGGGGGGGGGGGGATTATATCATAGGTGAAAATGAAAAAAAGTAAATTAAAAAAAATCAAAAAACCCAACTGCGTGAAAAGTAAATAAAAACTGAAAAAACTAAAACAAGACCAGTAGTCTGAAGTTCTGTTAAGTAATGTTGAATACCTACACCATTGTAACAGTTTCATGAACTTCAACAGTCGGGACCCATTTAAAATGTAGACCGGCTTAAATCTTCCCAGTAACCCTGCCACCCGCGACAAATCGTCAGTCCATAGCGGGCTGCCTGGACATTTCTGCGTCCGTTCCGAGGTCCCCACTTTCAGACACTTTCCTCGCTACGCTCTGGTATCAAAATAGCGCCTTGGAGGAACAAGAACTTTGTGCCCTTGTAACACAAATAACTATTTCAGTTCGCGAAGTGCGTGGGTTATCGCTATAAGAAGAAGATGTTCTCAAATTGGCTGCCACCGCTGGAGGAGTGGCTGGAGGCTGGCACCAGTTTCATGTGGAAGCCAAACAACCCGACTATAAAGGACATTCGTCATGCTGAACTCGTGAGTTGATGAAATGAAATGAAATTTGAAATGAAATGAAATTTAATGCGTCTGAATTAAGGTTTGAACAGTGCAGTTACAGATGCTTAGTAATAGTTTCGCTTAACCCTACCTTTACAGGTGTACACGCTTTAAAAAATATAATCTAACCTAAGAAATGATCGCATGACATACGAGAAACTTTTCAGGACTGTACTAAACATTATATAATTCATCTGTGTTTCACAAACAAATAAATACTTAATTCTAATTCTAATCATTACAAATACTACATCATGTCGTTATCATTATTATGTATGTCAATAAAATAAATTCTAAATTCTAATACCATTCAATTTGTTACTTAAAAGCTAACATCATCACATAGAAAATCTTTTAGACTATAATAACATTTTTTCAACAGCCATTGTTTCGTCAAATTAGTAAATGTTTGCAGGCTGTTGTCTTTTAACGCATCCGGAAGTTTATTAAATATGTCAATACACATGATATAAGAATTCTTTGAAGAGAGTTTGAGTCTTGCCAATGGCCTATGAATCCTGGCCTATGATTACCTTTAAGGGCTTATTACACCACGTGATATTCACACAGTCTTACTATGATTCAGCATAGTGTAATAGAGTTAGCCTGTCTAATTAGACCGACCGAATGTGTTCGGCCGTGCTTACTTGCTTACTAAGACTGTCTGAATACCGCGTAGTGTAATAAACCCTAGAACAAGGCAGCAATTATAAAAACCTGGTTTAAAACAAAAGTTAATTAAATAAAATCTAAAACCTAAGAAGTATAACAAAAACCGACCAAGAGCTTGTCGAACTCGCGCACGAAGGGTTCCGTTTATCTATAAAAACGGCAAAAAAATCACTTTTGTTGTATGGGAGCCCTCTTAAGAGCGTACAAACAGAGAATTGGCAACGTCGCCTATAGCTGCCAAATATTTAGCTGTTTTCATTGATTTATCAAAATTAATGAGTTAAAATACGGAATATAGCAACGGTATGTACTAGAACTTGTGTTCTTACATTTGTTGGTAAGTAGTAAACCTTATATACTTATATCGAAATGTACACATTTACAAATGGAAAGTTTCCAAATGCTTGTTTTACACTTAACTATAACTATTTAGTATAACTGTATTAACTATTGCAATGCATTATCAATATTTTAGTACATACCATTGCTATATTCCGTATTTTAACTCATTAATTTTGATAAATCAATGAAAACATCTAAATATTTGGCAGCCATAGGCGACGTTGCCAAATCTCTGATTGCACGCTCTTAAGTATTTTATTTTATTTTGTTTTTTAGTATTTGATTTAAAGCGGCAACAGAAATACATCATCTGTGAAAATTAATTGAAAATAGTTTTAACTTTATAGTGGAATAAAGTGTTAAATAAAATGTTTTGTTTAGGAGGTGCAGCAGGAGCTGCCAAGCACACTCAACGTTGCTCAGGTAAGTTCGTAATCCATAAAGCATGACGAGATAGTCAGTTCAAGCTATGATAGCAGCTATGACCTCAGACCTAAGCCAGTGAATGTATGAACGCAAACATCTTGAGCATAAATCGAGTGTTTGCGCATACACATTTGTACAGTCAAGGAATTAAATTTCCAACCCACCTAAGGTTCAATAGCATATAGCAAACTGTCACCATAAGAGCTATAGAGCAAGACGTTAGTTTGACATATCGACCTTAATGCATTGCGAATGTCAGACGACATTTCAACGAAATGGGTAGGGAATTAAGTTCCTTGACTGTACTAGAAACGGCTACTGTGCAGTCAAGGTCAGTGCTCAAGAAGTTTGCCGAGAACTATAGCATCAAGGGAACAATGTGGACGGAACCAGATTTATGAAAATCTTCTGCCAATGAACTAGTTTATGGCTGCGTAAAACAGATCAGGTGTGAGGAGCCGAGATCTGAGGGAGGGATTCTTTTCTGCCCCCCTGCCTCCCCCCTATGGGTAATGGAAAAAGTTTCGTTGAGAAAAGAAAAAAAATGACCAATTTTTTCCCAATTAAAAAAACCTTATTTTTCCATTTATTTGTTTTTCCGAAAAATAAACTCAAGAAAGTTCATGATTAGAAAAATTTCGGAAAATTATGGGTACTCCGATATTTTTCTAATCATGGATATTTTTCACTACTCATAAAACTATTATGAGTAGGTAGTGAAAAAGATCTGGTTCTGGAAAGCTCAGGTGTAGTGTAAGATACTAATTTAAGAATACTCGTTTTTATGGTGTGACGCCTGCGGGGCATGAGGGGTTGGAGGGGGCTAGGAGGGTGTGAGACGGATTTTCTGTGGCAGAGTCTACTATTGTCTATGAGATCCTCGCCTGCCAATGCGTCTCAATTCTTAATAACGTCAATAAAATGGTTGATTGGTTTAGTACATTGTGTATTAAGGGCGGTAAATAAGGAATTACAAACGAGAGGCTATTAGAAGCCCGAAGCCGGAGGCTGAGGGCTTTAATGACTCGATGTTTGTAATTCCAGTACCGCCCGTGAAACATACAATGTTCTTCATCACAATTGCGAGGAAACTTATAATATTATAATTTCAAAACCAAAATTTATCAGGTAGTCTATGAATATCGCTTCACAAAGTTTCACAACACTAGTAAAACAACAACGCAATTGCAGAATTTGTGACTGGCCGGTTATTTTTTTAAAAATGGATGTCTAAAAGCGGATGGCGGACGAATTCTACAGATAATAAAACTGTTTCGTGCAGTAACTTAAAAGGCCAAGAGACGCGACAAACAGCCACAATGTATTGTATAAAATAAATAATTCCAAAATACTAAATAAACTACGGCTTCATAAGATAAAACGAATATACTAAAAAAATGTAATTAAATGAATCGCACGCGTTTAATATTATTCCATTCCTTAAACAAACTTTCAATCGAATACTTACAATATTTAGTTTTAGTAAAACCTCCTTGCTTAATTTAACATATGTCTGTATGAGAGTGTGGTTAAAGAAATAAGAAAAAAAAGGCCATTTAAACCTCGGGCTGTAATGGTAATAAAAAAGCCCGCGGTTTTAATACAGGACTTACCGTCGGCTTTGCCTTCATGTTATGGGACTTTTACCGAGCAGATGTGATGAAAAATAACTTTCAGATTGTCTACAACGACCTTCTAAACTATGGACTATGCACGCTATACAATCATGTTATGGGACTGTTACCGAGCAGATGTGATGAAAAATAACTTTCAGATTGTCTACAACGACCTTCTAAACTATGGACTATGCACGCTATACAATCAAAACTCAAACATGGCGCACGCGTCAAATGTCACAAAGTCCGCCATGGCTACGTTTTAGATGTGTCACGAATGTCTGTATATGTATTATCCACTGCTGTAGTTGAAAGAAGATTGTCTATCATAAATCATCATCATCATCATCATCTCAGCTACAAGAAGTCCACTGCTGAACTCAGGCCTCCTCCATGGATTTCCAAAGCGACCGGTTGGAAGCGGCATGCAACCAGCGCCGTCCTGCCACCTATATGAGACTTTTTTATACAATGCTCAATTTGGTTTTTTTAATCAAACGAAAAATGCGACGCCCGTACAAACCCCCGCCGCGTCTTTTAATTTCGATTTTGTCTGCGGACCTTCTGGGATAGATTCACGGTCCCCCAAGGGTCCTTGGACCCCACGTGGGCATCCATTGTTTTATTTGTATTACAAGTTATTTCAGGAATCTGAGATGTCAGCGTTCCTGCTGCAAGTAGCTCAGTAAGTACTCGTTTGTAATGTTTAAAATGAAATAAATTAAGTAAATTAATATCATGGGACAATTGGCTATGGATGAACTCCAGCAAAGTGCTTGGATTTTTTTTCATTACAAAGCAATAAGCTTCCTTAGTAACCCCAAATATTATCAGATTTTTTGGTTGCCTCAATTAATTATAAAATATAAAAACGTTTTCTGAACGCTGGGATGGTGTAAAAACTGACTACCCTTAGTCCAACACATATTTTAAAAAAAACTATGGCATTTGCCCTAGAAGTTTAAATGTCTGGAGATTGCACGCTGAACTTTATATTGAAGAAGAAGAATTGAAGTTTATTCACAAAGGAATTATAAAATTACTATAAATAAATTCGCAACAAAATATCATTGCCACTGATTAGTCTCACATATTTAATTCAATTTCAGGGGTATTGTTTTCTGAATATAGGAACTAACTACGAAGTGAGAAAGAGATAAAAAACATAAGCAAAGGCGAATGAACTCGTCTTCAATACGAGTTCAGCGTGCAATCTCCAGACATTTAAAGTTCTAGGGCAAATGTCATAGTTTTTTTTAAATATGTGTTGGACTAAGGGTAATCAGTATTTACACTATCCCAACTTTCAGAAAATGTTTTTATTTCTTATAATTAAATGAGGCAACCAAAAAATCTGATATTATTTGGGGTTACTAAGGAAGCTTATTGCTTTGTAATGAAAAAATATCGAAGCACTTTGCTGGAGTTCATCCATAGCCAATTTACACCAATTGACCTAGTTCCAAACTAAGCAAAGCTTATTCTATAGGTAATAGACAGCTGATATACATACTTATAAAGATAGATACACGTAAAATCTGCGACTCAAGTTTAAACATTCATATTCATCATACAAATATTTGCCCCTTGTGTAAATCGAACCTTCTATCTCTAGTTCCGTAGGCAAGGTCACGAATGACTAGGCTATCTGTTAAAAGAAAACCGTTTGTTTTAAAAATCTATATTTTAACATTGTCAACATCACTAAAGGGCAAAATAAAACCTCGGTGTCTCTTTTAAAGCACGAGGTTCCGAGTTAGATTCCCAGGAGGGGCAAATATTTGTATGATGAATACGAATGTTTATACTTAAGTCTTGGATGTTATATGCATTTTAGTATAATATTTATCTTTGTAAGTATATAATTATATTCGTAGTCTAGTAGGTATCCCTAACACAAGCAGCTTTAGTTGCTTAATTTGAGACTAGGTCAAATGGTGTCAAATGTCCCAAAATATTTACAAATATTTATTAATATTTATCGTACACCTTGCAGGGCTGTGTTCGAAGAAATGGTGTCCCTGGACCAGCTTATTAAAAGAATTCTAGAATTCGCTCAGCGGTTGGTCAATGCTGATAGGGCATCTCTCTTCCTGGTGGATCATAGAAATTCTGAACTTGTTTCCACCGTCTTTGACCTCAAATACGAATCGAATCAGGACAACGATATGTCAAAGAAAGAAATAAGGATGCCCATCAACAAAGGGATTGCAGGACACGTCGCTATGTTTGGAGAGACTATGAATATACCTGACGCCTATTCCGATCAGAGATTCAATAAGTAAGCAACTAAAGTAAGAGTGGTGTCACTAATGTATGTATGTCTGATGTATGTAAATTCTTTATTGTACAAAAAAAAACATAAATACTGTCATAATGTCAGGGGGCTTTCACTAAGCATTGTAGGTGCGCTCGACCGCCTCCAAATCACAGTAGGCTGTCGGCTTGCCGCGCGCTCGCTCGCTTGCCCCCGCCATGTCAGTATAATTGAAAACGAAAGCAGCGCAACCCTAGCGTCACGCCGGGAGTTGCGGGGGGAAGGCGGGCGCGGGCGGCGCGTTCTTTTTGACTCGCGCCGTCTGGTGCATGGTGTATGAAGCAATACGAACTTTGTGAGCGTGTGATTAAAGTTGGAATTCGTTTAATCGCGGTCGTAAAGAGAAGTTTCTGTACGTTATTTATTCTGTGCTAATGTCACCGGCTTTTGAGCAATTTAGAGCTAGTCACGTACAATCGTTATGAAAATGAAAATGAAAAATGAAAATGAAAAATTTATTTTGCAAGTAGCCCAAATAGGCTCTTTTACATGTCTGAATCTACTAGCGCTTCGGAAAATGGAAGATACTACTGAGAAGAAACGCCGCAAGAAACTCAGCAGTTTAATTTTTTAAAGAAAACTTTGTCCTTGAAACCCTTTATGGCTAAAACAGTTCTTCGACGCCTTGATTAACGTAATTGTATTAATAGATAAGATATTAAATAAATAAATAAATAAATAAATAATAAATAAATATCTTGGGACAATTAACACCAATTGACTTAGTCCCAAAGTAAGCAGCTAAAGCTGCTTGTGTTATGGGTACTAGACAACGGATATACATACTTATATAGATAAATATATACTTAAATACATATAACAACCACGACTCGGGCACAAACATTCGTATTCATCATGCAAACATTTGCCCCTCCCGGGAATCGAACCCGGTACCTCAAGCTTCATGGTCAGGGTCACTAACCACTAGGCTATCCGGCTGTCTTAACTCGTTCATGTGCGCTACGTGATAAGACGTAAAAAATTGGTATATACGGTGCAACAGAACGTAAATAGCCGTCAAAAGAAAAAAAATTAAACCTCATACAACGTGACTGAACGCTGAGCGTCCGTACTAAATTCTGTCAGCTACGTCATCGTGCTACATTATGTCAAAAATTGGAACTGCTAGTGCCACGCTATATCGAACTTAACTCTTACTAAAGATGACTAGAGTACACACACATGCAAGGACCGGTACAAATACTAACAACGTCCTATGACGTCGCTGCTGTTCCGCGAGTTGACGTTAAGAAACGTTCGTGTCAGATTTCGCGTTATTTTTACCCACGTTGTATCACAAAGTCTATAGACGTCGTTGCATTTTGTACGGGGAAGTACTGTGCGAAACAACGATATTCTAAAAAATCGGCAGTGAACGTGAACGTGTTAAATTACATTATTTCACTTGAAGCATTTTCGATTCCCGCTGATTTTGATGTAACAATGGCTGACTTTTGTTCTATAGTTTAAATAGCGATTGCAAAAATTCCCACTATGCAATTTGATTTTAAAAAATGTAAAATGAAAAACGCAGAATTCGATCCGGCATTACCGGAATACAACACTGTATTTTACGAGCGCCTGCTCGCTCACCTAAAAAATGAATGTTCAGACGAAGCATTTGGTAGCCGACTACAAAATTTTTTGTTAAATAAATCATTGTACTCTGTAAAAGAGTACAATGACAACAGTTGTGACATTTAATTTAATTTGACTTATTATTTTATTTATTTTATTCATTCATTATTTAAATTTTATTTATTTTTATTATTATTCTTTCTTATTGTTTTAGATTATTATTTTGTACCTGATTAATTTTGTTTCTTTTCATTTTATTTAATTTTTGCTTGTATTGACATTTTCACCGTTTCTAAGTTTTTATTTTTATTTTTATTGTGGCATTTGAATTTTTTCTTTATGACATTTTGATATTTTTCTAGATATTTTTATTTTATTATTTTGTTTACCTTTTTGACGATCTTATTGTGAATTTGTTATGTTTTTTCAAAATTTAATGTAATTTCCAATAAGTTATAAATGAATCTTATCTAATACGTTACTTCGTGCCACATCGAAGCTAATACAAGCGACGAAATTGGTGATAGCTTGCAGCGATAATGACCTAACGCGAATACGAAGTAGAAAAAGACCAACTAAGAACATAACTTATAACGAAAATGACCTACTGAGAATCCGACGCAGGAAGAACATGACACTACAAACTTGACTTGCTACGATCGTGAGCTACTGAGGATGCGACAAACACAGAACATGACATATTATTATTCGTATCAAGAACTTGAGTTGCTGAGAATCCGACATACTCGTAAACCAAACATCACTAATCAAGAACGTGACGTAACTCAAGTACGGTAATTTGTAGAGTCGCTACCTAGTTTCATCATCATCATCTCAGCCACAAGAATTCCACTGTTGAACATAGGCCTCCTCCATGGATTTCCAAAGTGACCGGTTGGAAGCAGCATGCAACCAGCGCCTTCCGACCTAGCTTACATTTGTAGAATTACCTTCATCGCAGCTAAACCATATAGAACATGTACGATAAATCTCCTAGATGACGTTATTAGTTTCGTCATTGATTGAAATGTTACGAGGCCAATTTGGAATATTGACAGGGAGGTTCCACTCCGCAATGTAGGTGCGCTCGCCGCATGACCTATGGCATAGGTTAATCGCAGTAGGTTGCCGGCTAGCCGGGCGCGCGCCCGCTCACTCTGTGTCGCGCGTTTATAGTATTACAGCAAGCGCAGCCCAACCCTAGCGGTGCACCAGGGCATTGCGGGTGGAAGGTGGGCGCGGGCGGCGCCTTCCTTTTGACACATGCCGCCTGGCGAATGTTTATGAAGTAATACGAACTTTTTGTACCTGATTATAAAGTTTAATGGTGGTCGAAAAAGAAAAGTTTCTGTACGTTAGTACTATTATTTATTCTGTGCTATTGATGAACGCTAGGACTATAGATAGACCTGAGTTTGCGGTACAGGACTTTTTTTACTGTTCTTTTAGTAGGTTTTAAATTAGTTAATAAACATTTCAGAGCTGTTGACGAAGCTACTGGTTACCGAACTTCAAGCATATTATGTATGCCGATAAAAGTTCGCGGTACAGTCATAGCGGTCGTCCAAATGGTTAACAAGAGAGACAAAAAAGCTTTCGAAACCGACGACGAGGCTGCATTTCAAGTGTTTTCGACATTTTTTGGCTTAGCCCTGCACCATGCTAGGCTGTACGACAAAATTATGAGGAAAGAGCAAAAGTGCAGGATCGCTTTGGAGGTGTTAAGTTATCATAACACTTGTGCTGAAGAAGATGTGACAGCTCTACTTCAGGAAAAAGATAAAGAAGTGAGGATAAACTACAATGACTTCATGTTGAACCCCTTTGATGTTGATGAAATGGAAAAGTGTAAAGGGGTTCTAATAATGTTTGATGATTTGTTTGGTATAACGAAATTTGATGTGACCGTGCTGACGAGGTTTGTTCTGACTGTGAAGAAGAATTACAGGAAGGTGCCATACCACAACTTTGACCATGGCTGGTCTGTTGCTAACGCCATGTACGTTATGTTAAAACACGACACGGAGAACAGATTTGATTATAAAACTGTAAGTAAGCGAGGCATCAACGACAATGACGTATTTTAAGATTCCTTTATGGTGACTGTACTAATGATAGACAGTGATACATCACTAGTACCGTTTCCATACCGTTACCTTGGAAGAAAAAACTGCTTAGCTTTTCTTGTACATATTTAAAACGTCTATCAGAAGGTTAACGCAATGAACGAAAGAATGAATAATTTCAACTCATAACGATACGTTGACCATTAATAGTATTTTATGCAACTGTTGCATAATGAGGGGTCCTACAACACGAGTGTGGTTTTATGAAACGAGCGACAGCGAGTTTCATAATAGGATCACACGAGTGTTTTAAGACCTAATTATGTACAGTTGCATACATTACTTTATCTACACACATATCATAAGTACTCTATGATGGGTTCAGAAGCCATAGGGCAATGACCTGCATTGCTACTAGCTACTAGTGCTAGGTACCTATTAAATATCTATAGACTGTACACATTAAAATAATGTAATAAAAAATGAATTTGAACAAATATAGAAACAAATTAGAAAAATGCTCGTAATAATATTGGTTGTTATGATGCTGATCATTGCCTACGGTTTCTGAACGCATTATAGAGCATTTATGATATATGTGTAGATAAAGAATTTAACAGATTTACCTACTATCACAGACAAGAATGTTCTCATAATTAAATTGGTTGTAATAATGCTAGTCATTTCCTACGGTTTCTGAACGCAGTACAGAGCACTAATGATATGTGTGTAGATAAAATAGGTTATGAATATGTGTGAAAATCGCCGAAAGATGACAACAATTAATTTTTAAACGAACTCTTATTTCATTCTTATGGACGTCTATAATTAATTGTCTTGTTCTTATATATGGGACATAAAATATTCATGTTTTTAAGATACGAATGCAGTTTCTTCTTTAGAAGTACGAGAAGTTTGTCTTGACAAACTTATTTTTCTGTGAATTTCGGTGCATCATCATTATTGCTTTTGTTGATTGCTAAATCCTTATGACGGCCCTAGGTTTAAGAGGAGTGTGAACACACCGCTCTCCATACAAATGGCGATAACGATTTCCACGCTCGAAACCTTAATTTATAGCCAAGATTTTTTTGTATGTTCTCATTATACATTAGGACTAGGTTTGTATGTTTTGATTTTTTTAAACATTCTTAATAGAGTCAACAATATTGACGCTGTTTTGTTTTGTATGAAACTCTTAAAATGCAAATATTCTCAAATCTGTGAAGAATTTAAAAAAAAAAACATACAAACCTAGTTCTAAGGCATAATGACAACATACCAAAAAATTATCGCCATAGGTTAAGGTTTAGAGGGTGGAAAACGTTTTAGGTTCACACTCCTCTTAAGAAAGGGACGGAAAACTTGGAGTGAACTTAGATGAACAAAACTTGGCCGGTCATTCTAAGGCCACTGAGAGTACTTCAAAACTGAGCCTGATTTGATTTTGCAGAAACTGGCCTTGTTCGTAGCTTGCCTGTGCCACGATTTGGATCATAGAGGATACACCAACCGATATATGTCTGACATAGCGTCTCCGTTAGCGGCCATGTACAGCACATCCACTCTTGAGCACCATCATTTCAACATTACAGTGACTATTTTACACCAGGTTCGTACGAGCCACCATATTAGCTCAGTATACTTATAAGCAGTAAGCAATCTACGTACAAACGCTCGAAACCGGCGCACTCACACAGACGCACGTTTAACACTGCTGCTAAGGTTTTTTCGCGGTCTGTCAGTCGCGGCTGTCGCGTCGAGACGAGCGAACGCGCTTTGCGTTTATCGTTATTGCGTGCTCTGGTGTGCGCGATCTTTTTAAAGATGCCACAAAAGTATTGCGTCGTAATATGGCTGCTTGAACTTGACTTTTTCCAAACCGGGGCTTTAATTTTTTCTTACCTCTTAAAATGTTGAAGGTTTTTTTATTGCCTTATTTTATTTGTAAACTCGTTAATTCATTTCCTTTTTTAGTCATTATAGAACCCAAGCAAACGTTATAAATAACGAAAATATAACTTTTACATTTTACTAAAATTAAGAGGACAACCCTAATGCTCCACCGGAGCCTAATAGTTTCGATACTGCTGTATTTATATTCATTAGTTTTCTCGTTTTAATCCAATTTTGCGAGTGGTAGAGCCTTGTGCAAGATCCACCCAGATGGGTTCGACTATCTTGCATGCTAATCCAGCTAAGGAGCAGTGCTTGCACTGTCGTGTTCTGGCCCGGAGAGCAAGACAGCCGGTGCAATTACTGGCCCAAGATGTACCAAGATGTTCCATCTTAGCCCTCTGGGTTGGCAGTGCATCTGCAATGTCTTTGTCATCGCGAGTGTTTATGGACAGTGGTGATCACTTACAATCAGATGACCCACTTGTTAATCTTCCTATTATTAAGAAAAGTATCGTTCTCAAGGCTATTAATTTTTTTAAATCTTTATTAATTAAGGGGCTTTAATCAAAGCTGAACATGATAGCCCCATTAGAAAACTAAACAAAGATATACAAAAACACATTAAAAATCTATAGCACAACAATAAAAAACTACTTTATCAAACATTTGTTCAAACTTCTAGCTGCATCGCTATTCTCTCAGATAAAATAGACTGCAATGATCCCACATTGAAGGAACCAAACCCCATTTGCGCAAACAACCCGTCTCTAATAGGTTTCGTCTGGACACATTCCATGACCAAATGAAAGACATCTTCGGGAATCCCACAAACTTCACAATTTGGCGAACTTACCCTCCTCATCAGCTACTTATGTGCGCTGACTATTTGAGCTTTGCTTAAAGTATAATGATCAAACCAAGGACGGCATTTCATTTGAATTACTTTAACTACCGCGCCAATTGGCTGGTTCATCTGTTATGACAATGTCTAAAGAAATTATAACGTAATAGAATTATTGGCTCTAAATCGAAGACAGGCAGGGAATATCATATTGTTTAACCCGTATTAATTTCAGAAGCACTATTCAATACACCGACATCCTACAAACACAAAAGTTCTGAACAAGTTCTTAAGTTATTCTCAACTACAGTTTTAAAAAATAAAACAATTAAAACGGTTTACATCGCGGGTATTATAAATCTGCCTACTGACATTTCGAGACCTTTTCAGGTCTCACGTTCACTGATCTGACTGAATCGAATCAATGACTGAAATGTCGCAAATTTAAGACTTTTGGTCGTGTCAGTGTAGTGCTTTCTAAGCTTCCCTATCAAATGCCAGCTCCTTGACTTCTCTGTACGACACGACTTAAACCTTCTCCTTTACTTGATCCACATAACTACTTCTAGGTCTGCCCCTTCCTCTCTTTCCTTCTATAATATTTGCAATGAAATTATCGTTCAAGGTGCCCGATTATTCTTCCCCTCCTGTTTTCCACTGTGCTCAATATTGTTCGTTTCTCACTCTCCTTAAAACCTCCTCATTCGTTATTCTCTCTGCCCAACTTATCTTCTCCATTCTCCTCCAGCACCACATCTCAAAAGCCTCCAACCGTTCTCGGTCTCTTTGTGTTAGCGTCCATGTCTTGCTTGCATATAATGCTATGCTCCATGTGTAAGTTTTTATAAATTTCTGACTGAAATACACATTTTTAATTTTGAAAAAATATTTTAAGAAACTGTAAATGAAATAGTTCCAATTAACGCGATAAGACTACAGACTCCATTGCGATTCAGAAATTGGCATCTGATGCCAACCACAACCTTTATACCATCAAAAATTACAAACAAGAGGTTATAATTTTTTTTTAAATAAAATAATTGAAGTCATACAATCTAATGCCGAGCCTGAGAGTTAACTTGTTATTTTAATAATGTTATTTCAACTCCAAGTATGTATGTATGTGAAATCTTTATTATACAAAATAACAAATGACAAGAAGAAATACAGTGAACAAAAGCCGAACATATCCCTTTAAGGGATCTCTTCCAGTTAACCTTTCAGTGGGTGAGAGGAGTATCACATTAGGGACAGACAAAGAGCAAGATAGCCAAGTCGTGAAAGTATGAGAAATTCTTTGTATTGGTTTTTTCGCAGGAAGGACACAACATATTCTCGCATATGTCGGGCGAGGAGTACAAGGACATTCTGGGTTTGATCCGTAGCTGCATTCTGGCCACTGACTTGGCCGTATTCTTTCCTAGCCTGAAGAAAATCAGCGAACTCGTTTTCGAGGCGAGAAATTTCGACTGGAACGAAGAAAGTCACAGGCAGGTATCAGTCTTTAGACGGAAGTTACTGAAATCTAGACTTTAGTTTTTTTTATTACAATTACAACTGTTATAACACTTGTGTATGAGCTTCTGTTTTTGTGTGTGTATGTGTGTGTGCGTGTGTGTGTGTTTAAACAGTATGAAAAAATGTTAATTAATTATGTTACGTATCTATTAATGTGTAATATTTTCATAACTTAATTCTATCGTTTGTATATTCATTTACTGAGTTGTCAATGCTTTGTCAATTAATACTTGTTTTAATTTTTATTGCAAACCGTTTGTCGGTTAAGTTTTCTTTTAATTTTTGTGGCAGTTTATTGTATGTCTTTATGGACGTATTGCTGACTCATATTTGTTTCTAGCACTTACAATTTTTTTTCGCAGTACCAGAAATACAAATGCAAGATTTTTATATATATACATAATGTGGCGCTGGATACATCACAGTCTTAAAAATATATATGTATATATAGTAAAGCATCTACGTACAAACGTTCAGAAACGACGCACTCACACAGATGCACGCTCAACAAGACCTCTAAGGGAATCTCGCGATGCTGTCAATCAGGGGTGTCACGTCGAGACGAGTGGACGCACTTCGCGTATATCATTATTGTATATTTTAAAAGATGCCACATAAGTATTGCGTGGTAATATGGCTGTTTAAAATCGACTTCTACAAACCGAAATTTAAATTTTTGCTTACTTCTGAACATGTCGTTTTTTTTTAATTAGCACAAATAAAAATCTTTGTTAGCTAGTTAACTTATTTTATTTATTTGATCATTAAGTATAACACCCTAATTAATATTTTAATAAATAATAATAGGAATACGAAATTAAGAGTGACAACTCTAATGCTTTCTAAAAGTAAGTAGTTATCTGAAAAAGGCCTAACTAGCTAAAACAAAAAAATATTTTACGAAAATTAAGAGGACAACCCTAACGCTCTATTGGAGCGTAGGGATGTATATTAATAAATAGGCTTAGTTTCAGTACTGATTATTTTATTTACACATTAATTGTGCCAGCGCTCTTCATACAAACGGCGGTAACGTTTTCCACCCTCAAAACCTTAACCTAAAGCCATGAACTTTTAATATTCTGGTCTTATGCTTTAGATCCTAGGTATCTCACTTTAGATTCATTTATATGTATTATTAACAGTTTTAAAAATATTTTTCCCTTTTTGTTTTGTACGAAACTCCTAAAATGCATATAATCAAATCTATAAAGAATAAACTGCTACAAATTACCATGCTTCTCCGCGAAACAGTTTCACAGGGTTCCAAGGTAATTTGTAGCAGTTTGTTGATACGGACTTTTGGAAAGTAAATCCCAGAATTATTTAAATCTGTAAAGAATGCTAAAAAGATCCAATTCAAACCTTGTTATAAGGCATAACCCAATAAACCGCCGTTTGCATGAATAGCGCTTTTAAGACCTCATACCAAAACCTTAAACTGTTGACACAGCACTTTCTTTCTCAGGGCACTCGGCCGCGGAATTCTAATGACTAGCGCGGACCTCTCGGCGGCTGCCAAACCATTCCCCGTGCAGCTAAACACCGCGGCGATCATTCAAGACGAGTTCTTTCACCAGGGAGACCTAGAGAAACTCGCTGGTCGAAACCCCATCCCGATGATGGACAGAGCCAAGCCCGAAGAACAGCCGTCTAGTCAGGTTAGCATTGAAACTGAGTTTTAGTGTCCGGCCGAACTTTTGGTTTCTGGTTTTGGTTTTTGGCGAGAAAATGTAAATTAAAAATTGATTTTGCAAGTAGACCATATAAGCTCTTTTACTGAGGCTACTAACGTTTCTGAAAATTGAAGATTCTGCTAAAAAGAAATACCGCGAAAAATTCAGCAGCTTGTCTTTTTTTTTTAAAACAATTACACAGCGGTATACAAAATAAAATTGGCGTTTCGTAGTTGTTTCGTTTTCAGCAGACAATCTGCCGAAACTAAGAACGAAAATGGAGCTAGGTTCGAGGAGCGATTAGCGTAATCGAATGACCGCAGAAACTGTCGGCTTCACCTCACACCCGTTGTAACTGTACGCTGTCAGGCGTTCTTAGTTGCTTGTTTGTTTTGCGTTGCGGTGTGCAGTCAAAAATTTAGAGGTTAAAATTAAAATGTACAAAAGTTAAAAAACTACACTACAATAATAATTACCCTGGAAGTAATTTTTGGAGTTTCGGCCAGGACTGAAACAGAAACCGAAATTCGGTTTCGGCGATAAATACTAGTTTTGGTCAGACACTATTTGCAAGTTTTGTGGTACAGGCCGCTGGTGTTGCTTGCGTGGTCTCACGTTAAATTCCAATTTAAGAGGAGTGTGAACCCAGTCCATTACCCTCCCATACAAACGGCGATAACGTTTTTCACCCTCTTAACCTTAACCTATGGCGATATTTTTTTGGTATGTTGTCATTATGCCTTAGAACTAGGTTTGTATGTTTTGATTTTTTTAATATTCTTCGCAGATTTGAGAATATTTGCATTTTTAGAGTTTCATACAATACAAAAAAGCGTCAATATTTTCGAAACTATTAAGAATATTTAAAAAAAATCAAAACATACAAACCTAGTTCTAATGCATAATGACAACATACAAAAAAATCATGGCTATAGGTTAAGGTTTAGAGGGTGTAAAATGTTATCGCCGTTTGTATGGGAGGGTAATGGCGATAACATTAGCGGTGGGTTCACACTCCTTTTAAGGTCGTAGTTTGAAACCCAACTCGAGTTCTAGTTTCATACTAACATAGTATGGAACTGAAACTTGAGTTCAGTTTACAACTACGACCTTTAGACAGTCATAACAGTAGCATCACCAAAAAGACACTCTGAACCTCCAGGAGTGCTATAGTTTTGAATCTTACCGGGTGACTAAACCTCGCCAAAATGGCCGTTTTTCATAGAAATGCGGTCATTTTGGTGAGCTTTAGTCACCTGGTGAGATTCAAAAATTGCGTGTGAATCTCACCGGGTAACTAAAGCTCACCAAAATAGCCGTTTTTCATAGAGGTGAGCTCTAGTCGCCTGTTGAGATTCAAACATTGCACCCCTGCGGCCCTAACATGACAGCCCAGATTTAGTTTAACCCCTCCCTGCGTCTCTGTCTAACTAGTGTTATAGGAAAGAGACGCAGATAGAGATAAACTAACCTTGGTCAGTCATGTTAGGGCCACTGAATCCCTATTGGGGAACTAACTGGACTTTAACAAACCTATTTTCTTACAGGTAGACTTTCTGTCCCAAATCTGCCTACCTTGTTACAAGGTGCTTCATCACCTATTCCCTAGCACGGAACCCATGTTCGCCATGGCTTGCGACAATTTAAACAGTTGGAAGATCAGAGCAGCACTCGTCGAAGAGATAAAGGAAAAAGAAGAGTCCTGTAAATAGAATATGTGAAGCAAACTAAGAGCTTAGTTTATCTGAGTTTATCTCTATGTGAGTCTCTCTCTTATGACACTACTTTGACAAAGGCAGATAAGTTAAACTTAAGTGACTTAGGGCCCCTTCACTCGTGACTTGTACCCCAAGTTAAGAAACCCTGTGTGATGAATGAAACCCAATGAATTTGATTTCTGTGATATTTGTTATCGGTAAGTATTATTTTAAGGTATTGTGCTGTTGAACTTTGCGAAAATAAGGTATTTACATCGACGATCATTCGCGCTTTGACGTTCTACTGATGCGGCTGATCATGGCATCAACCTAATATACTAGATGTCCTGCGTCTGCAAATGAGAAAATAAATATGGCATTAGCACAAGTAAGAAAAATCTTTCACAAAAACAAGTAACCTATGTTTTGACTCACAAGTCAGTGGCCGTAACATAACCGACTAAATTAAGTATATCTGAGTTTATCTCTCTGTGCGTCTCTTTCTTATGTCGCTAGTTTGACAGAGACGCTGGGCGATAAGTTAAACTTGGGTCAGTTGGGGCCACTGCACTCGTGGCATGTACCCCAAGTTAAGAAACCCTGTGTTAGATGAATGGAACCCAATGAATTTGATTTCTGTGATATTTATTCATCATCATCATCATCTCAGCCACAAGAAGTCAACTGTTGAACATAGGCCTCTTTCATGGATTTCGAAAGTGACCGGTTGTATGAGGTTAGATATGATATAGTTAGATATTTATTATCGGTACCTAAATATTATTGCGAAATTGTGTTTCTTTTTGAAATAAACGTTCTGCGTGTAAGTGAATGAATGTGATAACAAGTCATTTTTCACGTTAATATAGTCAAATTTGTAGCATACGTGTGTACTTTAAGAGAAGTGTGAACCCAGCCAAAACGAGCACTAACGTTTCGCCCCTCTAAACCCTAACCTATGGCAATGATTTTTTGGTATGTTGTCATTATGCCTTAGAACTAGGTTTGTTTTGACTTTTGAATACTGCAAGGATCAAAAATTTGGCACAATTAATTTCACACGCAAGTGAGCACTTTATAAGTCTATTCTCCAGTTAAAACAGAACTCAAGATTTATACTAACCTAGTATGAAATTGGAACTGGAGTTCGGTTTAAACTACGACCCTAAGACGTCGGTTACACGCTCATTCTGTCGTCAGTTCAGTCCATCATTCTGGTCAGAATGACGTTAGAATTATCGTGTAACCTGTCTCGTGTCGTGTCAGTCTGAACTGATCGTAACCGTGTCCATTTGTCATCATTCTGGCATCAGTCAAAACTATACCGGAATGATGGACTGAACTGACGCCAGAATTAGCGTTTTACCGACGTCTAAGTTTATAGAATCATGAGGCGTCTTTATAATGGTCAGATATTTACAGCTGATAAAAAAAGACGTTTATTGCCACAACATAGATATCAGCAGATTGTTGGAAAGACAAATAATGACAATTACAAATAAAAGAAAGTGAGAAAGAAACAATACACCTGTTTGGCAATGGGTCCCAATCTTAGCACGTGCGGGGTGGAAGTACCCCGCGCTGATTTTCAGATTGGCTCTTAACTCCAGTATTATAATATTCTTGATTGTATTCTTCTTAAAGAAATATTCTTGTTGTAGATTTTAAACAAAATAATATGTATAATATTTTTAGGTCAGCGGTGTTAAATTTTAATAGATTAAATATTATAAGAGATGTGTATTGTATTTGATGTTTCAGAAATGTTCTTGTTGTGGAATTTAAACTACATTGGTGTTAAATTGTAGAATGGATAGGTTTAAGAACATATATGTGTTTGATGTTTTAGAAAAAAATGTTGTTGTGATTTTAAACTACATTGACTGTTAATATATAGGTTTAAAATCAGTGATACATATTATATCTGATTATTATAGAAATATTGTTGTTCTAGATTTTAAATAAGATTATATTGTATCGTAAAATCTGTGTTTACAAAGATGTTCGCCATTTAAGCTACATAAGTATTTAAATAATTGATATTTCTCTACAAATTTTATTGTACTTTTTTCTTATCTTAAATGTTATACCTACTGTGATTTATCGTGGCACAAGCAGAATTGCACGGAGATGATAGTACAGTCAAGGAATTTAATTTCCAACCCACCTAAGGTTCAATAGCATTTAGCAAACTGTCACCATAAGAGCTATAGAGCAAGACGTTAGTTTGACATATCGACCTTAATGCATTGCGAATGTCAGACGACATTTCAACGAAATGGGTAGGGAATTAAGTTCCTTGACTGTACACAAGTATAATTAATTAATATTGGGGTTTTGATGAGGAGTGATAGAAAAATCAGTCTCAAATGAAATCCAGGGGAAGACTAATCTGAGGCTTTACAGGTCGTTGTAAACCGAGCTCAAGTTCAAGTTCCATACTACATTAGTATGAAACTCGAACTAAAGTTCAGTTTAAAACTAGGTGCGACCCTAAGATCCGGTTCAGGCCGGATTTATCCGGTTACATGGTAACCCTGTACGCGATTCAAAAGCAAAGTTGTGTCAAAAACAACATTGTCCTTACAAAATAATCAGGCGCTTCAGCGATATTCGTTTCAAACTTCGGATGTGTTTGGTAACCATGAGCATCGATAACCAACCTGAAGGTCACCTGATGGTAACTGCAGATGCGTTGGCAACCCAGAGGGCTAAGATGGAATACTTCTTGTGCTAGTATTTTCACCGGCTGTCTTGCTCTCCACTCCGGAACACAACAGTGCAAGCACTGCTGTTTAGCGGCTGGATTAGCGAGCAAAATGATGCTAGTAATCCGGACGGAGCTTACACCCGCAAAATAATGGACTAGTACAGCCATACTCAAAGTGTGCTCCGCGGAGCCCTAGGGTTCCACAAAGCCTCTGTGGGGGGCTCCGTGTGAATAGTGCATGGTTATACGTTGAAAAAATATCTGAAATACACCCCTCCTCTCTGGATGATAGTTCAACACTGTTTTCTATTTAAGGGTCCCGTCAAACATTTGGCATTCCAATAGAATAGAATAGAATAGTTATTTTTTGTCACACACATATTGTACAGACAAGATAAAAAACCAGACTTATATAACTACATTATTCCTAATTTTTAACAATAATACTTATATATAATCTACAATTACCAGAAAAAGTGTCTGTGGCACATGCTATGGCAATGGGAGTGTGCTCAGCGTGTGCTGTGCGCTCGAGCTCCTTTGGAGTCTGACTGCCACAGCGCTGATTTTCAGCACACCCCAATTCTCAGTTCGGCTTAACGTTGATGAACGATGTTTAAGAAACTTAAACATCATTTAGTTCAGTTTGTCTCCCCAAATAACGTAAACTAAATAAAATAATTAAATATAGCCAAGTGCCAGAATTTCATTAGAAAAAAAAGAAACATTATAAACATAAAGCATCAATAGGGTTCCGCTTAAAAAAAAGTTTGAGAATCGCTGGACTAGTAGACTACACAATTATTAGAAGATCTAACTGGGCGCAGCGTAGAGGTGATTCATGTTAAAAGTTGTAACTTGATGCTATAGCATGTTTTTTAAACAATAAACAATAGGATAGATATATAGAATGTCATTTATTACTTAAGACACGTAAATGTTTTAAACTTTTAAACATACTTTTGTGTACTGCAATGCAAAAATTTCGTTCGGAAAAGAAAATATTTTTTCTTCAATAGTTTCAAATTTTTCCAATATTTTTCTGATATTTTACCTAATCTAAAAATTTACTTGCTTGAAAATAATGATAATTATAAATACCGAAATAAAATCCAAATTTAATCTTTAACGATTATAATACTTATGTTATACATTGAAAATGATAAAATTTTGTCTTTATGAAATAATTTTATATCAATGAAACGTTATTTTATTTATTTTTGTGTAAATTTTACAGTAAACATTATTTTTCCATTTATTTATTTTTTCGAAAAATAAACTGAAAAATTTCAATGATTTGAAAGATTTCGGAAAATCACCCATCACTTTGTGACACATTTCAAGATAGTTTTTGTGACTTGTTCATGCCAGTGTCGTTCCTCCTTTTGAAATATTAGTACCCTTGATATCGTAAAAACTGAGGAAAAATCTGGAAATAAAACATATAAAAATATTTATTTATTATTATTATAAGCTCACGCCTGTTTCCCTTTGGAGTAGGCAGAGACCACAGAACGCCATTTGCTCCGGTCCTGGCATACTTCCCTCGCTTCCTCCACACACATTCCTCTCTTCATACATGCTCGGCGGTTACGGGTACTAGTAATTCTGCCTGTCTTTAGGACGTCGCCAATTTGATCAACGAACTTCCGCCGAGGCCGCCCTTTACCAACTCGCCCAGTCACATCACCCTTATAAATTTGATAATATGTATAATCGCCTTTCATCCATCCGTTCAACATATAAATATATATGTAGGAAAGATGCAGGCAGCACAAGATCGATTTGTAAAGACCTTGGGGGAGGCTGATGACGAACATGATGATAAAGTTTAAGATTTAGAAATACTATTATATCTGGTGTGGAACAAATTTGTGAAATATGTAGGAACTTTACTGTAAAAAATGCATGTTTCTAATCTGAATAAATGTTATATGTATCAATGTTTTGGTGCGTTTTATTAAAAAAACTATTTAATTTTTCTTCATAGTAATTGCTCTTTACTTTTTAATTGACTGCTGCCAGAAGGGAGGATTATGTTTTGTCATATATTTATTTTTATAAAATAAAACTCAAACAAGGAAGTGGATCACTTGTAGTTCTAACATGACCGGCCAAGTTTAGTTTAAGTCGGTTTATCTATAGAGACGTCACTTTCTTATGACAATAGTTTGACAGATACGAAGGGAGGGATAAATTAAACCTGGGCCGGTCATGTTATGGTCACAAATGGACATAAACCCCCGTAACACCAAGGAGACTGCTGATGTGTCTTGCTCTCGACGCCGGAACACAACAGTGCAAGCACTGCTGCTTAGAGGCTGAATAAGCGAGCAAGATGGTGATAGCGATCCGAATGGACCTTGCACAAGGTCCTACCGGATTTGCGATACATACAAGACCCATCCTCGATTCTATTAGACAACTCATGGTGGCCATGAGTTCCATTCCACCTTACATTTCTCAGCTGTACCTGTCTGGATGGATGCCCAGCTCTTTATGAACGAACTCGGAAACCTCCTTGGCTGTGACCTTGTTCTCCTTCCCCCCTACATGACCGATGGCTTCCAAGGTCGCTACAGCTCCAGGAGATCCAGACTCGCCAGCGAAGGACACTTGGCAGTCACCAGATATGACGACGCTGAACAGCTGTAGAGGTAAAAGAAGGGGGTAAGAGGTATAGTCGACCAAGAAATTCCTTGACCACTTTACGGCCGTATTACCAAGGGGTAAGGTTCAAAAGTGGTCAAGCAATTACTTGGTCGACTATACAAGTGAAAAACTTAAGTAAATTCCCTCTTGCATGTAGTAACGTGTTCTTATAGACAAGTTGACGCTTCGTCAATTATATTAATACATGGATGTACAGTGTCATACTAAATGACAGCAGAAAAACGGCCCGACATGAGAATGCAGGTTGACGCCAATGTTACAAATGCAAATTATTAGTTTACCATTTATAGTCATTGGATTAACAACTTCACGTCTAACTGCATAAAAGATGATTTTGTAAGTTTCGTGGCAGATAGGTTTTTTACGAAGTAATAGTATTGACAGCAGCGCCGTCGGTCCGACAGACTGACAGCGCGAGCGATTGTCGATTTGTTGTACCTTTTGTTCGAGGCGGACTAGAAGTCCGTTATTTATAGGTCAGTGTATGTAAAGATAAAGTTAAATGTACCAGCTTAGGTAAAGATGGGGTTCACACTTACTCTGGGTTCCTTTCGAATCGCCTTTGCCAGCACTGGGATGATCTTATTCACAAAATCCTCAGGTATTTTGTTCTTTGGCAGATTGGTTAGGATTCTTAGACACGGCATGTTTATTTTATTTCTAAACTAGCATAGGTATAAAATTTTGTAACCGAAATTTCTTTCGATTTTTATTTTAAATGTTTTTAACATTCATATTATTAAATTAAAATTGTAATGACAACACAAAGAAAAATTAGGGCAATGGCAGGCAATGGCAATGGCAAAATCAATAATGTAATGACCGTAAGACGAAGCAGATTGAAAAATTCGCAGGGTGGGGCAGTGGCAGTGTGGCGAAACTGGAAAACGCAAGGCACGGAATGCTGATGTTGCAGGTTCAAGTCCTGCCATTGCCCTAATTTTTCTTTGTGTTGTCATTACAATTTTAATTTAGCATAGGTATAATCAGGATGCACTGAAAAATCAATTTTGTTACACGTGATCTAAGTTCTGTTTCACTATTACACAATAAAGCGACTACCGAACAATTTGTTGCACCTTACCTAACTCTTGATTTGTCAATAAATAATCAAATGCAAATTAGCAAATAGTTTTGGTAATTTAAACGAACATTGATTACCATTAACCAAAGTATGTTTTTTTTTTATACAACATAGGAAGGCAAACAAGCAGGTGGGTCACCTGATGGTAAGTGATCACCACCGCCTATAGACACCTGGAACAACAAAGAGAGTGCAGATGCGTTGCCAACCCAGAGGGCTAAGATGGAATACCTCTTGTGCCAGTAATTACACCGGCTGTCTTGCTCTCCACGCCGGAACACAACATTGCAAGCACTGCTGCTTAGCGGCAGGATTAGCGAGCAAGATGGTGGTAGCGATCCGGACGGACCTTGCACAAGGTCCTACCACCCGCATGTAGTTCGGTTGTCACCTTTTTTCAGTATGTAATGTATAGTCGACCAAGAAATTGCTTGACCACTTTTCGACCTTATTACAAAGGGATAAGGTTCAAAAGTGGTCAAGCAATTACTTGGTCGGCTATACATATAAATCTTCCGTAATCAAACCTTTAAATGACAGTGAAACCGTATCAAAATCCGTTGCGTGGTTTAGAAGGAGAAGGCGGCCGAACATACACTTGCGGGATTTTGCGGGTGATAGGACCTTGTGCAAGGTCCGTCCGGATCGCTACCACCATCTTGCTCGCTAACCCTGCCGCTAAGCAGTGCTTGCACTGTTATGTTCCGGCGTGGAGAGCAAGACAGCCGGTGCAATTACTGGCACAAGAGGTATTCCATCTTAGCCCTCTGGGTTGGCAACGCATCTGCACTCTCTTTGTTGTTGCAGGTGTCTATAGGCGGTGGTGATCACTTACCATCAGGTGACCCACTTGCTTGTTTGCCTTCCTATGTTGTATAAAAAAAAACACTATAAGAATTTAAAACAGGAACGAATAGCGAATTTACTTTAATATATGTAAAGATTGTTATTACTGTATGACTGTTCGTCAGTGTTGACTGTTACTGAGTTTTATATAGTTTACCAATGTTGATAACGATATGATAACGACGTTATCAATCATCATACTGTTTCTAGGTAAATGTGAAATGATATTTTTTCTAAATAAAGCAACAAATATAGGTTCCAAATATGACTTTTTTTTTTTAAATAAAATAGGGAGGAAAACAGGCAAGTGGGTCACCTGATGGTAAGTGAGCACCACCGCCCATACACACCCTCAACACCAAGGAGATTGCAGAGGCGTTGCTAACACAGTGGGTTTTTTTTTATGGGGACCAAAAACACGTTTCATAGTCACGGCGTCGAGAGCCGCAAGCAAAAATTATTTATCTACACACATTAACATAACTGCAAAAAACCGTAACAGCAAAAAACCAACAAACGAATGACAACAGTAATGGCGGCAATTCGATCCCCAGTTAAGACGAACTTTTTTTTAAATCATAGACAAACAAATGAAGTCAATATTCTCATGTCACTCGAAATCAAATGTCGTGCGTTTATATTAAAAAACATACTGAATTGACGCGCTTCGTACCGATAACTGTTTTAATATCTATGGATACTAGAATAGAGGCCTGCTTGAATTTTGACAGCTGTTCCAAATTTAAACTCATAACGTTACAGAAATCAATACAGTAATGACCATTAAAGTACAGATTTACCTACTACCACAGACAAAAAATTCTTATAATTAAATTGGTTGTAATAATGCTGATAATTTCCTACGGTTTTTGAACGCATTATAGAGCAATAATGATATGTGTGTAGATATAAATTAATTATGGACGCGAAATTTAGAGTGGTGCAAAAACTAAAATGGTTTACAATTTTGTAACTTCAGCTGGGCCAACAACAAAGGCCTGTGGCCCGTTTCACTAAGCTACAAGTTACAATTTTACAAGTCTAAACCGGCAATATTGGTCAATAATGACCAATGGCGATGGGCATAATGACCAATGTTGCCGGTTTAGACTTGTAAAATTGTAACTTGTAGCTTCGTGAAATGGGCCACTGGTGGGCCGCATGCGTCCCGCGGGCCACAGGTTGAGTATAGCTGGTTTAGGGTCACCACCACAATCCCCTTAATTAATTACATAAGCTTCTTTTCGACATAGGATTCAGAATTATGCAATTATGACAAAACAACGCCAAAACCTATCCAATTAAATGAATCAATTAAGTACAACCTATAATTAATTGCCTATTGACGTGTAATATGATTTAAGTGTTGAGTTATATTGCCATTTATGGTAGCTATTTGACCGGATAGCCTAGTGGTTATTGACCCTGGCTATAAAGCTTGAGGTTCCGGGTTCGATTACCGGGAGGGGCAAATGTTTGTATGATGAATGCGAATGTTTATACCCGAGGATTGGACGTTATATGTATTTAAGTATCTATTTATCTATATATAAGTATGTATGTCCGTTGTCTAGTACCCATAACACAAGCAGCTTTAGTTGCTTACTTTGGGAGTAATTGGTGTTAACTGTCCCGAGATATATTTTATTCATTTTTGTAATTTTTTCTACAGAACCCTTTGTGCGTGAGTCTGACACTTGATCGCTTTTTACCCGACTACGGCAAAGCCAAAAAGAAGAGTTATGTTTTTTAGCAACCTATGTATGTATGTTTGTATTTACGTATGTTCCACTGTAGTGCCTAAACGACTGAGCCGATTTTGATGAATTAGGTATCAATCGGTTCGTAATATTATAACTTAATCATTATTATGACCCAAGACGTAAAGGGGGTGATAAGTACCTATATGAACCCTATGCCTGTCTGTCTATCCTGTATGATTAATTAAACAAGAGAAAATAATCACGTTTAATTTGGCTACCATATGAGATAACACATTGAAACCTCACAGATAACCAAGTTAGCTAACCAGCAGCCAAGAAGGAAGAAATATTTTTCCCAGATAACAAATGATCGAATCCGATGCTGCAGGACCGCTGGCAGACAGACAGATGCAGACTTCAAATTATCCTTCCACATGCTTCCCCCTTTGAAATAGGGGTTAAAAATAGGTAAGCTTACATCGGGAAGGCGACGCGTCCGTGCCAATTAGAGATGGGCCGACTATGAGTTTGGCCGACTAGCCGACTAGCCGACTAATCGGCTGGGAAAAAGCCGACTAGTCGGCCGACTAGTCGGCCAAGCCGATCATTGCTTTCGCTAATGTTCGAGTGGAATACGTAATGTTCAACGCGCCTCATACGTTCACGCGCCGCATAGGCGGATTTGAGGGACCAGGTTTTTTTTTCATTTTGCATTTTCTTATGATATTGTCTATATACGTACTACTCGGCATTACAGTGTTTTTTTAATTAAATAAAGGTCAGCGAAATACTTAGCTGAGAAGTTTGTATCGTAGTAAAATTACCATTCCGACCGATTCACCGAGGCACTGCGGTATCTTAGACGAGAAGATGTTGCGTAGCTTCCCGAAAGTTACCTAACCGAGTCGGATTCGATGATTGACCTCTTTGTCAAAGTTAGATCTACCTATTGGACAGTCTATCCCAGGTATACATACCTAATCCCTTAACAACCTGGAGTGTAGAGTCTCCAATCTATAAGGGAGTTGGCAGAACGAGGGTTTTCGACATGATTTTCATCTTGTTCACGTTCATCTTAAGACCAACTTGCTTGTAGGCTCTACTATGCATCGAGCATTATACTAAGGCCTTCCATGGTCTCAGCTATGACTACTATGTCATAGGCAAAACGAAGGTGAGCGATATATTCGCCGTTTACGAGTATAGTGATGCCAAGTCCTTCCCAGAGATAAAATCTCCCTGTTTAACCTCTCGCTGTAGCAAGATAGGCAGGCTTGGTCCTGCATTTGGACGGACGTATTGACGTGTTCATACAAATTCTTTAGCACTTCGATGTCGGTACATCGCTGGAGAGACTACAGTACAGCCCAGGTCGCGATTGAATCGAAGGCTTTCTAGTAGTCCACAAATAATAAAGAAAGGGGAAAGGTATACCCTTCGGTCTTCTGTATAACCTGCCGCAGCGCGTGTAAGTGGTCCAAGGTGCTGAAGCCATTTCGGAAACCGGCTTGTTCGGGAGACTGGAAGTCGTCGAGCTTGCGCATGAGACGGTTTGCAATGTGGTTGGTAATAAAATAATATTTAAACATGGCTCAGAAGTGAGATGGACTCATAATTCTTCAGCAGAGTGTTTTTGCCGTTTTTGGAAAAGAGCACCACCACACTTCTGTTCCATGCATGCGGCGTTCTCCCTTCAAGACCGACGGAGTTCAACAAAGTCTAAAAAGCACTAAGAACCGGTTTACCCTCAGGATGCCAATGCCTTCAAAAGTTCGGCTGTAATTTGTCATTTTTAAGTAGGTAGTTTGAGAGCCATACTAATCTCGTACATGGTACATGCTGACGTCCGTGATGTCTTTGGTATATCTTCGAATCAGACTTGGTTAAGCAGCGTTCGGGAAGCTATACAACATCTTCTCATCTAAGATACTGCAGTGTTTGAAGACGAAAGTCTTCGATCAGATGATGAAAGTACTATTTAATTGAAATTGATTCATGTTCATGTCGATGGTTTCAATTGATTGAATTAAAAATAGTTTGTAACCCTGTTTTAAAAATAGTAATATGACCACTAGGTCACCCGCATGTCGTATTTAAAATAAAAAATAAAATAAAAATAATAGCCGACTAGTCGGTGCTTTTTGCCGACTAGTCGCCGACTAGTCGCCGACTAGAAATATGGCCGGATAGTCGGCTTTACCGACTAGTCGGCCACTAGTCGGTACATCTCTAGTGCCAATCATTTGTTGTCTGTGGTGCCAATGCATCTTAGCAAAACAAACCTTTGAATGCAAAAACTTGGTTCACAAACTGCATTGTTACGGTTTTATTAACTCAAAAGCTGCTAATTTTTATACGTCATTTAATCGTGAGTTAATCCGTATTTAATTGTCGTGTTGCCATCGCCACCGCAAACTATTATTTCACTTTCTAGGACCAGTGGAACTTTACGACCGGGTTTTAACTGTGGTTTAACATAATGATAAGTTTAGACAGAATCAAAATACGTTTATTCAGATTAGGCTTACGGCACATTAACCACCTGCACAGAATAAATAATAGTACAGAAATTTCTCTTTTACGAGCCGACAACCTACAGCGATTTGCCTATGCCATAGGCAAGGCGGTCGAGTGTACCTACAGTGCGAAGTAAAACCCCCCTGACATAGTATGGTGATCTATGGTGATTTATGTTATCAATTTATTGTAACCCATTCTCAGCAAATAAAGATTTATTTCTTTTTTTCAGCCTGTCCTGTCCCATTGCAGTGTAAACTTAACTTTTATACGTCATTTAATCGTAGGTTAATCCCTATTTAATTTTCGTCTTGCCATCGCCACCGCAAACTATTATTTGACTTTCTATAACTAGTGGCACTTCTTGGAACCGGTGGGTGATCACTTACCATCAGGTGACCCACTTGCTTGTTAGCCTTCCTAAAAAACCTTAAGCTTAACTGTAGCTTTAACCGGAGAAAGGAAAACCGAGCGTTCACCCGTTTTTGCGTGCGCTAGGTGCGCGGACGCCGGAGAATCAACTTCCTGATCCAAGAGTTCCCATCATTACACGCAAAGATCAACAGTAACAGACAGACAAGTTAATTGTTCGACCGAAACTAGTATTTACAATCGAAACCGAATTTCGGTTTCTTAGGGTTACGTACCCAAAGGGTAAAACGGGACCCTATTACTAAGACTCAGCTGTCGGTCCGTCCGTCTGTCACCAGGCTGTATCTCAAGAACCGTGATAGATAGACAGTTGAAAGTTACACAGATGATGTCTGTTGCCGTTATAACAAAGAATACTAAAAAACAGAATAAAATAAATATTTCAGGGGGCTTCCATACAACAAACGAGATTCTTTAACCGTTTTATAGATAATGGTCCGGAACCCTTCGTGCGCGAGTCCGACTCGCACTTGGCCGGTTTTTTAGTTAAGCTAAAACCGAAACCGTGACCTAATCTTACTTCAAGGGTAATTTAAGTGTATATTTTTAAACATTTTTGTTAATTTTAGCTGTAATTCCTGGATAACCATCGCTACCTCCATCTGGCTCGCTAATCCTGCCGCTAAGCAGTGCTTGCACTGTTGTTTCGGCGTGGAGAGCAAGACAGCCAGTCTTGCCAGCAATTATTTTAGGTTAGCTGACGTAAGACCCAAAGTTAGCCGGTGGTTAAAGATAAGTACGTACTTAAAATTTGGTGCAATAGTTTATCTACGTGACTGGATCACAAGTCTGTAGTCGCTAGTTGTTGATAAGGAATTGATATTAGATAATGTTTAATACTTTGTTTGTTTGTTTGTGATTGTGATTTGATTACATTTTCCTGTGGAGAGAACTGTTATAATAAATTTCAACCCTTACGTATAACCATCTCCTTCATGCAAACGATCAGATTAACATACGTAGGTACATTATTAAAAATACGTAGGACATGGGTGCTATCAATATCTGCCGCGCTCGAGTATGTCCATACAATAGTATTTTTTACATTTTTAAAAATCTATAGCTGCTCCCCCCACCGATGAAAAGGTTATATAACATTTTTTTCTTTTTATTATCTAAGCTTAGCAACTCGGTCTCTATGACGCTCGAGTAAAACCCCATTTAGCATCGTGGGCTCCCCTACTGTAGAGAATCCTCTCTCACGGCTAATGACCACGCCTCCAATTCTGATTTTCTCAGACATTCATCTAATTTTTCGATAATTTTTAGACTTCCGTAGTCAAGAAGGAACCCTCATAGTTTTTCCATGTCCGTCCGTCTGTCCACAGCCTAGCTCATGAAGTCTTTGTACTAGAAAGCTGTTATTTGGCATGGATAATATGCGATCCGGACGGACCTTGCACAAGGTTCCACCAGCCGCAGAATATCGTATAATATATACGTAAATACTGTATAAAAGTATCGTTGGCATGTCTCGTCTGTGTGATCATATTCTATGCTCCATACAAACAACTACGTACTTGAACTTAGTTTCTTACAGAAACAATGCTGGGAAAGTGACGCTTTTAAACCAAAGATGGCCGCCGGCCGGAAAGTGACAAGCCATTTTCTACGAAATCGTTTCCTATAATGACATAATTTGTACTTTGACACTTTCTGAATCTGAAATTAATAAATCATAAGAAATATTAAATAAAAAGTAAAATTAAATTTTGTAACCGAAATTTCTTTCGATTTTTTATTTTAAATGTTTTCAACATTCAAATTATTAAATTAAAATTGTAATGACAACACAAAGAAAAATTAGGGCAATGGCAGGACTCGTCAGCTGACGGTAGCTGTAAAGGTACCCAGTTGAATATGATAACTTGTTAAAAAGTTTCATATAGATGACACCGAGGGTAGTTGTACCCTTAAAATCAAAAATGTAATGACCGTAAGACGAAGCACATTGAAAAATTCGCAGGGTAGGGCAGCGGCAGTGTAGCGAAACTGGAAAACGCAAGGCACGGAATGCTGATCTTGCAGGTTCAAGTCCTGCCATTGCCCTAATTTTTCTTTGTGTTGTCATTACAATTTTAATTTAAAAAGTAAAATGTTAAATACAAGCTAAAAACCGCTGGGCTGAAATGGGACTGGGCTCGGCTGGCCATGTCTGCCGCATGCATCCAGATAGATGGTCATCGATTGTCGCCCAATGGATGCCACAAGATGGTAGCCGGCGACGGGGCAGGCCGAGACGGTGATGGCGGGATGATCTGGATTCATTTTTAAATGACTGGCCAGAGATTGCTAAAGAGGGAGCTGGAAATCCGTGGGAGAGGCCTTTGCTCAGCAGGCTAGCATTATAAATACAAGTGACCTGCGCGACTTCGCACGGATAAAGACCTTCAGTAAAAAAAAATCCAAATTTCAGTGAAAACCGTATCAAAATCTATTGCGTGGTTTGGAAGACGAAGACGTACAAACATACACTATAACCCCCTTATTCATAAAAACTTAACAATATTTTTAAACTAACAAATATTTTGTCCCTTTCATTTGAGGGCAAACGTCACAATGACAGATAAAGACATAAAAAATGTTAACTAACAAACGTTTACGAAGCGTTTCTGAATAAGGGGGTAAGGATTTAGGACAGACAGGGGTGCAATTTTTAAATCTCACCAGGTGACTACAGCTCAAAAATGGCCGAATCTCTATGAAAAACGGCCATTTTGGTGATCTTTAGTCACATAGCGAGATTCAAAAATCGCATTCCAGAAACGGATAGCAATTTTTTAATACTTTTTTTTGAAATAAGAAGGCAAACAAGCAAGTGGGTCACCTGATGGTAAGTGGACATCACCACCTATAGAGATTGCAGATGCGTTGCAAACTCAGAGGGCTAAAATGGAATACCTTTTGTGCCAGTAATTACACCGGATGTCTTGCTCTCCACGCCGGAACACAACAGTGCAAGCACTGCTTAGCGGCAGGATTAGCGAGCAAGATGGTGGTAGCGATCCGGACAGACCTTGCACAAGGTCTTACCACCCGCATAAATTTGTAAAGAAGTTAAAGATAAGAAGATATGGACCTCTAAAAATCATTGGAAGTAAGCATAATAATAATCAATTATCATTAAAAATGACACCGAACTCGAAGTCAGTTGAAAGCCTTATAAGGGAGGAACGTCCGCCGATGACTTTTTTTAATTAATCGCGACCTGTAATCAAGAACCTCTGTAATGACGCCACTGACCTCTAGACCAGTATGCCCAAACAAGACCGATGCGTCGTCAGTGACATTTTGACAAGGACACGGCATCCAGGAACTTGACGGTGACAGGTGGTAATTAAATAAAAGATGTGATAAACATTTTAAATAAAAAAAAAGATAAATTTTAACTAGGAACTAGGGTTTCGAATGGGTATAGTCAGCCTCAGTGACCCTAACATGACTGGCCAACTTTAGTTTATCTCTATCTGCGTCCCTTTCTTATGACACTAGTTAGACAGGGACACAGGGAGGGGTTAAACTAAATCTGGACTGTCATGAAAGGGCCACTCATCATCATCATCAGCCTATGTTCGTCCACTGCTGGACATAGGCCTCTCCCATGGCACGCCACTAAGCACGATCCTCGGCCACTCTCATCCAGCTCTTGCCAGCCGCCTTGCGAAGATCATCGCTCCACCGATTCTGAGGACGTCCCACGCTACGTTTGCCGATCCGTGGTCTCCACTCAAGAACTCGTCTACCCCAACGGTTATCGGTTCTTCGGGTTATATGGCCGGCCCACTGCCACTTCAGCGTGCTAATGCGGTGGGCTATGTCGATAACTTTGGTTCTCTGTCGGATCACTTCGTTTCGAATTCGATCTTTTAGAGAAACTCCGAACATAGCCCTTTCCCATAGCACGTTGAGCAACTTTAAATTTGAAAAGGGCCACAGAACTAGCTAAACATTTGTCGGAATAACGTATGAAATGAGAGTTGCTCGAAATTGTCACATTGTTGACAACGACAATGTACTAAAATCAGCTACTTCTGAGGCCGACCATACAATCGGGATGTAATGTATAGACGACCGGACAGCCTAGTGGTTAGTGGCCCTAATTACAAAGCTTGAGGTTCCGGTTTCGATACCCGGGAGGGGCAAATGTTTGTATGATGAATATGAATGTTTGTACCCGAGTCGTGGATGTTACATGTATTTATCTATATAAGTATTTATATCCGTTGTCTAGTACCAATAACACAAGCAGCTTTAGTTGCTTACTTTGGGACTAGGTCAATTGGTGTTAACTGTCTCAAGATATTTATTAATTTTTATAAAAAAAACTCTAAATGACAGTGAAAACCATATCAAAATCCATTGCGTGATAGATCTTACTTCACTTACTTCACAACACTCCAGTACTTAATTGTAAGTAATGTCGAATTAAAATTGTCAAAAGAACACTTCAAGTTGGTTTTCATAAAATGACACTTCAATGCCGGCCACCATACAAATTGGTAAGTTGATGTCCCATTTAAATCGCTTATTTAATCATCGTACCCAATGCCATTAAAGCTCTTTCGCCAATACTTATTTACAAGGTTTTATTTTCCAGTCCTGTTGTCTGTGAAAAAGGAGCATCTACCTGTCACTTATAGTTATTTACATTTACATTACTGGCCAAATTAAGTGATGATCCTTACCCAGTGTCGCACAAATAATAATTATCCGAAGTTTAAACTAATTTGTCATTTTTTTTATAATTTTCAAGTCAATTAATATAAGTAATTAATAATGTAATGTAATCTAATCTAATTCAACCTCGTAATTTAATGTATATGGGTCGATTGACCTGAAATAAATAATTTTTATTTTATTTTTATTTATAGTGTAAGAGCCTACCGTAAAATTCTGCACCTAACCGTTTTTTGATCGAAATGTGCTGTAAATACCACAGCACCACGATAAAATGGTCAGGAGGTTGCATTCAGCAAAAAAATTACACGTGATATCTGCACCCTCCCCCTGCTGTGATATTTCGTGATATTATATTAATACTAGCGGGCGCCTACGACTTCGTTCACGTAGAATTAGTAGCGTATGTCCGTCAGAGATAGTGTAGCTTTCTATTGGTGAAAGAATTTTTGAAATCGGTTCTCGAATTTTAGAGGTTACCTCTACATACAAACAAACTAACAAACAAAGTTTACTTCTTTAATATTAGTGTAGATGTAGATAAGTACAAATATCTTATGTATTATATGATATGAAGTTAAGTAGGTTTTGCTTAGTCTGCTTTCTCTTCATTTTTCTGTGTGTCTACTCTAGATTTTGGGTCCTGTCATTCGCTCAAAGGTTAACTGGAATCCCTTAAAGGGAAAAGTTTGCCTTTGTACATCTGTTTTGCCCTGTTATCTGTTTTTTTGTTCAGTACGATAAAGAGTCATACATACATGTAAAATTTTGTGATATTTCCGAACCCCTTCCCCTTTTGAGCCTTACGTAATTAATGGACGATCCCCAAAAAGTGGTTTCAAAACTGAATTGAGTCACATTCCAAGATGCGTAAAAAAACAACGCTGTACAAACTTAACTGTGCGGTTAATTGAGACGCAACGGTTATCAAACTTCTGTTGTTTGTTCGAGATCTTGTTAATATTACATCTTTTGAAGTACATAGACAACTTTGTCGCGGTCTGCTGCGTCATGATGAGGAGTGAGGACATAGATGATATCAATATTGCATAGAGTACGTATTCTAATTATTATGTTACCATACCATAAAGTGGTTGGTTTGCCGAACATTAGTATGTTTTACGACATGTTTTTATGGTAGGGCCTGCCATTTGCTGATTGCATTATAAGGAAAAAAGTAGTTTAACTATACTGCCATAATGTATAGTAAACAGGCTGCGCTTGCGTCAATAATATGCCATAAAAACGTTTTGTTCTATCGGAATAAAATGGAGCCTACATTCTTACCCGACTGTGGAACTATCCCCTTACAAAAATCAAGTTAATTTGACATTTTTAGCTGTCCGTTATGTCGTGAAGGAAGGACATAAAATAAGCAAGACTCATGAAAGTACTCCATACAGCGTGGGTTAATGTTTATGTATAGTTTTAAGACAAAGATTGCGTTTATTTTACCACCATCTTGCTCGCTAATCCTATCGCTAAGCAGCAGTGCTTGCACTGTTGTGTTCCGGCGTGGAGAGCAAGACAGCCAGCCGGTGCAATTACTGGCATGAGAAGCATTCTACCTTGGTGTTGCTGGTATACTATATGGGCGGTGGTGATCACATACCATCAGGCGACCCACTTGCCTGTTCTCCGTCCTAATGTATTAAAAAAAACTTTTGTACTTATACTATTATTTTATATTATATTTTACTCCTTTGGGTTGTCAACGCATCTGCAATCCTCTTGGTGTTGCGTGCGTTTATGGGCGGTGGTGGAGTTGCTTTTTTATCTACTTTTTGGTCATAAAATTACTAATCTACAACAATTTAATGGTAATAGTTATTCCATTTCATTTAAAATGCGTTTTACCTGCTGCTAGCACTGTTTCTAAACACACGGCCATTCTAACTAGACAAATGTTCTGTGGCCTCAGCCTCTGTACTGCTGGTACTCTGTGCACAAGAAATAGAAAGCCAGATGCGCACGCAACTTAAAAAAACGCTTCGTCACTGTGATATATTAATTTGGCTCTTTCGAAACAGCCCTTGCAAGTTATACGAGGAACCACTAAACTATTGCAAATAGTCTTCATTGCATGCATATCAATCTTGTGTGTTTCTTCTCACTCATAAAACCAAAATTGTTACATAAAACTTAAACTACCGTGACATTCGGACATCTTTATTTTTAATAAAACGGATCACTCACGTATTTTTACGTCGAGAAATGCCCGACATGTTTCGGACCAGTCCGTGGTCCTTAATCATGAGTTTCCGCCGCGGACTGGCTTGAACCTGCAACATCAGCATTCCGCCGCGGAAACTCATGATTAAGGACCACGGACTGGTCCGAAACATGTCGGGCATTTCTCGACGTAAAAATACGTGAGTGATCCTTTTTATTAATATGTCTAGTCTCACGTAGTTTTATGTTAAAAATCTTTATTTTTCCTTATCATGACATACTATAAAGTCGTTTATTTTCCTGTCTGCTCGATTTTTTCTAGTGTATGTTCGGCCGCCTCTCCTTCTAAACCACGCAACGGATTTTGGTTCGGTTTTCACTGTCATTTAGAGATTTTTCTAGGAAAAGTTCTTATGTGCATTACATCAAGATTCATTGTGCGTAGTAATTTTTTGTATAAAATAGGAAAGAAAACGAGCAAGTGGGTCATCTGCCGGTAAGTAATCACCACCGCCCATAGACACCCGCAAACCCAGAGGGCTAAGATGGCCAAAAGATATAGGACCATAGATTCTTACAAGTGTCTACCCAGCGCTCTCCATACAAATGGGGATAACGTTTTCCACCCTCTAAACCTTAACCTATATCCGTGATTTTTTTGTACGTTGTCATTATACCCTAAAACAAGTTTTGTATGTTTTTTTTAATTATTCTTTAGAGTGCCAAAAACATTCACAGTTTGTATGAAACTCCTAAAATGCAAATATTGTCAAATCTATGAAGTATATTTAAAAAATTCGAAACATACGAACCTAGTTGCAAGGCTAATGCTACCAAAATAATCATTCAAAGTCATAGTCAAAATATTTAATTCAGATTAGGCTTACAGGTAGCACTTATGAATGTCATAAAATTTACCACCGGTTCGGAAAAACCTCTGATGAGAAGATACCGGCAAGAAACTCAACGAGGTGTAATTTTTTAAATAAATCAAAATTACAATGTTATTTTACATCTCAAATATTAAAAATTGTCATAGGTTAAGGTTTAGAGGGAGGAAAACGTTATCGCTGTTTATACGGAGATACCTTTTTGGGGCCGGGTACATTTGAGAATCTAATTAGATTTTGACTAATGTTTTTTCGCGATTAATTCCGATGCATAGATATATAATAAACTACATGATGACATAAAAATGCTTCAAGGCAATAATTTTAAGAATAAACTCACTACCTGGCTTCTAAACAGATGCTTCTATAGTGTAAGAAAATATTTAAATCGCGACTGCCTTTTAAATCGTAAATTTGTTTTGATGGATTATTATTATTATTTATTTTTCTTTTATAAATTTTAATAGTTCTTGATTATTATTATTTTTACTACCTTGACATGGTTAACTATTTTTTTGTCAATTTTTATCGCTTCTCAAAAATGTATGCACGCCTGCATGCAGGCTGAATGCACTAGACATGTTTTATATGTAACACCTGAATTTACTGTATTCTGAGCAAATAAATTCTTTAAATCTTTGCACTGTATGAATAAGGTCCTAACTGTCGGTGAATGCCATCGTGATTCTTTCACGTCGATTTGTCGGCACGATAATTATGTAACATAGAAAACTTTGATTATCCCATAAGATGCGAACGCACGACCTTTCACCCTTTCCGGGGCAAGTGTCAGTCAGAGGCAGTACCTGTAGAGTAAGTTTGTGTTACAATAAACGAGTTAGCGGTGATTTCTCAATTAGTAAGGAAACAGTCGCGAAAAATGTTAATAAATAAAGGGAGGTCCCATAAGCAACTTGTTTTTAGGGTTGCGTACCTCAAAAGGAAAAACGGAACCCCTATAGGATCACTTGGTTGTCCGTCCGTCTGTCTGTCTGCCTGTCAAGACCATTTTTCTCCTTAAATATTTATTTTATTCTGTTTTTTAGTATTTGTTGTTATAGCGGCAACAGAAATACATCAGCTGAGAAAATTACAACTGTCTATCTACCACGGTTCTTGAGATACCGCCTGGTAACAGACGGACGGACGGACACCGGAGTCTTAGTAATAGGGTCCCATTTTATCCTTTGGGTACGGAACCCAAAAAACGTGTTAACAAATAGAGGTTTACTATGCTCCTAATGAAGCGGTTGGTACATAACAAAATGGACTTAACCAAGCTTGCCGCAAGATAAAATCGAAACTGACCACAGATAATGGATTGTTATTCTTATATTAAGAGCTTGTATGAATAATAAAATGTGGGCTAAACGACGCGTGGCGCCATTATGTGTCGGGTGGCGCCAGCGCATGTTAATGACATAGTGTGCTATGCTAATTCCACAATTAACTATTTGGCTAACAGTGGCTAAACACTAACAAAAAACTGTAACAATTAGTTTGCCACTTTGCAAAACTAACACTGAAAAAATCGACTTTTTTGTAACCGAAATGTCTTTCGATTTTTATTTTAAATGTTTTTAACATTTAAATTAAAATGCTATGTAATGACAACACAAAGAAAAATTAGGGTAATGCCAGGGTAATGGCAGGGCTTGAACCTGCAACATCAGCATTCCGTGCCTTGCGTTTTCCAGTTTCTCCACATTAGCGCTACCATACCCTGCGAATTTTTTAATGTGCAGTCGAAATTTTGTTTACCTATTACACAAAAAAAAGTGATTACCAAACTATTGCAACACCTTACCTAACTCTTGATTTGTAAATAAATCATCAAATTTTTATCACCAGCAAATAGTTTTGCTAATTAAGTGAAGTTTGATTAGCTTTAAGAGGAGTGTGAACCCAGCGCTCTCCATACAAACGAGGATAACGTTTTTCCACCCTCTAAACCTTAACCAATGGCAATGATTTTTTGTCATTATGCCTTTAACTAGGTTTGTATGTTTTGATTTTTTCAATATTCTTAATCGTTTCAATCAATTTAAGCTTTTGTGCTTTATATAAAATTCCTAAAATTCAAATATTGTCCAATGACGAGTAACCAAACTACCCTTTTTTTTCAGTTAATGCGGGTAGGTTGATAGTTTGTTAACTCCGCAAAACAAATGCGTGGAGTAGTTATGGGTTTAATTTGTAATTTTTTTTTGATAAGCTTCGCCGCCAAGCAATGCTTTCGTTCTTTCGCCAAGTAATCTTTTAATTACTAGCGGACGCCTGCGACTTCGTTCGCGTGGAATCAGTAGCCTATGTCAGGGACAGTAGCTTTACATTAGTGAAAGAATTTTTCAAATCAGTTCAGTAGTTCCAGAGCTTACCCTACGTACAAACAAACAAAAAAACTGAATTAATTTCTCAGACAGACTTTCAATGCTCTTTTTGACCGTGAACTGTAATTTAAAATAGATAGCCGAATACCGAATCACGGAATGTTGTAACCTGAGAAATGAGTTTGAGATTACCTCATGTATATTTAACAGACAGACGTATTAATTAGCATTATATGATTATTTTTATGTCTCCACTAAATAAACTTGCAAAAGATGTTTAATGCCGTTTCCTAAATACATTAGTTGAAATTGCAAAGGCTAAGAAATTTCACTTTTTTACAATTATCCCCGTCGTACAGTCAAGGAATTAAATTTCCAACCCACCTAAGGTTCAATAGCATATAGCAAACTGTCACTATAAGAGCTATAGAGCAAGACGTTAGTTTGACATATCGACCTTAATGCATTGCGAATGTCAGACGACATTTCAACGAAATGGGTAGGGAATTAACTTCCTTGACTGTACAAAACGGTGTAGAAAGCTAAAAACTGGACCCCATTTCACCTGACAGTCGATTGGTGACAGTGACAATTCGCCGTACTAGTATTACTGTGTCGCAAAGTAACGCTACAAACTTAACATTACAGTGGGCAAGCAATGTGTACCGAATTGTCACTGTTCCCTGTCGATTGTCGCGTTTATGAAATTAGGCCCTGGTTCACGCCGGCATTCCTAATGAATATAATAAACTGAACTGCTTCGAGAAAAGGAAGGTACGGCCGTGCCGCTTCTTTTGCTCAACTTGGCGGGGACACTTCCGTGCCCCCAGATATATTGGTACTCGAGGGACGTGATGTCTATTAGGACGTCTAATCTTTATATGGTATGCATGGTTGTTTCTGTCACATTGTGAAAATGCACAAACTTTGAAACTTTGTTTGTTAGTTTGTTTGTATGTAGGGGGTAATCTCTAATCTCTTTCACATATAGAAAGCTACACTATTCCTGACGGACATAGGCTACTAATTACTGCGAACGAAGTCGCACACGTCCGCTAGTTAACCATAAATTCATTTTAGTCTTTAAGGTATTAATCTATGGGCCTTTGCAGTCTAAAATTAATCTGTTCTATCATCGAATTGAGAGAACTAAAGAACTGTGTACAACTCAGTGGCAGAGTAGCCGACCATAGTCTATTTGGTAGACTATGTTGGATAGCCTGAATTAAACTGTCTGTGCCAAATGTCAAGTAAACAGCTCTGCGTTTTGTACGTTTTACATTGGCGTCATATTTTTAGTTCTGTTATCCGACGCCTGTGTCGCTGCTAGTTAAAAAACTTAGAAGCACTTTATTCACTTACGATAAGATTCAAAGTTGAACCAATAGTTCAATATTGAAAGCCCCTCTTCACCTGCTTCACCCCGTCGCAAAGTGGTGACGCTAGGCTTGTAACAATCCGAACAAGTAAGCAGACCTATTGTCTTCTTATATTGATGTGTTCTATTATTATAATATATTCTGTGGTGAAAATCCAGTTAACTCCAGTATGAATAGACCCGCTAACAGAGGCATCTAACACAATGATGAATTTGATTATGTAGGGTGGTCAGGGAGGGTAGTTGCAGGGTAGGGTCGATATTAATTCGCATAACGTAATATTATTACTAATTCAAGTTGGCATAACGTTATTTCGTATAATTATTCATTCGTATAAAATTAAGTCGCGTAATGGTCATAATGACGACTTAGCATTAATTTAATAAACATATTACTTTGTATAAGTTAAGTATTAAAAAGTATAAACACAAATGGTTATAATTATAAATTACTAGCTTTTGTCAGCGACTTCGTCCGCGTAGACTTGTTTAATTAAAACATGCAATCTGCAATATTTCCTGGACAAATTAATGAGAATTAGTTGCTTTGCTGCTCATGACGTCACGGCGGCGTATAACTCACTTATCAGTGTCCCGTGGGAACTATGCATTTTTACGGGATAAAAAGTATCCTATGTGGTAATCCAGGTTATAAACTATATGTGTGCCAAATTTCATCTTCATCCAGTTCCATTCAGTTGTTTTTGCGTGATTGAGTAACAAACATATAAACATCCAAACATACAAACTTTCACATTTATAATATTAGTAGGATTGTTTCATGAAAATAACTATTAGTGTAACATAACGCAATGGTATGAGGTTTAGTTTAGTAACTTGATTATAGCGAACAACATGTGCTCAATATTTATATTTACTCACGATTCTATCCGACGGAGCTCCGCTACGCTGGGCACTTTTTTTTGGGGCTTTTGGCCCTTTGGGACTGAAGAATACTAACCTAACCTACACCTGTACTCATCATCGTGTTCCGGCGTGGAGATCAAGACAGCCGGTGCAATTACTGGCGCAAGGTTTCATCTTAGCCCTCTAGGTTGGCAACGCATGTGCAATCTCCTTGGAATTGCGGGTGTTTAAAGGCAGGGGTGATTACTTACCATGTGACCAACTTGCTTGGTTGCCTTTCTATTTTATATCATCATCATCATCATCATCTCAGCCACAAGAAGTCCACTGTTGGACATAGGCCTCCTCCATGGATTTCCAAAGTGACCGGTTGGAAGCAGCATGCAACCAGCGCCTTCCTGCCACCTGTATGAGGTCATCGGACCATCTTGTGGCTGGTCGTCCTACGCTGCGCTTGCCAATACGCGGCCGCCATTCGAGAACTTTTCGACTTCATCGGCCATCAGTTCTCCGTGCTAAGTGCCCTATGTGCTATTTTATATAAAAAAGTGTAATTACGCATACGAGTTTAATATGCACTATGAAGTTGATCTGTCCCTTTCGAGCATAGACGATTTCTCTCAGTGCTTTCCTTTCTTATGTTTGTTGCTGTCAAAGAAATTAAAACACGTACCACCGTAGAACCTAGTCGAAGAGACATACGCATGACATTTGTATGACATAGCCTGGCGTTTAACGCGTCGCGTCATTGCAATAGGGTTTTAAGGTGGTACGTGAATAAATTTCCCCTACTGTACGTACTTTTGACACGACCTTAGATTTATGGTTTGTGCGAGTGAGAGGCGCGGCCGTCCATCTTGAAGTGAAAAAAACAACTTACGCAATCACTTTTTTCGCGCTCTATCAATGTTGACATTGCTTGCGAAAATCATTGCGATGATTTGTGTGTGAGTTATCATTTAGCGTGTCAACATCAGAGGCTTTTAAGTCGAGTGCATTCTGAACAGCTGTTCACTAAGAATACAGGCTCACGAGTTACCATCAGGTTACTATCTGACCGGATGAAACCGGTTCTAACCGGATTTTAAGGCCTTAAACTGAACTTCGCCCGGGTTTCAATTAGGACCCGATTCAACATCACGCTTGTTATGTATAGATATATACAACTACACTTATATAATAAAGAGGTAAACTTTGTTTGTTTGTAGTTGGCTAATCTCTGGAACAACAACAACAACAAATGCTCTTTATTGATTCACACAAGTAAACAAAATAAAAAAAACACGCACAGGGATATTACATGGGATTCAACAGGCGGTCTTATCGCTAAGCAGGAATGAGACCGCCTGTTGACCGCCAGCGGTATTTTAATTCATTAATTTTGATAAATCAATGAAAACATCTAAATTTTTGGCAGCCACATAGGCGAAGTTGCTAAATCTCTGTTTGCACGCTCTTAACTAACAAACGTTTACGAAGCGTTTATGAATAAGAGGGTTAGGCTAGAATGCAGTAGCATTATTTAAAACGGTGTATGTGATATAGAAGCTTAGCGAAAGCCTGATGCAGTCATGTCACTCTTACTTATTTTAAATAAATTCTTTAAGAACTACAGCCTAAGCAATATTCTCTCTATTCTCTCTAATATTCGCTCTGCGAAACGCAAAACTTAAGTCGGCAGCCGGGGCTAGCAATAGTTTATATAATATCACTTTAAAATAAAATAAGACCATTTAAGGAGTTTCATACAAAACATAGCGGGTGATAGGACCTTGTGCAAGGTCCGTACGGATCGCTCACCATCTTGCATGCTAATCCCGTCGCCAAGCAGCAGTGCTTGCACTGTTGTACTCCGGCGTGGAGAGCAGGACAGCCGGTGCAATTACTGGCACAAGAGGTATTCCATTTTAGCCCTCAGGGTTGGCAACGCAGCTGCAATCTCCTTGGTGTTGCCAGTGTCTATAGGCGGTGTTGATCACTTACCATCAGGTGACCCACTTGCTTGTTTGCCTTCCTATTTCATAAAAAAATGCCTTAAAGTTTAGAGGGTAAAACGTCACCGTTTGCACGGAGAGCGCTGATCCACAATAATAAGCTAGCACCACACCTCCTCCTAACGCCTAATGAAGGGCCGAAACGTCTTTAAATCCGTGTAATTCTAACGTAACGCGCTGGTGTGACGTCACCATTAATTCAAACCAACTCGGTAGCCAAAACAAACTTTAAATATTGACTTTAAATATTGCCCGTCGGTTGCTTACAACTTTGAACAGACGTCTTAAGCAAATGGCGTAAGGTTCATTATACCAGTGGGATGGTACATTAAAGTATTTGGCATTGCAAGCCTTGGCACCGTTGTAATTACTTAACTCTTGTTATTAAAAAAAATTAGTTATTACAGCGTTTTAGTACATATTTTACGAGTAATTAAATCATTACTTCATTACGTTCCCTAATGTTCTATGAAGAAAAAGTAAGCGAGATAAAAGGGTCATTTCTCAGCGTGTTTCCCTAGCGACATCGAAGCACATATCGCACCCTTAGAATTAAACCGACTCAATTCTGAATATGATATTTCCCAAAATTAAACCCTATGTCTTTTAATTACGGTGATATTTTGGGAAGTGTATTATTCAGAAATGAGTCACTTTAATACTAAGCATGCGATATATGAAAGCTAGATTCATGCCAAGTTTGGTTTTCTTCCGGATGGGACTGTAAAATTAATTTTTGTTAGGACAAGGAGCGGTACTATTAAGCGCATATGTAAATTATTTATTGTACAAACCCATTATTGGAAAAGGAGATAAGTGATGTACAAAGGCGATCGTACCCCTTTAAAGGATCTCTTCTAGTTAAGTCAACCTTTCCAACCAACCAGCGATTTTCACACGTATTTAATAACGTTATCGGGATTTTAACGCGATTAAAGTGTTGTTAATTTACCTCGACGTTTCGGCTTGTTACATCGGCCGTGGTCACGAGTAGACTCTACTCGTGACCACGTGAGTCTACTCTTGACCACGGCCGTTGTTACAGGGGCGAAACGTCGAGGTGAATTAACAATACACTTAAATCGCGTTCAAGTCCCCATAACGTTATAAATAAGAATAGAACCATTTATTTCAGGCTGCATAGGCCCATAGAAAAAATACCTTAAAGACTAACACACATAGTTATAAAACAAAACATTAAAATTAGCACGTTACTTCGGCGACGTGTGACCTAGTTTCGGGGTGTCCAGCAACCGTCCGTGAAAACGACGGAAAGCGACTCCCTTCGGCCAGAATTCCTCCTTCATGAAGGTCGACAGATGAAATATGAAGAATGAACGGATATCATAATTAAGGACGTATGATAATTGTTATCTCTAACAAATGGATAGAAGATAATATCAGTGTGTAATCTGAAATTGAAATGAAACCCCTTCGCAATAAGGCATCGTTGTGTATATTTGCCATCGCAATTTCAAATTAACCTGCGGCTAATATATGAACAAATATCGGATATCCATTTCGTTGAAAAATTCTTAATGCCTCATGAATGTCGATGATATAAATTGCTCTGATTACCATTTTTTGCAAACTCAAAATTGACTCAATATCTGTAGAAGATCCCCGTGAAATAAAACCGTCCAACATAATTGTATCATAGGCTTAATGGACCAACCGGGCCGTCCCTAAATTGGTTAGCTGCCGGATTTTTCTGACTACAAAGGCAATGGTTGTGACGTGAGAACCCCTTTGCACTTTGACGTCGAGCGTTATTAAAAGAAAGAGTTGATTTTAAAATATCCATCGTTTCACCATTTATGATATTGAAACTATAGTTCTTTGTTGTGTGTTAACGTTAATATGTTTGTTTTCTTAATGAACTTTTATTGCAGATAAATACGGTTACATAACAGATCTTAAACAATTGTATAAGTTTCACATATTAAACCATTAATGGCATGCAACATTTGTAACGATTAATATTCGCGTGTAATTTATTTACAAATTATTATGTATGTCTTTCCCATTCACGGGAATAGTGCCCCGGACCTTTGGGAGGCGTGCGCGGAGCCGAAGCCAACACGTAGAGGCCCTTTAGACAATTTAATGAAATGTGATGAGTACACCGGGCGGACGCTGTCCCTGCCCGCATCATAGGGACACGAGCAGAGCCAGCCCCCGCCAGGCGTATAGACTATTGTGGAAAGATGGGACCTAAACCGTACAAGACTATAGGGGAAAACGATGGACTAATGACTGGGCTATTGCGTGAGACATCCGGACGTCTGCCAAATAAAAATTACAAATTATTATTATTATAAAATTTGGTAAAATGTCACATACATCAACTATTTTACATATGATTTTAAATCCATTATTCTATTATAATTAAAAAAAATTAAACAATGCAAATATATCAGTTAAATGTCATTAAATTAGGATGTCCAATAAATTAAAAAGTCACAAATAGATCTAATGAATTATTGGTGAATATTAGGATTTAATAAATTATTGTGAAATGACGCTCCATTCATTTGTAAATAAATAAGAATATCGTCATAGGATGTATGATATAACAGGCGGGAGTTTTACTATTGGAACTCGAACAAAATATATCAACCTATATCAGCAATCGTGTTCCCCTTTGATCGTAAACTTTACCAGCAACCCTCCCGGGCTTTTACGGGTACAATCAGGGCCCAATTTCACAAACGCGACAGGCGACAGGTGACACTGACAATTCATAATACATTGCTTGCCCACTATGATGTTAGGTCTGGAAGTCTGTAGCGTCACTTGTCGACGGAGTAATGTACGGCAAATTGCCACTGTCACCTGTCGCCTGTCACGTTTATGAAATTGGTCCCTGGAAGTAATGTACATAGAAACCTTTCGTATTTTTTTTTCTAAATGATGTGAAAACGGTACCAAAATCAATTGGATAGTTTAGAAAAAGGCGGTTGAACATATAGTATAAGGATTTAGGACAGACGGGGATGGATAATCGATTTTACTTTGTACTACTTTTTTTATAAAATAGCGAGTCAAACAATCTATAGACACCCGCAACACCAAGGAGATTACAGATGTGTTGCCAGCCCAGAGGGCTAAGACGGAATACCTCTTGTGCCAGTAATTGCACCGGCTGTCTTGCTCTCCACGCCGGAACACAACAGAGTAAGAAGTGCTTAGCGGCAGAATTAGCGAGCAAGATGGTGGTAGCTATCCGTACGGACCTTGTAGAACACCCTACCACCCGCAAAGTAAAGATAAAGAATATGAAGATAAATTGGACCTCCTACCAAAATGATAGTGATAGCATTAATTTAATTAAATTTTTACGTACAGTAGGCGAAATATATTCACGTACCACCTTAGAACCCTATTGCAATGACGCGACGCGTTTAACGCCAGGCTAAATCATACAAATGTCACGCGTATGTCTCTTCGACTAGGTTCTGCTGTGGTACGTGTTTCAATTTCCTTGACTGTACCTCAACCCTATTTCGTTTTTTTTTCAGTTTTTTCATCATCTGCCAAAACCAGAGTTTATTTGTTTATCCGTTTATACCAATCAATACGAGTAACAGCGTTCAGAGGCTTCATCGTTTTTAAATTAAACCTTCAAAGTTCACAAAGTTAAAAAGCTTTTCCAAACAGATTGAATACATTTGAGTTATTGGAAGCAAAAACTGTAGATACTTTATTATTATTTACACTACAGTAAATTATTTTTTATTGATGCTTTCAGGCTATGAAAATGAATGGAAATGAAAAATTCATTTGGCAAGTAAACCATATAGGCTATTACAAGTCTGAGTCTACCAGCGCTTCGGAAAATGGAAGATTCTGCTGAGAAGAAACGCCGCAAGAAATTCAGAAGTTTATCTTTTTTTTCTTCTCTTTTCAAAACAAAATTACAGAGCAATATACACAATCATCACAATAGTAAGTACTTGACATAAAGTGTAAAAAAAAACAATAAATAGCACAGCAAGCTTTAAGCAGATTGAACGAACTGGCACTAGTTAAGATTGACAGATGAATGACGAGGTCAAAGAAATTAGAATCGGGATGTATAAGGTCCCTGGACAAATAATAATTAAATACTTAATCTAAATAATTTAGAGATGTATAGTCGCTAGGGGTCAGAAGCGATAAACTTTAGTAGCAGTCTAGCCTTATTAAAAACATACGTCCATAGGCATACTAAAAACTGCCGACGCCAAGACATTGGCACAAAATTGGTCCACGCTTCTGGGGACCTCAGAGCTGGCGCCTACTTCGATCAGAGGCTTAGTCTCGCCATACAGCGGGGGAATAGCGCCAGCGTTCTGGGGTCCATGCCTCACAGCACAAACTTGGACGACGTGTTTCTGTTGTAAATATTTTTTAAATTATATTGAATATCTCAGGTTAATATTTTCTTAAGTTATTGTTTGTTTTGTAATAAATGTATTTGGTCAAATGACAGATAAAGACAGAACATGTGTAAGAAATGGAAGATTACTGAGCGTTTATGAATAATGAAGATAGAGCAGAGTTCAATGTAAATTTTCTTAACATTATTCGTCGTCGCGCCACCGTTGCGGGGGCTCATGATTAAGGACCACGGACTGATCGGAAACATGTCGAGCATTTCTCGACTTTAAAATACGTGAGTGATCCGTTATATTAATAATTTTTTTCTTATTATTAAAGCACATTATCTCATAGCAATTAGCAGCAAACTATTCAGATACATAAGACAGGGTTCGTTGGATTTATCGAGTTTGATATATTTCCTATTAACCTTGAACAATAAAAAAATGTCGTCAGCAAGATGCCGGATCTTCGGCTCACCACGCTCACCGTAATAACAAAGGTCATTTCATTTACATAAACGAGATACAGGCATGGAGCAAGAATTGATCCTTGAGGCACTCCCATAACAAACCCATATTTTTTTATGAAATAGAAAGGCAAACAATCAAGTGGGTCACCTAATGGTAAGTGATCACCACCGCCTATATACATCCGCAATACCAAGGAGATTTCAGATGCATTGCCAACCCAGAGGGCTAAGATGGAATACCTCTTGTGCCAGTAATTGCACCGGCCACCTTGCTCTCCACGCCGGAACACAACAGAGCAAGCACTGCACAGGGTTAGCGAGCAAGATGGTGGTAGCGATCCGGGCGGACCTTGCACAAGGTCCACCTGCAGACTAACTAATGAGCCTATGATGTGGAAATAACAAATATCGAATTGGCTGAGCTTCGATTATACATGATCTTGTCAGTCACAATTCTAGAGTGTATATAGAAAGTGGGAGGACAGAAAGAAGGCTATCTCTGCCCTCTGTGAGTGCAGGCAATGAGGGAGCTAGCGAAGGTGCCGCTTTTTTATGTAAGGGTGGGATGCATTTGTTTCATACTTTTTATCTACACACATATCATAAGTGCTCAATAACGCGTTCAAAAACCATAGAAAATGACCAGCATTATTACAACCAATGTTATTATAAGAATTTTCTTATCTGTGGTAGTAGGTAAATCTGTTCTTTATTGGTCATCACCACGTCATCACATTACCGATATCTCGTGACTGCTCGTGACGTTATGAATTTAAATTTAGAACAGCTGTCAAAATTCAAGTTGGTCTCTATTCTAGTATCCACAGATATTAAAACAGTTATCGATACGAAACGTCAACTCAGTATGTTTTTTTAATTTAAACGCACGACATTTGATCTCTAGTGACATGACAATAGGGACTTCATTCCTTCGTCTATGGTTTAAAAAAAACTTTCGTCTTGACGGATAGATCGAATCACAGAGTACCTTTTTAATATACATGGCCGCCATTAGTTGTCATCGTTTTTGTTTTTTTTCTGTTACGGTTTTTTGCAGTTATGATATGTGTGTAGATAAAGTAATGTATGCAACTGTATATAATTAGGCCTTAAAACACGAGTGTGGTTTTATGAAACGAGCGTTAGCGAGTGTTTTAAGGCCTCTCATTATATAGCAGTTGCATAAAATACTATTATCTACACACATATCATAAGTGCTCAATAACGCGTTCAAAAACCATAGAAAATGACCAGCATTATTACAACCAATGTTATTATAAGAATTTTCTTGTCTGGTAGTAGGTAAATCTGTTCTTTATTGGGTAGTATCTCTTAGTAGTCTATGTTTATTGGTGATCACATTACCGATATCTCGTGACGTTATGAATTTAAATTTGGAACAGCTGTCAAAATTCAAGGTTTCTATTCTAGTATCCACAGATATTAAAACAGTTATCGAAACGAAATGTCAACTCAGTATGTTTTTGTAATTTAAACGCACGGCATTTGATCTCGAGTGACATGACAATAGGGACTTCATTCGTTTGTCTATAATTAAAAAAAAAAACGATCGTCTTGACGGATAGATCGAATGGCCGCCATGACTTGTTGTCAGTCGTTTGTCGGTTTTTTGCAGTTATGATATGTGTGTAGATAAAGTAATGTATGCAACTGTATATAATCAGGCCTTAAAACATTCGTGTGATCCTATTATGAAACTCGCTGACGCTCGTTTCATAAAACCACACTCGTGTTTTAAGGCCTCTCATTATATAGCAGTTGCATAAAATACTATTATGTAACTAGCTGACCCGGCGAACTTCGTACCGCCTAATTATTGGAGGCATGTTTGCTCACCGTTTAGACTTACCCTGGACTACGACAAACATTTTAAAACCAAAATCAGCTCAATCGGCCCAGCCGTTCTCGAGTTTTAATCAGACTAACGAACAACAATTCATTTTTATTTATATAGATTTTGATCTTAATATAAAACGTGTAATTTGACATTCTATGCAATTTATAATGTGATTTTATAATGACTGAAAAAAAAAACTAAACAAAGCTAAACTTGGTGTAAGAGCCTACCGTAAAATTCTAGATATTTATGTTTTTGATCGAAATGTGATTTAAATTAAAGGGTTGTCTAGTGAACTCTTGCCGCGAGTATATTTTGCATACGTATTTTAGACACCTTTTTTACGGTTCCGTACCTCAAAAGGAAAAACGAAACCCTTATAAGATCATTTCGTTGTCCGTGTGTCTGTCTGTCTGTCTTTCAAGACCCTTTTTCTCAGGCACGCGTGAAGGTATCGAGTTGAAATTAATATCAAAAACTCAAATCTGTAGTCCCTTGGAGGCGTGAAAAAATTCAAGGTTCTAAGTCAACGCAATCAAAAGATACGGCCGTTTATGCCGCATGTTTCATACATTCGCAAGGCACTCAAAAACCTATAGGGTACTTCTCGTTGACCTAGAACTATGAAATTTGGCAAGAAGCAAGGTCTCACAGCACAAATAAAATAATAAAACCGAAAACCGTAATTTTGTTGTTGATACACACACAAAAAAATATATTTTTTGGTCTTAAAAAGCAAAAATGCGATATTAGGTGTTCTTGATGACGGAACCCTCGAGGCGCGAGTCCGACTCGCACTTGACCAGTTTTTTAGATTAGAGTACGTAGTCGTCTCTTTTTGGCAGATCGTATTGCCATTTAAAGTAAAGAGATCAGCTACTAAAATATCGCTATCAATTTTAAGATTCTGCCTACGCTATACTATTTCCAAGTCAACGACAAGGTTGCCGTAATGTCACTCGAATTTGAAGTTTAAACATACGGTCGTAGGTCGCTATTGCACTTGTCAACTATATCGACAATGGAAATCTCAACTGTCGTAAGTGACATTAAGGGACTTGTCCCTTACGACATTTCAGATTTCTAGTATTGATATGTGTGTCGTAACAGGCACGACAGATCGCGACATCTTTTAGCGTTCTAGGCTTTTACAAAGCTCAAACATAACCTACAGAATAAAACGAGACACCCTCATACACTATCTGAAAGAAATACAACAACAAAACCCAGCCTGGGTTTCGGTAGTAGGACCTTGTGCAAGGTCCGTCCGGATCGCAACCACCATCTTGCTCGCTAATCCAGCCGCTAAACAGTTGCTTGCCGTTATAATCCGGCATATTTAAAAAGCTGTAAAGGTGTTTCTATCTATATTGTCCAAACTACAATGCGGGTGGTAGGACCTTGTGCAAGGTCCGTTCGGATCGTAACCACCATCTTGCTCGCTAATCCAGCCGCTAAACAGCAGTGCTTGCAGTTGTAATCCGGCATGGAGAGCAAGACACCCGGTGAAATTACTGGCACAAGAGGTATTCCATCTTAGCCCTCTAGGTTGGCAACGAATCTGCAATCTCCTTGTGCGAGTGTCTATGGGCAGTGGTGATCACTTGCTATACATTAAACTATTTGTATTTCTCTACATGAAAGTGTATTAACGTATTGTTCCGCACAATTCACTGAAAAAAAGTGACAACCGAACTAGTGTGGTTATTCGTGATTTTGGTTTAAGGTAATCAAAGTTCTTTTAAATTAGCAAAACTATTTGCTACCGATAAACATTTGATTATTTATTTCAGTGTGACCAACTTCAAATTAGAGATCCTGCTCTACTTAGGCTAGAAAACTGACAAATCCTGCCAAAGCCAAACTCTTATGGCTAAGCTCCTTTAAGACTGGGTTTATAATCAGAGTTTATGAGCGATAAAAACGGAAAAACGCGGCAATGGCTCTCTCTGGTTGGGCAATGGCCACGTTTTTGCGTTTTTATCGCTCGCAAATGCTTACTGTGAACCCAGTCTAAGGCTATACTGCCAAACGTACCAGCTTATATTGCAATCCTGCCACAAACTGCCAGATTTTGAAAACTTCAACCGATCCTGCCAGAAGTCAAAATGAAGGGCTAAACCTGCCAAAAAGGCAGGATCCTGCCACATATGGTCACACTGATATATTTACAAATCAAGAAATAAGTAAGGTGCAACAGATAGTTCGGTAGTCACTTTTTTGTGTCATAGGCAAACAAAACTTCGATAAACAAAACTGTTTTTTCAGTGAAAAAGAATGAAAATGGGAACAAACGGTCACAGAAATCTGCTACTGACTTTTTATTGACAATTTCATCAAGATGGTGTGACAAGAAACAAGGTAGCTATTGACATGACAATGTTTGTAGCGTGGGTGTGTGTTTATCATAGCTTAACACATTAACATGTGAACGAAAAACGGTTGCAAACATACGAAAACGTAGGTATTTATGTGCCTATTGCAAATAGCCTTAACTGCTTAAGAAGATTTTTAGTGGCCTATGCTGTAATATAGTCTCCTAATGGTTTTTCGGGTTCCGTACGTACATCAGTTTCTTTTAATATCACATAAGAAAGCAAACCAGCAAGTGGGTCACCTGCTGGTAAATTATCACCACCGCCTATAGACATTCGCAAACCAAGGATATTGCAGATGCGTTGCCAACCCAGAGGACTAAAATGGAATACCTCTTGTGCCAGTAATTACACCGGCTGTCTTGCTCTCCACGCCGGAACAACAGTGCAAGCACTGCTGTTTAGCGGCTGGATTAGCAAGCAAGATGGTGGAAGCGATCCGGGTGGACCCTGCACAGGGTCCTTACATCCGCAAAGTAAAAGTTAAGTCATACTAATTTCATCTTGGACAGGAAATGTAATGCAGTTGACCTGTGGAAAGCAGATAGTACCTGTACCCTTACCATGAGTACAGTGCACCTAGCCGTAACCATACTCGCTAGCGACAGCGTAAAACGATTCGTATGGGAAATTGCACAGCGCCTCTAGCGCTCACTTAGATAACTAAAGATCGCTAGTATGAGTCCAACGGTAAATTACCTATCGAAATCTGAACGTCAGTGTCTAACGTTTTGTAGCTGTTGCCGTAGAACATCGGTACCATGAGTCGCAAATATGACACATGTCCTCGAAAAATACCGTATCGACTATGGTTAACTCTTTCACTGACAAATGGGAGCGTATTTAACCGCTATCGACTGTAGTAACGTAATACGAATTTGCGATAGAAACTCATGGTAAGGGTACTGATCTTAATACAGGCACTAACAAACTTAAAAATTACTTGTGTAGGTCAGTCGGATCGCTACCGTCATCTTGCTTGCTAATCCAGTCGCTAAGCAGTAGTGCTTGCACTGTTGAGAGCAAGACAACCGGTGAAATTACTGACACAAGAATTCTTAGCCGTTGCAGGTACAGTCAAGAAATTTAATTCCCTACCCATTTCGTTGAAATGTCGCGGTCGTCTGACATTCGCAATGCATTAAGGTCGATATGTCAAACTAACGTCTTGCTCTATAGCTCTTATGGTGACAGTTTGCTATACGATATCGAACCTTAGGTGGGTTGGAAATTTAATTCCTTGACTGTATATATAGGCGGTGGTAATCACTTATCATCAGGTGACAAACTTGTTTGTTTGCCTACCTATCCAACTAATATCATAAACGCGCAAGTTTGTAAGTATGGATGGATGTTTGTTACTCTTGCTCGTAAAAACTACTTAAGAGGAAACACAAGGGCCGTTTTTCCATACAAACGTCGTCCCCTGTTTCCTCTCTGGATAATGCCAGTAGAGCAATATTTTTTTTCCAAAAAATCGATGGCCACTATTATGCATGTCCCTATGTCTTCCTTTTTTTAATAAATTAATTATTAAAAGAGATATGGACATTCAAAAACCTAAAAAATTGGCCAGATTTTCGACTGCGTTCATACATTCAGAAAACAAATTTTACTAGATTATATAAAAAAAGAAAAACATAGGAACACTGCCAAAGCCTTTCTTTAAATTTTAATGAAATAAGTAGGGAAATCGGATAAGTTTTGGAGAAGGAATCAGGGGTCTACGAATCGTTGATTTTGTGTACTTTTAATAGGTATTTTCAGTCCAAGCTGCGGCTGTCTCTATTGCACTCTGCGGGGGGAGGCTTGATAGATGGAGGCAGCAATAGATTTTACAAATACCTATTTTTCAATTCTCTAGACCTTGGTGTTTCCTCTTAATGGATTTGGATGAAATATGGCACACACATAGTTTATGACCTGGATTAACACATAGGATACTTTTTATCCCGTAAAAATGCATAGTTCCCACGGGATAGCGATAAGTGAGTTATACGCCGCCGTGACGTCATAAGCAGCAAAGCAACTAATTCTCATTAATTTGTCCAGGAAATATTGCAGATTGCATGTTGGGTGCACGTTTGCTTGATTCAATTAAACAAGTCTACGCGGACGAAGTCGCGGGCAAAAGCTAGTGTTGTGTAAAAAAGGAAGCATGGCTCAAAGTCGCGGTATTAAATTAGTTTGTATTTAAACCGGTCTATTGTACAGTAGGGGAAACATATTCACGTACCACGTTAGAACCCTATCGCAATGGCGCGACGCGTTAAACGCCAGGCTATGTCATACAAATGTCATGCGTATGTCTCTTCGACTAGGTTCTACGGTGGTATTTGTTTCAATTTCCTTGACTGTGCAGGTCGGCTTATCTGAAATCTGAAGGCTGTTGGAATAAATTACATATTCCTGTTCTTTGTTTCACTCGTTTATTGGCAGTTCACTCACACGGCAACAATCTGCTCGGAACGGATATGCATTAATAGAATCCATGAACCTTGTGCGAGGTCCGTCCGGATCGCTACCACCATCTTGCTCGCCAATCCTGCAGCTAAGCAGCAGTGTTTGCACTGTTGTGTTCCGACGTGGAGAGCAAGACAGCCGGTGCAATTACTGGCACAAGAGGTATTTCATCTTAGCTCTCTGGGTTGACAACGCATCTGCCATCTCTTCGGTGTTGCGGATGTCTATAGGCGGTAGTGATCCCTTACCATCAGGTGACCCACTTGCTTGTTTGCCTTCCTATTTCATAAGACAAAAATAAATAAATAAACTACACTACAGTAAATCCAGTTTCTTAATACCTATGCACAGTGTTTTTTTTTCCCTTAAATCGGACATGCCCTCTTTATGCGAGAATCAGATAAAACTTTTCATTTGAAATGCATGACTAAAACTCCCATGAATCTCACTTCAATAGTTTTAGAGAAAACCGTGGTCAAAGTTGTAGTTACGTTTACGGGAAGTTTTGAAAAAAAAAAATCTAGCGACCAAATCGTTGCAGCTTTTTTATTCTTTATATTGTGGTTTGAAAGACCCTACGTGGAGGCATGTTACCAGTTTTTCCCGCTGAGCTGGTGCTTTTGGGTTGCGAGATAAAGCCAGTTAAGTGTTTTTTTTGTTTATTTTTTTATGGCCATGTTCTACCATATTAGAAGCTGCAACTTGCCTTAAATTCAAGATCTAGATAGACACTAACTCCATAAAAAAAATCAAGTTCTAACTCCGTAAAACTTCCGAGATAAAACAAAAATAAAAATTTGCGGAATAGTAAAATTTTACGGGACAAACTCGAAATTTTGATTTTGATGTGGTCATTCTTTTTGTGATGTTGGTTAAGCTTACATTATATAGGCTATCTTAAAAAAAAAACAATTTCTAACTCCGCATAATGTTCGAAATAATATTAATTTTGAATTTTTTTAAAGATCTATGGATGTAATATGAGCTGTTATTTTTTAGTAACCATAGACAAGCTATCAAATGTTCAAAGCCACACGCTTTGTCCGTTGATAGGCAGTATGGTGCGGGAAGCAGTCCACCCTCATTAGACGCTTGTTTATACCCCGTAGATACATATTGGCCAGGAGGACACGGGGGGAGGCACTATGGAGCCGTCCCAGACTCATAGTGCCACTTGTCCTCAGCGGAGCTTGACCCACCCAGCTGAGGGACGTCATTCCGAGCTCCGATCGAATGACTTATTAGGAGGGCATGAGGGCGCCAAACCTCATGTTGGTCAGCGAGTGGAAAGTTAAGCTATGGATCGCGGCATAGCCGGTCCTTCTCATGGTCCGGAAGAGACTGCAAATACGCGAGGAGTACAACTAAACCCCAAACCTCCATTTACTAGATTGCGGGTACGGGCCTTCGAGCTTCTTACTGAAAAAAGTAAAAAAATGGACGTTCTGAGAGGCTACAGGATCTCAGTAAGTCGGAAAGAGTTTGTTTAACTCTCCCAGAACGTCCATTTATTTTTTCTGAGGTTTGGCGCCCTCATGCCCTCCTCGGAGCTCGGAATGACGTCCCTCAGCTGGGTGGGTCAAGCTCCGCTGACGACAAGTGGCACTATGAGTCTGGGACGGCTCCATAGTGCCTCCCCCCGTGTTCTCCTGGCCAATATGTATCTGCGGGGTATAAACAAGCGTCTAATGAGGGTGGACTGCTTCCCGCACCATACTGCCTATCAACGGACAAAGCGTGTGGCTTTGAACATTTGATAGCTTGTCTATGGTTACTAAAAAATAACAGCTCATATTACATCCATAGATCTTTAAAAAAATTCAATATAAATATTATTTCGAACATTATGCGGAGTTAGAAATTGTTTTTTTTTTCAAGATAGCCTATATAATGTAAGCTTTACCAACATCACAAAAAGAATGACCACATCAAAATCAAAATTTCGAGTTTGTTCCGTAAAATTTTACTATCCCGCATATTTTTATTTTTGTTTTATCTCGGAAGTTTTACGGAGTTAGAACTTGATTTTTTTTATGGAGTTAGTGTCTATCTAGATCTTGAATTTAAGGCAAGTTGCAGCTTCTAATATGGTAGAACATGGCCATAAAAAAATAAACAAAAAAAACACTTAACTGGCTTTATCTCGCAACCCAAAAGCACCAGCTCAGCGGGAAAAACTGGTAACATGCCTCCACGTAGGGTCTTTCAAACCACAATATAAAGAATAAAAAAGCTGCAACGATTTGGTCGCTAGATTTTTTTTTCAAAACTTCCCGTAAACGTAACTACAACTTTGACCACGGTTTTCTCTAAAACTATTGAAGTGAGATTCATGGGAGTTTTAGTCATGCATTTCAAATGAAAAGTTTTATCTGATTCTCACATAAAGAGGGCATGTCCGATTTAAGGGGGAAAAAAACACTGTGCTATGGCCCTATGGGCAATATTCGTGTTTTTTTTTATAAAACAAGGCAAACAAGCAAGTGGGTCACGTGATAGTAAATAAAGACAACCACCTATAAAGGCACGCAACACCAAGAAGATTGCAAATGCTTTGCCGACCCAGAGGGCTAAAATGGAATACCTCTTGTGCCAGTAATTACACCGGCTTTCTTGCTCTCCACGCCGGAACACAACAGTGCCAACACTGCTGCTGGATTAGCGAGCAAGATGGTAGCGATCCGGACGGACCTTGCACAAGGTCCTACCACCCGCAAAATACAAGATACATACGAGTTTTACGAATACAAGCCAAAAATAAAAACTCATTAAAAAAATGCAACAAAAATAATAAATAGCTACTGTGCTTAGATTTCCATTAAATATTTTCTATATTAAACAGCGCCTGTCTTCCGTGGTTAAGTCCAGAATCCTCTCTTTCTTCGGGCATATAGCGAGACGCGGAGAGTTTTCCATCGAGCGGCTGGTGGTTCAGGGCAGGGTTGAGGGCACCAGACCACGCGGTCGGTCCCCCATGAGGTGGACCGACCTGATCAAATCCGCCACAAACCAGCCCATGCACGAGAACACTAGACGCGCAGCCGTGAGAGAAGAATGGCGCCGGGTCGTAAAGCTCGCCACTCAAGATGCGACGGCCACGACCACTCTGCCAAGAGTGTAGCGACGAAGAAGAAAGATTTTCTATACAAATTGACAACAGTTTTTTTTCTTTAAATAAAAAAAAAATCCCGAATACTATATAATCTATATAACAAACATAAACTATATTGATAATAACTACAAAAGACAAACATTGAATGGAAAACGTATGAGAGAAACCGATCATAAACAATTTCACGTGGTAATTTGTAATGTATGGCAAATTGTATGTGCACTGACGGTTTGTATGGACGAGGTAAAGGTGACGGAATACTCGTAAGATGACGGTCTCACCGCTGTTAGTAATGTTACTAATATTCTATCGTGTGGGGTGACCACGCTTTGTGGACCTAGCAGGATTTGTATTTTGTATCGCACCGAACATTGCTCTAACGAAAAATAAACTGAATCGAGGGACAACCTTAACTTTGCCATTAGAAAACCGTTGTCCCCATACATCGACATAGGTGACGGTGTTTACCAAGTGCAAATATAATTTTGTAAACGCAAAAACATTTTGTTTGTGATTACAAGTTTACGGTTTTCGAACTTTACCCTTTACAATGGTATTGGACAAGAGGGCTTCTTAAGAGGAGTGTGAACCCAGCCTTAATAAAAAGCGCTCCCCATACAAAAGGCGATAACGTTTCTCACCCTCTTAACCTTAACCTATGGCATTTTTTTTTTGGTATTTTGTCATTATAACTAAGGACTATTAGGTTTGTATGTTTTGATTTTTTTTTACACACATATCATTACGTACTGCTCTATAATGCGTTCAAAAACTGTAGGAAGCATTTTTACAACCAATTACATTATGAGAACATTAAAATCTGTACTTTAATGGTCATTTGATTTGTGTAGCGTTATGAGTTTAAATTTGGAACAGCTGTCAAAACTCAAGTAAGTCTCTACTCAAGTATCCTTAGATGTCAATAAAGAATATAAAAAAGATTAAGGTTTGGCGGGTGGAAAACGTTATCGCCGTTTGTATGCAAAGCGATACACAGAGAGAGTCTACGAGTCTTAAAGAGTCTTTGCGTGACGTTTGCTTTTTTAAATAAAAACGATGGTCACCGTTAGTTTACATAACATAATATGTTGTTCATCGCGAAACCGTGTCGGCCTAAACTGTACGGATATGTAGCAATTAGACATAATTGCGATTCACTCGATTTCCCCAAATCTCGTGTTTGTTATGAAATCATCTCTAAGTTAAAAACAAGCAATTAACTTGTGTGCTTAGACTGAGACGAACTGTCGAATAATTTTCTACGCTGGTCGTTCACACGTGAAAACCTTTTGTTGTTGAATATGAACTGTGCGCTGGAAGGTGAAGATGATGAATTTATTTTGTAAACAGGTGGCGCAGGCTCTTTTTAGGGTTTCGTACCTCAAATGGACAAACGGAACTCTTATAGGATCACTTCGTTGTCTGTCTGTATGTCTTTCAAGACCCTTTTTCTCAGGAACGCGTGGAGGTATCGAGTTGAAATTAATACCAAATGTACAAAAGGCAGTTTTAATGTCTTAACGGACTCAATTTATGTTCTGGCACAGAATAGATATAAGTATTACTTGGTTGTGATAAGTTGGTACGGAACCCTCGGTGCGCGAGTCCGACTCGCACTTGCCCGGTTTTTTTATACAACATAGGAAGGCTGACGAGCAAGTGGTTGACCTTATGGTAAGTGATCACCACCGCCCAAAGACACCCGGAATACCTAAGGGAATGCAGATGTGTTAGCAACTGAGAGGGCTACGAGCAATAAATACCTCTTGTGCCAGTAATTACACCGGCTGTCTTGCTGTCCACGCCGGAACAAAACATTAGCACTGCTGATTAGCGGGAGGATTAGCGAGCAAGAAGGTGATAGCGATCCCGACGGACCTTACACAAGGTCCTACCATCCACAAATATTTTACATATCTGAGTCTTCGGTATATGGAAGCCTGCTTGTTTGCCTTCCTATGTTGTATAAAATGGAAGATTCTGCTAAGAAGAAGCGCCTCAAGAAACTCTGCAACTTATCTATTGTTTCTTCTCATTTCAAAACAAAATTACTGTCTGTGAATAAATAATAGTATTTTATGCAACTGTTGCATAATGAGGGGTCTTAAAATACGAGTGTGGTTTTATGAAACGAGCGTCAGCGAGTTTCATAATAGGATCACACGAGTGTTTTAAGACCTAATTATGTACAGTTGCATACATTACTTTATCTACACACATATCATAAGTACTCTATGATGGGTTCAGAAGCCATAGGGCAACGACCTGCATTGCTACTAACTACTAGTGCTAGGTACCTATTAAATATCTATAGACTGTACACATTAAAAAAATGTAATAAAAAATGAATTTCAACAAATTTATAAACAAATTAGGAAAATTCTCACTATAATATTGGTTGTTATAAAGATGGTCATTGCCTACGGTTTCTGAACGCATTATAGAGCATTTACGATATATGTGTAGATAAAAGTAAATACCTAACTGATGTTAGTAAGAGCAATAAGTAAAAAACCAGTTGAATTGAGAACCTCCTTTTATAAGTCTGTTAAAATATAGAAAATATATAAACAGACTCGTATTCACATAATTTACCGAAACTAGGTCACACGTCGTCGAAGTAACGTGCTAATTTTAATGTTTTGTTTTATAAATATGTTTGTTAGTCCTTAAGGTATTTTTTCTTTGGGCCTATGCAGCCTGAAATAAATGGTTCTATTCTATTCTATAAGGCCGTGCCTGTTTGTGTATGACATCGGTTACACGCTCATTCTGTCGTCAGTTTAGTCCATCATTCCACGACATTGAACTTTAGTCTGTTGTCATATCAATTTAGTAGATGACTATAAACCATATTCATCCTAACTTGTCTTAAGAAGTAAACAACATTCTAACCTCAAATTTCAGTTTTTTCCATCAAAATATTGTTTATTTTTGAAATCAAACATTCTAAAGCCACAAATTACTAGTAACATCTTCTATTGATAGCCTCGATTTGATTTATTTAGGCGATAAAGGTTGGTTAGGTGACAAAAAATTATATTTTAGTTTAGAATTTAGTTGTGTGCGTGTACTATACACGCACACATGTCAACCTATTTCAGTTGTATAATACTTTGACATAGTCCAACGATTATGCAGAAAAATTTCCTAGTCAAGGCGTGCAAAAACATGCAAACTTACCTTTGCTGTCAAACGCATCGCTTTCAACTAACATTCATGTCGTGTTCAACGTCAACGCAGGTTCTGTTTTGCTCTACAGCTAGCTTTAATGAAGGACAGAGCTATGCCTTGACGTGTATCCCTCTAGTTCTTTACTTGCGCACGCGCACTGTTAAAGTTGCCTTTATAATTTCTCAAGTTTTTGTGGTTAACCATAAGTTTCAACCGCAGATACGGTCAGATTCCTCTCGTAATATCATAGCCACGTGGTTTTAATCGGACTTACTAGTTACGTACTTTGTTGCAATTTTTGAACAAGGGAATACCATAGATATAGCATAGAGGTTTCAAGAGTGTGAACCCACCGCTCTCCATACAAACGACAATAACGTTTTCCATCATCTAAATTCGTTACAAATTTTGCATGCCATCAGGGGCGTAGCGACGTAAAATGGCGCCCAGGGCTCGCATCCAAACTGCGCCCCTTTCCTTTTGTGATTTTTTTTTTATTATTTTACTAATTTTGTAATGTAATGTATCTAAAACAAACAAAATATCACAAATATATCCCCGTCTGGAATAAATATATCTACAATAAGGATTAAATGATCCTCAAAAGACTTTTATGTGGCCGTGTATACAAATTTGGAAAGTATTTTTTTTAATAGGTAGTAAATTTCATTTTTTGCGCCTCCCCCTCCCCTTATTTGGCGCCCAGGGCACATGCCCTGGCTGCCCCACACTAGTTACGCCCCTGCATGCCATTCATGGTTAAATATGTGAAACTTATATCATTGTTTAAGATCTGTTATGCCACCATATTTATCTGCAATTAAAGTTCATTCATTCATTCATTCATAAATCTTAACCTATAGCCATGATTTTTTTGAATGTTTATATACAAATTTACGGTTTTTGGATTTATTTTATTTGTGTTGCGAGACCTTGCTTCTTGCCTTTCATAGCTCTAGGTCAACGGGAAGTACCCCATAGGTTTTTGAGTAACTTGCGATTGTATGAAACATGCGGCATATACGGCCGTATGACCTCGGTTACACGCTAATTCTGGCGTCAGTTCAGTCCATCATTCCGGTACAGTTTTGACTGATGCCAGAATGATGACAAATGGACACTGTTACGATCAGTTCAGACTAACGAGACACGAGACAGGTTACACGATAATTCTCTCGTCATTCTGACCAGAATGATGGACTGAACTGACGCCAGAATGAGCGTGTAACCGACGTCTATCTTTTGATGCAATGACTTAGAAGTTTGATTTTTTCACGGCTCTAATGGACTGCAGACTTGAGTATTTGATATTAATTTCAACTCAATACCTCCACGCGTTCTCGAGAAAGAAGGTCTTGACAGACAGACAGACAGACGGACAACAAAGTTATCCTATAAGAGTTCCGTTTTTCCTTTTAAGTTACGGAATTCTAAAAACGATTAAGGAATCCATTTGTAAAATATTAGCTTTAAAGTACAAATTTTTGTTAAAGTCAGTGTCCCTGCCAGCTAAATGGCTTCTTTTGGATAAGTGTAAAACTCACTATAAAGTAAAAAAAAAGTATCACAGCTAAGTAGGTTCTAAGATTACGAGCAATCAGGCGACTACGGAACCCGACACGCACAGCCGGATTTTAATGGAATAGGGGAGGCCGCGCAGGCAAACAGGGCGAATTTGGATCAAGTTTTTTCAAACGACAGTGAAAGCTGTACCAAAGTTCATTGCGTGGTTTAGTAGGAGTAAGCGACTGAAGATGTGAGGACATACAGGAATGGATAGCGAATTTGATTTATACTACGTAACGATAAACATTTTGAATTCGTTTAGGTCGATATTTTTGTCGTATTGCAACAGCCAGGATCTAGACTGACATTTTTGCGTGATAAATCCATTTTTTCTTATGAAAAGGGAAGGCAAATAAGCAAGTGCGTCACCTGATGGTAAGTGTACGCCACCGCCTATAGACACGCGCAACATCGAAGAGATTGCAGATGCGTTGCCAACTCAGAGGGCTAAGATGGAATAACTCTTGTGCCAGCAAATGCACCGGCTGTCTTGCTCTCCATGCCGGAACACAACAGTGCAAGCACTGATGCTTAGCGTCAGGATTAGCGAGCAAGACGGTGGTAGGACCTTGCACAAGGCCGCAAAATTCTTCTATTTGCAAAATGTCCTTCGGCAGTTTAATATTTAGTAGAGCGGGTTTAAAACGTTGCGTATCTGTTAGAACAAACCAGCGGTGTACGCTTTTAAAAGCGGGGAACAAAAAGTGACGCAGTAATTAACTTGAAATCACATTTCATCAGGGCTATGGAGGGATAGTAAGTGGTTAAAACCATGGCATGCACTTGGGGTGCACTTTATAGGTCTGGTGAGTTAAAGTCAACATAATTATTATTTATCTACACACATGACAGGAACGGGTCCCGACTTCACTTTATACTAGGTTAAGATGAACTACCTATTCACTTAACACTGTGTTTTATTTGATGGGGTCGGAAAGTTCTCGAATGGCGGCCGCGTATTGGCAAGCGCAGCGTAGGACGACCAGCCACAAGATGGTCCGATGACCTCATACAGGTGGCAGGAAGGCGCTGGTTGCATGCCGCTTCCAACCGGCCACTTTGGAAATCCATGGAGGAGGCCTATGTCCAACAGTGGACTTCTTGTGGCTGAGATGATGATGATGTGTTTTATTAGACCAAATATGGTTCTATACTTCTACTATATACTTATTTCTAGGTAGGTATACTTCTTTTTATTCTACTTCTTTGTTACCCTTTTGAATATGTCTTTTATTGTTTCGTTTTGATTTGTATTGTCAACTTGTCACTGAGCTGATTCCTGATTTTTAACATTATAATCCTTTAAATTCATCAACAGGTGGTATTGTTTCATTTAGGATTTCAGTTCATATATTTCCCTCGTTTTCAATCATCATCATCATCAGCATGTTCGTCCACTGCTGGACATAGGCCTCTCCCATGGCACGCCACTGAGCACGATCCTCGGCCACTCTCACTCTCGTTTTCAATAGTTATAGGTAAATCTGACGATTATGTAGTTTTTATTTAAACAGACAAATTCTAAACCAAACATAGAAAACTTAAACTAATACTGAAACTAAGTGAGGTGCCCTAGGTCTGATCCCTGCGGTATCCCCATGATGCTTGCTGCGTTTCCCCTATGGATTGATCCGTTGAGCAAGAAACGAGCCAGCTCTAGGGTCGCTGGACGTTAAGGGCTCTGAGTCTGATTGAAAATAAAAATAAAAAATCAGCTAGGCCATATAGGACCGATCGGATCCGGAACACCACACTGCACACAAAAACACGAATAGCCGATGTTGGAAAAACTACCGCCAAGCTTAAATGGGACTGGGCCGGGCATGTCTGCAGGATGCACCCACAAAGATGAGCACATTCAGCCACCTGGTGGGTACCGCATGACGGTAACCGGCAGTAGTAGGGATTCGCCGGTTCTGGATCACTTTTTTTTCGCTCAAAATGGCGGATTTGGGGGCAAAGAAAACTAAAAAAAAAAAAAAAAAAAAAAAAAAAAAAAAAAAAAAAAAAAAAAAAAAAAAGGTCAACACCCCATTTAAAGCGATTGGACGGGGTCTCATCACGCTCCGCCCACTCCTTCACGTATATATGTACTTCCATTGCAACATAATACCAACACTTAATCACATACTCATAAAAGGATAGAGACCCTTTCCTTTGTTTCCTACTCACCCTTTGTTACGTTCAACTTCTTACCTGCGCCCACTTGGGGGTTCGGTGCCGACCTTTTTTTTTTCCTGAGTACCTGATCGCCCGCCACGCTCCGTACAAATAAAATACCATGTCTTTTCGTAAGTCCACTTTCAATTCATTATTCTATCAGCACATAAATATCCTATCGCATTATTCGCAGTACACTTTTATTCGTAGCCTATAACTTTTAGGACTATCATAAATCTAACCTAACCTAACCTACATTTTGGAGAAATTCAAACCTAACTTAACCTAACCTCCATTTTGGAGACATTCAAACCTAACCTAACCTACATTTTGGAGAAATTCAAACCTAACTTAACCTAACCTACATTTTGGAGACATTCAAACCTAACCTAACCTACATTTTGGACAAATTCAAACCTAACATAACCTAACCTAGGTTTTGGAGAAATTCGCAAGCCATAACTTTCAGGACTATTTTAAATCTAACTTAACCTAACCTACGTTTTGGAGAAATTCGTAAGCCATAACTTTCAGGCCTATCTTAAATCTAACCTAACCTACGTTTTGGAGAATATTGTTACGCTAAATAGTAAATGGTTTCAGTTAAAAACAAGAATTTTGTTGCTTTATTGCTTTTTACTTCTAACCTTATTAAGTACTCCTTAGAAATACTAGTTTTAACGTGTTTGTTACGCAATTCGATTATTTAAATACTAGACAAAACTTGTAGGATTGCACTATGTACAAAGGATATTAAGAACGCAGCCTTGTGTTTCGCTTACACAGTAGGTACTATCCTACATTTTGTGGACATATTATATAGCTAAAGTTTATATTATGAATATATATAGATAGAGAGTTTACATAATACAGTAAACGGTTTCAGTAGTTTTATTGTTTTCTTTGTATCAAACGCACCACGGTCTTTTATTATTCAATTACTTAACATCAATACACTATGCAAAGAGAGCTTTTTGAAAAAACAGCTAGTTTGAACGTGTTCACTAGGCGAACGGTTTATTTACCTGGCTGTCGTCAATAAGAGGAGCGTTATGTTTTTTCGAGTGTATGGCTTTGAAGATACTGGTTTAAACTTGTTAAATTGCACTACGCATAAAGGACCTCAAGAACGCGGGCGGCATCGTATAATTGCTTTATTGTTGTCTTTGTATCAAAAGAACCGCCGCTGTCTTTTGTTATTCAACACACCGCGTCTGGAGAATACGAGTTTATACCTGTTCACTAAGCGAAGCCCTTCTTTCAAAAAATACGTGTCCCAACTTGTAGGGATTGCGCTGGGTATAAAAGCGCGCCATCACATCTCGACTTCATTGCGCCCCAAAAATTCTCCGAGCAAGGTCTTCGAGTAAGAGAGTCGTGAGTCGTGAAGTTTAGTGCAAGGTTGCTGAAAGCAGTGTTTCGTTGCTGAAATGGATGTAAGTATGTAGTCATAATTTTATGTGTGCCCACTTATTTCAGATTTTGATTGATTGTAACATAACCTTCATCTATTTTTGTGTTTACCATGTAAATCTACTTTGAAGGACCGTTTGAAGAATGTTTTTATATTGTTACAGGAAAACACATTTAAAAATTATTACTATCCCGACGACGAAGCAAGTGATGAAGAAGGAACGTTGGCCTATAAAGTCAAAAAAGCTATTGCTAACACTAACAAGAGGCCTAATAACAGCATAGATGGCTTCTTTGAAAAACGGAAGAAAAGGAAAGTTGCAGTAAAGTCGTCGAGCGTCAGCCAAGCCACTGCGGAAGGCGTGGCTTTTATAAAGTCCAACAAAGACGATGCATCATACGCCTCACATCTCATAAAAATTGAGGTGTATGATGCGCGGAAAATAAAAAATATTCCGCCAACGGAGCATTGGAAGCATGCGGAAGTGCGTGTTAAATACTACGCTCACTCCGAAGAGGACGCTCACGTCGAATCTACGAGGGATGTGATTTACCAAATCACCAAACAGTTAGCGGACAAAAGTGATTGTGTAAATTACGTTATAGACAATACAAAATAAGTGTAAAAGTAGTTTTAAGATCTTAATTTGTTCCTTTTATCTTTTTTTACTCGATTGTGTGCGTTTTGTTTGTTAACTTTGCTTTATAACTCGTACCGAACATTTTTCTTTGTATAGCGAACACCTTTTGTATTCTAAGCTTCCTTTGTAGTTATTTTTTTCCGACAAAGAGTCATTGTCTTTCATATTAGATAAGTAACACAAGTTCCAAGCGCCGATGTTCATAGTATAAATAGACCATAGCCCGCTTTAAAAAAACACATTCTAACGAAGACATAATAATGGACGGACTGAGCTGCAACTTCTTCGACCAACAACTTGACCAGCTTACTGAAGACCAAAGGCTATACGAACTCTGCGAAAAAGTGGAACAAGAATATTTTAAAACGTAGGTTACTTACTTTTGTTATAATTTTCTTTTGTTATAATTGTGCTATTGTCATAGATATCCATCCTACTGAATCATGCTTCAACTCATTTGATGCTAATAGCTTACCTTTATTACCTTTGTTATATTGTGTCATTGTAATGGGTACCCATCTTACCGAAACATGTTTCAACTCGTTTTTTGCTAGTTGTAGCTGGTAGGGGTGGATTTTAAGGTATTTAAACCGAATGCCAGTTGCTTCAAATCATTTGTTACTGTTCTCTCGACGTAGGAGTAGTACTTTTTAAGATGTATTTCAATTTGGATCTATCTCAAAGTGAAATTACAAGCCTAGACAAATCTTTGATCTTGTCCAAATTCCATCATCAAATAAGGATGTGGTACTTAAGGAAGGTTTTACCAGTTTCGTGGTTAGAGGATACGGAGATAATGCCATATTTCACGCCATGCAGTGGACACATCATACATACTCATAAATCAGACACATCCGATGAAATTGATGGTGTACTGCCAATGCAAGCGTATTGCTTAAATTGTAGACGAGAAATGAGTTAGTATTAAACTTTTAGGTGTTTTCGTTTATTTTATAATTGTCAATAATTTGTAATATTAATAATTGTTTTATTTTTGCAGATCTTTACAAGTTGGCCGAGGAGGTGTAAATAAAAAAAGAACAGCAATGTCAACTGTGACTGCCGAACCACCAACAAAGAAAAAAAAACCTCTGAACAATTCAACTAGCTACGCTGCTGTGGCAACATCAACAGTATCAGTTGGACACCAAAACGTGAGTACAGAAAGTAATCACAAAATTGAATGTCCTGTGTGTCACGTGTCAGTATCTAGAAAATATTATTCCAACCACTTGAAAAGTAATACTCATAAAAACAACGTGATAAGTTCTGACAAGGAATTTACAAACGTTCAGTTAATTGAAAGCGCGTTCGGGAATAGAATAGTTACTTACAGAATTTTACCTGATTCCGTTACTACCAATGCATTTGAAACACCAGAATTATTTTTGCATAATATCAAGGGAAAAGTGTTTAAATTACTAGAACGATCCATAGCAGAACAAACTGTCGTAAAAGTAAATTTCATTCTTAATGCAGATTTTACACAACAAACTAAGCAACTTAATAATATTTTTGACTTTCAATCGTTAAATTACGTCGTTTGCAAGGGGGACGCCACAGATGGTATTTATGCATCACTTGTAACTGAAATTGTTAACAAAGTAACCAATTTTGAAAAAAAAGACAGCGGATGGAGTTTAGTTAAAATAAAATACTTAGACATGAATATCAATAAATTCAATCCTTTGCGTGGTTCATCTTACATAAACTTACCATTGGATATAAAAAACAAAAAAGCAGTTATCAACGTTAAAAACAAAGACCATGAATGCTTCCGTTGGGCTATACTGTCAGGTTTATATGAGCCAAATAACAACTCTAACAGGGTCTCGTCGTACAAATTGCACAGAAATAAATTGAAATTTGAAAATCTTTCCTTCCCAATAAAAATAAACGATATTCATAAATTCGAGAAAATGAATGATCTAAGCATTAATGTTTTTGGCTTGGAGTACGATTCGAAAAGCAAGCAAAATAAAGTTATTGGTCCGTTACACTTAACGAAAAGTAGGAAAACTATCCATTTAAACTTGTTGTATTTAAATCACGGTACTAAGGGCCATTATTGTTACATAAAAAGTCTATCGAGATTAGTATCAAAACAAATGACGACGTCAGAGCATGCAATCCACTTATGTGATGGTTGTTTAATTTATTTCACGTCACATGAAAATTTACAGAAACATCAAAAACATGACTGTTTTCATGTATGTACAAACTTACCCTCTGAAAACGATAGTAAAAGAAACTGGTTTAATGAATTAGTTCCCTCTAACCAAATATCATTCAATAACTACGATCGTAAATTGAGGGTACCATTTGTTATATATGCCGATTTCGAAGCATTTTTAAAACCCATTGAAACTTGTATCAACGATCCGAATAAATCCTCAACAACCAATGTTCAGGAACATGTAATGTACAGTTTTGGATACTATATTAAATGTTCATATGATGACAGTTTATCTGTATATAGAACATACACAGGTCAAAATTGTGCCGAATCATTTATGAAATTATTAAAAAAAGATTTAGAGAACATTTGCAAAAAGAACACTTTTGTAAAATGTCCTTTACCCTTAACGGAACAAGATAAAGTAACCATAGCACAAAGTGATACCTGTTTCATTTGTGAAAAAAAATTAAATGAAGAATTCATTGTGTCTCATAACCAACACACCGGTGCTTTTGAAGGAGTCGCTCATCCATCCTGTTCTGAGAAATATCGAACCCCTAATTTCTTACCTGTGTTTTTACACAATTTGAGTAGCTATGATGCTCATTTTATTGTACACGGGCTTGGATTTGAAGAGGGGGACATAGAAGTTATCCCACAAAACAAAGAAAAATATATTTCTTTCTCCAAGCAATTTCACATCAATAACCATGTAATGAAATTAAGATTTCTTGATTCCTTAAAATTTATGAGTAGCAGTCTTGATAAGTTAGCCAAAAATTTACTGCCCGATCAGTTTCATGAACTTCGGTTAAATTTTCCATCTGAAGAAGACTTCAAACGCTTAATACGAAAAGGAATATATCCATATGAACATATGACATCTTTTGAATCATTAGAATTGGTTAGTCTTCCCAATCACGATGATTTTTACAGCTCATTAAATGATAACCACATTTCAGAAAATGATTATAAACATGCACGTGACGTATGGAATCACTTTAAATGTAAAAACATGGGGGATTATTCAAATCTTTACTTAAAAACTGATGTTTTGTTGTTAGCAGATGTGTTTGAAAATTTTAGAAATGTTTGTAAAGAAACATATGGATTGGATCCTGCACAATATTACACGGCACCTGGATTAAGTTGGGATGCTATGTTAATGTCTACTAAAATTAATCTAGAACTTCTAACGGACATTGACAAAATTTCTTTTATCGCAAATAACATAAGAGGTGGTATTTCTCAATGTAGTAACAGACATGGGAAAGCTAATAATATATTTATGTCTGAATATGATCCTACGTTACCATCTTCATTTTTGATGTATCTAGATGCAAATAATCTTTACGGTTGGGCAATGTCACAATGCCTTCCCATTGGCAAGTTTGAATGGGTGGATAATAATACTGATTTTAATGTTTCTGATGATGCTGAACACGGATACATTTTAGAAGTTGATTTGGAATACCCAAATAACTTACACGATTTACATTCTGATTTACCATTCTGTCCAGAAAACGTTTGTTTAGGTGATACCAAAGAAAAAAAGCTGATTCCTAATTTAAATAACAAAGTGAACTATGTGATTCACTATCGAAATCTAAAACAATGTTTAAAATCTGGTTTACGTTTGCTAAAAATTCACAGAATTTTAAAGTTTGAACAAAAGGCATGGTTAAAGACTTACATCGATTTAAATACACACATGCGTTCGTTGGCCAGATCAGAATTTGAAAAAGACTTCTTCAAACTCATGAACAATTCTGTTTTCGGTAAAACTATGGAAAATATAAATAAAAGAGTGAATGTTAAATTACTTAACCACTGGCAAAACCACGGAAAAACTCAAGGAGTTCAATCTTTAATAGCAAGACCTGAATTTCACAGCCTTTCTATATTTTCGGAGAATTTGGTTGCAGTACAGTTGAAAAAAACAAAAGTCTTGTACAACAAACCTATTTATTTAGGATTTTGTATATTAGATTTGTCAAAAACTTTAATGTATGAATTTCACTATGACTTCATGAAAACCAAATATCCAGATAAACTGAAATTGCTTTACACGGACACGGACAGTTTGGTATATCAAATATTTACGGATAACTTTTACGCTGATATACTAATAGATCTAGAATCTTACTTTGATACTTCTGATTATCCTCCTGACAATCAATACGGTTTGCCATTAGTAAATAAAAAGCAATTGGGTTTTTTTAAAGATGAAAATAATGGTAAAATTTTTAAAGAGTTTATTGGGCTGCGATCAAAAATGTATGCAATGGATGTACAAAACGAATTTATAGCAAAAGCAAAAGGAGTTAATAAATGTATTACTAAAAAATTTAACATTGACAATTACAAAACATGTTTGTTCAAAAAAGATAATTTGTTGTGTGAAATGTTGCGGTTCAGGTCTATAAAACATGTTATATTTACACAAAAAATAAACAAAATATCTTTATCACACAGTGATACAAAACGATATTTATTAGAAAATTCCACTGACACGCTTGCTTGGGGCCACTACAGAATAAAGGACATTCAGTGTTAATATTACTTTTCTGTACTTGCGACTGTTCCTAAATTTGTAACATTTTTTGTAATTATTGAGTATGGACTGGTAATAAGATAATAGAAAGTTGTAATTTATGTATAATTATAAAATTTCAGAATGTTTTTAGACATTTTTTATAAATTTAAGTTTTTTATTTGTAGTATTATGCATGGACTAGTTATAAGATTACAGAAAGATGTAATTTACTCTTTTTTTTAAATTAAATAAAGTGTTTAGATAAATTTTATGTGTTTTTATTTAAACATTATTCAGGTGTGACAAAACTATATAACCTTGTTTGGACTTTAAAAAAAATCATTAGTGTTTTGGTACTTTTAGATTCAACACGTATAACAGATCTATATAATGATTCACTTTTGTCACCCTTTTACGGCCATTGTTGCTGGTCCCAGTGGGTGTGGAAAATCAAAATTTGTCACAAACTTTTTAAATGATTGCAAAGTACTATGCGATGTAAATTTTTCGGAAGTTATTTGGTGTTATGATGAAATGCAACCTTTGTACAATCTGGAAAATGTTAATTATAGTCAAGGAATACCTGATATTAACATGTTTGATGGGAAGCAACCTAAACTTCTTATTATCGATGATTTGATGAGGGAGTCAGATGGACGGATCGTTGATATTTTCACGAAGGGTAGTCATCACAGAAACTTAAGCGTGTTTTATATTACACAAAATATATTTCACCAGGGACGAGGTCAACGTGACATCTCGCTAAACACAAGTTACATTGTATATTTTAAAAATCCTAGAGATAAAACTCAAATACGATACTTGTCGCGACAAGTTTATCCTGAAAATTCAAAATTCGTGGATGAAGCCTATAAAGATGCTACTAAGGATGCCCATGGATATCTCATGATTGATCTGAAACAAAATACAGATGACTTATGTCGTTTCAAAACTAAAATATTTCCGTTCGATAAATATTGCACAGTTTACATTCCTAAAAAAGGATTTAAATATAACAGGAATCAACAAGTTTTAGTCAGTTCTAAATGATGCACTCGAGTGTGAGCACATATAAACACTTACTTGAAGCGTTGCAAGTACTTAAACCAAAATATCGCACGGCTTTACTCAAAGCTTGTGATGATGATGAAATCAATATTATTTGCGAGTGTATTTATAACGTGCTAAAAGGAAAAATTCCATTAGAAAAAAAAGAAAAATCTAAATTAAATAAACACAAGAACATATTACGCAAGCTAGTTTCAAAGGGAAAACAAAAACTAAGAAAAACTATCATCATTCAAAAGGGTGGTGCATTTCTACCTGTTATTTTAGGTGCAGTTTTAAGTGCTTTAATAAACTCTTTATAACCAAAATGGAGAACACAAAAAAAATGCTTTTGGTAGAACAAGATTTTATTGAAAGACTTAAAAATAATGAGCTATCAGAGAACTCATCGTCTCGTCTGGATGGAGAGATGAAAAAAATATTGAAAAGTAAAATGGATGATCGTGAAAAATGGGCATTATATTCCCAAGCACTGCAGCGATTTTTACATTTTGCCGAAGCAGATCGAAAGCCTTTCAAAATACCAATAGTAATGGATGGAGTTGATCACTTTAACAACCTCAACAGTGACTTAGATTCAAAGTTAAAAAAGCAGGAAAATGCAAATAATGACTCAGTCGCAAGCCCAACTTTGCTGGAAGATGATGTTCCTGCTACACCACCACTTGATAAAACGAATCAATACTATCCTGTGGAATTAACTCCATCTCATATCGTACAAGGAATACCGAAATCTTATCGATCGAAAACCCAAACTTTAATGGACATTATTATCCTTAATAAAAAAAAAATTTGGTGGAAGACAGGAGGGGAAGTTGTGTTAAACCATCGAGTGATCCCAAATAGCAATATTGTCGATCTGATAAACGATGTATCAAGACCTCTAAAACGCGCAAAACCAATAGGTTGGGAAGAATTTGCATTGGTTTTAAAAGATATAAGAGTTCCTACATTTTGTATTGGTAATCCTGTTAACTTGGAGTATATGAAGAGAGATTACACCAACGAGTTTCGCGCATCATCATCATCTTCTAAAAATACAAGGGATTCATCATTTAAAGTAAAAAACGCATCTACACCTATTTCTGCTAAAACAATTGAGTCGACCAAAAAGAAATTAGATTGGGAAAAATGGACCCCCTATTAGATATAAATAAGATTTACTACGATGTGTCCAACCCAGCTGGTTACAGTAGTATAGATAAGTTAGCGAAGGAAATGAAAGGTAATATGAGCAAGGAGGAAGTAAAAAAATGGTTACAGTCTCAGGAAACGTATACTTTACATAAACCTGTCCACCGACGATTTACTAGGAATCGATACATCCTATCTAATTATAATGAACTCTGGCAGGCTGATCTCAGTGATATGCGTACTTATAGTCAATATAATGATGGATATAAATATATTCTTTGTATTATTGATGTTTTTAGTAAATATGCTTTTGCAAGAGCCATGAAAAAGAATGATTCAGAAACAGTTAAACAATGTTTTGAAAGCATATTTGCAGAAGCCAAATCTACCCCTCGTCATATCCAATCCGATAAAGGCACAGAATTTGTTTCAAAGGTGGTAAGAGACTACTTTAAAAGCAAAAACATTAATTATTACACCACTAATAATCCAGACATTAAAGCAAGTATAGTTGAAAGGTTTCAAAGAACTCTTAAAATGAAAATGTGGCGTTATTTTACTCATAGAAATACTTACAACTACACTAATATATTACAAGATCTTCTTCACTCTTATAACCATAGTTATCATTCTAGTATCAAAATGCGACCAATTGATGTTAATTTTAATAATATCATGACTGTTTGGTGTAACTTATATGATAGAAAAAAAGACAATCAAATTTCATTAGAAACCACAAAACTGAATGTAGGTGATCATGTCCGAATAACTAAATATAAACATATATTTCAAAAGGGTTATGAAACTAATTGGAGTGATGAAATTTTTATAATTGATGCAATCATTAGACGATCTCCGAGACTTGTCTATACCTTAAAGGACTTGGATGGTGAACCAATCGTAGGTACATTTTATTCTAAAGAATTACAAAAAACAACTTATCACCCCTCCATGAAGTATAAAATTGATAAAATAATACGCTCTCGTCGTGTTGGTGGCAGAAAGGAAGTGTTAGTGAAGTGGCAAGGTTATCCGAGTAAATTTAATTCTTGGATTCTTGCATCAAACTTAGAAAAAATATGAGTGAAGGAAGTTTTTATATAACTTTGTTAAGCAATAGCTCGACGGCTTATTATACTGATAATACAACAGCCCATTTCATGACCAAACTACCTAAGACCGTTAAATTAGAAGGAGAATGGGTTGTTGGTTTAGTGGAATTTCAATACCCACGTTCCATGTACAATGTTCAAGATCAAGAAAATATCATCTATATAAAAAAGAAAGTACGATTACCTAATGACAAGTTTGACAAAATCATAGATATAAAAACTCACATACCCGCTACTACATATGATAGCGTTGACACTTTCCTTGACGCGTTTAATGAAAACCCGCAATTAAAAAATAAGGTGAAATTTAGGTGTGATAAAATATCAAAAATGGTGGCTATAACTGCAACTGAAGATATAACATCTATCATAACATCACCTATACTGAGTTTGCAGTTAGGTTTCAAACCACGATCTAATTTAAAACAAATTTCAATTGGGAAAAATCCAGTAAATTTGTATTTAGGGTTACCATCACAAATATTTGTGTATACCGATATCATTGAACCGCAAGTAGTGGGGGATGTTATAACATCATTGTTGAGAATAATTCCATTGGATCCAACTCAGTTCGTTTATGGAGCTTACAAAATGCATGTCTTCTCACCTGCTCATTATGTACCTGTTTTACGTAGAGAGTTCGATACGATTGAAATAGATATAAGAACGACTACCGGGGCCAGAGTACCATTTCAATTTGGATCTTCTTGTGTGAAGCTACATTTTCAACGAATAAAATGACTCACAAACGATCGTCTGCCTCTTGTCCATATGAACATTATTATTTACATCAAGCTGGCTCTGGTGTAGGAATTGTCTATAAAGGTGTTCCATTTCAACGAGGTCATGGGATTGGAAGCTTTTTGGGTGGGCTATTTAGGTCTGTGATTCCTTTGTTATCCAGTGGTTTTAGGGCTGTAGGGAAAGAAACATTAGATGCGGGGATCGGCCTGCTGTCTGATATGGTAAATTCACGTCCTATGGAGAGTTCGATTAAGTCTCGATTCAAAGATGCAAGTGCTAACTTAAAAAGAAAAGCTGATGAAAAAATTGATTCTCTAATGTCAGGATCTGGGTATAAAATGTCAACTAAAAGACGAGAACGACTCATTCCGTTAAAAGCATCACGAGGAAGAGGAAGTAAAAAAATTAAAAAGTATAACGTCGAAGATATATTTTCATATTAAATAATGTCATTCTTACATAATCATTCATGTGAATGTGCAAAATCTGAGTTAGATATATTTGCCCTGCCGTCAACTCAAACCAGTATTGAAAGTGGACAGTGGGTTCATTACAAACCAATTTCATCTTTAAACGACGACGGCCCTATAGAATTTCAAGTTCCCGGATCAGGTGATGACTATATTGACTTGTCACATACGTTACTGCATGTCAATGCGAAAGTATTGAATCAGGATGGCACCAATTTAAAAGCAGATGTCCAAGTTTCGCCTGTTAACAATTGGATGCATTCCCTTTTCAACCAACTCGACATATATTTAAATCAAAAACTCATATCACCTCCGAACAACACATATGCCTATCGTGCTTATTTGGAGAATCTTCTTAACTATGGTCCAGCAGCCAAAGAATCTCATCTAACTTGTGGATTGTGGTACGAAGATACTGCACATCATATGGATGCCGTTGACGCAACGAACAAAGGGTTTCACAAAAGAATGGAATTTGTCAAAGAGAGTAGACAAGTTGAAATGATTGGTCACTTGCATGGTGACATGTTTAACCAAGAGAAATTTTTAATAAATGGCGTAGAAATGCGTGTTAAGTTAGTGCGCTCAAAAGAAACATTTAATCTTATTTGTCATCAAGATAAAAAACTTAAAGTACAAATAATGGATGCTAGTCTTATTATAAGAAGAGCAAGAGTCAACCCTAGCGTTTTGTTAGCCCATCAAAAAGTACTAGCGTCAACAACTGCAAAGTATCCTATAACAAGAGCGGAAGTTAAGGTTCTGACAATACCGGCGGGTGTGCAAGGTAAAACATTAGATAATATATTCCTTGGACAAGTTCCTAAAAGATGTATTGTCGGTTTTGTCTTAAATTCAGCGTTTAACGGTAATTTAGCATTGAATCCTTTCAATTTTCAACATTTTAATATGAATTCATTCAGTTTGTATGTAGACGGTCATGAAATACCTTCTAGAACATTACAACCATCATTTAGCTCTGGTTTAATAGCATCACCATATCACACTTTATTTTCTGGGACTGGTATTCATTTTCACAACGAAGGTAACGCAATAAGTAGAACAGACTACGGAGACGGATATTGTTTGCTATGTTTTGATTTGACTCCTGATTTATCTGCTAGTTCAACGTCACATTGGAATCTCGTCAGACATGGAAGTGTACGGTTAGAAGTTCGCTTTGATTCGTCTCTTAGTCAAACTGTTAACTGTATTGTATACGCAGAATTTGATAATGTAATTGAAATAAACAAGAATCGTGACGTAACTGTGGATTATAACAGTTAATAAATACTTTGTTTTTAAAAAGGATACATCATTTGATCTTAAACGTTGTTAACAGAATCATTAATAAGCAGCTAAATTTATATTTATCATGGATACAAATGAAATACAGCTCTGTATGAATAAAATAAGTTCCAGTTTTAAATCAAATGTTTTTGCTGCAAACCGATTGCCTATTTGGGTTAATTTACCTGCTTTTATTATAAGCAATTTAGATCCCGACTCAAAACCGGGGTCTCACTGGATAGCTATACACATTGATATTAATGGCATTGGTGAATATTTTGACTCATTTGGTCGAAAACCTACAGGTAGTCATAAGCTATTTTTGAAAAGAAATTCCAGGAGATGGGTTTATAACCACAACTCATTTCAAAATCCTTTTACCTCGGTCTGCGGGGAATATTGTTTAGTCTATCTGTATTTTAAGATTAAAGGAAAAACTATGTGTGACTTGGTAAATTTGTTTACTGAGAGTTCTCTATGTAACGATCTAATTGTAAGAAATATGTTTAAGTCTATTTTTTTGAAATAAACAATTAAATATAAAACAAACTCTTTTATTGTTCTAAGTTAAGTCTACATTTTCGTCAAGGGAAGTGTATTTGTCGATAAAACATAAAAATGAACACATGATATTCATTAAAACTATATTCAAAGTCAAGGCTATGGTCTATTTATACTATGAACATCGGCGCTTGGAACTTGTGTTACTTATCTAATATGAAAGACAATGACTCTTTGTCGGAAAAAAATAACTACAAAGGAAGCTTAGAATACAAAAGGTGTTCGCTATACAAAGAAAAATGTTCGGTACGAGTTATAAAGCAAAGTTAACAAACAAAACGCACACAATCGAGTAAAAAAAGATAAAAGGAACAAATTAAGATCTTAAAACTACTTTTACACTTATTTTGTATTGTCTATAACGTAATTTACACAATCACTTTTGTCCGCTAACTGTTTGGTGATTTGGTAAATCACATCCCTCGTAGATTCGACGTGAGCGTCCTCTTCGGAGTGAGCGTAGTATTTAACACGCACTTCCGCATGCTTCCAATGCTCCGTTGGCGGAATATTTTTTATTTTCCGCGCATCATACACCTCAATTTTTATGAGATGTGAGGCGTATGATGCATCGTCTTTGTTGGACTTTATAAAAGCCACGCCTTCCGCAGTGGCTTGGCTGACGCTCGACGACTTTACTGCAACTTTCCTTTTCTTCCGTTTTTCAAAGAAGCCATCTATGCTGTTATTAGGCCTCTTGTTAGTGTTAGCAATAGCTTTTTTGACTTTATAGGCCAACGTTCCTTCTTCATCACTTGCTTCGTCGTCGGGATAGTAATAATTTTTAAATGTGTTTTCCTGTAACAATATAAAAACATTCTTCAAACGGTCCTTCAAAGTAGATTTACATGGTAAACACAAAAATAGATGAAGGTTATGTTACAATCAATCAAAATCTGAAATAAGTGGGCACACATAAAATTATGACTACATACTTACATCCATTTCAGCAACGAAACACTGCTTTCAGCAACCTTGCACTAAACTTCACGACTCACGACTCTCTTACTCGAAGACCTTGCTCGGAGAATTTTTGGGGCGCAATGAAGTCGAGATGTGATGGCGCGCTTTTATACCCAGCGCAATCCCTACAAGTTGGGACACGTATTTTTTGAAAGAAGGGCTTCGCTTAGTGAACAGGTATAAACTCGTATTCTCCAGACGCGGTGTGTTGAATAACAAAAGACAGCGGCGGTTCTTTTGATACAAAGACAACAATAAAGCAATTATACGATGCCGCCCGCGTTCTTGAGGTCCTTTATGCGTAGTGCAATTTAACAAGTTTAAACCAGTATCTTCAAAGCCATACACTCGAAAAAACATAACGCTCCTCTTATTGACGACAGCCAGGTAAATAAACCGTTCGCCTAGTGAACACGTTCAAACTAGCTGTTTTTTCAAAAAGCTCTCTTTGCATAGTGTATTGATGTTAAGTAATTGAATAATAAAAGACCGTGGTGCGTTTGATACAAAGAAAACAATAAAACTACTGAAACCGTTTACTGTATTATGTAAACTCTCTATCTATATATATTCATAATATAAACTTTAGCTATATAATATGTCCACAAAATGTAGGATAGTACCTACTGTGTAAGCGAAACACAAGGCTGCGTTCTTAATATCCTTTGTACATAGTGCAATCCTACAAGTTTTGTCTAGTATTTAAATAATCGAATTGCGTAACAAACACGTTAAAACTAGTATTTCTAAGGAGTACTTAATAAGGTTAGAAGTAAAAAGCAATAAAGCAACAAAATTCTTGTTTTTAACTGAAACCATTTACTATTTAGCGTAACAATATTCGCCAAAACGTAGGTTAGGTTAGATTTAAGATAGGCCTGAAAGTTATGGCTTACGAATTTCTCCAAAACGTAGGTTAGGTTAAGTTAGATTTAAAATAGTCCTGAAAGTTATGGCTTGCGAATTTCTCCAAAACCTAGGTTAGGTTATGTTAGGTTTGAATTTGTCCAAAATGTAGGTTAGGTTAGGTTTGAATGTCTCCAAAATGTAGGTTAGGTTAAGTTAGGTTTGAATTTCTCCAAAATGTAGGTTAGGTTAGGTTTGAATGTCTCCAAAATGGAGGTTAGGTTAAGTTAGGTTTGAATTTCTCCAAAATGTAGGTTAGGTTAGGTTAGATTTATGATAGTCCTAAAAGTTATAGGCTACGAATAAAAGTGTACTGCGAATAATGCGATAGGATATTTATGTGCTGATAGAATAATGAATTGAAAGTGGACTTACGAAAAGACATGGTATTTTATTTGTACGGAGCGTGGCGGGCGATCAGGTACTCAGGAAAAAAAAAAGGTCGGCACCGAACCCCCAAGTGGGCGCAGGTAAGAAGTTGAACGTAACAAAGGGTGAGTAGGAAACAAAGGAAAGGGTCTCTATCCTTTTATGAGTATGTGATTAAGTGTTGGTATTATGTTGCAATGGAAGTACATATATACGTGAAGGAGTGGGCGGAGCGTGATGAGACCCCGTCCAATCGCTTTAAATGGGGTGTTGACCTTTTTTTTTTTTTTTTTTTTTTTTTTTTTTTTTTTTTTTTTTTTTTTTTTTTTTTTTAGTTTTCTTTGCCCCCAAATCCGCCATTTTGAGCGAAAAAAAAGTGATCCAGAACCGGCGAATCCCTACTACTACCGGCGGCGAGGCAGGCCCAGGCGGAGATGGCGAGACGATCTGGACACCTATTTGAAGGATTGGCCGGATATAGCCCAGGACAGGGAGATGTGGAAGTCAGGAGAGGTCTTTGCCCAGCAGTGGGACACTCAACAAGACTCAAAGGCCATATAGGCTCTGTTTCATGTCTGAGTCTACCATTCATAAGTGCTTCCTGTAAGCTTAATCTGATTTTTTATAATATTAAGAAGCAACACATTACTGTGTCGACAAATAACGCTCACAGACTTACTGACTTGACTACACAGTGGGCAAGCAATGTATAACGAATTGTCATTGTCACTTGTCGCCTGTCGCGTTTATGAAATTGAGCCCTGATGGTAAGTGATTTAATTATTTCAAATAACGAATAGTTTCGTTTTCTTTCCGGTTATTCGTAAATAAATAAATTTTGCTCAACTCTGGTCTTAACAATCAAAATGCTACCGAATTGAGAAAAAAATGAAAATGAAAAATTAATTTTGCAAGTAGGCCTTATAGGCTCTTTGACATGTCTGAATCTACTAGCGCTTCGGAAAATGGAAGATTCTGCTGAGAAGAAACGCCGCAAGAAACTCGGCAGTTTATTTTTTTTTCTTCTCTTTTCAAAACAAAAAGCTCCTGCCTTCTTCGAGGTTTTTTTTTCGAGGTAGGTTAGTAATTTATAACGTTTCTTTCTGATTGGTTTATGAAACATAAGGATGACTGTGCGGTTTAGTTGTGGACACAAGCCTAGTCATCGCGGGCGCAGTGTTACAAGATCTTGCAAAATCATTGGACTTCTGAATTCTTACGCTGCTTGTAAACTGGGCAAGTGTGATCGTGGCTCGAACACAAAAAAGGGGTGTTATAAGTATGATCTATGTCTGTCCGTCTGTCTGTCTGTATGTATGTGGAGTCAACTCAAAAGCTGAATGGATTTTGATTATTGTAGAATTTAATTTGATTTAGTTCATTCTGATTTTGAGCTTATTTTGAACCTTACTGTACTGTGAAGGGTACACGGAAAGAAAACGTCTAGTCACTTTTTGCTATGAGATTTTAATATCAAAATTTAGTTTATTGTTAAGTCTACATTTTGAAAATAAATTTTTGACCAATATCCAGTGGCCTGATTTACTTAAATGCAGCAAGCCACTTTACGCCGGCATTCCGTCAGAGTGTGGTACTACCTAGTCCGTCCTGTAACTAGGAACTGGCCAGGGGGGTTCCACTATAGGTGCGCTCGCCGCTTTACCTATGGCATAGGTTAATCGCAGTAGGTTGCTGGCTTGCCGCGCGCGCGCCCGCTCACTCTGTGTCGCGCGTTGATAGTATTATAGTAAGCAGCCCAACCCTAGCGGTGCGCCTGGGCATTGCGGGTGGAAGGCGGGCGCGGGCGGCGCCTTCCTTTTGACGCATGCCGCCTGGCGAATGTTCATGAAGTAATACGAACTTTTTGTGCCTGATCATAAAGTTCGAATTCGTTTAATGGCGGTCGAAAAAGAGAAATTTCTGTACGTTAGTACTATTATTTATTCTGTGAACTGGATACAGTTTGGCTCTACCACTACAATAAAAAAAAAATTTGTTTCTGTCTTTAAAGGTGAAACTGTTACAAAAAAGCAAAGAAATTCAAGTTAACAAGTTAATAAAATGTACCCTTATTCATAAACGCTGCGTAAACGTTTGTTAGTTAACATGTTTTCTGTCTTTATCTGTCATTGTGACGTTTGCCCTCAAATGAAAGAGACAAAACATTTGTTAGCTTAAAAAGATTGTTAACTTTTTATGAATTGAGGGGGTAAGTGTTTAGTGGTAATGTGGTAAAGTGGCAAACGCAAGGCACGGAATACTCATGTTTTAGGTTCGAGTCCAGCCACTACCCTAATTTTCCTTCGTGTTGTCATTATATAGCATTTAAATTTGTTTGAATGTTTGAAAAAAATCGAAAGTAAATTTCGATTACAAAAAAAAGTTAACAAAATGGTTTTGCGTTATTTCATACGGAATTCTAACTTCCACTTTACACTTTCTTGGTAACGACGTTAAAAAATATATTTACTTTGAACTTACGAAGTCTTTTCATAGGTGCTACCTGCGGTTTTATAGATAAATATGAAATGAAGTGAAATAACAAAATTAATTGGCAATTCAAATACCCTATTTCATAAACGCTCAAGGTTTGTCTTCCAGGCGTCACCAATTAGTTTCGCTCGGCGTCCGTTTTAAGAAATGAAATGACCATCGCGGTACGCACAACGTTTTATAGAAAAAAATATTTATTAAACAAATGTAATTATGGAAATAACAAGGGTATTTTTTTACATATCAATGAGAAAAATGACATTAAATTACGTACTCTGTAGTGTAAGTTGCTGTGTTCTCGCGGCAGGGGGGTTCCTCCGCACTGTTGGTGCGCTCGACCGCCTTGCCTATGGCATAGGCAAATCGCAGTAGGCTGTCGGCTTGCCGCGCGCTCGCTCGCCCCCGCCGTGTCAGTGTAATTGAAAACGAATGCCGCGCAATCCTAACGTGTCGACGGGAGTTGCGGGGGGAAGGCGGGCGCGGGCGTCGCGTTCCTGTTGACTCGCGCCGCCTAGCACATAGTGTATGAAGTAATAGGAATTAGAGTGTTAATAAAGTTCGAATTCGTTTAATCGCGGTCGTAAAAGAGAAGTTTCTGTACGTTATTTATTCTGTGCTGGCAGTTGATAATTTAGTCATCTTTTTAAAAGATATTTCAAAGGTCACAGTTTTGTCACGAAAGTAATTTATCAGCACACAGTAGCCGTAACGGAGGTCACGCCTATAACTCATCTTTCCTTAGATTCTGTCCAAAAACACTTTTTACAAAGTGAAGGTCAGATGCTAATATCGTAGGTACTTATAGATAAGTATTTTTCTAATCTATGTAAGTTGTAAATTAATGGTTGTTACTGTCGCGTCGTTTATTCTACCCAACTGTGTTTTGTTGGATTTTAAAAAGGTGTGAAGTGTCTGATTGTTTACTACTTCTGTCATTTGTACTGGTACAAATAGTGCCTCCCGCATTTCCATTAATATTGTGTTCTTTCAAGCTTTAGAAAAAGTGATTTGTATTACGTTCCCATTGGCCTTCACGCCAATGTGTACTAAACTCAAAGTCAATTAATTTAGGAGAATTTTGTAGAGAAATGAAAGAAATCAATGAGCTAAAAATGATGTAGCCTTTAGTAAATATGACATAAGTAGTAGCTGCCTCTTTAATTTAATTTAATTTCTTATATTAATACTAATTTTAATTTTATTTTTTGTTCTGTAATATTTTGTATACTTTTGAATTTTTTGCTATTGATTCTATTTTTATAAGCCCTAGTTATAAGATACATTGTATGTCGTAATGGCATGTTACAGAGACGCGTAGAATATAAGTTACAACACCTGTATTAAATTTTGTAACCGAAATTTCTTTCGATTTTTATTTTAAATGTTTTTAACATTCAAATTATTAAATTAAAATTGTAATGACAACACAAAGAAAAAGTTTCATATAGATGACACCGAGGGTAGTTGTACCCTTAAAATCAATAATGTAATGACCGTAAGACGAAGCACATTGAAAAATTCGCAGGGTAGGGCAGCGGCGGTGTGGCGAAACTGGAAAACGCAAGGCACGGAATGCTGATATTGCAGGTTCAAGTCCTGCCATTGCCCTAATTTTTCTTTGTGTTGTCATTACAATTTTAATTTAACACCTGTATTATTTACCGGTGACACACAATAAAGTGATTGATTGATACAAAAATCAAAAGTACTCTCCATACAAACGGCGGTTTTCCACCCTCTAAACCTTAAGGGGAGTGTGAACGCAGCCCCAAAAAGCGCTCCTCATACAAATGGCGGTAAGGTTTTCCACTCTCTAAACCTTAACCTATGGCAATGATTTTTTGGTATGTGGTCATTATGCCCTAGAACTAGGTTTCTATGTTTTGGTTTAATTAATTTACTGCGATTTGCCTAGGCCATAGGCAAGGCGGTCGAGCGTACCTTCAGTGCGGAGTGGAACCCCCCTGACACAGATAGATGACTTGGCAATAGTCAAAAGACAAACCAATCGTCGGTCGAAGGGATCTTTACGCGTACACAGGAGTTCATACGCATAAGGACCACCACCAAAAAATGGTTCGCCCGACTATCGACAACTTTATGAAGAAGATTGTGTGGGTGATTCCGATATGATTAATAATGGAGTGAGCGGCTAGCACGAGTTGCTATGACTCGCTTTGACTCCATTTTCATTTGAAGAGGTCGAGATTATAGCAAGTATTGGGCATGAGTTTCTGACGGTCGGCATTTAGCGGTGGCTATATTACAGTGCCTCCGCTTTCTATCGTAACGAGGATAAAATTGCAAGAGTTTTTACGCTACGCCCGCGTAATTTCCGTTACGTATGCGTGGGATAGCGATGCGGCAATATACAACTGTCGATAGTATTGTTGATAGTATCGTGACCTCGAAAAATAGCCACAATATCGATAGGATTATCGATAGTACCGGTTCTATAGTAAAATACTATGACACGTTTTCTTGAAATTTGAAATACCACTTGATGACTTATACATAACCAGATGGTATTTAGTGACACATGGCCGAAACGTCGAGGTAAATAACAATGTTGTTATCGCGTTTAAGTTCCTATAACGTTATAAGTTTCGATACTATCGGTAGTCCTAAAAACTGTCGATAGTATGAATTGTTTGTTGAAATAAAATGTCAACAGTCGTTATATCGAAAAGCAATACTATCGATATTAGCCATATTATTGATGCCTATTGTATTGGATTTTAATCACTATCAATACTACCGACAATATCGATAGGCCTATCGATATTGTGACAATTTTTCAAGTTTATCGATTGTCGAAATATCGATACTTTCGCAACACTAGCGTGGGACAGGGGTGACGTAAGGCGTAACTCTAACTATATTTGGTACGCGGGGTCAGTAGTTCAAATCATGAGAGCGTTTGAGCGTAATTTTTAAATCGCAGCTGCGCTTGCGGCTATGTTACTTATTGGCTGAATTTTTTTAATACAACATATTACTATGTTAAATTTTGTAACCGAAATTTCTTTCGATTTTTATTTTAAATGTTTTTAACATTCATATTATTAAATTAAAATTGTTATGACAACACAAAGAAAAATTAGGGCAATGGCAGGACTTGAACCTGCAACATCAGCATTCCGTGCCTTGCGTTTTCCAGTTTCGCCACACTGCCACTGCCCTACCCTGCGAATTTTTCAATGTGCTTCGTCTTACGGTCATTACATTATTGATTTTAAGGGTACAACTACCCTCGGTGTCATCTATATGAAACTTTTAACAAGTTATCATATTCAACTAGGTACCATTACAGCTACCATTGCCATTGCCCTAATTTTTCTTTGTGTTGTATAAAAAAAGTTACTATGTTGTAGAAGTGGGTCACCTGATGGTAAGTGAACACCAGTGCAAACACCTACAACACCAAGGAGATTGCAGCTGCGTTGACAAACCCAGAGGGCTAAGATGGAATACCTCTTGTGCCAGTAATTGCACCGGCTGTCTTGCTCTCCACGCCGGAACACAACAGTGCAAGCACTGCTGCTTAGCGGCAGGATTAACAAGCAAGATGGTAGTTACTATCCCGACGGACCTTGCACAAGGTCCTACCGCCCGCAAATTTACAGGTTTTGACTACCTTGACGCACACCAGTTCGCAGGTGGTAGGACCTTGTGCAAGGTCCGTCCGGATCGCTACTACCATCTTGCTCGCTAATCCTGCCGCTAAGCAGCAGTGCTTGCACTGTTGTGTTCCGGCGTGGAGAGCAAGACAGCCGGTGTAATTACTGGCACAAGAGGTATTCCATCTTAGTCCTCTGGGTTGGCAACGCATCTGCACTCTCTTTGTTGTTGCAGGTGTCTATAGGCGGTGGTGATCACTTACCATCAGGTGACCCACCTGCTTGTTTTCCTTCCCATGTTGTATAAAAAAAAAAACACCAAAGGTAACGATTTTGACAGTTTTGGGAGTGTACGCTTGTCATGTACTGAGGATATATCCATGTTTTAGTTCTTCATACAAGGTTGTTACCGGTCGGGTCATTGCATCGTGACGTCACCTAAAATATAAAATATACATGTCCCCGCGTCCTCCCGAACGTCACTTAAGCCAATTCTCAACTAAAATATGAGTTTATATTTTTATTTTTATTGTGACATCTGAATTTTTTATTTTTGACATATTGACATTTTTCTAGACGTATTTCTAGATATTTTTATTTTATTATTTTCTTTACCTTTTTGACGATCTTATTGTGAATTTGTTATGTTTGACATTCAAAATGTAATGTAATTTCCAATAAGTAATAAATTAATCTAATCTAATCTATACAAAACGTACCTATAACAAAGATTTAAGCATCTCGACGATATTTTTAATTCATAATTGATTTGTCCAATCCGATTACTGTCAGACTAAATAACTAAGTAGCCATAAAAAAACCACAGACACCATTCGTTCATTTAAATTGCCTTACCATTAACAAGAATATAGCTTCAGCTTGCTGTAAGATTAATAATATAATAATTATTTTGGGACAATTTACTCCAATAGACGGAAACAACTATACAAGGTGACAACAATAAGTGATCTCACTCGATTATTTCTAAACTATAACAAGAGCAAAGAGCTGCTGATCCTGAAAGTACTTTACAAGCTCTATCAAACGGTATCAATAATAGGTTACAGAATAAACTAGATCTATCTGAAAATTCTATGTTTCCAGCTTCCATACATTTAGTACAGCCACCAAGATTTTGTCATTTAAGTAGGTAGAGTCAAGGAATTAAATTTCCAACCCACCTATAAGGTTCAATAGCATATAGCAAACTGTCACCATAAGAGCTATAGAGCAAGACGTTAGTTTGACATATCGACCTTAATGCAATGCGAATGTCAGACGACATTTCAACGAAATGGGTAGGGAACCTACTTGAAAAGGTATTATCTACTTTGTGGTATTATGCACTTATTAATAACTAGATTTGTATAATTTATAAATATTTATTCATTTAATGTAAAATTAGACAGAAAAAGCTAATCGGGGATCTGAGGGCTGGCTGCTACTTTGCCCAAAGGCTAAGCTGCTGAGCGTTCTAGGCTCTTTTCCGCATGGCGCAAGCGACAACGCAGACGGCGTGCCTCGTTTTTAGATATTTTTAATGTTTTGTATAAATTGTGTCTAGTTTAGGTTTGTTTTTAATTTTTCTATATTCATGTTAATTTTAACTGTAAATATTTGGTTCATTAAGTATAACTACAACATAAAACGAATACGTAAACGTACTCTCCCTGATCCTTCGAATATCAAATCAAATCAAACAGTAAGTTTTGAATACAATCATCATCATCATCATCATCATCTCAGCCACAAGAAGTCCACTGTTGGACATAGGCCTCCTCCATGGATTTCCAAAGTGACCGGTTGGAAGCAGCATGCAACCAGCGCCTTCCTGCCACCTGTATGAGGTCATCGGACCATCTTGTGGCTGGTCGTCCTACGCTGCGCTTGCCAATACGCGGCCGCCATTCGAGAACTTTTCGACCCCATCGGCCATCAGTTCAGTTGAATACAATATATCGTAAAAATAAGTTATCGGATATCAGTCCCACTTGAAACGAAAAATGCGAACGCGATGAGTCCGATTCATTTACAGAAAATATTGCTCGATTAACGCAAATATCGGAATGTTTTTTAACGATACAAAATATCGAATTTGTATCGAAGTTGGATCGTCTCTTGATATCCTACAATAAATTATATATGTACTGCGGGTGGTAGGACCTTGTGCAAGGTCCGTCCGGATCGCTACCACCATCTTGCTCGCTAATCCTGCTGCTAAGCAGCAGTGCTTGCACTGTAGTGTTTCGGCGTAGAGAGCAAGACAGCCGGTGTAATTACTGGCATAAGAGGTATTCCATCTTAGCCCTCTGGGTTGGCAACGCATCTGCACTCTCTTTGTTGTTGCAGGTGTCTATAGGCGGTGGTGATCACTTACCATCAGGTGACCCACTTGCTTGTTTTCCTTCTTATGTTGTATAAAAAAAAAGTAAAATTCTTTATTGCACATAATAATTAAAAAAACAGTTTCTAAGAAAAATAAGTAACGTGTACAAGTGCGAACTTATCCGATCATGGATCTCTGCCCGTTAAATTTTGAGCAATTGGCAACCCCGAAGTGGCGCCGGAATATATTACTTAGCAACCGTTTATTTAATTAAATTATCAACATACTCACGTAACTTGTTTATGTTTAAGTTAATTAACGTATTTCTTCTTATTGTTTTATTATTATTACAACTTCTTTCGGATACCAAAACAAATTATCATTCGGCCAAACACGGTCAGGCCGAACAATATGTTGCATAAGACAAAAACAACATCAATTTTGTTGATCAGTACTATTTTTAGCTTGTGTAGGGTCACCATCTTTAAAATAAGAATTTGCAGGAAATCGACATTTTAAATAATAATAAAGAATCATTAATTTTCAAGCTACAAAGGGCTATAGATGAATAAATACCTTACAGACTAACATCCACATAAATAAATAACAAATTAACTGCCCCTGAACCGCCGAAACACGATCTTCTGTGATTATTAGATTTTTTAATGAAATAGGAAGGCAAACAAGCAAGTGGGTTACCTGATGGTAAGTGATCACCACCGCCTATAGACATCCGCAACACTAAAGAGATTTCAGATGCGTTGCCAACCCAGAGCGCTAAGATGCATTTTCTCTTGTGCCAGTAATTACATCGGTTGTCTTGCTCTCCACTCCGGAACACAATAGTGCAAGCACTGCTGCTTAGCGTCAGGAAGAGCGAGCAAGATGGTGGTAGCAATCCGGACGGACCTTGCATCCGCAAAATTATTTTTCGAAATATTACTAGTAATAAATTGGTAACGGGCGTGCGTCGCAAAACTGCTCTCCCACACTGCATACAACACGGGCTCGTGCTTTGTATCACAGAACGGGACGTCCCGCGCGCAGCGGGACGGTTGGCCAGCCTACTTGTAACCAGGTCACCGGTAATAAAAAAGTAATCTGCTTTAAAAGTTATGTAAAGATGGTAAAGGTCAAACGCCTACGATTTGGAGAAGACATCACGACTGTTTCCAAACTGAGTAGCCAGAGGCGCATGTTTTAATAACAGACCGGGTTTTGTGGAAGGTCCGTCCGGACCTCTACCACTATCTTCGTTTCGGCAGTCGCTCCAATGTAATAACCTGACCTGCCAAACCTGGGATCACGGTCAAAGCGTACCCCGAACTAAGAAACCGGAGAAAGCGGGAGTATAATGCAATTTTAAGATAAGTGTGAACCCAGCCCCAAAACGCGCCCCCCATACAAACGGCGATAACATTTTCCACCCTCTAAACCTTAACCTATGGCAATGGATTTCTGGTATGTTGCCATTTTACCGTCAAACCGGGCTGGCGGGACGGCATCAAGCTGAGTCTGCCAAACGCCGCAAATAACCAGCGCTCACAGGAGACTATACGTTTTTGCGGCTTTTGCCGCTGAAAGCCCAGACGCACATAAACTTTTTGGACAGCCAAAAACAAAATTGATCGAAATCTCACATGACCATAGGGCTGGTGCATTTCTTGGTCAACGCATTGGAATAGCGATCCAACGTGGAAATGCAGCCAGCCTTATGGGCACTTTACCGCAGGGGACAGACTTGGGAGATATTTGTACATATAATTAAGTTTTTGTATTTTTTATTAGGTTAAAAAAGGTATTCATATTTCACTTTTATGCAATGTTCAATTATCGCAACCTTTTGTGTAATAGAGGCCTAAAGTACATTTTACCTTAGGACTAGGTTTGTATGTTTTGATTTTTAAAATAATCATTGATTTGACAATGTTTGCATTATAATAGTTTCACACAACAAAAAAGCATAATATTTTTTAAACTTTAAAGAATATTAAAAAAATTCAAACATATAAACTTAGTTCTTAACATAAAACTACCGTGAGACTCAGACATATTAATAAAACGGATCACTCACGTATTTTTGCGTCGGGAAATGCCCGACATGTTTCGGACCAGTCCGTGGTCCTTAATCATGAGCCCCCGCGGCGGTGGCGCCACGACTTAACTTAAGTCAGCTCTTCTCTCGGCTGAACTTAGTTCTTCTTTCACTAAAAGAACTTTTACAATAGAAGTACTAAACAAAACTAACTTTCTTCAAATTACCATTTATAAAATTGCTTAACTTAAAAAATAACAATGCCCTCAAGCAATTGCCTATCAAAATCGCCCATACGGGTCTTACATACATCATTAAACGGTTACCAATAGCTTAAAAAAATAGGTCTACCACCATCTAACTACAACTGCAATAATCTCCTTAATACCACTGTGTTACGGTTCAAATTACATAGTCTATACTACGTGGCAGCAGACCTTACCATTCAAGACATTAACCTTTGCAAACTTATACCATGTAACCGTTTTATCAGTGTTACAGTATTGGACCAGCTTCGTACCGAATTCATTCGGCAGTAAATAATAAGTTTGTAGAATTGTTACTCTTAATTCATACTTTACATAACGAATGTTGTCCGACGCATGCGTACTTTCACCATCATCTGACCTCACATTTGGTGAAAGGTCAACGTACTGTAGTACCATCGCGGAAGATATTACACGATCACGTTTAAGTGTTAATTATTTTGGGCTAATTGCCACTTTATTTTAGCTAGGTCATCTATGACCGGATTGCCTGTGGTTTATGGGGCTCTTGGAGTGGCGGGTTCGATTCCCACTAGGGGCAATTTTTTGTATGATAAATATGATTTATGATTTTTTGCATGAGAAAGAAGTTGGAAAGAACTGTAGAGAAGGCATTTGTAGGTTATTTAATAGGCACGTCTAGTGTGTTTATCCTATTTAAAAAACAAGGATGTCGTGTCGTGGGTGTTATATTTCAGTTATATTTATCTATATAAGTATGTATATCCATTATCTAGTACCCATAGTTCAAGCTTTGCTTAGTTTGGGACTAGGTCAGTTGGCGGGAAGAAAATTATCCTAATATATTTAATATACATCTACACTAATTTAATCAACACTAGTCTGCACTATTTACACTAATAAAATAAAGAGCTGAACTTTGTTTGTTTGTATGTACAGTAGGGGAAATATATTCACGTACCACCTTAGAGCCCTATCGCAATGACGCGACGCGTTAAACGCCAGGCTATGTCATACAAATGTCATGCGTATGTCTCTTCGACTAGGTTCTACTGTGGTACGTGTTTCAATTTCCTTAACTGTTTTTTTTTTATATACAACATAGGAAGGCAAACAAGCAAGTGGGTCACCTGATGGTAAGTGATCTCCACCGCCTATAGACACCCGCAACACCAAGAAGATTGCAGATGCGTTGCCAACCCAGAGAGCTAAGATGGAATACCTCTTGTGCCAGTAATTACACCGGCTGTCTTGCTCTCCACGCCGGAACACAACAGTGCAAGCACTGCTACTTAGCGGCGGGATTAGCGAGCAAGATGGTGGTAGCGATCCGGACGCACCTTGCACAAGGTCCTACCACCCGCAAAACTGTACATAGGGGGTAATCTCTGGAAGTACTGAACCGATTTCAAAAAATCTTTCACTAATAGAAAGCTACACTATCCCTGACGGACACAGACTACTTATTCTACGCGAACGAAGTCGCGGCATCTTTTAGTTTGATATATTTGTCATCGCTGCTTACGGAATCAATTATAAAAGCTTTCATCAAGCTTTACATGTATTTTTTTAATAAAATTGAAATGTAAACGAGCAAGTGGGTCATCTGATGGTAAGTGATCATCACCAGTAACCAGGACCCTTTCTTCTTCAGCGGAATCTTTGGTTTTCCGAAGCGCTCGTAGACTCAGACATGTAAGCCTATATGGTACTTGCAAAATATTTTTCATTTTCATTTAAGTAGTCTTTTTTCAAAATGCTATGCAATGACAAAACCAAGAAAAATTAGGGTAATAGCAGGCTTCGAACCTGCAACATCAGCATTCCGTGCCTCGCGTTTGCCAGTTTCGCCACATTACCGCTACCATACCCTGCGAATGTTTCAATGTGCTTCGTCTTTACGGTCATTACATTATTGATTTTAAATTTTAAGGGTCCAACTACCCTCGGTGTCATCTATATGAAATTTTTTTAAAACATTTGAAATTTAAAATAAAAAGAAATTTCGGTTACACAAATTTTCTAATCTTTTGTCTTTGGAAGGCTTCTGATGACATCGGGTTTATAAATTATTAATTCCATTTTCCATACATTGATCCCCCTCAACCAGTAGTAGTATTGGTATGTGGTTCGATTATAACAAAGCTTTGACAGTATAGTCGACCAAGAAATTGCTTGACCACTTTTCGACCGTATTACAATGGAATAGGGTTGAAAAATGGTCAAGCAATTACTTGGTCGACTATACAAAGCAAGCCAAACCAATTAGGAATACTTTTAATTCTCGATATCGATAGTGCTGCAAGTATCGATAGGTTTTGCAAATATCGATTACGATAGTTTTTAAAATATCGATATTAATCAAAACAACTTTAACGGTTTAAATTGTTTTTTTTTCAAAGAATTTATAAATTATCGATATAGGTAAAGTCCTCAGGAGTAGCTGTACATTTTAGTACCTTGTCGCTGTCAGTAATGTGACAAATTCGAGCAACTCTCATTACATACGTTACTAGGACAAGGTTCTTAAGTGTTAAGCTAATACTGAAGCTGACTGTACGACTTGACAGAGGGTCCAGGCACTCAAAAAATCTAGAATTGGCACTGACCTATAAGTAATATGGACTTCTAGCCAGTGTTTAAAAAATGGCGTATCAAAAGAGGCTAAAAAGAAGACTAAATCGACAATCGCTCGCGCTGTCAGTCTGTCGGACCGACGGCGCTGCTGTCAATACTATTGTTTTGTAAAAAAACCTATTTGCAACGAAACTCAATAAATTATTATTTTATGCAGTTAGACGTAAAGTTGTAAATCCTATGACTATAAATGGTGAACTAATAATTTGCATTTGTAACATTGGCGTCAACCTGTATTCTCATGTCGGGCCGTTTTTCTGCTGTCATTTAGTATGACACTGTACATCCATGCATTGTAATATCATTGAAAATTGGCCTAGGTATCAGAAAAAGTACCTACTAATAAATCGACACTTGGTCTATAAAACTATCGACTTTTACACCGCCCTGATACTTGGAATTCTATACGAAAACATGGAAACATTGAAAAATTAAATGTAGCTCAAAATATCACGACGCAAATTGAACTAAAAAAAAATATTTTTAGTCCAATTTGCTTTCGGCAAACCTAATGGAGTGGAGTACAACAAGGTAGAGCCAGGCCAAGTTCGAATTTTCTGACTATTAACTTAATGTAAGAAAGAGGCCAACGAACAGGTGGTAAAAATGTTAAGTGATCACTGTCCCTCATGGGCACCAACAACACCAGTAAAGTTGCTGATCCGTAGCCAACTTTTAAAGGAACTTAAAACCATTTAAATGGCATGCAAATAAAAATGCTAGGCGTCTGACGGGACGGGCAGGTTCGCAACCTCGAGACGTGCCATGTCAAGAAATTAAGAGGAAACACCAAGGCCTAGAGAAGTGAAAAATAGGTATTTGTAAAATCTATTGCTGCCTCCATCTATCAAGCCTCCCCCCGCAGAGTGCAATAGAGACAGCCGCAGCTTGGACTGAAAATACCTATTAAAAGTACACAAAATCAACGATTCGTAGACCCCTGATTCCTTCTTCAAAACTTAACCGATTTAACTACTTTTTTCATTAAAAATTAAAGGAAGGCTTTGGCAGTGTTCCTATGTTTTTCTTTTTTTTATATAATCTAGTAAAATTTGTTTTCTGAATGTATGAACGCAGCCGAAAATCCGGGCAATTTTTTAGGTTTTTGAATGTTCATATCTCTTTTAATAATTAATTTATGAAAAAAAGGAAAACATAGGGACATGCATATTAGTAGCCATTGATTTTTTTGAAAAAAAACATTGCTCTACTGGCATTATCCAGAGAGGAAACAGGGGACAACGTTTGTATGGAAAAACGGCCCTTGTGTTTCCTCTTAAGACGTTACTGCGAATTTTCAGAGAAGTATGATTTCTTTTTTGAGTCATTGCATTCTTGATTTTAGATAAAATTTTATTTAAGGCGTCTGAGTCAAGCCTTTGGAAACACAGTTAAATAATTTCGATATGAGAACTTGGCCTCTTTTTCACATCATATTTTTGGAAGAATTACAATGTACAATAGCATTGGGGTTCGTGTTACAACGCTATTCAATATGTAAAGGTGGGTTGGTACCAAAATAATAAACAGCAGGAGTATTAACAAACTGAAGCAAATTACCATGCTACTCCGCGAAACCAGTGCCGTGCGTATGTATATACATATTCATGCAAAAACCCACCCTCCTCCGCTTCCACACGAAACGTGTTGTTTTAGTGTTTAATGATGGTAGTTTATATTTGAGTCGCTAATCCTGCCGCTAAGCAGCGGTGCTTGCACTGTTGTGTTCCGGCGTGGAGAGCAATAGCGCCAGTACAATTACTGGCACATGAGGTATTCCATCTTAGCCCTCTGGGTTGGCAACGCATCTGCTATCTCCTTGGTGTTACGGGTGCCAATAAGCGGTGGTGATCACTTACCATCAGGTGACCTACTTGCTTGTTTGCCTTCCTATTATACAAAGGGCCCGGTAAGTAGTACGACAAACTTAAGGTGGAGGCAGGTGGGCAGGTGACCTACCGAATATGTATAAGAATTACCTTGGTAAAAGTCATTTTTATATTTTCATTGTGATACTTGAATTTTTTATTTTTGACATTTTTCTAGACGTATTTGTAGATATTTTTATTTTATTATTCTGTTTACCTTTTTGACGATCTTATTGTGAATTTATTATGTTTGACATTCTAAATTTAATGTAATTTCCAAAAGTAACAAATTAATCCAATCTAAGTTAAAGTCTCAAAGTTTTTGAGAAATTCGAATTGTCCAATTTTTTGTACTTATATTTTCCAATTTCTCGAAAACGATGATAATTTTTCCAAGGTCATTTTTATATTTGCTAGGTCACCTACCCACCTGCCTCCCCCTTAAGTTTATCGTTCTACTTACTGGACAACCTGTACATTTAAAAAAACAACCGATTAGAAATTTATGTATGTATATATCTAAAGTACAGAAAAGTACAATGGCGAACTTATCCCGTAGAGGGATCTCTTCCAGCTTACATTTGAGCAAAAGAGAGAGGATTTACATATCCTATCCATAGAGCATCCTTATGAGGATTTGCATCCCGGAAGACATTACAGACTTAATAGATTCAGGCGTTACTTTGCGGAGGTCTATATCAACAAACTGGAACAAATTACCTTGCTACTCCGCGAAACCAGTGCCGGGCTCGTGCAAAATAGCTGCGTCGGTGCGACACATATTTTGCATGAACATATATGTGTCGCACAGACGCAGCTATTTTGCACGAGCCCGGCACTGGTTTCGCGGAGTAGCAAGGTAATTTGTTCCAGTTTGTTGACATTAAAGACATTAGCCTTAAGCGCGTAAAGCCCAATCAACGGGTTTAATGGAAAAGGGAGGTAGACGAGAATGAAGGTGCACTAATGGGACCTTACCTCTAAGGTCCCATCAGTGCACCCACATTCTCGTCTACCTCCTTTTTCCATTAAACCGTTGATTGGGCTTTACGCGCTTAAGGCTAATGTCTTTAATGTCTTCCGGGGCTTGACGTGTGTTGGGTGGGCCCACCGCCGCCTGCCGGGTTACCTTTATTGTGAAACCTCGAAGCTAATACTCATGTACGTGTATAACGCTAAATAATGTCGTCTGTATTACATAAGCAATACGTTCCTAAACCGCTAGTACGTACGAATGTTTTTAGGATCAAAATTCATTTTGATGTCTATAACAATGTCCCTTGTACATTTTAACGCATATTTTTTACTTATTCTGTTCCTAAAAGAACATTTTTTCTGTTATAGAAATATTTGGGGTCAGAATAAGAAGAAAACTATTGTTTGGTAACGCGGTGGACACTATTTTTGAGGAGTCATGGGGACTGGTAACGCAGTGGTAATTTGGGTAACAAATGAGACTTTTCTGTAATAAAAAAGCCAGGATGGTGGGAAAATTGATAATAAAAATGGAGGCCCGGTTGAGAACTAACGTAATATTACTAGGAAAATATTTCGGGACATCTACAATTTTGTAAAAGTGTTTATACATTTTCATCTTTATTTTAGGCACTAAAAAGAATTTTGGCCCTTTAAGTCTCTTTGAGCACCAAGCACTCCATACAAACTGCGGTGACGTTATCCCCAGGAATATCGAAAAAGAAAGCTACAAAGGTAACTTTGATTACAAACGGAATTAAAAATAATTTAAACAAATAAATTATCAGCCTTGTTCGAGTCCTGCCTACGCTTTGTTGTCTTTACATACGATCTATATTTTGTAAGTCTGTTTCATTTGTTTTGACTGAAGATGAATGTTGTTTTTAGTATAGTGAATGCTTTATTTCATAAATATTCATCATCATCATCATCTCATACACAAGAAGTCCACTGTTGAACATAGGCCTCCTCCATGGATTTCCAAAGTGACCGGTTGGAAGCGGCATGCAACCAGCTCCTTCCTGCCACCTGTATGAGGTAAATATTTATACAAATAATATATTGAAACTAATTTAAATCAATCAAACTAAAAATAAACCATTTAAATATATCTAAAAAAGAAGGCCCCCTTGTCATGGTACAGAAGATACTGGCAGCATGACCTCTCTGTATAGCTAAGCTTATACGCTGTGCGAGGTAGCTGCCAGCTATTCGGCCGCCTGTGACGTCGACCAGCCTCTTCGAGATCCCTTTGAAGAGGCCAGTGCATTAGGACCCCACGGACCGAGGGTCTCAACTCCGAATGGAACAAAGTTATATTCGTAACCGAGACCTACCATATTTGTTGCTTTTGAGCTTTTCGGCCGCTTCAGCTACTTCGCTTGCTTTAAGAGGAGTGTGAACCCAGCGTTCTCCATACAAACGGCGATAAAGTTTTCCACCCTCTAAACCTTAACCTACAGCCATGATTTTTTTGTATGTTGTCATTATGTTCTAGAACTAGGTCTTTATGTTTTGATGCGCTTTTTGAGGCTGAGTTCACACTCTTAATTACCCGACTACGGCAAAGCTAAAAGAAAGGTTGTTTTTGAAGTTCTATGGAAGCAAGACGGGGCCGGAGTGTCTACATTTTCAGTTAGAAGTGTATTTGCATACATTTATATTTTTAATTTAAATTTGACTGCAGTTTGTAGGGATGCCGGTTAGACGCGAAGGCGTTCTGCTAAGAGCACTTGTCATGCGCGTACGCCGGTCGCGCGTTAATGACATAGTTAAGGAGTCCGAGTAAAAGTTTCACCTTTTATCTAAGCCAGGGGTCCCTAACTCTTGGACTAAAGGTCAAATAAAATCCCCCGAGTCCCAAGGGCCAAAGTCAAAGTGAAAGTCAAAGTATCTTTATTCGAATTAAGCTTAATTCCTTAGTAAAAAAAGTAAAATATTTATCTACCAAAGCATATTTATGTATAAACGCCAAATTAATAAAATGAAATCCTAATGTCAAAACATGCGTAAGACGCGTATTTTAATTTTACAAGGAAATGTAAATAGGGCACTTTTTTGTTTAGAGTAGCTTAGAAAGCGCTAAGAATATCAGAAAAACCCCCAGTTCGGAAGAAACCTTGGATGAGAAGATACCGGCGAAAACACAACGATCAAAATTCGTTGCGTGGTTTAGACAGAGTAATCGGTCGAAGCTATGAGGGCAGAGAGAAACGGATAGCGGCTTTTTCATCTTCTACATTAATATAATAAAGAAGTAATACTTTGTTTGTTAGTTTGTTTGTATGTAGGGGGTAATCTCTGGAACTACTGAACCGATTTCAGAAATTCTTTCACAGATAGAAAGCTACACTATTCCTGACGGACATAGGCTACTAATTTTACGTGAACGAAGTCGCGCGCGTCCGCTAGTACTATATGTACATATAAAGATAAAGAAGATGGACAGACATACGCCAGTCACAATTTTATCATACGTATAGATATTTCCTTTAATTGGACTTATTTAAAAAGTTTTCGAACATGCGCAATTATTACCAAATGCGGGCCGGATCAGGTAATGCTTTAGGTTTGCGGGCCGTAGCTTAAATACCCCTGAACTATGCGGTGCATTCTTAGCCTACTTTATCAGTCTTATTGAGTAAGAAGTGCTGATCATTTATAATTATTTATAGTAAATATAAAATAAAAATTAAAGTAAAAAAATCTTTATATATTTCGCGGGTTTCGCTACCACCATCTTACTCACTAATCCTGCCGCTGAGCAGCAGTGCTTGCACTGTTGTGTTCCGGCGTGGAGAGCAAGACAGCTAGCGCAATTACTGGCATAAGAGATATTCCATCTTAGTCGTCTGGATTGGCAACGCGTGTTGCGAGTGTCTATAGGCGGTGGTGATCACTTACCATCAGGTGACCCACTTGCTTGTTTGCCTTCCTATTTTATATATAAAAGAACATTTAGTTGGATCCTAAATTTGCATGTCTGAATAAATGAATTTTGAATTTGAATAAAACAAAATCGCGACCCGTTTCTACTTCCCGTTTGTTTAGGCGATATACGATGTTTAGGTGGCAAAGAGTAAAGATTTAGTGGTTTACTACAAAACAACTGACGATGGACTTAAATTGTTTATTAGTTTTTTTATTTGTTATTGACTGACAACCAATTCTTCATACGTTCACTGCGGCTAGAGTAGGACTGAAATGATTCATTTCATAAATGTATTTCATTTCATTCCACTAACGTCGTATAGTCACAAAAAATTGCTTGATATTTTTTCGACCTTTTTACAAAGAGATAAGTTCCAAAAGTGGTCAAGCAACTAAGTGAAGTGGGAACCCAGCCCCAAAAAGTGCTCGCCATACAAACGGCGATAACGTTTTCCACCCTCTAAACCTTAACCTATGGAAATGATTTTTTGGTATGTTGTCATTATGCCTTAGAATTAGGTTTGTATGTTTTGATGTTTTTAATATTCTTCACATATTCGACAATATATGCATTTTAGGAGTTTCATACAAAACAAAAAAAAAAATTTGAAACTGTTACGAATACATATTTAAAAAATAAAAACAGTCAAACCTAGTTCTAGGGCATAATGAAAACATACCAAAAAATCATTTCCATAGGTTAAGGTTTAGAGGGTGGAAAACTTTATCGCCGTTTGTATGGAGAGCGCTGGGTTCACACTCCTCTTAATTACATGGCCAACTAAACATGGCAAACGCATCTTATGATTAGTTTCGAAACGGTTTACACAAGGCATAAGAAATCGAATGGCATTTCAAATGCAACCCGGAGGTCTAGACATCGTTAACTTAATACCTACATGATTATCTTGCAATACTTTTTATCCAACGTAGGAAAGCGAACGAGCAAGTGGGTCACTTGATGGTAAGTGATCACCCATAGATTCGCAACACCAAGGATATTGCAAATGCGTTGCTAATCCAGAGGACTAAGATGGAATACCGTTTGTGCCTTTTGTGAGGGGCATTCGATCTTATCTTAAATATTAAATAATTTAAAATTCAGCACGTGAACATAAGACCTGTAAAGGGCTCGAAACGTCGGGAATTAGATTCGTTACAATACACCCGTTTAAATTGTTTTATTTCAGTGTCTACAAGTCGCGAAAACATTAGAAAATACTAAGATAGAATAAGTTTTTTTATCAGCTGTAAGTTACAAGTGTATGAGCGGTGGTGTTCTCACCATCAGTGGCCCGTTTCACGAAGCTACAAGTTACAATTTTACAAGTCTAAACCGGCAACATTGGTCATTATGCCCATTGCTATTGGTCATTATTGACCAATGTTACCGGTTTAGACTTGTAAAATTGTAACTTGTATCTTAGTGAAACGGGCCACAGTGCACCTAGCACGAATCTTCTCGATACGCGTTAACTCGCTACGTAACTCAGTGCGTCTCTTTCTAACTCGCCTAGCTGAAGAGAGACGCACTGAGTTACGTAGCGAGTTAACGCGTGTCGAAAAGATTCGTGCTAGGTGCACTGGTGACATACTTGTTCGTTTGCCTGAATGCAACGGTATGCCAGACATATCATGCGTTCAATCATGCGCTATGCCAGACGTCTGACAAAATGGCTTGGGACAGTTGTGAATAAGGATCGAAGTTTTACTTTCACTAACCGGTTCAGTGTATACATAATTGTATAGTATGAATACAATCTATAAATAACTTTAATCTGGGTTAACCGTAACCTGCGTCGTTTCTCCAAGCGCGTCAGCGACGAGCCCGACGTTGAAAGATCCTTGTGGCTATTATTTTGCGGGTGCATATGGTAGGACCTTGTGCAAGGTCCGTCTGGATCGCTACCACCATCTTGCTCGCTAATCCTGCAGCAGTGCTTGCGCTGTTGTGTCCCGGCGTGGAGAGCAAGACGGCCGGTGTAATTACTGGCACAAGAGGTATTCCATCTTAGCCCTCTGGGTTATCAACGCATCTGGAATCTCGTTGGTGTTGCGGGTATCTATGGGCGGTGGTGACCACTTACCATTAGGTGACACACTTGCTTGTTTGCCTTCTTAATTCATTAAAAAAAAAACTTGTCTCGCTCAAACGTCCGAGCGCTAGAGCAGAAGTGAAAAAATAACTGAAGCAAGGATATAGCGTCAGTACTTGTCAAACGTACACCCAAACCTGTCAAAACGCCTTTGGTGTGCGACAAGGTAGTAAAACCTGCAAATTAAGAGGAGTGTGAACCCAGCCCCAAAACGCGCTCCCCGTACAAACGGCGAAAACGTTTCCACCGTCTAAACCTTAACGTATGGCCATGGTTTTTTGGTATGTTGTCTGTCATTATGCCTTATAACTAGGTTTGTGTATTGATTTTTTAATTATTCATCATAGATTTGACAAGTTTTGCATTTTAGGAGTTTCATACAAAAAAAAGCGTCAATATTTTCGAAGCTATTAAGAATATTTGATATATCAAAACATATAAACCTAGTTCTAAGGCATAATCACAACAAACTGCAACAAATTACCTTGCTACTCCGCGAAACCAGTACCGTGCTCGTGCACGTTAGCTGCGTCTGTGCGACATATTTATGTTCATGCAAAAACCCACCCTCCTCAGCTTCCACACGAAACAACACACATCACACAGACTCAACTACACACCACCATCACTAAACAACACGGTCGACGCGCGTTTCGCCTCTGTACGAGACATCGTACATCGTGATGGGGGTGTGTAGTTGAGTCTGTGTGATATTTGTTGTTTCGTGTGGAAGCGGAGGAGGGTGGGTTTTTGCATGAACATATATATGTCGCACAGACGCAGCGAACTGGCACGAGCACGGCACTGGTTTCGCGAAGTGGCAAGGTAATTTGTTCCAGTTTGTTGAAATGGACCTCCGCAAAGTAACGCCTGGATCTATTAATTATTTAAAAGATCAAAGTAAATAAATATATTTTTTTTTATACAACATAGGAAGGCAAACAAACAAGTGGGTCACCTGATGGTAAGTGATCACCACCGCCTATAGACACCTGCAACAACAAAGAGAGTGCAGTGTCTTGCTCTCCACGCCGGAACATAACAGTGCATGCACTGCTGCTTAGCGGCAGGATTAGCGAGCAAGATGGTGGTAGCAATCCGGACGGACCTTGCACAAGGTCCTACCACCAGCAAAATATTTAAAAATATTAAATATCTCGGAATAAATTGTACACCAATTGACCTAGTGCCAAATTAAGCAGCTAAAGCTGCTAGTTCTATGAGTACTAGACAACGATAACAACTCAAAACATAGCTAATATTTTTCTAGTAGTAAGACTTGTATAGTCGACCAAGTAATTGCTTGACCACTTTTGAACCTTATCCCTTTGTAATACGGTCGAAAAGTGGTCAAGCAATTTCTTGGTCGACTATACAGTCAGAGTTTAATTCCCTACCCATTTCGTTGAAATGTCGTCTGACATTCGTAATGCATTAAGATCGATATGTCAAACTAACGTCTTGCTCTATAGCTCCTATGGTGACAGTTTGCTATATGATATTGAACCTTAGGTGGATTGGAAATTAAATTCCTTGACTGTACGTTAATTAACTTTTGTGTAAATGTTGTTTTTGGCACAAGTGCGGAAACTTTGACATTTCTGACGAGTCTCAACAGTGACCCGCGCGGTAAGCCGGGGTCAACAGGTATGAGGAGAGTATGTAATTACAATTCCACGCGTACAGTCAGCGTCCAATATATCAGAGCGGGCAAGGTGGTCAAAAATATCTGAACACGCCCGAGCGTATTTGACAATAGAGTCCAGTTCAGATATTTTTGCCACCTTGCCCGCTCTGGTATATTTGACGCTGACTGTATCACAAACGACTATTTAATTGGGTTTCGGATTTAAAAAACCGGTCAAAAGCGAGTCGAAATCGCGCACGTCAGATTCCGTTCCATTTTATCTGTAAAAACGGGCAAAAAAATCATGTCTCTTTTTTTGTAATTTTGTAATCAAACTCTCTTCTTTTTTTGCTTTAAAGTAGAACATTCAAATTATCATTAATGATATACGCAATGACAGCATAAAGAAAAATCTTAGTAATCTGGCAGGACTTGAACCTACTATCGCTACAATCCGTGCCATGCTCCTAACAAATTGAGCTACATCTGGCACGACCATTTATAGCTCAATTGGTAGGAGAAGGCACGATATACCCGCTTGCAGGTTCTAATCCTTCTAAATGACCAAGTATTTTATATGTTCTCGTTTAGCTCAATAGGTAGTAGTATGAAATACCCTCCTTGCGGGTTGAAATCCTGGCCGATGACCAAGTTTTGTATGTTGTCATTGCGTATAACTTTTAAATCGTAATTAAATTACATAGTTTCCATTTCTAATTAAAAAATGCAACAACACAACACTTGCATAACACTTGTTTACTGGTTATCCCACTGCACTTTGAGTCCTACCCAAGAACCGTATAAATAGTAAGATAAGGTTCTAACTATCCCATTACTTAGGTCAACATGGAACCTTGTTATATCAAGTAAGTGTGTTACGTGGCGGGTCAAAGAGCGCGATTCCGCATTCAAGCTCACACAGGATATTGGCGTTAACTTGAGAACTAAGCGACGTTGCGATTTACGCTACATGTACCTAAAACGCTAAATACGGTGTTCCAACGTATTTGCCATTTCAATAATTGAAGAAAAATTCGTTAAAATAACAAAAATTTTAACGTTATCGGGACTTTAACGCGATAAAAATATACTGTGTAAGAGGAATTTGAACCCAGCCCAAAAAAGCGTTCTCCATACAAACGGCGATAACGTTTTCCACCCTCTAAACCTTAACCTATGGTAATGATTTTTTGGTATGCTCTCATTATGCCTTAGAACTAGGTTTGTATGTTTGTATGTTTTTAATATTCTTCATAGATTCGACAATATTTGCATTTTAGGAATGCATACAAATCAAAAAAGCGTCAATATTTTTGAAACTGTTAAGAATATTTAAAATATTGAAACATACAAACCTAGTTCTAGGGCATAATGACAACATACAAATAAATTATAGCTATAGGTTAAGGTTTACAGGGTGGAAAACGTTATAGCCTTTTTTTTATGAAACAGGAAGGCAAACAAGCAAGTGTGTCACCTCATGGTAAGTGTACACCACCGCCTATAGACACCCGCAACTTAGAGATTGCAGATGCGTTGCCAACCCAGAGAGCTAAGATGGAATAATGTGTGGTATATCTCCTTGCCGTGTACCATTATACATGTAATTTCTGTAATGTACAGTCAAAGAATTTAATTCCCTACCCATTTCGTTGAAATGTCGTCTGACATTCGCAATGCATCAAGGTCGATATGTCAAACTAACATCTTGCTCTATAGCTCTTATGGTGACAGTTTTCTATATGATATTAAACCTTAGGTGGGTTGTAAATTAAATTCCTTGACTGTACACTACACGATTGTAACAGAATTACAGTGATCGAGCTTAATTAAATTATATATTTTACTCGGTGCGAGCGCAACTCTTTTCCATCTGACAAGCAAGATGGCGTCGTTGGTATTGCCAGTGTAAGGCGACCGCCACAATACCTCTTGCGCCAGTAATTGCACCGGCTGTCTTGCTCTCTACGCCGGAACACAACAGTGCAAGCACAGCTGCTTAGCGGCAGGATTAGCGAGCAAGATGGTGGTAGCGATCCGGACAAACCTTGCACACGGCCCTACAACCCGCACCGCACTTAATAAAGGAGTTTAGGTAACAATCGCCAAGTTTTTCTACTTTTTTAATTTCATTACGAAATTTGTAGAGGTAACCACCATAAAGTGAACCGAATGAATGCGCGCGCGCAGCTTTTTTACTCTTGTCACGTAACAAATTGGGCCAAGTTCGCTAAAGGCAATGCTATGCATACAATTATTTGCTTATTTTATTTGGGATGTTTCGTAACTGCGACGACACCGTGTGACGTGAAGCTCCTTACAGTGGTCATGACCGTGACCTTATTCATATAAATAAATATATATGAACAAGCCTCATTTACATACATACATATATCATCCAAGACAGTACAAACATTCGTGTTCATCATACAAACATTTGCAACTCCCTGGAATCGAACCCGGAACCTCAGCTTTGTAGTAAAGGGTCATCAGGCTATCAGGCCGTCTAAGTAATTAATAATGTTAAAATAGTACCTAATGATGTTTTGTTAAGATTTTTTTCCTGAACCTAACGACTGGATGGATTTAGATGAAATTTGGTACACAGATAAAGATTTTTGTTATGAAATAGGAAGGCAAATAAGCAAGTCACCTGATGGTGAATAATCACCACTGCCTATAGACATCCGCAACACCAAAGAGATTGCAGATGCGTTGCCAACCTAGAGGGCTAAGATGCTAACCTATTGTGTAACCTGTTGTGCCAAGTGCTGTGTTCATATAGCCAAAATAAAATACAACATTTAATGCATAATAAATAAATCATTGGTAACTATGTCACGTATAAAAAAAAATATAAGAATGTCGAGAGTAAAAATAATACAATAACAAATTAAATTTAAAATGCTATATAATGACAACACAAAGAAAAATCAGGGTAATGGCAGGACTCGAACCTGCAACATCATCATTCCGTGCCTTGCGTTTGCCAGTACCATACCCTGCGAATATTTCAATGTGTTTCGTCAATACGACCATTACATTATTGATAAAAAAAAACAGAAATCGAAAAATAAAAATAAAATCTATTACAAAAATAAATTAAACCTTTAAAAAGTTATAGGGTACTAGAGGACTTTTAGTCGACCGCTAATGTTTCATCAATTCGTTAATTTTTTCAAATTGGAGGGTCGACCATTTTGCGGCGTAAACACATTCTCGTCATCAATTTCCATCAGATGAGGCCGTGGTAAAACGAAAAACCTCGTTAAGAGAATGTAAACCCAGCCCCAAAAAGCGCTCCCCATACAAACGGCGATAACGTTTTGCACCCTCTAAACCTTAACCTATAGCAATGATTTCTTGGTATGTTGTCATTATACCTTAGAACTAAGTTTGTTTTTGATGTTTTTAATATTCGTCATAGATTCGACAATATTTGCATTTTAAGAGGTTTTATACAAAACAAAAAGACGTAGATATTTTTGAAACAGTTCAGAATGTTCAAAAAATATGTACGGAACCGTCCGTGTGTCAGTCAGTTACACACGACTAGCCGCCGCGATAGGTTGAACTGTGTTGTTGCTTAGTTTACATATGGAATAAAGACCAATCCCCTTAAAATAATATATAATGACGCTTTCTTGTTTCTTGTATGCTCTCCTAAAATGCAAATATTGTCGAATCTATGAAGAATATTAAAAACATCAAAACATACAAACCTAGTTCTAGGGCATAATGACCACATAAGTGTGTTTGAATTTATATTTTTACTGTGACATATTGATTTGATTGACAGATTTTTATTATGACATTTTGTAGACTAATTTCTAGATTTTTTTTAATTTTTATTATTATTAATGTATATTTATTTAAAATCTTAGGTTAAGTTTTTACAATATTTCTATAAAAAGTAATAAAACAATATCAATACAAAATATACAAACATTATAAAAACCTAACCTAGAGTGCCGCCGGCAGCGGGGCACGGCTCAAGCTACCGGTGGTTACGGCTGCGGAGTGAGGAATCTCCTGACTATTCGTGCCGTGTCCAGGAGTACCGCCTTTTGTATCTAACCCTTGATCCAGCCTTCTAGCGAGAGTCTCTTGAGGTGTTGGTCGAGACTCTTCGCTATAAGACCGTTCACTGAGACATTATTATTATTATTATTATTTTGTTTACCTTTTTGACGATCTTATTGTGAATTTGTTAAGTTTGACATTCTACATTTAATGTAATTTTCAATAAGAAATAAATGAATCAATCTATCTATCATACAAACAAATCATGGCTATAGGTTAAGGTTTAGAGGGTGGAAAACGTTATCGTTGTTTGTATGGAGAGCGCTGGGTCCACACTTACCCTACTTTAAAAAAAAACTGCCTCACATTGCGTTTTGGGGTTATATTAAAAAAAAATCTCGTACCAGTCGATATTTTACCACAATTCAGGGCACATTTATTAAAGTGACCTCACCCGACCAGTTACTGTGAGCGCAAACTGGTTGCGGCGTTAAAACCATTGAATAACTCTTACCACAACTGATATAATATATTATACAATTTTCGGATGCCTAACACGTAAAAAAAATAACCTGCCTTTTTAATCACGAGATAGAGTTAATTATTTATAATTTGATGTTGAAAATACGTTTTGTGATTTTACGAGTACAACTTTGTAATTGATGAAGATTTTTTTTTCAAAGATTCAAAGAATTTATTTGCTCCGAATACAGTTAATTTAGGTGGTACAAAAAAAACATGTCCAGTGCATTCAGCCTGCAGGCGTGCAAACATTTTTGAAGAGCGATAAGAATTCACATAAAAATAGGTAACCATGTCGCGGTAGTAAAAATAATAATAAACAAGAACAAATCAAAATTATAACAGAAAAATAAATAGTTAGAATAATCCATCAAAACAAATTTACAATTTAAGAAGACAGTCACGATCTAAATATTTTCTTATAATATAGAAGCATCTGTCCAAAAGCCAGGTTTTTTTATGAAATAGGAAGGCAAACAAGCAAGTGGGTCACCTGATGGTAAGTGGTCACCACCGCCTATAGACACCCGCAACACCAAGAAGACTGCAGATGCATTGCCAACCCAGAGGGCTAAGATGGAATACCTCTTGTGCCAGTAATTACACCGGCTGTCTTGCTCACAACGCCGGACCACAACAGTGCAAGCACTGCTGCTTAGCGGCAGCATTAACGAGCAAGATGGTGATAGCGATCCGGATGGACCTTGCACAAGGTACCACCCGCAAGTAGTACCCGTAGTAGTCAGTTTATTCTTAAAACTATTGCCTTGAAGCATTTTTATGTCGTCAGGTAGTCTATTATATGTCATTATGCAAATGTTAAATACATTTTTTTTATAAATCATTTTGTGAGCACGGGGTTGGTATAATAAGTTCAATGCCCTGGACCTTTGGGAGGCTTGCGCGCAGCCGAAGCCAACACGTAGAGGCCCTTTAGACAATTTAATGAAATGTGATGGGTACACCGGGCGGATGCTGTCCCTGCCCGCATCATAGGGACACGAGCAGAGGCAGCCCCCGCCAGGCGTAAAGACTATTGTGGAAAGATGGGACCTAACATACAAAACTATGGGGAGGAAAACGATGGACTAACGACTTCTGCCGGACGTCTGCCAAATAAAAATGTCTCAATTGAAGGTGATCTTGTTCTTTGTTATAAAATATGTTTTGCGATTTGATATGTATATAACTTTGTACTTATATAATTTTGTATTTTTTTTATTTTTGTTTTTTTTTGCATGAACATATATATGAATCTTGCACGAGCACGGCACTGATTTGTTCGTGCAGCAAGGTAATTTGTTCCAATTTGTTGAAATAGACCTCCGCAAAGTAACGCCTGAATTTATTAATAACTTTAAAATTCTAAAAAAAATAACCCTTCATTTTACAACATTGAAAAAAGTGTACAAATTCAAACCTCGTTGCCTTCATTGTGTCAAAACAAAACTTCATAAAAACAGATTTCCAGCAACGTGTACAGTCAGCCTCAAAAGTAGCTGAACACTTAAGAACCTTGTCGTAGTAAAGTATGAAATGACGGTTGCTCAAATCTGTCTCATTACTGACGGCGACAAGGTAATAAAATGGTTAGCTACATCTATGGCTGTAATGGCCAACTGTCATGTATTTTACAGGACGTCCCGTTTATCAGCTACCATTTTGGCAGTGTCCTATATTTTTAATAAGAGACATACAGGACTATACTTGGGCCAATATTCTTTTTGATGCCTATAAAAACGTCCCTGGTACATTTTAACGCATATTTTTTACTTGTTCTGATATTCCTAAAAGAACATTTTATTTTATAATTCAGAATGACGTACGCATACCCAAAGATGACTGTTATAGAAATATTTAGGGTCAGAATAAGAAAAAAACTATTGTTTGGTAACACAGTGGACACTATTTTTGAGGAGTAATGGGGACTGGTAACGCAGTGGTAAATTGGGTACTAAATGAGAATTTTCTGTAAAAAAAACCCAGGATGGTGGGAAAATTCATAATAAAAATTGGGGCCCGGTTGAGAACTAACGTAATATTACTAGGAAAATATTTCGAGACATCTACAATTTTGTAAAAGTGTTTATACATTTTCATCTTTATTTTAGCCACTAAAAAGAATTTTGACCCACTTACCATCCACATACTATAACCACATACTATATCATACCATAAACGCGTTGTCTCGTATTTTTCCTGTAATATTTAATTAAATGTCCTGTAAAATGAGCACATAGACTTGGTCACCCTATCTTAGGCTGACCATACGAGTATACTATTCAATTCATTATCAAATTAAGGGTTGTCTACACTAATAAAATAAAGAGGAAACTTTGTTTTTTTGTATGTAGGAGGTAATCTCTGAAACTACTGAACCGATTTTAAAAATTCTTTCACTAATAGAAAGCTACACTATCCCTGACGGACATAGGCTACTAATTCCGTGCAAACAAAGTCGCGAGCGTCTAGGGTTGCGAACTACTGTTTTAAACAGTATTATACTGTTTTTCACTAAATTATACTTTTTACTGTTGAACAAAAATAAAGTATACAAAATACTGTTTTCAGCATCAAAATGCAAACACATTATTATGTGTTATACTGTCTCATATCTACTTTCTGTTCCCGCCACCTCAGCGTTTACTGAAAGAGTTTTTCAGTAATGAATGCTAAGTGGCGGGAGGATAAAAACAGAGCATCTATTAATTTAATAAAAAAATTAGCTCCTCATTTATTTTAATTTCAGTTATAACTGTGATGAGGCGTGTGAAGTTTTGAAAAAATATTGTAAATTAGTAAGTTGTGCGAGAAGCTCTAAAAAATATGTATTTAAAACAATAAATAAATAAAATACTGTTCATTTTTCTAAAATACTGTTTAATATTCTTCGTGGACCTGAATATACTTTATTTCTTGTAAAAAAGTTGGCAACCCTACGGGCGTCCGTTAGTAAATAATAAAAAGAACAGAACAAAAATTAAAGAATTTTCATCACTCTGCAATTCAAATAAATACAAATCATAGATAAAATAAAAATATCAGTTTTGTTGAGCAGAACCAAAATGGGCTCCATTCAGTATACTGGGGTGCTATTTTTGAATCTCACCACATGACTAGAGCTCACCAAAATGGCCGCATCTCTACGAAAAACGGCTATTTTGGTGAGCTTTAGTTACCCGGTGAGATTCAAATGCTATCTTTTAATCTCACCAGGCGAGTAAAGCTCACCAAAACGGCCTCGTTTCTAGGAAACACGGTTATTTTGGCGAGCTTTAGTCACCCGGTGAGATTCAAAAATCGCACGACTGGCCGGTAATCCTTGACTTTGATTTTCTTTGGCACCCTTGAAAAAGCTCAAGGGATTAAAGGATGCTTTAATCCCTTGGGCTTAACATGTTCGCCTGTAGTAGCAAAACTAAAAAAAAAAATGCAATAAAAGTAATTGCCTATCGCGATCGTGCGCTATACATACTCGAGTTTCCGGGGGCATGATCTTAGGAGGGGTGGCGCGATATATAGGCTTGCGCCCGCGCAGTGGTTGCAGTGTCAGGTGTCAGCTCGCGGCAAGATGAGAGCTCTGGCGATCACGGTGGGTGTTGTCATGTGATTGTGTTGTGTTGGGTGTATCCCAGGATTCAATTGTTTTAGGAGTGTGCGTAGAGTTGGTATCAGTTAATTCAAAACATGTTAGGTTGTTTTTGTTAAAAACAATTCGACGGTCCCAAATAACAAAGTGTTATTTGCAAAAAAAATACTAAAATATGTGGTTTATGTTTTATTGGGGCAGAAATTTAGCACGTTGGAATCTTGTAGATTCACTGGGATCAGGTTGGCGGATTTATTCCGCGTACGCAGAAACGGTATTCATGCGAATTGAGAGCTTCCGCCTTGTATGGGAATCGGTCGAAAAGTGTTTTTTTTCAGTTTTGAATAACATGACGGTTTCACGTCTGTATTTGATTGGAACAAAAATGACATCCTAGTGTATTTTTTTTTACAAAACAGTTTAATTTTTTTATTCATAATGTTATGGTAAACTGTTATTGTTTTCATTATTGCCATTGTTTTTTAAATTAAGTCTCTAATTAAAACAGTAATAAATCGGATATGTCATAATTTTTAATGCGCTTTGACAATCGTTAAAATTAATTCAAGTTATTTAAAGACACGGAATTGTTATTTAGATTACAAATATATACCAAATTCGATGTCCATCCGAACGCTAGAAGTGGGTCAAAATTGAAATCTTGTTTAATACACATATTAAAGACACCGGGACAAGTTAAGTGAAGTTTATTGTAATAATAATGATAACAAAATTAAAAATTATTTATTGTACACCACATAAAAAATACAAAGAAAACAAAGAAACTAATTAGAAAGATAAACAATAGGCTGTCTTATCGCTTGAGTGCGATCTCTTCCAGACAACCGGTTTAACAGTGAATTACTATATCCGTATTTAATAAAAATCTTTTAATTTAGACAATGTCCATATTTTTTAGTAACACGATAACTTTTAGTACGCTAGCTATGAATTATTATGAAATTACTTTCAAATTTAAATAAATCAGAATCCAAACTAGCCAATTAAAAAAAATTGGGTAGTTTGTATTCTAAGTTTTTTGACCTGTAAAGGGCTCGAAACGTCGGGAATTAGATTCGTTACAATACACGCGATATAAACCGTTTAAATTGTTTCATTTTAATGTCTGCAAGTCGCGAAAACATAAGAAAATTATTACTTTAAAATGTCAACTAAACTTAAATAAAAGAAATAAATTTAACTAAATTAAAACTATGAATCAATCATCAATCAACAATAATTAAAATTTTAATAAAAGCATATTTTTATGGCACTGGCTTGGAATACGTACGCAGCTCGGAATTGAACCTGTGACCCTATCAAAATCTAAATTAAATAACATAAAAATCTTAACCTAACAAAAACATTCCCAGTAAATTTATATTAATTTATTTAAAATTAAATAACTGATTGTGATAACTTAATTTATTTTACTATACGTAATTTAGAAAAAAAAATTGCTTAACAAAATTAGGTCATAAAATAATAAACATAAAATATTTATTACATAGTATAGAACAAAGTCGCTATCCGTTCGTGTCCGTCTGTCTTTATATTTATCTTCGGCCGCTTCCTTCTAAACCACGCAACGGATTTTGATAAATTTTCAGTCATTTAGAGATTTTTACGAAAGGTATATTTTTACGAAATACCTCAATATTAGAATTAATTTTTTAGAAAAATACACGTCTACGAATCCAAACATTCTCGAAGGAAATAGGGCTATAAGGCGGCAACGTATCAGCGACTCTCGCGTTGTTCCTAATTCTCATGGGCAAGAGAGATCACTTCCCACCAAATGGCTTGCGTGCTTGTTTTTTTAAATAAGAAGGTCATAGGTACACTAAATGCACATACAGATCTTGAAAATTGTTTATTGCTCAAAATCGATGACTGGATCTTAGTGGTTATTGACCCTGACTACGAAGCTTGTAATTGTGGGTTCGATTCTTACAAGGGGCAAATATTTATATGATAAATATAAATGTTTGCACCTGAGTTGCAGATTGGGTTGCGAGATAGTATCGTTCATAAGGACATGTTCTCCGTATTATTTTTTTTATTTATTCATTTTTCGTTTTCCCTCTCAACTATACATGTGGCCTCTCAACTGTACATGTTGCCTCTCAACTGTACATTGACCCCCCCAACTGTACATAACATATCCTCCCAACTGTACATATCTCCTCCCAACCGTTCATATCTCCTTCCAACTTTACATATCTCCTCCCAACTGTACATATATCCTCCCAACTGTACATATATCCTCCCAACTTTACATATCTCCTCCCAACTGTACATATCTCCTCCCAACTGTACATATATCTTCCCAACTGTACATATCTCCTCCCAACTGTACATATCTCCTCCCAACTGTACATATATCTTCCCAACTGTACATATCTCCTCCCAACTGTACATATCTCCTCCCAACTGTTCATATCTCCTCCCAACTTTACATATCTCCTCCCAACTGTACATATCTCCTCCCAACTGTACATATCTCCTGCCAACTGTTCATATCTCCTCCTAACTTTACATATCTCCTCCCAACTGTACATATATCCTCCCAACTGTACATATCTCCTCCCAACTGTATATATCTCCTCCCAAATGTACATATCTCATCCCAACTGTACATATCTCCTCCCAACTGTACATATCTCCTCCCAACTGACAAAGCTCCTCCCAACTGTACATATATCCTCCCAACTTTACATATCTCCTCCCAACTGTACATATCTCCTCCCAACTGTACATATCTCCTCCCAACTGTACATATATCTTCCCAACTGTACATATCTCCTCCCAACTGTACATATCTCCTCCCAACTGTTCATATCTCCTCCCAACTGTATATATCTCCTCCCAAATGTACATATCTCCTCCCAACTGTGCATATCTCCTCCCAACTGTTCATATCTCCTCCCAAGTGTACATATCTCCTCCCAACTGTTCATATTATGTCCTCTTTTTGTCTAAGCGCTCATAAAGAGAATTTTTAAAAGAGTTTATGAAATCAGATGTTACTTTGCGGAAGTCCATATTGATATTAATGGAATCAATTGGTTTGCAGCAACCGCTTCACTTCGTTTCATTTTCACGATTGATTTTTTCATCGTTTCGTTTTTTCACGTTTGCTGACGCTGGGTTCACGGATTAGCAAAGCAATTGATTCCATTAATGTTGTTAATAAAGTTTACACGCTTTTTGCGATCGATTTTTTTTTTAATTTTCAATTTAATTTTGTACATTCAAATTAAATTTAAAATGCTAAATAATGAATGACAACGCGAAGAAAAATTAGGGCAATGGCAGGACTCGAACTTGCAGCATCAGCATTCCGTGCCTTTCGTTTGCCAGTTTCGCCACATTACCTGCCATTACCCTAATTTTCAGCGGTTTTCTTTGTGTTGTCATATATTATTTATTTTTTCTCGCTTATTCCAATCACGTTTGGGGGAGAGATCTCACACCAGGCGGATGATATGCCTGAGGACAAGGAGTACGAGCAGCTACAATTGCTTATCAAATAACAATTTATTTACTGGTGACATTCCAAAAGAAAATGTTGTTACCAACACAAAAGTTTGAATTTCATAGTGGCTTAAAAAAATTATTTAAGCGCTCGCTGAACCCGTAATATCCTACATCACAATAATTTGTAAAGGCTATTTAGCTGTGACAGTTTCTATTTTAAATTCGCTCTGTATATTGCCAATGATATTATAATGCATGGATGTACAGTGTCATATTAAACGACAGCAGAAAAACAGCCCGATATTTGAATATAGGTTGGCACCAATGTTACAAATGCAAATCGGGGGGCACGGCAGTGCCCCGCCAAGTCGAGCGCGAAGCAAACACAGCCGTACCATCCTTTACTGGAACCATTTCGCCGCATTTTCAGGCCCCTAAGTTTATCATTTACAGTCATTGGATTTACAACTTTACGTCTAACTGCATAAAATAATAATTTATTAGGTTTCATGGCAAATAGTTTTTTACAAAATTATAGAATTGACAGCAGCGCCGTCCGTCCGTTCTTCTAATTTTAATGCGGTCATTTTTTAAACGCTGACTAGTAGTCCATTACTTGTAGGTCACGTATATTGTCGTGATTTCACATTGGTATCTTAAAACAACCTGGCTGCGTCAGTCTCAAACAAATGACATTAAATTTCAAATAGCAGCTTTCGTCACGCAGGGTAATGTTAACGCAAACAAACTTTACTCAACTAATGGCTGGTTGGCGGCCATGATAAAAGTCGTCGCTCAATTTTTATGAAGTAAACTGCATATTCTAGAGACATACCGCTGTACCACTACCATGAGTTTCTATCGATAACTCATATTACGTTACTACAGTCGATAGCGGTTAAATACGCTCCCATTTGTCAGTGAAAGAGTTAACCATAGTCGATACGGTATTTTTCGATGACATGTGTCTAATTTGTGACTCATGGTACCGATGTTCTACGGCAACAGCTACAAAACGTTACCGTTGGACTCATACTAGTTAGCGATGTTCAGTTCTCTAAGTGAGCGCTAGAGGCGCTGTACAATTCCCCATACAAATAGTTCACGCCGTGTCGCTAGCGAGTATGGTTACGGCAAAGCCCAATTTCATAAACGCGACAGGTGACAAGTGACAGTGACCATTCGTTATACATTGCTTGCCCACTATGATGTTAAGTCTGTAAGTCTGTAACGTTACTTTGTCGGCACAGTAATGTACGGTGAATTGTCACTGTCACCTGTCGCCTGTCGTGTTTATGAAATAGGGCCCAGGTGGACTGTACTCGTGGTATAGTCGACCAAGTAATTGCTTGACCACTTTTGAACCTTATCTCTTTGTAATAAGGTCGAAAAGTGGTCAAGCAATTTCTTGGTCGACTATACAAGTATTGCAATCGCCAGTGCGTATGTCAGGCGATCGCGAAAGTTAAGCAACGTTCATTCGAGCTAAAACATGGATGGGTGACCGAATTACTAAAATTCCATCAGATTGAGAAAATGTATCTCTGCGTAGTTAGTGGTTGTTTGTGAAATTTAACACTTAGGTAAGGAGTGTTTCGAGTCGCAGTTTGTTGTAGGCAGTCACTGACCTATAAGTAACGGACTTCTAGTCAGCGTTTAAAATATGGCCGCATCAAAAGTTGAACAAAAGTACAACAAATTGACTATCGCTCGCGCTGTCAGTCTGTCGTACCGACGGCGCTGCTGTAAATACTATTGTTTTGTAAAAAAACATTTGCAACGAAACTTAATAAATTATTATTTTTCAGTTAGACGTAAAGTTGTAAATCCAATGACTATAAATGGTGAACTAATAATTTGCATTAGTAACATTGGCGTCAACCTGTATTCTTATGTCGGGCCGTTTTTCTTCTGTCATTTATTATGACACTGGACACCCATGCAGTGCATAGAACAAAAATGCTATCCGCTTCTGCCTGCCCTTTACATTCGGTCGCCTACTCCTTCTAAACCACGAAACGGATTGACATACTTTTTTTTTGGAAGAAATAATTGCTTGAATCTATTAAAGGTTTTTACTCTTTTTAAGAGAATTTGTACAAAGAATTCTTATTAACTGTTTTAGCCAAGTTGTTGGAGCCAAGGCAGGTCGCTAGTTCCATATATTTTTTTTTTAGATAACACGTTTATTTACACAACAATAATACATTAAAAAATTCTAAACTAGACATAGACACATAAAACTTTAAAGTAACACCTTTTTAAATAATTTTAAGGCACCATTTCATAGCTGCAATTTTTGTTTTTATTTTACATATTTATAGATAACAAGCTTTTTACACTGCATCATGTTATCATTGTATGCAGTGTAATAATAGTATTTTATGCAACTGTTGAATAATGAGGGGTCTTAAAACACGAGTGTCGTTTTATGAAACGAGCGTCAGCCAGTTTCATAATAGGATCACACCAGTGTTTTAAGACCTAATTATGTACAGTTGCATACATTACTTTATCTACACACATATCATAAGTACTCTATGATGGGTTCAGAAGCCATAGGGCATTGACCTGCACTGCTACTAGCTACTAGTGCTAGGTACCTATGAAATATTGACTGTACACATTAAAATAATGTAATAAAAAATGAATTTGAACAAATATAGAAACAAATTAGAAAAATTCTCGTAATAATATTGGCTGTTATAATGATGGTCATTGTCTACGGTTTCTGAACGCATTATAGAGCATTTATGATATATGTGTAGATAAAGCTTGTCATCTATACATATATAAAAAAAGCTGATGAATTGAAATATCCTGTACATCTATGTCTCTATCTTTACATATATAAAACAACGCCGTCATCCTTTCCTGTCTGTTTTTATGTGCATCACATTTTAATTGTAACCGTGCGAAACCTAGGCAGGTCCTTAGTAGGGAATGCAATAACCGAATTAATTTGACTACCGGTAAATTACCGACCTGCGGAGGTCGTTAGCGGCTAACCGGTATTTCTACCGGTAATTATTATTTTTAGATATTTCAAGAGAAAAACGAGAATTTCTTGTTTTTTTATTCATTTTTACCAGCAATGAGTTACAATGATATAATCACCATTACTGATATCGATCCGCGTCTACAAGACAGTCACAATACCTGACTTAATGTGTGGATGAAAAGCGTGGAGTTTCTCCTTGAAGGAAGAGAACAAACTTTTAGCTGTCGAGAAGAAAATCTTCCGTAAAATTTTGGGACCGACGTCTGAGCTACTTAGTGATAAGAGACTCAGCCCTTTAACTCCTATTGAAAAACTGGACTCATTTTTAACGCCTCACGACTCGACTAGTCTTTTAACACTCAAGTTCTGAGTTTTAAAACTAAAACTGCAGACTAATTTGAGTGGCAGTCTTTTAACCTTAGCCCTTAAAAACTTAACCATTACTTAAAATACTAAAAGAACCCGGGCCATATTGCCTCAGGAGTAGTGAGGCGTGTGCATATAGTTCATCATCATCATCATCATCTCAGCCACAAGAAGTCCACTGTTGGACATAGGCCTCCTCCATGGATTTCCAAAGTGGCCGGTTGGAAGCAGAATGCAACCAGCGCCTTCCTGCCACCTGTACGAGGTCATCGGACCATCTTGTGGCTGGTCGTCCTACGCTGCGCTTGCCAATACGCGGCCGCCATTCGAGAACTTTCCGACCCCATCGGCCATCAGTTCTCCGTGCTATGTGCCCTGCCCACTGCCACTTCAACTTGCTAATCCGCTGGGCTATGTCGGTTACTTTCGTTCGTCTGCGGATCTCCGCATATAGTTACATACCAATATTGCCACCAACTAAATAATAACATGATTATAATTATACCATATTATTTTATTTTTAGCCTCCGGGGTTTAAGAGACACAAAAGATGAGTATAAAGCTTGATCTAATATCATGTACGACTCAGACGCAAGTCTTTTTAACAACGTTTAATTTACGAGCTTGTTACGAGTCGTTTAGGTCTTTTAGTAATGTGACTGAGTCTTATTAATAAGAAGTCTAACCTCCACTCTTCAGTTTTAGAGTACAAACCTTTAAAATGGAGTCTAGTCTTTTTAGTAGGCCTTAAAAGCCTGAGTCTCTTTCGTCACTAGGTTGAGCCCAATATTATTAGGAAAGTCAAGTCAGCAAGACGTCGTTGATTTGGACACCTACAGAGAATGCCAGATGATAAAGCAGTAAAAAGGACTTACCTAGGGCGGCCGGTCGGATAACCCAAGTACCGCTGGAAAGATGATAGATAAGATAGAGGAAGGCCTACGCGCCCTGTAGACAGAAAACTGACAGAAGATCGTTCAGAACGTTAACACCAGCTCGTGTCAGAGGCCAAGATCCAGTTTTAGTTACTAGTAGCATCATTAATAACAACAGTTTCAACGATCGTGGCCAGAGTGAGCCAGTTTATAAACAAAACTACCCTCATTATAACTCAAATAAATGACTATAATACATAAATAAACCCTCTGAAAGTACCATATAGTTACACTAGTTAATAAGAGAAGGGATTGACAGACAATACTGGCAGCTGGCACTATGTATTTGTAGATTTTTCCATTATGATATAACTCGATAACAACCTTATCGATCACGGAATGCCACGGTGAAAACCACGACGCCGACGTTGGCTAATTCAACATCCCTATTTAAGTTAGTTATTTTTTTATTGGATGTTTAACAAATTCACAAATTTGACAGTTCGGTAAAAAACCAGTAATAACTACAAATTACCGGTCATTTACCGACTCAATATATGGCCGGTTAACCGGATTGCATTCCCTAGTATCATAAACTCCACTTATCTGCCATGGGTTGAAAAATAAACCCAAGTAAGCTAATCTACTAAGCTGCTTTTAAAGCGCTTCTGTGCCTAAGAAGAGACGTAAACAAGAAAGTATATTAGTCGAGTGGCGTCATTTGTTTTAAGTAAACTTGAAAAGATCAACGTACAACTCTCTTTTAACCTTGACTTTAAATCCATGAACAAAGAAAAGTCATTTATCATTGATACAAATGCGTTGTAGGCTCATAAGCAAACCGAAACAGAAAAGCTCGCATCAGATGGCTACGACTGTATGCGACAAACAAGCAATGAAACCAATATTGATCTTAAAAAGTTAGAAGTACTATTTATCATTTACTAGTCAGAAGTAGAGCTATTGCGTTTCAAAAGGTGTGAACACAATTGATTAAAGAATATTTCCTTTTCAGTTATTGGCAGTAGCCTTCTCGGCTGCGCTCGCGGCGCCGGCGGCGCAGGACGTCGCAGAGACGACCAGGGAGAAACGATCCCCGGGCGGCTGGCAGTCCCAACCAGAAGGCGTATGGAAGAAGAAACTCGTCTGGAAGGAGGAATGGAAACAGATCTGGAAGACAGACAAGAAACTCGTATGGAAAACAGAATGGAAAAAAGAAAAAGAACCGGCATGGAAAACCGAAAAAGTACAGCAATGGAAGGAAGAACAAGTACCCGCGTGGAAAATAGTTAAAAAACCCATCTGGAAGGAAGTCCAAGTGCCCATATGGAAGGAAGTGCAAGTACCGGATTGGAAAAAGGTGCAGAAACCAGTCTGGAAAGAAGTTAAGGTCCCAGTAACAAAGACTGTGCAAGTCCCCGAGTGGAAGCAGACTTATGTCCCTGAATGGGTGAAAGAGGGAGTACCCGGCGAAAAGTTCTTAGGGAAAGACGACCACGGATGGGAATACACAAGCCACGACCTATGGAGGAAAAAGATGATCTGGAAGCCCGTGTGGAAGAAGGTGTGGAAGACCGAACACAAACAGGAGTGGGTTGTAGAAAAGAAGCTGGAATGGAAAGAGGAATGGAAGCAAATTTGGAGGACAGAAAAGAAACAAGCCTGGGCAACAGAGAAAAAGGAAGAATGGGTAGAGGAAAAGGTTAAAGTATGGAAAACAGTCAAGAAAGAGGTGTGGGTGCCAGTTCAAAAGAAGATTTGGGTTGAGAAGTGGAAACAAATACAAGTGCCTGTATGGAAGACCGTAGAGGTTCCCGCATGGAAGAAGGTATGGAAACCAGTATGGGAAAAGGTCTGGGTGCCAATCCACCACGAACACCATGGATGGGATTAAATAGGTAACCATTTATACACGGAAAGGCCAAGAGGGGTAACGGTACAACTTAGTTGTATATATGGATTACCATTTCCAAGTGTTGCCGTTACCGGCTTTTGCCTAGACATTATATAGTCATTTGTTAACTATTGTTACCAATCAATACCATTGTAAATATGCTATGTTAGTACTCGGGGAAGATGTAAGTCTAAGTGACAAGTTAAACGGGTAAGTTCAGATTGACATTTGAATGCGAACGTTCGCTCCATAATGAGTGTTTAAACCATTGTTTTTGAACTAAAAGCTCGGCCATTGCTTATTGTGTTAAGTGCCAAACAAGTCGCAACACAGAAATGTTTAAACTTGCTTATCCGTAACGACGGGATTACAAAAGACGAACTGTTTTCTCAAAGCGTCTATTTAAGATCGCGTTTAACTTCGAAAATATCTACGTTACGGAAGGTAATTAAACAGTTCTTACAAACCACTCATAAGAACTTTTGCACGTACTCATTACAAGGGAAAATTGAGATTGTATTAATAACTATACTATTTAAGACTGGCTTCCTAATAGTGGCAGTTATAAACCGAACTGAAGTACCAGATTGATACTAACCCACTTCGAAACTAGAACTTTAGCTTGGTCTGTAATTAAGTACCCTAAGTCTCAATTACTTAAGTCTAGTATCTAGATACTGCGATCGTATTTCAAACGGATTCAGACATGCTGACGAATATGGACCTACGGGTAAATTGAGAGGACGCCCGCGCGGTACGAAGGGTTAGGGGGGAGTGACAAGGATGATCAAGGGGTACGACGCGGGTTACGCAGCAGGAAGCAATCGCCAGTGTACTACAGATGCAGTGTTGCCAACTTTGTCGCCAGATTTAGCGGTTTCTGGGACTACGTTTGAGTCATTTTTGGAAGTGTCTCACACATTTCAGCTAGTTCTCTTGGCCAGTGCTCCAGACGTTAAGCGGAATTGGGGCTAATTTTACATGAAATGGCGACGCTTTTCAATATTTCTAGCGACTTTGACTAGGTTAGCAATGTTATGCAGATGATCGCCTGCATCCGTTACCCGTGGATGTACTTAAGAAGGTCATTGTTTAGTGCGCCGGTAATATAACTCTCAACTGTCATGGAAGACCAGATACCAGTTTGTCAAGAGGTACCTCGGAAGATACAAGTTTGTAAAGTTTTTCGTACCAACTTGTATTACAAACTCCGTGTCTTGTGGTAAACGAGGTCTAGTGGGTTTACTGGTCACGTATAAGACATTTTCGTGTTATTCGTGTGTTTGTTCAATCGTATACGGCAGCCGAACTGGTGAAGTTTTATCATAAAGAATAGAGAGATGTTTTAAATCGGATTGCTCTGTACGTCTGTATGTTTGTCAAATGGGATTCGTAGGTACGGATCCGACGAACCAAATTTAATGCCTTTTTTGTTTAGCAACTGAATGAAACGAGGCGGTTTTTAGCTATGTCCGTTTGGTAACAGTTAGAGCTTGTCGTCATATTTTTTTTTGGAAATTCGCAAGGGTGATGCAAAGTTTTTATTTTCTGTATTTTAAGTAATTTCAGCATAGGGTCGGTCTTTAGTATAATTATAAATATGGCTTAATTTTATTTGAAGCAAATTGTTTATCTGTTGTCTATAATAGATTACGACGAGTTAGTTTTAAATTTATTGTTTTCAACAGATTAAGTTTTCTTCATTAAGCATAATAACTTAGTTGGCAATGGTCTGGTGGCCAGTAGGAGCAGCGGCGCGGGCGCAAGCGAAAACTGCAAGCGATTGTTTTGTGGTGTTAACTTTGCACACACTGTCATTGACCCCAGCCCTCGACGCAGCGGCCATCTTGTTCCATTTCAAACAGCTGACACTTGACAGTATTGTTAAATTCAATACTCGCCAAATGTCAAAGTTGGAACGTAAACGAGCCTATTCATACCCGAAGTCGAGAAGCCGTGAAAGCTTTTTGGGGTCAATGACTTTTTGTGCACATCTGATTGTAACGCACCATAAATGCATATAGCGACAGTATCGTTTTGCTTGCGCCTGCGCCTTTGCGAGCTTTTATTGACTGTTTAATTGATTAATTAATTAGTTGATTAATTAAATGATTAATTAATTTATTAATGATAGTATCGCAACTGCTTAATAAAACTCATTAAGACATCACCGATCCCAAATCTAGATATTTAAAATCGTACCAATATTTCTTAATAATTCAATCTCACTTAAGAAACGAATAAGTTAAACACTTGATGAGTCACATTTAAAAGTAATTTATTTAAATTAATATGGCTTAATAATGTAGTGAATTGATATCTGAATCGATTTAAATGTCAGCACGGATAAATGGCGCTTCTCTATTCAGAGAATATTTGTCATTTATTACTTTGACACTGCATCAATCAACTTTGCCTTCGGTCTGAGAACCGTGTTCATGTTGCACGGATATCGGACTCTAGTACCCGTGTGCGAACACGTGAAGTATTTTCTAACCCTCTTATTCATAAACGCTGCGTAAACGTTTGTTAGTTAACATGTTTTATGTTTTTATCTGCGATTGTGACGTTTGTGCTCAAATGAAAGGGAAACAATTTGTTAGCTGGCAAAGTTGCAATACTATCATTCTTAAAGGATCAAAATTAAAGGATTGAGTTGATGAATATAAAACAATGACGTAATATTCTATTATCGCACAGTGACTTAAAACTAGATTTCCATGCGTTTGTGGATTTTATTTCAGATGAGGCTTTAAGTTTAATTATTGTTGAGGCTCTTGAATTATACAATTTTTTTCACATGGTGTATGAATACATTGTTTTTTATATGTTTTATAAACATACTCTTGTTTTTTTTTTTAAGTTTTAGCAATATACGAGTTAATATTAAAAGATGTTGTTTTATTCTAACTTTCTACGTTTGGTGGGTTTATAAGGCATGAGTTTTGCCATATGTGACTTAGAGACTTGGTATACAAAAATCATCAGAACTTTTTACAGCGATACTGAATTCTTATGGCGTATTTATTACATTTATTTAATGTTCGCCATGCAGTTTCGCTATGTGCGTCCGTCCGTCCATCTGTCCGCAGCTAAGCTCAGACTCTTAGTATTAGAAAACTGTAATTTTTCATAGTTATACAATTATCACGCCGAAAAATGTAAAAAATATATACTTAGCTTTTTTACGGTACCTACCTACCTCTTCGCTGAAAGTGGGGATATTTATTTTCTCATCTACCCCATGGTGTGGGGTATCGTTAGATAGATCTTTAAAAAATATTCTGTCTATGAAAACCTTTTTGATTAAGGGATCCGTTTGTGAAATATTTACCTTTAAAGTGCTCATTTTTGTTAGAGTCAAATGTCAGCCCTGTCAGCTTAATAGTTGTTTTTGGATATGCGAAAAAATATACTGTCGTGGTATATATATTACAAACGGACGCGCGACTTCTTTCGCTTGAAATTAGTAGCCTATGTCCGTCAGAGATAGTGAAGCTTTCTATCTGTGAAAGAATTTTTGAAATCGGTTCAGTAGTTCCAGAGATTACCCCTACAAACAAACTAACTAACAAAGTATTACTTCTTTATTGTATTAGTCTAGATTAGTGTAAATTAGTGTAGATAATGAAATTAAAAGAAAAACTATCACAGCTAAGTAGGCTTTACAAATTTAAGAATTGTCAACCAACTTATAAAATGTACTGGCAACTCAGAAAACCCTTGATTAGCGCGTGGCGCGACACGCATTTGGCTGGTCCGATTTTACGTGTACTAATATAATAAAGAGGTAAATTTTGTTTGTTTGTATGTAGGAGGTGATCTCCGGAACTACTGAACCGATTCCAAAAATTCTTTCACCAATAGACAGAAATTTACACTATCCCTGACGGACATGGGACACTTATTCTAAGCGAACGAAGTCGCGGGCGTCAGTATTTAGCCTCGTGAGGCCCAAGTCCAACATATAGGACGGCTGTCAAATTGACGTTGAACTCACTGTCTCACACAACATGGCTCAAAATTCATAGAACAAAATTTGACGTGGGCCTTACCAGGTTAATATTTTATGATAAAACTAGCTTTCACCCGCAACTTCGTCCGCATAGATTTGTTTAATGGAATCAAGCAAACGCGCAAGGAACATGCAATCAGCAATATTTCCTGGACAAATTAATGAGAATTAGTTGCTTTGCTGCTCATGAAAGTGTTCATTCAGGTTATAAACTATATGTGTGCCAAATTTCATCCAATTCCATTCAGTTGTTTTTGCGTGATTGAGTAACAAACATCCAAACATACAAACTTTCACATTTATCATATTCTAGTAGGATAGTGAATATATCATCTCGGCTAGCATGAGTTCTTATTTCCAGGATAGGTATTCCACTTGTTGCGTCCAGTGACTTGATAAGTGGACCAAAGCTAGCTCAAGTGGCCACTCGCTTGGGCATTCAGTGGTGACTAAACGAGTAGCGGCCACTCGGGCTCGCCCACATCAATTTCATGCGTTTAGAAAGTGGTTAGGGTTCCGCAGTCTACGAGGAATCCTTAGTTTCACCATGTCTATCCGTCTGTCCGTCTGCAGCTTAGGTCTGAGACGCCCGCTGGAAACACCTTAACTAGAAAGCTGTAAATTAGTCGCGTCGATAAAGTGGTAAAATAAAATCTTGATTTTTAGGGTTCCGTACCTCAAAAGAAAAAACCTAACCCTTATAGGATCACTTCGTTGTCCGTCTGTCTGTCTGTCAAGACCATTTTTCTCAAGGACGCGTGTAGGTATTGAGTTGAAATAATATCAAATACTCAAGTCTGCAGTCCCTCAGAGCCGTGAAAAAATCAAACTTCCTAGTCAACGCACTCAAAAGATACGGCCGTTTATGCCGCATGTTTCATACATTTGCAAAGCACTCAAAAACCTATGAGGTACTTCCCGTTAACCTAGAACTATGAAATTTGAGAAGAAGCAAAGGCTCACAACACAAATGAAATAATAAATCCCAAATCCGTAAATTTGTAGTTAATAAACACAAAAAATAAATATTTTGGTCATACAAAACAAAAATGCGATACATGATGTTGTTGATGACGGAACCCTCGGTGCGCGAGTCCGACACGCACTTGGGCGGTTTTTTTATAAAATAGGAAGGCAACCAGCAAGGGCTCTAATGGTAAGTGATCACCACCGCCCATAGACACCTACAACACCAAGGCGACTGTAGATACGTTGCCAACTCGGAGCCCTAAGATGTAATAGGTCTTAAGCCAGTAATGTCAACGGCATTCTTGCTCTCCCCGCCGGAACACAACAGTGCAAGCACTGCTGCTTAGCGGCTGGATTAACGAGCAAGATGGTGGTAGCTATCCGGACGGCCCTTGCACAAGGTCCTACCTCCCGCTAAATCACTTTATATTATCCAAAGATATATATTTATTTACATTTATTCAAAGTCAAAGTCAAAGTCAAAATATTTTATTCAGATTAGGCTTACAGGTAGCACTTATGAATGTCAAAAAATTTACCACCGGTTCGGAAAAACCTCTGATGAGAAGATACCGGCAAGAAACTCAACGAGGTGTAATTTTTTAAATAAATCAAAATTATAATGTTATTTTACATCTCAAATATTCAAATGTTTTACAATTTAACAATTTAACACAGCAGGTGTACAATCTTTGGAGCCAGGGATCGCCAATACAGATCGGGATCATTTCCAAACATCCTTGTCCAAGATATAGTCATTAATTTTATAATATTCAACTACAACTGAAAAGAAGACAAACAAAATTAAGCAATTTATTCGTGGTGACACGATGACGCAATCATTAGTTTTAATGAGACATTATAATAAACTTTTGTATGTCATCTGATTAGTTAAATGTCAAAAATCTAGATTCTTGAAACACTAGGTCTAACACTGCATATTACGTAAACTATAGCTTTCGTTATAAGTGGTTAGGTAATGGTACAGGTTTGTTTTGAACCTGGCTTCACAATACAATGCTATACTATACTGAATAATGCAACAAGCATTCATCATCAATACTCAACACTCAATACTCGAGACTCGACACTCAATACTTGACACTTTAGACTCAATACTCGAGACTCGGCACTAAATACTCGACACTCAATAATTAATACTCGACACTCAATGCTCAATACTTAATAGATAGATATTAAATATAGATTCATTTAATGCTTATTGAAAATTACAATAAATTTAGAATGACAAAATATAACAAATAAAAGAAAGGTAAACAAAATAATAAAATAAAAATATCAAGAAATGTCATGTAACATCCAAGACTCTGATACAAACATTCATATTCATCATACAAACATTTGCTCTTCCCGGGAATCAAACCCGGAACCTCTAGCTTCATAGTCAGGGTCACTAACCAAAAGGCTATCCAGTCGTCTATAACTACGAATAAGAATTATTATTTAAAAATAATAATAGTTTTTTTTATGATATAGAAAGGCAAACAAGCAAGTGGGTCACCTGATGGTAAGTGATCACCACCGCCCATAGGCACCCGCTACACCAAAGAGATTGCAGATGCGTTGCCAAACCAGAGGGCTAAGATGGAACAACTCTTGTACCAGTAATTGCACCGGCTGTCTTGCTCTCCAAGCCTGAACACAACAGTGCAAGCACTGCTGCTTAGCGGCAGTATTAGCGAGCAAAATGGTGGTAGCTATCCGGACGGACCTTGCCCAAGGTCCTACCACCAGCAAAGCATAGCTTTTATCTTTAAGTGTAGTAATACCTTTATAGGACAAATAACGCAGTCACGTTCAGAGCTCTCACAAAGTCTAGATATCTTAGGTCAAACATGACCTAAGGGTCAGTCTCCACCGAGAGTGAAGCGACGAACTAGTACTTATAAGCATAATTATTATATTATTTTTATTTAATTCAGACAATTAGGCATGGCTATATTAAGTTTCGTTGCAAATAGGCTTTCTTACAAACTAATAGTATTGACAGCAGCGCCGTTGGTCCGACAGACTGACAGCGCGAGCGATTGTCGATTTATTGCACTTTTTGTTCTACTTTTGAGGCCATTTTTAAACGCTGACTAGAAGTGCACTATTTATAGGTCAGTGGGGCTAATAACAAAGGCTGGCCTAGACTTCCATATAATATTAAATTAATAACATAATTTACTTTGAGCTCGGTTAAGGAAGACATCGTGAAGAAACCTGCGCACGCTGGCAATAAAACTTGAAGGTGTGTTCGAAGTCGAAATCTGCACTGTTGATTTGTGACTGTAATAATGATATATTAAAAAACAGATATGCGTTTCGCTAATTTAACGAAACCAAATCCTTGAAGTTTAAAAAAGGGTTTTAAGTCTTTAAAAGTAGGACAGACAGACAGACGGATGGATGGATGGACGGACAGCAAAGGTTACTAATATTTAGGATTCTGTCGCACTCGTTGGCAAACTCTCTTATTTTAAAGCAGTATAAATTGCTAGGTAAATAAATTTATTTATGCAGGCAATCATCATCATCTCAGCCACAAGAAGTCCACTGTTGAACATAGGCCTCCTCCATGGATTTCCAAAGCGACCGGTTGGAAGCAGCATGCAACCAGCGCCTTCCTGCCACCTGTATGAGGTCATGGGACCATCTTGTGGCATCTTGCGTTATGAAGGCAATATTACCTTAATAATAGCGAAGATGTTAATATTAGATTCAGATCAATTTATTCATTATTTATTAAAAATTACATTAAATTTAGAGTTTCAAACGACAAATTCACAATAAGATCTAAAAAGGTTAACAAAATAGTAAAACGAAAATATCTAGAAATACATCTAGATAATGTCAAAATTTTAATTTTAAATGTCACAATATAAATATAAATGCAAATTTAAAAAAGGTGAAAATGTCGATATTAGCAAAAAAATATGTAAAAAAAACGACATAAATTTGACAAAATAATTAAAAAAGCTCCTTTACAGAATACAATGATTTATTTAACAAATACGTTTTACGTCGGCAACCAAAATGATTCGTCTGAGTGTGTTAACTAACTTTTAAATCGACATATTTTGTAAAAATCATGGTCGCAGTGAATAAATTTACATAAATTTGAATCGGTTAAAACATTTAACATAAAGCACAGTATACATATAAGCAGTAAGGAAGCTACGTACAAACGCTCGAAACCGGCGCACTCACACAGACGCACGCTCAACACGGCCGCTAAGGAGTTTTCGCGGTCTGTCAGTCGCGGCTGCCGCGTCCAGTCTTTGCGTTTATCGTTATAGCGTGCGCCCGAAACAATGCGCGATCTTTTTAAAGATGCCACAAAAGTATTAAGTATGTCGTATGGCTGCTTGAACTCGAGTTCTTCAAAACAGGACTTTTATTTTTTTCTTACTACTTAAAATGTTCAAGTTTTATTAATTACCCAATGAGTCTGCCCGTGAACATGAGACCTGAGAATTAGATTCGTTACATTACACGCAATATAAACCGTTTAATTTGTTTTATTTCAATACCCAATTTTATTTGTTAACTCAATAATTCATTTCATTATTTGATCATTATAGAACCGAGGTGAACGTTATTATAAATAATAAAATTATAACTTTTCAATTTCACAAAAATTAGGAGGACAACCCTAACGCGTAGGTTTGGAGCGTAGGTATCTGCACAGAATAAATAATAGTACTAAATGTACTGAAAGTTCTCTTTAACGGCCGCGATTAAACGAATTCCAGCTTTATTAACCCGCACATAAAGTTCGTATTACTCATACACCAGGCGCCAGGCGAGGCGAGTCAAAAGGAACGCGCCGCACGCGCCCGCCTTCCCCCCGGTATTCCCGGCGACACGCTAGGGTTGCGCGGCATTCGTTTTCAATTACACTGACACGGCGGGGGCGAGCGAGCGAGTGCGCGGCAAGCCGACAGCCTACTGCGATTTGCCTATGCCATAGGCAAGGAGGTCAAGCGTACCTACAGTGGAACCCTCCCCTGTACCCTTACCATGAGTACAGTGCACCTAGCCGTAACCATACTCGCTAGCGACAGCGTAAAACGATTTGTATGGGAAATTGTACAGCGCCTCTAGCGCTCACTTAGATAACTAAAGATCGCTAGTATGAGTCCAACGGTAAATTACCTATCGAAATCTAAACGTCAGTGTCTAACGTTTTGTAGCTGTTGCCGTAGAATATTGGTACCATGAGTCACAAATTTGACACATGTCATCGAAAAATACCGTATCGACTATGGTTAACTCTTTCACTGACAAATGGGAGTGTATTTAACCGCTATCGACTGTAGTAACGTAATACGAATTTTCGATAGAAACTCATGGTAAGGGTACTGATGTCTATCTCAACAAATAGGCCTAGTTCCGGTACTGCTGTATTTATATACTATGCATAAAGTGTCTAAAGAAAGTCTGTTCATTTTATTATCTTTAGGCACTATTACGTTTAGTTTTATTACTCTATTAGCAATATGCCCCGGTTTTGCCTAAATCCCACACTGACCTATAAGTAATGGACTTCTAGTCAGCATTTAAAATATGGCCGCATCAAAAGTCGAACAAAAAGTATAACAAATCGACAATCGCTCGCGCTGTCTGTCCGACGGCGCTGCTGTCAATGCAATTCTGTAAAAAAACCTATTTGCATCGAAACTTAATAATATATTGTTTTACGCAGTTAGACGTAAAGTTGTAAAGCCAATGACTGTAAATGGTGAACTAATAATTTGCATTTGTAACATTGGCGTCAACCTGTATTCTCGTGTCGGGCCGTTTTTCTGCTGCCATTTAGTATGACACTGTAGATCCATGCATTATTATATCATTGCAGTACCACAAGGATGATTCGAAATCTTCCGTAAAATACTCTTTAACCTCCTAAGGCCCACATCAAATTTCATTCTATGAATTTTGAACCATATCGTTTGAGACAGTGAGTTCAAAGTCAGTTTGACATTTGTCCTATATTTAGGACTTGGGGCCTTACGAGGCTAAATGACGGTGACAACCGTATCTAAATCCATTGCGTGGTTTAGAAGGAGTACACTGCCGAAGATTTGCGGTAAGACAGCAATGGATAGCCACTTTGTGTTATTAGATGTGTAAACAATTAATAAATCCCTACCTCATAAATATATATCATGATTTGGATCATTTTTTTTACTGAGAAAAATCGAGGGGGCCCATTTTACTTTGAGCAGTTCGTATACATATAAGTCACTAGCGGACGCGCGCGACTTCGTTCACGTAAAATTAGTAGCCTATGTCCGTCAGGAATAGTGTAGCTTTCTATCTGTGAAAGAATTTTTGAAATCGGTCCAGTAGTTCCAGGTATTACCCCCTACATACAAACAAACTAACAAACACAAAGTTTACCTCTTTATTATATTAGTGTAGACTAGTGTAGATTAGAGTAGATAACTTTTTTTTTTGACTTCGTTGGCAATAAGTTTCCAATCACTAATTTTGCTTCCTATTAAACATCCGGTGGTGTTATTCCATTGAATTGGAGGATTCGTTACTGAAAAATTTCATTTTAAAATTCATTTGAAATATTAAAATTTTTTTTTTAAACGATATAGAAAAATTGCAAAAAAAATCCACGCGCAGCGCTTTTGTCTCTTCCTCGTATTTTTTAAATCCGATTTGATGTTTTACTGCCTATTAGGTAATAGGCAGTACAAACATCGGCTGTATACCTCTAATTAAAATATTTTATCTACACACATATCATAAGTGCTCAATAACGTGATCAAAAACCGTTGGAAATGACCAGCATTATTATAAGCAATGTTATTATAAGAATTTTCTTGTCTGTGGTAGTAGGTAAATCTAGCTGTTCTTTTGTTCTTCACTTTACCGATATCTCTGACTTTATGAATTTAAATTTGGAACAGCTGTCAAAATTCAAGTTGGTCTCTATTCTGGTATCCATAGATATTAAAACAGTTATCGTTACGAAACGTCAACTCAGTATGTTTCTTTAATTTAAACGCACGACATTTAATCTCGAGTGACATGACAATAGGGACTTCATTCGTTTGTCTATGATTTAAAAAAAATCATCTTGACGGGTTGATTAAATTGCCGCCATTACTTGTTGTCAGTCGTTTGTTGGTTTTTTGCTGTTACGGTTTTTTGCTGTTATGATATGTGTGTAGATAAAGTAATGTACGCAACTGTATATAAGTAGGTCTTAAAACACTCGTGCGATCCTATTATGAAACTCGGTGACGCTCGTTTCATAAAACCACACTCGTGTTTTAAGACCCCTCATTATGCAACAGTTGCATAAAATACTATTTAAAACTATTTTTAAAACAAAACTCTAGAAGCATGCTGGCGTTTATCACACACATAAACAAGTCCTTCTCTCACACGCGTTGTGGTTAGAAGGGATGAGCTTGCGGATGGTAGGACCTTGTGCAAGGTCCGTCCGGATACCACCATCTTACTTGTTAATCCTGCCGCTAAACAGCAGCGCTTGCACTGTGGTGTTCCGGCCTGGAGAGCAAGACAGCCGGTGTAATTACTGGCACAAAAAGTATTCCACCTTAGCCCTCTAGGTTGGCAACGCATCTTCAATCTCTTTGATGTTACGGGTGTCTATAGGCGCTGGTGATCACTTACCATCAGGTGACCCACTTGCTTGTTTGCCTTCCTATGTTAAAAAATGTCATCGAAAGCTAGCGTCCTAGGCTCCCTGGTTACAGTGTGGCTCTACCACAACATATAAAGAGATTCGCAAATCGCTGTCAGTCGCGCCGCAGCCTAAACTTTCACTTCCCATAGTCTGTATTAAAAGTCTATATTTCTTTGCTTACATTAATTGAAGAGGATGAACAAACATAAGTTATTAATTGAATAGGCTTTCCTTAATGCTTTCTTAAATTAAAGTTCAATGTCCAATGTGTGGAAGACAAAGACATAAAGTTTTATTTGACATCAAAATAATACAGATACTATTTCTTATTATTATTTTTTACTTAAAAGCTTTGATCAAAGCTGAACATGTCAGCCCCATTAGAAAACAATACAATTATATAGAAAAACACATTAAAATCCACAACACAACAAAAAAAACAACAAGACACCCGCAACACCAAGTAGATTGCAGATGCGTTGCCAACCCAGAGGGCTAAGGTGGAATACCTCTTGTGCCAGTAATTGCACCGGCTGTCTTGCTCTCCACGCCGGAACAGAAGACCGCAAGCACTGCTGCTTAGAGCAGGATTAGCGAGCAAGCTGGTGGTAGCTATCCGGACGGACCTTGCACAAGGTCCTAACACTCGCAAAATTTACCGCTGGTTTAGAAAAGAAACTTCTGACGCTAAAGTAGGTAGTTTAGAAAAACAGTGCGGGCTCTTTTTATTATTATGCGCAGAACGCAATTCCAATACATTGTTCTTTTCTCACGCATTGAATAGCTAACTTGGGACTTTTACTTTACTACATAATTAGTATAACTATGTACCGAGTGACAATGATCTTAACGACGCCTCTTTGATTCAGAGATCCATTGTTACGAGGATTGCGCAACAATCGATGCGCGTACGCCGGTCTTGACTATGTGCCATTGTCAAAGAGTCGTTCCCACATATCTATTTTAAAGTCTAGACTAGAGGCTAGTGTCTTACTAAGTTAGGTTTGGCGCGATTCTCGGAGCAACTGCGTTCGGCGCAACTTTGCACTGGGGCCGCCGCAATTAAGTTGCCGCGCGTATGAATAGATATATAGATTACCTTGTTTCTCATTGAAAATTTTGTATATCTATTAATGTTAGTTGGCAGCTTATTGTTTCGCAGTTTTTTTTTTTACTTTTCTTTTTTGTGCGTTTGTTACTTTCTTATTTATAGTGTGGTTGACTGGTAGAGAATGCCTACTGCCATTAAGTCCGCCAATTGTATTTGTTTTTGTAAACTGTGCAATGAAGCTTAAACTATTAAAAAATAAATAAAATTTTATTCAGTTTATCATGTCTAACCAATAACCAATTTACAAAAAGATCGTCAACATAAAACATAATCAACATAATCAAGTATAATAATATAAAATAGGTACCTAGAATTAAATCTAGAAAATGTCATTATTACAATAAATTAAAAAATAACTCGAATTAATCACAATATTATAAGAACTATCACAAATAATTATAATTAGGAAATGGGAAGGCTAAACTGCTATATTTTTGGGACGATTAAAGTTGCGGGCAACAATGAACTTTAATGAGGCGAAGAGATGTTTCCTTATTGAGTAGTCATAAGCTACGTTTTATCTCGAAAAGATAAAAAATTGTTGCACGAGAAGTTGCGGCCAATAGTTAGTTTACATATTTTAAACCGAAATTTACTACATTCAAAGTTTATTTTAATGCTAATGTAATAACAACACAAAGAAAATTCTAGGCTAATGGCAGGACCTCGAACCTACAACCTCAGCATCCGTGAAGTGCGAAACTAGCAAACGCACGGCAGCTAGTTTTAAAATAATGTTAATCAAAAAAATATATAAAACACGTGATATACATATACACTAGGGGAAATATATTCACGTACCACCTTAGAACCCTATCGCAACGCGACGCGTTAAACGCCAGGCTATGTCATACAAATGTCATGCGTATGTCTCTTCGACTAGGTTCTACGGTGGTACGTGTTTCAATTTCTTTGACTGTATGTAGTCGCTTTTTTCATGTCTTTTTTTTATGAAATAGGAAGGCAAACAAGCAAGTGGGGTCACCTGATGTTAAGTGTACACCACCGTCTATAGACACCCGCAACACCAAAGAGATTGCAGATGCATTGCCAACCCAGAGGGCTAAGACGGAATACCTCTTGTGCCAGTAATTACACCGGCTGTCTTGCTCTCCACGCCGGAACACAACAGTGCAAGCACTGCGACTTAGCAGGATTAGCGAGCAAGATGGTGGTAGCGATCCCGACGGACCTTGCACAAGGTCCTACCACCCGCAAGTCTGTATCTTGGCCGCCTTCTTCTTCTAAACCACGCAAAGGATTTTGATGTGGTTTTCACTGTCATTTAGAGATTTTTATAGGAAAGGTTTTTGAGTAATTAATAGATTCAGGCGTTACTTTAACGTAATAAGGTTTATAATATAACCGGGTTTTCATTTCCTACAAACAGCTAATAAGACGATGACTCAAACGATTCCCAAATGAGGTTGTGACGCAACGACAGACCATTTTCCCTAGCGTTACTATTGTTCTTTGTTCCAATCTCGTGTAAGAACTTAGCTAATTTGGGCTACGTAACTTCGGTCACATGGTTACGTCGACCAACTAATTTACCCATTCCCGTCGACTGATAGTCGAGACGTGCGCCTGATGATGCCTCGTGGAGAGGTGAAACACGCGTCAAGTATTTTTGGTGTTGGTGGTTGGGTTATGGTCGCGTTTTGTGTTGTTTGTTTTATTTCTTAATTAAAGTATGCAGCACGGGCGTCGTTTTTTCACGATTGTTGAATCTGGGGTCGCGGATTGATTCCATTATTATTAATTTACCCATGTCCGGAAAGAGAAAACATACTGAAAAAAGGGACAACCGAACTAGTTTGGTTTGATTTTGGTTAATGGTTTTTTTTTATGAAATACGAAGGCAAATAATCAAGTGATTATTAAACCTATTTGTTTATAAATAGTAATGTAACACTGGCTGCTATAATTTAAATATTGTTCCTTTCTGTTTTTACTACTGACTTTGTCACAATAAGAAAATATACGTCTAACAAGCCTTGCGCCTTATTTATCTCTGCTAATATTAGAAGGTTATGGGCCTTTATTAGTGCTATGGGAGCTACGGAAAACTCCTCGCCTCCATCGGTGGCTACTACGGCACCGGCACAAAACGCTATGTTTCTCGGAAACACTATCGCTGTTCCGAACATCGAACATCTTGAAGGAGCAAAGAATTATGCCTCTTGGAGCTTTGCTATGAAGAATGTCCTCATTGTATGTGATCTCTGGGACTGCGTGAGTAGCCCTGCTGAATACAAAATTAAAGTAGGCGACACTATCTTCGAGCGGCTAGACGCCAAAGCCAAGGCAAAAATTTGCTTGTCCTTGACACCAGGAGTATATCCTACTGTGATGAGTGCCAACACGGCAGAAAACGCATGGAATAAACTTAAAGCTGCATATGCAGATAGCGGATTATTGCGTCGACTTAACCTTTTGCGCAGACTATTTAACTTCAAACTGTCCTCGTTTAAGACGATGGAAGCTTACGTGAGTGAGATACGAGCCACGCAACAACAACTCATAGAAGTGAATGAACCAGTAGATGACGAATTCATAGGACTTTGCTGACAGGACTGACCGAAAAATATAATCCAATGGTCATGGCTATCGAAAACGCGGGTAGCAAGCTAACTTCGGACTCCGTTGCAGCGATCCTATTGAAAGAAGACGTACGTCATTCACCGTCACATGAACCAGATGCTGCGTTAATCGTGAATTCTACTAAGAACTCAAGCACTCGCACAACAGTTTGCACGTACTGCAAAAAGAAAGGCCACGTCGTGTCAGAATGCAGGAAAAGGAAGAATAAGAAGATTGTAACCCATTCTACCAACTACGTTACTAATACTAATGATGTTACACTTTTATCATGTTTTAATACACCTCCTTTTCAGCATCCATCATCCACCTCATCATCGTCATGGTACATTGATTCAGGAGCAACTGCACATATGTGCAACAACATAAGCATGTTCTGTGATTTTACGCAGAACTCAAGCTATGTCACTGCAGCTAACAATGAAAAAATGGCAAGTAAAGGTACAGGTACAATTCAATTAAATGTAACTCCTAATGTTCATTCAATTTCAAATGTCATTTATGTGCCCGACCTGGCTGCTAACTTATTGTCGGTAAGTAGCCTAGTACAAAAAGGTTTTGTCGTTGTATTCTCGCCTAAAGGTGCTACAATTCTTTTAAAACAAGATTGTAAAGTTTCTGGTACGATAGTTGCTACTGCCTCGAATTATAAAGGCATGTATAAGCTTGACATATCTGAAACACAAGCTCAGCTGGTATCTGCCAAAAAGCTAACAGCTGTGTTATGGCATAGACGCCTTGGACATTTGAATGTCAAAGCGATGAGTATTCTCAAAAAGTCTACAACAGGCATAAACTATGATGACATGTTGAATGAAACCTGTATTCCTTGCGTACAAGGTAAGTTAGCAAAAAGGCCGTTTAAAAAGTCCATTAGTAAGACCAAAAATAAACTAGAATTGATTCATACGGATCTATGCGGACCAATGAGTACGCATTCATGGGGTGGTGCCCTATATTTGCTTACATTTACGGACGATTTTACTCGAAAAACTTTTGGCTTATTTTTAAAGTCTAAAAGTGAAGTTTTTTCGAAGTTTGTAGAATTCAAGCATCGAGTAGAAAATCAAACTGGTCTAAAAATAAAAATTTTACGCTCTGACAACGGCGGAGAGTTTGTTAACGGACCGATGTCAACCTTTTTGAGGGAAAACGGAATTGTTCACCAAAAAACTGTTCCTTATAACCCTGAGCAAAATGGTGTTTCGGAGCGGGTCAACAGAACTATAATTGAAAAAGCGAGAACTATGCTTCATGACTCCAAGCTACCAAAAGCTTACTGGGGCGAAGCTGTTAACACAGCTATTTATTTAAAAAATGTAACGCCAACTCAAGCGTTAAACAATAAAATTCCTGATGAATTATGGTATGGAAAACCGATAGATCTTTCGCATCTTCGTGTCTTTGGTTGCGAAGCGCATGCTTTAGTACCTAAAGAGAAGCGTACAAAGTTGGATTCTAAAACAAAGACTTGTATCTTTGTTGGTTACTCAAATGAGAGTAAAGGATATCGTCTTATAGATCCTCATAATCCTAGAGCGATCATAGTCGCACGTGATGTAGTCTTCATTGAAGATAAAGTGGGAAACCCCACAGTAGCAGCGGAACCCACTGATCCTGTCGACAACACTCTTATTTACAACCATATAGAGATCGATACTTCTCAACCGCAATCAGCTACACATCAACCGGTAACTCCATCTTCATCAACACAACAATCAACTCCAGTCTCAATTCTTGATACTCAAATAGCTTCAGAACCAGTAATGCCAGAAATGTTTACTGATACTGAAAGAATTGAAAGCCTGCCTGAAGTTTCAGAAGCCGAAACCACACAAGAGTATTTAACTGCAGATACTGACTCTAGTGAATCTGCACCAACCTCTCCAGAATCAGACAGCGCGATTAATCGAGCCAGATATCCGCAAAGAGAACGACGAGCACCTGACAGATACAGTCCGTCAATGTTTATGGTGTCCGAAAACTACGAGCCGGAAACGTACAAGCAAGCCGTAGAAGATGTTCACAATTGCGAATGGCAACAAGCTATGAAAAATGAGTATGACTGTTTAATGAAACACGGGACATGGACATTAGTGGATAGACCCACAGATAGAAAAATTATCAAAAATAAATGGGTATATAAAACAAAAAAGAATACGAACGGTGAAGTTGTTAAATTTAAAGCAAGACTTGTAGCAAAAGGCTTTACTCAGGTACATGGTATCGATTACGGAGAGACTTTTTCTCCTGTAGCAAGACTTTCATCAGTCAGACTACTTCTTGCGTTTGCCGTACAACTTAACGTTCAGTTAGATCATCTTGACGTAGAAACTGCCTTCCTAAATGGCGATTTAGAAGAAGAAATCTTTATGGAACAGCCACAAGGCTTTGAAATTGACCGAAAAGGAAAAGTTTGTCTACTTAAAAAATCACTTTATGGTCTAAAACAATCCCCACGACAGTGGAATATCAAAGTTTGTAAAGCTATGGCTAGCTTATCTATGACACAAGCAGCAAACGAGCATTGTATTTACTACAGACGAGATGGCAACAATATACTTGTCGTCGCAGTATTCGTCGACGATTTTTTCATCCTCTGTAACAATGACTGCATGAAGGAAGCCTTCAAAAGCTCACTTAAAAAGCTTTTTATTGTGAAGGATCTTGGTCCTCTCAAAGACTGCTTGGGTATGCGAGTTACTCAGAACGACGACAGCGTCACACTTGATCAAACTAATTACATTGATAGAGTAATTGAAAAGTTCAGAATGACTGATGCAATCCCCATCACTACACCAATGGAAGCTGGTATGAAACTCACCATTCCTGCGAAGGAAGACGAGAGACCTGATCTACCGTACCAACAGCTTATAGGTTCTTTAATGTACATCGCAATCGGAACAAGGCCTGATATATCACACTCAGTGTCCTATCTAAGCCAGTTTAATGTACATTACGGGGAGGTGCATTGGAAAGCTGCTAAAAGGGTACTTAGATACCTTAAGGCAACAAAGGACTTAAAACTTTGTTTTAAACCGGAACAAAAGTATCCCGTCGGATATGTTGATGCTGACTACGGCAGTAATGTGGTAGACAGACGTTCATACACAGGTTACGCTTTTAAGATGAGTGGTGCGTGCATATCCTGGGAATCGCGCAAGCAGCGAACACCCGCACTCTCCACGACAGAGGCCGAGTACATGGCACTCGGAGAAGCCTGCAAGGAGGCCATTTACTTGAGATCACTCATCAAAGAAGTCTTCGACGTCATTCAGCCCATTACCATTTACTCCGACAATCAAAGCTCACTTAAACTAACTCGCAACGACACATTTCATAGTCGTACAAAACACATAGATATCAGACATCATTTCATACGTGAATTATCGCAGACAGATTTCAACCTACAGTACATACCTACAAACGATATGTTAGCTGACATCCTAACTAAGCCACTTACAAAAATAAAACACTGCCGATTTACTTGTGCATTAGGTTTAGTTACGTGTTCAGTTAGTTAGCATATTTTATACCTTTTTGTATTAAGTTTGTATGTTGTATTTTTTGATACAGGGTGCTCCATTACGGGGAGGTATTAAACCTATTTGTTTATAAATAGTAATGTAACACTGGCTGCTATAATTTAAATATTGTTCCTTTCTGTTTTTACTACTGACTTTGTCACAATAAGAAAATATACGTCTAACAAGCCTTGCGCCTTATTTATCTCTGCTAATATTAGAAGTGATATCACCTGAGGGTAAGTGTATCGCTTGTAGACACCCGCAACATCGAAGAGATTGCACATTCGTTGCCAACCCAGAGGGCTAAGATGGAATACCTCTTGTGCCAGTAATTGCACCGGCTGTCTTGCTATCCACGCCGGAACACAGCAGTGAAAAGGGTGATTTTGATTTTGCAAAGGTGATGTACAACTCGACCAACCTCGGCATCTGACAACACTGGCTCCACGAAAGTTACGCGTCGCACTTTGAGCAAAGTGCGCAATGAAAAATGAATCTCCTATCGTTATGACCGGCGCGTACGCATCGCGGATATAATTACGCACAAAGGTCACGCCGCTGTGACGTAAGGATATGAGATTGAGATTCGTACAGTCGCAGAGACAAGCGGGAGATTAGAGAGACCAAATAAAACAATGACTTAACCGAAAAATCTCCTCCACCTCCACCTCTGGTTTCCACGTGACAGGCGTTGCCTAGTGTGGGGCCATCGGATAAGTTATGTTTGTAAATCTGTTTTCTTTTAATAAACTATTTCTATTTCTATAAATGGTCATCTACCTATTACGGGCGAAAGGGCTTTTTAAAGGCCACTGGGGCGCCTTTTACCCACAGCGCATACAAGCTGATCTACGCTAGTTGTGTCGAGAACCAGATAGCTTAATGGTTAGCGACCCTGACTAAGAAGCTAGAGATTCCAGGTTCGATTCCCGGGAAGGGTAAATGTCTACCGGTAGGGACATACGGTATAAGTTCCAGTAATCCCTCATAGCCTGCACTATGGTAGGAATGAATGAAATTATTCCACCCATCAAGCCTAAACCGCTAAACCAATTTCAATGAGGGTTGGAATATGAAAACGAAATGGAATTTTGCAATTATGGATTCTTTTATATGTCTGAGTCTATCAGCACTTCGGAAAATGGAAGATTCGGCTTAAAAGCGCCGCAAGACACCCAACAGTTTTTTTTCTTGTCTTTTCGAAACAAAATTACAAGCAATTTGTAAAGTAAATATTTAACACTAGCGGACGCGCTCGACTTCGTTCACGTAAAATAAGTAGCCTATGTCCGTCAGGAATAGTGTAGCTTTCTATCTGTGAAAGAATTTTTGAAATCGGTTCAGTAGTTCCAGAGATTACCCCCTACATACAAACAAACTAACAAAAAAACAAACAAAGTTTACCTCTTTATTATATTACTAGCGGACGCGCGCGACTTCGTTCACGTAAAATTAGTAGCCTATGTCCGTCAGGAATAGTGTAGCTTTCCATCTGTGAAAGAATTTTTGAAATCGGTTCAGTAGTTCCAGAGATTACCCCCTACATACAAACAAAAAAACAAAAAAACAAACAAAGTTTACCTCTTTATATAGTTGTGTAGATGTAGATTATAGTGTAGATGTAGATGTAGATAAAGAATAAGAATGACACAAAAAGTATTAACAACAATAATAGAATGGAGGTATATTGGAAGTTGGAAAAGCCATAGGTTATTGCACAGAGCGAATTGCCTTTTGACTATCGACAACTTTAAAAAGAATATTGTGGGTTACAAGATACAATATATTTATTGGTAAAAACAATATTTTACATATCATTTTTTAAATGTGTGCGTGTGATTTCATTGGTCATACGCTAGCAATTGTCGCAAAAAAACTTGACGTTCAATTGTTGGTGTAGTTTATGATTAATAGTCCTTACGGGTTAATGCTTGTGCGCAGGAGTGTACATCGGACGGTCGTGGAGAAATTGCGAGAATACACCGTGAATAGAATCGACATTACATCGCGTAGGCGTCCAGCGCGCGCGCAAGGGACGAGACGCGGGCGACAGTCACGATATTCTATTTTAGATATTTCTGTTTAAACTAATGGTTGGCTGTTTATGAGGAGTGTGAACCCAGCCCTAAAAAACGCTCCCCAAACAAACGGCGATAACGTTTTCCACCCTCTAAACCTTAACCTATGGCAATGATTTTTTAGTATTTTGTCATTATGTCTTAGAACTAGGTTTGTATGTTTTGATTTTTTTAATATTCTTCATAGATTTGACAATATTTGCATTTTAGGAGTTTCATACAAAACGAAAAAACGTCAATATTCTGAAACTAATAAGTATTATTTAACCTCGTAAGGCCCCAAGTCCTAAATATAGGACAAATGTCAAACTGACGTCGAACTCACTGTCTCAAACGATATGGTTTAAAATGCATAGATCGAAATTTGACGTGGGCCTTACGAGGTTAAAAAATCAAAACATACAAACCTAAGTCTAGGGCATAATGACAACATACAAAACAATCATGGCTATAGGTTAAGGTTTAGAGGGTGGAAAACGTTATCGCCGTTCGTATGGAGAAAGCTGGGTACATGCTCCTCGTAACATTTAAAAACATTAACATGCAAAATAGAACGTTAAAAAAGCACCTATTGAATAAAGTGTTTGTAACCCGCTAAAACTTGTGACTTGCGTCATCAAAATTATGCAATCTGGCGTCAGCGTCACCTGACGCAAGAGGGTGCTCATCTGATTCTCCATTGTACATTAGCCCACAAATTATCACTAGCCATCGTCGCGTGGCTTTACTTGCGATGTTTTCTTTCAAAAGAGGCACCAAGCAGTGCTTGCTCTGATGTGTTCCGGCGTGGAGAGCAAGACAGCCGGTGTAATTACTGAAGGGGTATTCCATCTTAGCCGAATATTCACATTCGCATTCGCGGATATTCGAATATTTTTTCATATTCGCATTTGCAAAATTTCTGCAAATGGTTTGCGAATATGAATATCAGAAAAAACAATTTGGAGATAACAGTAGATTAATAAAATCAAAACCCATTAGTTTCTTATGTTTTTCAATACAAGAAAAAGTTAATTAATCTCGTAATCCCATTATCAGTTTTCACTTTATCATTTGGTATTATTTATTTATTTACTTTAGTTTGGGCAACGAAGCTTAACAATTAAATTTTCATTAGAAATACAAACAAAACGCATCTCCTTCGAACGAGACTGCCACCAAGCCAAAAACAATTGGCGCCAAATTTTAACAAAAACTGAATATTCGCATTCGCATTCGCATTCGCGAATATCGATCGGTAGCAGATATTTGCATTCGCATTCGCTTCCGCGAATGTTCAAAAAATGACATTCGTTGCATCACTAAAATACGCCACTGATCTTAGCCCTCTGGGTTGGCAATAAAGTGGCCAACTGTCCTGAATTTTACAGTATGTCCCGTTTTTCAGCTATAATATTTACCTTGTCCTGTATTTTAATAACACAAACCTGTGTTTGTCCTGATCCTGTGATCCTGTAATCATACCACACGATAAACGCGTTGTCCTGTTTTTTCAATGAATCCTAGAATTTAAGATCACATGTCGTGTAAAATGAGCACACAGGGTCGGTCACCTCAGCAACGCAATTGTAATCTTCCGTGTTGCGGGTGGCTATGGGCGGTGGTTATCATTTACCATCAAGCAACCCTTTTTTTGAAATAGTGCTACATTGTATGCAATTTTAATACATAATCTAGGAATCGAAAAACAGGTGGGAAGGGGCAATTTTTTATCGTTATTCCAACATTAATGGGTATCAAATAACAGCTAGTGAATAGCCGATTCCTAATTAATACAAGTTTTTTTTTTTACAACATAGGAAGGCCTACGAGCAGTTGGTTAACCTGATGGTAAGTGATCACCACCGCTTAGCTTATCGCCAGCGCTTACCGCGCAAGAACAAAGAGATTGCAGATGCGTTGCCAACCCAGAAGGCTAAGATGGAATACCTCTTGTGCCAGTAATTGCACCGGCTGTCTTGCTCTCCACGCCAGAACACAACAGTGCAAGCACTGCTGGTTAGCGGCAGGATTAGCGAGCAAGATGGTGGTAGCGATCCGGACGGACCTTGCACGAGGTTCTACCACCAGTAGTTTGGGCAATATAGAAACGCCTTCACAGCTTTTTAGATATGTCTTAAAAAAGTATTGCATGCGGGGACAAATCAATCGCCAGAGTATACTCGGCGCGGGTCGAATTGTGTAATTTATGTTTGTCTCCAACTGCAATACCTTATAACATTTAAGACATATTTAAAAGGCTTTGAAGGTGTTTACATCTGTCTACATTGCCTAAACATGTTAAAATTCGGGTGGTAGGACCTTGTGCAAGGTCCGTCCGGACCGCTACGACCATCTTGCTCGCTAATCCTGCCACTAAGCAGCAGTGCGTGCACTGTTGTGTTCCGGCGTGGAGAGCAAGACAGCCGCTGCAATTACTGGCACAAGAGGTATTCCTTCTTAGCAAAAAAACTTAATAAAGTATATTTTATTCAATTTGACATAAAGTTGTAAATCCAATGACTATAAATGGTGAACTAATAATTTGCATTTGTAACATTGGCGTCGACCTGTATTCTCATGTCGGGCCGTTTTTCTGCTGTCATTTAGTATGACACTGTACATCCATGCATTATAATATTATTTTATGTAAAGAAACAATACGAGATAATCTGCGTCCAGTTTGTTTATTCTTCAAAGTGACTCAACTCACAGCTTTTGTTTACAAATTTTTTCCTACATCAAATTAATGTAGTTAACATTACACAAATAGCACATTAAAGCATTAAGTATATAAAAAAAATCATTTCCCATGTCTGTCGATCGGTGATCTCTGTCTGGCAAGAAACGGTCAAGTGCGAGCCGGTTTTGTAACAGAGATTCCGTATTTAAAGTCAAAGTTAACTCAAAGTTATTTGCTTTCATTAAGAACATGTGAAATGAAATGAAAATGATTTATTCCAGAACAATTAGTTTCGGATCCATGTTGTGAAAACATTTTAATAAAATAAAATAAAATAAATTACCTAGTAATAATAAACTGGAACAAATTCCCTTGCTACTCCGCGAAACCAGTGCCGGACTCGTGTAAAATAGCTGCGTTCCAGTTTGTTGTGGACCTCCGCAAAGTAACGCCTGAATCTATTAATTACATGTAATAATAATAACCACTATGTGGAATGTTGACTCGACAATCATTGTCCCGATATTCGTCTCAGCAAACGGTCCAATAGCGAAAAGTCTCGACCAACATCTCAAAAGACTCTCGCTAGCAGGCTGGATCAAGGGTCAGATACAGAAGGCGGTACTCCTGGACACGTCACGAATAGTCAGGAGATTCCTCACTCTGCAGCCCTAACCACCGCACGTTTAGAATTAAAGCGACCCATTTCTGAATTATCATCATCATCATCAGCCCATGTTCGTCCACTGCTGGACATAGGCCTCTCCCATGGCACGCCACTGAGCACGATCCTCGGCCGCTCTCATCCAGCTCTTGCCAGCCGCCCTGCGAAGATCATCGCTCCACCGAGTCTGAGGACGTCCCACGCTACGTTTGCCGATCCGTGGTCTCCACACAAGAACTCGTCTACCCCAACGGTTATCGGTTCTTCGGGTTATATGACCGGCCCATTGCCACTTCAGCGTGCTAATGCGGTGGGCTATGTCGATAACTTTGGTTCTCTGTCGGATCACTTCGTTACGGATGCGATCTGTGAGGATTGGAACGTGGCGGGGATATTGCTTTCTCACTCGCTCACGACGGTTCTCCCCCTCTCTCTAATCTGTGCCTTGGGATAAGAAGTAACGTGCTAAACAATAAACCAGTATTAATAAATTATTGGTGTTTAATTAATATATAGCAATTGGCGACGAGAAATAGAACCCAAGTACAAGGTTACGATAATAATAAGAACAACAGAGCATTAGAAAAAACAGTGAAAATACGGTACAAAAAAAAAAGGTGGCAAAGTGCATCGACGTTTGACAACGAGACGCCATCTTGATGCAGTCTGTGACCGGCCGGCGTATATTATCACCAAAGTTTTTACAATGTCATGTCTGATTCGCAAGAAGTATTAACTGGGTCTTGGTCAAGTGCCGAAGCAAATGAAAACTTACAAATTAACGAAGAAAACATCGCGCTTGTGAAGTCAAGACAAAGAACATACATTTACAAGTGTACAAAACTCGAACTTTTACAAATTCTACACGACGAAAAAATATGTTACAATGAGAGGGCGACCGTCGAGGAGCTAAGAAAAACCTTAAGTAATCACTACAAAACAGGAAAAAGTAATAAACAACAACAATTACAGCCAAGTTTTATAAAAATGTCGTCCAGCGAATTAAAACAATTTGACGGAGAAAAATGGGAAGTGTTTATACAACAATTTGAATGCTTTGTGATGGTAAATGACGTCGGGGATGGAAAGAAAGTACCACTATTAATCACCAAATTAACACCACGAGTTTTTGAAACATTAACTTATTTATGTTCACCACTATCACCAACCAAGAAAACCTTTGAAGAATTGTGCCAACTATTAAAAGATAAGTATGCTAAGCCACTGTCATCAGCGTTAGAAAGAGTAGAATTTAGAAAAAGGAACCAGTTACCAACCGAGAAAATTCAAGATTACAGCATAGAATTACGAAAATTAGCCGGGAGATGCAATTTTAAAGATGCTGAGGATCAAATAAAAGAAAAGTTTATGGAAGGTGTTCATTCAAAAATTATAAAATTTGAACTAATGAAAAGTGAAACAGACCTGACATTAGAAAAATGTATAGAAATAGCACGAACAGTGGAAGCGGCCCTGCTGCATTCAAATAGTTCAAGTGAGGTGACAGAAGTTTTCTACAATCAAGGGAAAGCTAAGCCAGTGTTTAAACAAAAGAAGTACAATAACAATAATCGTCCGTCCAATCAGTCCAATAAGATGCAATGTTTTTGCTGTGGGAAACAAAATCATATTAAAGCTGAATGCAGTCTAAAAAAGAAATACTGTTCGGAATGCGGGCAACAAGGACATATTTACCGGATGTGCCCAAGAAAACCACAGCAAACCAATGTATTGGAGGTGGAAATGGAGAACAAAAAGGATAGTGAAGATGTGGTGAGCACTATCAAGAACTTATTTGAGGAATATGAAACTTATACATTTAATAGTGTAAGTAGGATACCACCTCATTATTTAAATATTACAATAAATGGGCAGAATGTGCCTTTTCAGTTAGACACGGGATCTGACGTCACAGTCATGTCATTGCAAGATAAAAATAAATACCTAAAAACATTGGAATTAAACAACTGTAATGTTTTGTTTAAAAATTTTGACCAAAGTGTGAGCAAGCCCTTAGGTATTGTAAAAAATGTAACAGTCCAATATAAAGAAACAATTAGACATTTAAATGTATTTGTTGTAAAAAATAATGCACCTCGGGTAATTGGTCGTGACTGGCTTAATGAATTGGATTTATGGCCTCCAAATTTAAACAATAGTGCTAGTATCCATACTAATGTACTTGAAAATGTTTCAGATGTCCAACAACTAGTGAAAGACCAGTTCGCAGAAGTATTCATGCCAGGTTGGGGAAACTTCAAAGGTGAAACAATCAACTTAAAATTGAAACCAGGGGCCAAGCCCAAGTGCCTACCGGTTCGGCGGGTACCTTTTGCTCTACGGGAAAAGGTAAACAACGAAATTACTCGACTCCTAAACAATGGACGAATAATACCTGTTAGTCAAAATGAATGGGGCACACCTGTGGTACCAATATTAAAGCCTGATGGCTCAGTCAGGCTGTGCGGTGACTACAAACTAACGGTGAACCCATGTTTGGAAGTTGATCATTTCCCTTTGCCCCATGTAGATGACATTTTAAATTCCCTTAAAAGTGGTGAATATTACTGCGAACTAGATCTAAAAGAGGCCTATTTACAAGCTCCTTTAAGTCCTGAAAGTCAGGATTGTACCACTATTGTAACAGAAGCAGGCACATATAAATATAATTACTTACCCTATGGTGTCAGTTCAGGCCCGGGGGCATTTCAACGACTAATGACAAAGAAATTGGAAAACATTCCAAACACAATTGTTTTCATTGATAATATATATATAAAAGGCACAACATTGGAACAAACTAAGGATACCTTATGCCAAGTTTTAAACCGACTACAAGACTGTGAATTTAAATTAAAGCCGGAAAAATGTAAGTTGTTTACTACCAGCTTAGAAGTTTTTGGTTTCCATGTAAACAAAAATGGTATCAGTTTAATAAAATCTAACATTGAACCATTGCTAAAGGCTAAATCACCTACTAACCTGTCAACGCTGAAATCATTTTTGGGTAAAATTAATTATTATTCTCGGTTTCTTCAAGACATGGCAACAATTTTGACACCTTTATATGACTGTACTAAAAAAAAAATTCAACTGGACAGAAGAGTGTGAGGACGCTTTTAAACAAATTAAGAATAAATTAACCTCTGCAAATAATTTGAGACATTATGATCCACAGTTGCCATTAATTTTAACATGTGATGCGTCGGACACAGGGCTGGGTGCAGTATTGTCAAATCGGGATAAAAATGGTACAGTGCGACCGATTGCCTACGCCAGTAAAAAGCTAAGTGATGTAGAGCGTAAATATTCAACAATTGATAAGGAGGCCATGGCAGTCATATTTGGAATTACAAAATTTTACAATTATACATATGGGCGCTACTTCGAACTGGAGACGGATAATGCGGCATTGGTGCGTATCTTTGGCCCGACGAAAAGTATTCCAAAAATGGCTGCCAAGAGATTGCAACACTATGCAATATTTTTGTCGGCATTTAATTATAAGGTGAGATACATTAAAACAACAGAAAACCCAGCAGATTTTCTGTCCAGATCGGCAACGGACGCAAACGAGGATTGTAAAGAAACACATCCTTTATGTATGGATGCAAATACTAGCTTAGGTGTTTACACTAACGATTCCGAAATGAAAACATTGGATTGGAAAATAATACAAGCAGAGTCAAAAAAAGATATAATATTTTCAAAAATTATAAGATTTATGATAGATGGTTGGCAAGATAAAAAAGAATTAGACAAAGACATTTTACCATTCTACAATCGAAAAAACGAGTTAACATTAGATAGAGGTTGCTTATTTTGGGGATACCGCGTATTAATACCTAGTAGCATTCGTGAAGCAGTTTTGTCAGAATTACACAAAAGTCACTTCGGAATTGTTAGAATGAAGGAAATTGCACGGTCTTATTTTTGGTGGCCCAATGTTGATTCAGAGATTGAGGAAATTACAAAAAAATGTATTATATGTTTAACGAACAGTAAAACACCAACAAAAACCCAGAAACCATGGCCTGTGCCACCTTCCGCTTGGTATAGAATTCATGCTGATTTCTTAGGTCCCTTTCAGAATAAAATGTTTCTGGTAATAGTAGATAGTTACTCAAAATGGCCAGAGGTATTTGAAATGGCAAATATAACCAGCAAACGCACAATAGAAGTTTTTAAAGCTTTATATACTCGATTTGGATACCCGGTGCATTTAGTTACAGATAACGGTCGCTCATTTACTAGTCAAGAATTCAAAGAGTTTTGTGAAGTAAATCACATTAAACATACATTCTCACCCCCCTATCATCCCGCCACAAATGGCGCGGCAGAGAGATTCGTGGATACCTTTAAATCGGCAATAAACAAAATAAGTCAAAATGGTTACAGTCTGGTATCAGCTGTAAACTTGTTTTTGTTGGACTATAGAAGCACACCGCAACGTACCACCGGAGTGTCACCTGCCCGTTTAATGTTAGGTAGAGAAATTAGAAATCGTTTCAGTTTGCTACGCCCACCACCAATAGCTGAAATAGTTCAGGAGAGAGTGAATAACAGGGACCAAGGAAAAAGGGAAGTTAATTTTGAAATCGGTCAGAAAGTAATGATTCGAGATTACAGGAAGGATTGTAGGCCATGGATCCAGGGTTTAGTTATAGAAGAGTCAATACCTGGCGTTACTTATATTATAGATGTAGAGGGCGCCAAATGGAAACGACACATCAACCAAATGTTGCCGTGTTCGGATACTTTAGAATGTTAAGAATGTAAGTAGTTAAGTAACATATATTTGGTTTATTAGAAATAATACAGTGCGGGAGAGTGTGAGGATTGGAACGTGGCGGGGATATTGCTTTCTCACTCGCTCACGACGGTTCTCCCCCTCTCTCTAATCTGTGCCTTGGGATAAGAAGTAACGTGCTAAACAATAAACCAGTATTAATAAATTATTGGTGTTTAATTAATATATAGCACGATCTTTTAGAGAAACTCCGAGCATAGCCCTTTCCATAGCACGTTGAGCAACTTTAAATTTGTGGACCAGCCCTACAGTGAGTGTCCATGTTTCGGCACCGTATGTCATGACGGGCAGGACGCACTGATTGAAGACTTTCGTCTTTAGACTCTGTGGAATTGGCGATGTGAAGACTTGACGCAGTTTCCCATACGCTGCCCATCCCAGCTGTATTCTTCTGCTGGCCTCTTTCTCGAAGTTGTTTTTACCCAATTGCATAGTTTGCCCGAGGTAAACATACTCCTTAACAAACTCGAGAATATTGCCTTGAACTGCAATTGGTTCCGGGCTTACATGTTCATTGAACATAACCTTGGTTTTATCCAGGTTCATCCGAAGACCAACGCGTTGTGAAGAATCAGCTAGGCCATTCAACATATGTTGCAAATCTTGCAGCGTTTCCGCCACGATGACGATATCATCTGCAAATGGTAAGTGTGAGAGGTACTCGCCATTTATGTTAATGCCGCGCCCCCTCCAGTCCAGCGTCTTGAACATATCCTCCAATGCATTTGTGAACAATTTGGGGGATATAACGTCCCCTTGTCTCACACCACGATGCAAGGGGATAGGTTCAGACTGCCGATTCTGGACTTGGACGGCCATAGTAGCGGCGTTGTACAGACCTCTCAACACTTGGATGTATCGCCAATCGACTTGGCATCGCTGCAAAGATTCCAGAACAGACCAGATCTCGATCGAGTCAAAGGCCTTCTCATACTCCACAAACGCTAGGCACAGGGGCTGATTATACTCTTCGGTCTTCTGTATATTCTGCCGTACTGTATGGATGTGGTCTATGGTGCCGTATCCCGATCGAAACCCGGCCTGTTCGGGAGGCTGGAACTCGTCGAGCCTTCGCGCAAGACGGTTCGTGATGACTCTCGAAAACAGCTTATAGACGTGGCTTAAGAGCTTTCTGAATTATACACGTCCCAAAATATCACCTTAACTAAAAGACATAGGGTTTAATTTTGGAAAATGTCATATTCAGAATTGAGTCGCTTTAATTCTAAACGTGCTACATGTGCCACTGTGCCATACAGGTCGTCAGATATTCTTCTATATCTATATCTATATCTATATCTATATCTATATCTATATCTATATCTATATCTATATCTATATCTATATCTTTTCTATATATAAAAGAAAGTCGTGTTTGTTACAACACTTATAACTCGAGAACGGCTGGACCGATTGCCATGGTTTTTGATTTGTTGGATTTGTTTCCGTCCCGAATAGCAGAATACATCTTAAAAACAATGAAAACTCGATATGTGGTCGGTCGAAAAGTGGTCAAGCAATTTCTTGGCCGTTTATGTCGCATGATTCATACATTCGCAAGACACTCAAAAACCGATGGGGTCCAGTTGACCTAGAGCTATGAAATTTGGCAAGAAGCAAGGTCTCACAGTACAAATAAAACAATAAATCCGAAAACCGGAAATTTGTTGTAAATAAACATAAAAAAAACTTTTTGGTTTCGCAAAGCAAAAATGCGATACTAGATGTTCTTGATGACGAACCCTCGGTGCGCGAGACCGACACGCAATTGGCCGGTTTTTTGAATTTTACATTCTTTAGTTCGGATTTAGTGAGAACTGTTGCTAACCAACTTTAAATCGTCATAGATCCGAAACGGTCACACGGAATCAAAAATAATTTAAGAAACCTCAATATTAATTTCAAATACCTATTCAATGATACCCCACTCGACATATTCCGTTGACTTTTTTTTTCATAATATGGCGTCTGATCGTCGCCATATTGAATTTGGATTATGGTCATGTCTTTAATGACACTCGCTAGATTAGACAATTCGATTGACGTTAGAATCACCGAAATCGGCCGACGCGTTTGGACTCTAGAGCGTCGCAAAGAATCAAACATACATACCTTATAAGCTAATAAATAAGTACATTCTTACTTTAAATCAAATCCACGGAACCCTAAGAGCGGGGTTCCTTCTCCGAGTCAAGGTGAAAATTATTAAAAAACAGAATATGCACCATTGTCTTTGATATCTCTACATCAAGATGCAGATAGCATTCGGAGACCTAGCGTAGTATTAGTTCTTTGTTTCGCACTTTACTTTTGTTCCTGTTGAATAGAGAACATGCTAAATACATCAACGCATAGAAAGAGTATTAAAATTGAAAGCGATATTTTATTAGCTGATCTCTCTACTTTAAATGGCAATACAATATGTCAAAAAGAGATGACTACATACTCTAAACTCCTCTTCAATTGACACCACACACACAACCAATAGACAAAATGGTCACCTTTGACTATGGTAATGTTTACATTAAGGTAGTGTAATCTACGTTTTTCTTATTAATTTGCAGGTTTTACTACCTTGACGCACTCAAAGGTGACCATTTTGACAGTTTTGGCTATGTACACTTGACAAGTACTGAGGCTATATCCATGCTTTAGTCCTTCATCCAAGCATCAATGTTTTGGCATAGACAAACGAATAGCCTAGTCCAGGGATGGCAAACCAATAACACGCTTGCTATTAATGGCACGCGACCTAATATTTTGGGCATGCGGCACGCCACCGATCAAAACGGTTCGCATTTTAGTTCGAAATAACTATAACATTTATTATTATGTATAATGCAAAATGTTTTTTTTTTGGGAGTAAATAAAGAGTTTTCAGTTCATAGTATTTAGTATAATGATTTTCCCAATAATCACGAAGTCGGCCTCGCTGAAAATGTCTTTAGTGAAAATGGCACGTTGATACATAAAGGTTCGCTACCCCTGGCCTAGTCATTAGTGACCTTGCCTATGAAGCTAGTGAGCGGGTGGTACCACCGTCTTGCTTGCTAATCCAGCCGCTAAGCAGCAGCGCTTGTACTGTTATGTTCCGGCGTGGAAAGCAAGACAGCCGGTGCAATTACTCGCACAAGAGGTATTCCATTTTAGCCCTCTGGGTTGGCAACGCATCTGCTTTCTCTTTGTTGTTGCAGGTGTCTATAGGCGGTGGTGATCACTTACCATCAGGTGACTTACTTGCTTGTTTGCCTTCCTATTTCATAAAAAAAATCTAATAATTTTGACAGACTTGTCGGTTTTCCGATTACAAATAATTATATTTGACCGAAAGTTTTATGAAATGTCCAATTGTTGAATTGTTGACTTGTCACAATATGTCACCCGTCACGGACAATTGTAAGTTGTATGAAATAGGGCCCTGGTGTAAGTTTCAATTTAATACTCCTCCTAGAAGCTAAATAGATAAGTACATTCCGAATTCCAAGCGAACGAAGTCATACGGGGAAAATCTAGTAACCAGTAAAAAAACATTAATTACTATACGACGGGTTTCATAAACGAACGCTAAAATTACTGTTTTAAAAGATAGAATGTTCCGGCGTGGAGAGCAAGACAGCCGGTGCAATTACTCGCACAAGAGGTATTTCATCTTAGCCATCTGGTTTTAACGCATCTGCAATCACCTTGGTGTAGCGGGTGTCATAGGCAGTGATGATCACTTGCAATCAGGTGGCTTAACCACTGATTCGTTTGCCATTCTATTTTATATTAAGAAAAAACTTAAGTGTGCTCATCTTCTAATAGATGGCGCCTCTGGCAACATTTTTAGAAGAGAGAGAATGAAGCACATTGGTAAAGATGTTAAGCAGTTAGTTCGATTATCACTCAAAAGATGGCGCTGATGTAAAATGGCTAAAAATCATTAAACGTTCAACCTGACATTATGTGGAAGAAAATTGAATTAAACGCCATCTAGCGGCAACAGACTGAACATCGACGCCGCGTCGCTTCCATTAAACTTAAACCAATGGATTTGGGGCTGCCGACTGCTGCCTCTTGTTATTAAGGGAAAAAAGTTGCCTCCGAAGTTTTTCTGACAGCAGATTATGCAGTAGGTAGTTTAAGATCATTCATATCTAAAATCCGAAACATAATCATGTATTTTATGTTTTATTTTATCCCATAGGAAAAGCTTATACGTAACGTAAAATTTGTTAGTTATGGAAACAAAACCTAATTTTCCCTTAATATTGATAGGGGCATCTTTCTTTTAACTTACGCTGTTCATCTCTTTGCATCAAACTTCAAAATTGTATCACCTTTAATTTTTGATTTTAGCTCCACCTAGCGGTATTTCTTTACTTCAATGGCCCATACAGAAAATCAACGAACGACGTACTACAATACTTTGCCGCGAGATGCCAGCTTGTTAAGTCTATTGAAGTTGCTGGAATCTACAATGGCGCTGTGTTCCATCATAGTGGAATGTTAAATTTCAACCCTATCTGTAGAACTAAAAGTTTATTTTTAATTGTGCGATTTTTACGAATAAGATCTTTTAGTTCCGGTAGTAAAAAGCAGTTTTGGTCTTATTGGGTGACGTAACTGTTCGACCGACCCGGTGGCGTCGGTAAAACAGGAAAACCAAGTGACGTATGAAGTGTTACCAGGTTCATAAAATCAGTTTTAAATTAAGGGTTTTAGGTTTTTTTTTCTCGATCGGAGTTATAATGTTAAGTTCAGACGGCTTTTGCTATTTTAGCAGCTTTAAGGGCACTTAGCAAAGTTCAAGTACATAGTTTTCAAAACCAAGAATACTGTGAACGTGAAGATATTAAAAGATATTAGTGAAAAATTCGTAGTGTCAAAATTGTCATCGCACTGCCAGAAGATAAATATTTTGTTTTGCAACTTAGTCACTTAAATTAAATAATTTTATTCAAATAAACAGCTACCGTTTTGTGCCAAGTAAGTGGTTCACCTGATGGTAAGTCATCACTACCGCCTATAGTATAGATATTCACAACACCAAGGAGATTGCAGTTGCGTTGCTAACCCAGAGGGCTAAGATGGAATACCTCTTGTGCCAGTAATTTCAACGGCTGCCTTGTTCTCCATGCCAGAACAAAACAGTGCAAGCACTGCTGCTTAGCGGCTGGATTAGCGAGCGAGATGGTGGTAGCGATTCGGACGGACCTTGCACATGGGCCTGCCACTCGCAAAACTTATAGGTAAAGTAAAAAAAAAGTCGGAGTCGGAGTCTATTTGACATCAACAAAAGACATTTTTGGCTGACTTCTGAAAAATCTTCCGTTTCCCGAAGAAAGAATCAGGCGTGTAAAATAAATAATCCTAATGCTTCCTCGCAAAATGATTTTCTCATTTTTAATTCTTCATGTTCCTTGTCATATTGGGGATTTACCGTGTTAGTTCTGAGCGATTGCGCCCTGGACCCTGGCAACATTGGCCAAAGCCCCCAGTTGTGTTTCAATGCGCATTGCGGTGGACATGTCGGCCGCCCCAGCCGCATCGTAGCATTCAAACGAACATCAATGTTTACAAAACCAATAGTGATGTAACACAAAAAAATAAATAATAGTGCAACAATTCAATCAAAAACAGCGCAACGCGAGCATGTAAATGTTTCACGGCCTGAGGTAACGTAGTTATTTTAACAGTTAACGCTGCCGAAAAAAACGTTTCGAAAATAGAATGTTTTATTTTTAAAATATGGTGTGCGTTCTGTTTTGGTGCGTGTTTTGTTTGTAACATTAAATTATGTTTTTAATTGTTGAGCGCTTTTATTTATTTGAATACTAACAATTGTTTTCTAACCCTATAATTTATTATATTTTATGCATTCTACTACTGTCTGGCAATAGATATGTGCAACGTTCAAACGGCCAAAAAAGTGTCATCTTGGCTGTAACTGTCAAAAAAGTGTGAGGTTGAGTTTTGACCTCTTCAAGTTAGGTGCTTCTGTTGCTAGCGGTATCTATATTCATCGAGATTCATCTCACAATCGAGATACCTATGTCAAAATGTCAGGTTTCATAGGGATCTGATAGATCTTTGACACAAGTATCACGAAAGTGACTTCATCTCTACTGAGACGCGAAAATTGCCTCACAAGTAGTCTATAGGTCTAAGCATCGACTATAAGCTGTAATTGCCTACCATCGAGCGCTCCGCATGCCTGTTTACTATTGGTGTTTGGTTTAGGAGTTTAACAAGTCTAAGTTACTAAGGCAACATAATGTACATAAATATAGATAAAACGTATAGTCGACCAAGAAATTGCTTGACCACTTTTCGACCGTATTACAACTACATAAGGTTCAAAAGTGGACGAGCAATTACCTGGTTGACTATACACAACTTCAAATAATTAATGGATTCAGGATACTTTGGTTACTTTGCGGAGGTTAATTGTAACAAATTGGAACAAAATTAAAATAATAAAAATAAAAACCATTTATTTCCGGCTGCATAGGCCCATAGAAAAAATACCTTAAAGACTAACATAAATATTATTATTAATGGAACCCCCTTTGAACTATACCTAGGGTTGCCAGATCTAAAAATCTAAATATCAGGATAACATTTCATAATGCCGGGATTTTGGGGTTGTCAGGAGAAATAAAAATGTATGAATTTTTGTAACCGAAATTTCTTTCGATTTTTATTTTATAATTGTTTTTTTTAACATTTATATTATTAAATTAAAATTGTAATGACAACACAACGCAACCGTAAACGCAAGGCACGGAATGCTGATGTTGCAGGTTCAAGTCCTGCCATTACCCTAATTTTTCTTTGTGTTGTCATTACAATTTTAATTTAAAAATGTATGAGTCAAAATTTTAAACTCCTTATTATTTTTAAGATAAACAGCTCTATAAAAAAGGATTAAAATAAAATTTACATTATTTGCCACAAGTGTTTGGCATTGCTTTTTACCGAGTCCACCAATTTGGATCCCTTCGGAGTATCGAGGAAAGATCGAAAACTTCAGCAATTTTCACCAAAATTACACCGCGTGTGCCATTTTCAAATTATTATTGCAGTTGTTATAATGATAAGATATATTTGTCGGGAGATTTTGTTAATTGTCGGGAGTCTCGACATCACATGAAATGTTGGGAGAATCCAGACGATTCCCGACCATCTGGCAACCCTAACTATACCCTATCGAATAAAAAATAAATGATCCAAATCGGACCTGTCAAACTTAAAAAAAAAACAAATATACGGGTCGTATTGAGAACCTTTCGCGTTTTATTTTTCGTCGTTGCTACTCCTCCAAACCAAATGTGCGTTTAGTTTCGCAGACTGGCAATGTTTTAATTCGTGGCTGGTATTGTTTTAATTTTTAGGGTTCCATACCTTAAAGGGAAAAACGGAACCCTTAGCCGACTTTGTTGCCAGTCTGTCTGTCAAGACCATTTTTCTCAAAAAACTGATTAAGTTATCGAGTTCAAATTACTTAATATCAAATACAAGGGTCTGAAGTCCCTTAGAGATGTGAAAAAAACAACTTTCTAAGTAAACGCAATCAAAAAATATGGCTTTTAGGGCAGTTTTCGTTGACCTAAACGTGCAAGACTCAAAAAGTGCAAAAACAAAATAGGTAGGTAGCGCAGAATCTTTTTCTAACAATAAAATTAATACGTGTATGGTATTGATGGAATTCTCTGCGCATGCGCATGTGAAACATGAGTGGCGCAGGATATGGACTAAAATCCATTGACAAGAAAATATCTTAGCGAACAAAATCGTACGCAGCTGTTAATGTAAATATGTTATTTCAACAACTGGATACTTAGAAAAGTCACAGAATAAATAATAGTACTAACGTACAGAGACTTCTCTTTTACGGCCGCGATTAAACGAATTCCAACTTTATTTACACGCCCAAAAGGTTCGTATTACTTCATACACCATGCGCCAGGCGGCGCGAGTCAAAAGGAACGCGCCGCCCGCGTCCGCCTTTCCCCCGCTACTCCCGGCGACACGCTAGGGTTGCGCGGCATTCGTTTTCAATTACACTGACACGGCGGGGGCGAGCGCGCGGCAAGCCGACAACCTACTCCGATTTGCCTATGCCATAGGCAAGGCGGTTGAGCGTACCTACAGAGCGGAGTGGAACCCCTTGGAAAAGTTTTCTTTTTAAAAAAAATTGCGGGTGTTATAAGTTTGTGGGCTATTTTTGTCTGTCTGTGTGTGCCTTGTTTGCTGTCTGACAGTGTCTTGAGTAAAGGGTAAGCTGCTGAGTTTCTACTCAGCAGAATCTTCCATTTCCCGAATCGCTGGTACTCAGACATGTAAAAGAATCCTAGCGTACTTGCAAAATCAACTTACCATATCAGTTAATTAATTAGACAAGTATAGTTTTTGTTACAACTACTAGTATTCTTCTATTATACTAGATACTTCGCAAATTGATGTTAGCAAACAACCTTGAACCGTTGGCACATATACACATAGAACCAGTTTCTCTATACAAAGCAAGGTCATCGTCCATTGACGCGCGATGCCTCGCTTAGGACCATAGAAATTTTAAATTACAGCAAACCCATTAGCATAATGGAAAGTCGGCCTATTTAAAACTCTTGACAGATGATGAGGGTTTGAGCTTACGAGTACCTCTAGGACCTCCAGTACCCAGTATTGGCTGTCTCGTTGAGTTTCCCACCGGTATCTTACCATCGAAGGTTTTTCCGCTGCGGCCCTAACATAACAACCCAGGTTTAGTTTAACCCCTCCCTGTGGCTCTGTATAACTAGTGTCATAAGAAAGGGACGCAGACAGAGATAAACTAAACTTGGCCAGTCATTTTAGACCCACTGTGTATATCTACATATGCAAACTGGAACATGGCATCGACCATGAAATTGCTCGGCCACTTTTTGACCGTATTACAAAAGGACATGGTTCAAAAGTGGTCAAGCAATTACTTGGTTGACTATACCTTGCTTCTCCGTGGAACCAGTGTACCGCAAAACCTTGAATCTATCAATTGGGCCAAAACATTTTTTTTGTGCCTAAAATAAAGATGAAAATATGTATACACTTTTACAAAATTGTAGATGTCTCGAAACATTTTCCTAGTAGTATTAAATTAGTTGTCAACCGGGCCCCAATTTTTATTATGAATTTACCCACCATCCTGGGTTTTTTATTACAGAAAATTCTCATTTGTTACCCAAATAACCACTGTGTTACCAGTCCCCATGACTCCTACCTACCATACACGTGTTTGGAAATGATCCCGATCTGTATTGGCGATCCCTGGCTCCAAAGATTGTACACCTGCTGTGTTAAATTGTTAAATTGTAAAAATTTTGAATATTTGAGATGTAAAATAACATTCTAATTTTGATTTATTAAAAAAATTACACCTCGTTGAGTTTCTTGCCGGTATCTTCTCATCAGAGGTTTTTCCGAACCGGTGGTAAATTTTTTGACATTCATAAGTGCTACCTGTAAGCCTAATCTGAATAAAATATTTTGACTTTGACTTTGACTTTCCTCAAAAATAGTGTCCACTGCGTTACCAAACAATAGTTTTTTTCTTATTCTGACCCCAAATATTTCTATAACAGTCATCATTCAGGTATGCGTATTCATTCTGAATTTAAAGATAAAATGTTCTTTTAAGAATATTAGAATAAATTAAAAATATGCGTTAAAATGTTCAAGAGACGTTTTTATAGGCAACAAACTGGAACAAATTACCTTGCTACTCCGCGAAACCAGTGCCGGGCTCGTGCAAAATAGCTGCGTCTGTGCGACACATATATGTTCATGCAAAAACCCACCCTCCTCCGCTTCCACACGAAACAACATATATCACACAGACTCAACTACACACCACCACCACTAAACACTAAAACTACACGATCGACGCGCGTTTCGCCTCTATTAGAGGCATTTATTTATTTAGACGCAGCTATTTTGCACGAGCCCGGCACTGGTTTCGCGGAGTAGCAAGGTAATTTGTTCCAGTTTGTTGATATGGACCTCCGCAAAGTAACGCCTGAATCTATTAATTGTTTTTATAGGCATCAAAAAGAATTTTGGCCTAATTATTCAGTGCTATTTATGACACTAGCACACCCGGCTTCGTATGGACCCAATTAACAAACGAAAACTCAATTAAAATTTAATGTAGGTACAGTCAAGGAACTTAATTCCCTACCCATTTCGTTGAAATGTCGTCTGACATTCGCAATGCATTAAGGTCGATATGTCAAACTAACGTCTTGCTCTATAGCTCTTATGGTGACAGTTTGCTATATGCTATTGAACCTTAGGTGGGTTGGAAATTTAATTCCTTGACTGTACGTAAGTTACTGTGAAAACCTTATCAAAATCCGTTGCGTGGTTTAGAACGTAAGCGGCTGAAAATACGAGGACAAATGAGTAAAGATAAAAATAAAGAAGAAGATAAAGATTTATAAGTGCTTCTAATAAAACTAATGCAAGTATAATATAACAGCGTATATAACGGGGGACTCTTGGCTTCCTTTTATCACACTGTTTGCTGTGCATCTACTCAGCAAAGCTATTAAAAGCATGAAAAAGAACTCCAGAACCGAATGAATTTTAATAATTCGTACAAAATCGAACAGACAAGGAAATTATCTATATCTTGGACAAGGATGTTTGGAAATGATCCCGATTTGTATTGGCGATCCCTGGCTCCATAGATTGTACACCTGCTGTGTTAAATTGTTGAATTGTATTTTTTTTTATATTTGAATGTAAAATAACATTGTAATTTTGATTTATTTAAAAAAATTACCCCTCGTTGAGTTTCTTGCCGGTATCTTCTCATCAGAGGTTTTTCCGAACCGGTGGTAATTTTTTTGACATTCATAAGTGCTACCTGTAAGTCTAATCTGAATGAAACATTTTGACTTTGACTATTATATATCAAATTCAAATTCAAAGTGTTTATTTGTCAAGCATAGGTAGAACAGAGATGTCACAAAAAGTTGAGTACCACTAAGTTGTGCCATTAGGCATACAAACAGCCACAGTTGAGCATGCAGCGTGTCTGTCGTGACCTACCGGCAACAATTTTTTCGGCAACATGCAATTCAAACTAATATTGAGATTAAACTCATATATGTCCTTGATATATTCATTGACTGAGTAGTAAGCCTTAACAGATCTATGATCTAATGTTTTGTTTTTCAGAAATATGCATAAGAACGCCAAACTTTTTTTGATAAAAACACTCGACTCTGCCATTGTTTGGAGGATCACATGGCTACTTAAATCATATCAATATATAATCAAAATATAACGAAAAAATAATGGTATTTTGTGCATCTAGCACGAATTTGCTTCTTCTTTCTTTTTTCTTTAATGGCGGCCACGAGCCGCGGCCACATAATGTTTTAAAATGCACAAGAAGGGTTTTTATTTAGCTACTAGCTTTCCGCCTGCGGCTAAGTCCGTTTTATTATCTAGTAGCCTATAACCTGGTTAGTGTGTGTCGATTGGTACAAACCTCAAAAAAATTGTGCAGCCGTTCTCTACAAACAAACGTTTCAAAAATTTTTTCGTTTTCCTCAGTAGCCGATAACAATAGTAGATTATACTGCTCTAGGATAATGTGACGCAGTTTGGCGGGGGGCCAAAAGCAACCCTGTATTAAAAATTACGTTCACACATTCAAGGTTACAAAAGTCGGTAGATAATACCACGTGTTAAAATCGATTCAGGCACTCAGAGCGCAAACTTAATTTCCTGACATAGATAATAATTATCTTTTTCATCGTATAGATAGTTCTGATAACTCGTGATTTAATTAAGTGTCAGTTTACCCTTTTAACAAGACACGTGGCTGTCATGTTACAAAAAGTAGTGTTTTTTTTAATTTAAGTAAATATTTGGTAAGTCCAATTTCAAAAATATGACAGCTAAGATCTCTAACCTCCGATTTGAAAAGGGGAGTAATATAAGTTGATGGTACGAACCAATTTCGTCATGACGTGTCGTCGTCACTTTTTTGACAACTCATCTGAGAGGAAAGTGGCATTGCAGTTTTTAGCACAAGGGCCTAAAGTTTGTCATTCCTGACCCCTGAAATAAACGTGTTAAGAATTAGAAATTGGTAACTGTAAACTGAAGAATAGAATAAAATAATATTTACCTAACTGAACCTATACCTACCTAAATTTTTTTATCGTAATATTTAATTGCTATAGCTGCTGACACTCATTATGCCTGTCTGTCCGTTTAACTCGCAATGGCGAACTGCTTCGAAGTTCACTCCTATTCAGTGGAAGCGCTTCTATGGAGTTCACCATTGTGATTCAAACGGACCCCATACGGAACCCATTCTGCTTGCAGTGGAAGGCGGGCATTATATTTGTTTCTTTTTGCGAATTGCAAATGATGTATTTTCCACCTGAAATGAAATGGCTTGGAAGTGCTAAATAGTTGTACTCGTAGATCGTCATTTTGAAATAATATGTACCAGATAATAATATCATAAATACATATTTTATGGACCTCCGCTATAGTGTGAATTCATATCAAATTAAAAACTTTTCATTATCAATTAATAGTTTACTTATCTGAGTTTATCGCCATGGATTTGCTGGTGGTAGGTCCTTGTGCAAGGTCCGTCCGGATCGCTACCACCATCTTGCTCGCTAGTCCCGCCGCTAAGCAGCAGTGCTTGCACTGTTGTGTTCCGGCGTGGAGAGCAAGACAGCCGGTGTAATTACTGGCACAAGAGGTATTCCTCTTAACCCTCTGGGTTGGCATCTGCAATATCCTTGGTGTTGCGGTTGTCTATAGGCGGTTGTGATCACTTACCATCAGGTAACCCACTTGCTCGTTTCCCTTCTTATCCTACTAATATTATAAACGCGAAAGTTTGTAAGTATGGATGGATGTTTGTTACTCTTGCACGTAAAAACTACTGAATGGATTTGGATGAAATTTGGCACACACATAGTTTATAACCTGGATTAACACATAGGATACTTTTTATCCCGTAAAAATGCATAGTTCCCACGGGATAGCGATAACTTATACGCCGCCCGCGACGTCATGAGCAGCAAGGCAACCAGTCCTACTAATAACAATACAAGTCTACGCGGACGAGGTCGCGGGCAAAATGCTAGTGTTGTATAAAAAATGCGTCAATTAAACAAAATTATACCGAAAACTAAATTACCTAAAGATAAATTTAAATTATTTGGTTGCATTTGAATCACAGAGGAAGCGCTCTACCTACCTACTCATAATATTAGTTTAGCATGGTGATATCAAGCAAGCGGGTTGGGTAAATAACGGATAACAAATGAATTGCTGATAGAGGCTTTTTAGACAAACATACAGCTCACTGGTAAATCCCCTGCAATGCGAACGCTGGCAACACTACACACGCCGTTACCGAAACTGTTACCGATCCTGCAGAAATAGATAATAAATAAATAAATAAATATTTTGGGACAATTTACACCAATTGACCTAGTCCCAAACTAAGCAAAGCATAACATCATCATCACACGAGGCATCATCAGGAGCTATTGACCTCTCGACTGTCAGTCGACGAAACGGAGGTGATGCCTCGTGGAGAGGTGAAACACGTGTCGAGTGGTATTTTTGGTGTTCGTAATTGGGTTGTGGTTGCGTTTTGTGTTGTTTGTTTTATTTCTTTTATAAGGTATTCAGCACAGGCGTTGTCTTTTTCTCGATTGCTGACACTGGGTTCGCGGATTAGCAAAGAAATTGTTTCCATTAGTATCAACAATAATATAATTAAGTCGGCTCCCATACAACATACCTGATTTTTTGGCCGTTTTTATAGATAATAGCCCGAAACCCTTAGAACGCGGGTCCGATTTGCGCTTGGCTGGTACAGTCAAGGAACTTAATTCCCTACCCATTTCGTTGAAATGTCGTCTGACATTCGCAATGCATTAAGGTCGATATGTCAAACTAACGTCTTGCTCTATAGCTCTTATGGTGACAGTTTGCTATATGCTATTGAACCTTAGGTGGGTTGGAAATTTAATTCCTTGACTGTATTTTATATATTACCGTCGAAAGTAACACTTCACATACTAAATTCGGGCGTTGCTCTGCGGAAGCCCGAATTTATAATTAGGACAAATTAGTACGACCCGACCCATTTATGATTAGGACCAAACGCGTAAACATGGAACACTGGACGAGATCCCTTAAACTGATAAGTCCTTTGTGGATCACTGCCATTTATGCCCTCTAGGGTTTTCGGACAGTAAATAATCTACACTAATCTACACTAATATAATAAAGAGGAAAACTTTGTTTGTTTGTTTTTTTGTTAGTTTGTTTGTATGTAGGGGGTAATCTCTGGAACTACTGAACCGATTTCAAAAATTCTTTCTTAGATAGAAAGCTACACTATTCCTGACGGACATAGGCTACTAATTTTACGTGAACGAAGTCGCGCGCGTCCGCTAGTTATAAATAAATACATTCATGATGCGAAGGAGACGCGGCGAGAAGTGTGAACCCAGCCTCAAAAAGCGCTCCCCATACAAACGGCGATAACGTTTTCCACCCTCTAAACCTTAACCTATGGCAATGATTTTTTGGAATGTTGTCATTATGTCTTAGAATTAGGTTTGTATGTTTGGATTTTATTAATATTATTCATAGGTTTGACAACATTTGCATTTTAGGAGTTTCATATAAAACACAAAAGCTTCATTATTTTTGAAACTAATAAGAATATTAAAAAATTCAAAACATACAAACCTAGTTCTAGAGAACAATGGTAACATACAAAAAAATCATGGCTATAGGTTAAGGTTCCGAGGGTGGAAAACGTTATCGCCGTTTGTATGGAGAGCGCTGGGTTCTGTGGGAGTCCCACAGCCGTGGTTTTGTACATTTCATGAATTATCGCGAGTAGAAAAACGATGCAACGCAAGCCCCGCGAAAACGTTCTTTACAAAACGGACCCACTATATGAAGTTTAAATTGTTTTATTCCAATGTCTACACGTCGCGAAAACATAAGAAAATACTACTTTGTGACACATTAATTTAAAATGACAATCTACAATAGTTTCACACAATCACGGTTGGTTTAAGGCGTCAAGTGCCCAATTGTTGCCACTTATTAAGAACTAGTAGCATTCGGTACAGATGTATACAAACTATTTGCAGGTATTACGTATTCTCAAACACGTACCCAAGGCCATCCGTTTATAAGATAACTTGGTTTTACTCATTGAGCATTGTATGCCGTCATTTTGCATGACAACGGCGCGCATGCGCGGCCTTACAGTGGTTCTTAAGTGAGGATATCAAAGCCTCTTAGTTATTTTAGGTTTCGTTTATTTATTCAGTACAAAAGTTTCAATTTAGGGTTTCACTTAACTTGAAACTTGTAAAATGCTAGCAATATAGTTATTTAGTAGCTTTAGAATTACATATTAATAAAACGGATCACTCACGTGTTTTTGCGTCGGGTAATGCCCGACATGTTTCGGACTAGTCCGTGGTCCTTAATCATGAGCCCCCGCGGCGGCGGCGCGAGGACGATTTTCCAGCTGGATGGAACCGACCATCCACCATCACGATTAAAATTCGGATGAGCTTTAGTACTAGTAGTAACTAGGAAACAAGTATCACATTTGATACATGTTTTGAGATTTCTGTATTATCAAACCTCGATTAGAATTAGGAAGTAATAAGGGTCAAACAACCAAGTGGGTCACCTGATGGTAAGTGATCACCACCGCCTATAGACACCCGCAACACCAAAAAGATTGCAGATGCGTTGCCAACCCAGAGCGCTAAGAGGAATACCTCTTGTGCCAGAATTGCACCGGCTGTCTTGCGCTCCACGCAGGAACATAACATTGCAAGCGCTGCTGGTTAGCGGCAGGATTAGCGTGCTAGATGGTGGTAGCGACCCGGACGGACCTTGCACAAGGTCCTACAACCCACAAAACTTATGAAAACCCTGCATACAAAGCGGGCATACTTTAACGTCACAGTCTAGTAAAATATATGGATTTGAAACAGATCGCGTTTATTTAAACAGCCTGCTTTTAACTCATTATTCTTATTTAAAAATGTTCTTCATTTTACCGTGATCTGAACGAGTAAATTTTGGACCAAAAATACGGTTTCGTTTTTTTTCTACTTTATTTTTATTTAATTATTGGGAAACTAACAGCTTAAATTAATACTTAAAATATAGAAAATTACAGTTAACACATCAGCCGAAACAGTTTCTACTTATAAATAATTTCTTCGTATCTTTATGCTCAGATATAAACATTGTAAGTAGTTATGAACAAAATAAACACATATTTAGATAGTAAAATTACTCAGTCTGTTATAAACAAAGTAGGCATTACTATTATAAATTTAAATCCTTCTTTTTTTCTAACAACCTAACACCACAGACATAAATGTTATATGTATATTTTTAAACATAATCCACAATTTGACAGGCTTATCCCATTTGCTTTGTGATGCACTCCCTATTAACAACTATTCTAACAAACGGATAAAATCGCGATTAATAACTCATTAATTTTAACGTTTAGGATTTGTTACTAAACTAGATTACATTCACGCTCTTTGATAACAAAAATCCTACGAAAATTATCCTACCAATATGTATACTCGACCAAGAAAGTGCTTGACCACTTTTGTACTTTAATCCATTGTAATACGGTCGAAAAGTGGTCATGCACTTTCTTGGTCGACTATACGGGGTGGAACGTTTGAATGCCACATGGATGGCACCTACCTTAAACACTGGAAATAGCACATTTCGTGTACAGGAGACTTTCCTATAAAAAAAAAATCTGCGTTTATGGATTTTTGAAATCTCGCTAGTCTCAGTCGGGACTCGAACCGGTTAAATGCGACAACAAATTACATGCCGTATTTTATGATGCAGATCGAAAGGGTTACTGATATATAAGGATCGAAAGGTTTCACTCCGCACAGTAGGTACGCACGGCTGCCTTACCTATAGAGTAGGCAAATCGCAGTAGGTTGTCGGCTCGCCGCGCGCCCGTTCACTCGTCCTCACAGTGTAAGTGTAATTGCAAACGAATGCCGCGCAACCTTAACGTGCCGGGGGGAGCCGCCTGGCGAATTTGTATGAAGTAATACCACTGACCTATAGAGTAATACGAAGTTTTTGAGCGTGTTAATAAAGTTGGAATCTGTTTAATCGCGGTCGTATAAGTGAAGTTTCTGTACGTTAGTTGGTACTATTAATTATTCTGTGACGCAGTTCTTTTAAAAGTCAAGTCAACCCGTGACTATATTGTTGCATTGTGGGAGCGTCTATTGTTTGTATGTTAGTCTGTTTGCACACATCTCACGAAGCAGGCTTGTTTATAAACTAGTGACAGAAACCAACAAAAAAAAAATTAACGGTAAAAAGTTAAAAATGTATAAATTTAGTGAACAGGCTGAATATGTATTGCTATAGTCTTATTTATTGAGAAATAATTTAAAACGAATCTATAAATCGGACAATTTTGGATCGGACATCCTTTGATTCGGATCTCGCAGGTATCTTTTTTCATCAGGCAGCAGGAAAACGAAAACAAATCTTTTATGTTTATCTTGCAAAATCGGTTTCCAGTGCATATTACGTTAGGTCATCCTTTGGAAACGTACGCGCTACGTTAGTTGGGGTAAGTTCGTCCAAATCTATAAAAACTATAATCTTTACTGTTTCAAAGTTTTATTTAAAAAAAAAAATACTCAATCTTGTACATAGCATACGTATAAGAGAAAATGTTAATACGAGTATAGATTTATTTTTAATCTAAATATTCTTTACTGAATCAAATATAACAATACGGTATTCCACTCAAAAATCTAATGGCATAAAAGTGCAAAATTGTTGTAGACGACCACTAAAAACATACTTATGTCCAAAGAAGTAGGTAAATAAACCTGATATTTTAGAAGTTACAGCGATACAAAATTACAAAGATGACGAAGAGAAAAAGTTCTTTTTTTTGGTTTCGAAATATGTCATTCGAATCCAAATAAAAAATGTAGAAAATTTTAGTATGTGAGTAATTAGTTGAAAGCTTACAGTATTAAAATAAACACGATTTAGTGTTGGCTCCGTACAAAATCACTATAGTGACGTCACTAGTCCTGTATGCAGCGCGATAGAGCGTTTTCGCGACGCACGCCCGGCGATGTCATTTTATTACTCATGATATTTCGAAAAATACTGATCGTAAAAGAAAACTAAAAACACAGTTTTTCTTCTTTTAACCAACTCTATCAATTTTGTAAATAAAAAAAGTCATTAGAAGTACCGTAAAAATTTAGGCATAGGAAGTTTCGTAGGCATATCTCTTACTGTTAGTATTGCGAGAATCACGGAACCCACGGTGCGCAAGCCTGTCTCGCACTTGGCTGTTTTTATAAACTAGTGAATAACTTACGTGAACAAAGCAACCATTCCACGCATAATAGATACGTGACGGACTGACGGACATATCGTTATTTTTAATGAGATAGGAAATCTGTTGCATCTATTTTTGTCTCCATCTGTTTATGCTTTTTAAGAGTTCTCTAGTCAAACTAGGAACCCTTATAATTTAACTGATCGTCTGTCTGTCTGTAAATAAATTCGATTAAGTCAGTGAGTTTGGTTGTTCTCCGTGTTACTTCACCTGATTCGATCTTCCAGAGAAACTCCGGAAATAACTATTTTCGTTGACCTTTGGCAGGGGGGTTGTACTCCGCACTGTAGGTACGCTCGGCCGCCTTGCCTAGAGAGTAGGCAAATCGCCGTAGGTTGTGGGCAGTGTAATTGAAAATAAATGCTGCACAACCCTAACGTGTCGCTGGGAGTTGCAGAGGGAAGGCGGACGCGGGCGTCAGGTTCCTTTTGACGCGAGCCGCCTGGCGAATGTGTGTGAAGTAATACCAACTTTTTAATCGTGTTAATAAAGTTGGGATTCGTTTGATCGCACTCGAAAAAGAGAAGTTTATGTACGTTAGTACTAATATTTATTCTGTGGCTTTGGGTGCCGTTCACAGCCTTCTTATGAGATCCACTATAAGGGACCACGTTTCAGTGCCGTATGTCACCACAGGCAACACACACTGGTTGAAGATTTTTATCCTTTTTTTTTAATAGGGATGCAAACATGCTAGTGGCTCATCTGTGGCCCGTTTCACGAAGCTACAAGTTATAATTTTACAAGTCTAAACCGGCAACATTGGTCATTATGACCATTTCCATTGGTCATTATTGACCAATGTTGCCGGTTTAGACTTGTAAAATTGTAACTTGTAGCTTCGTGAAACGGGCCACTGATAGTAAATGGTTATAGATACCCGCAATACCAAGGAGATTCCTGTTACCATGCTAACCTATAGAGCTAAGACGGAATACCTCTTGTGCCAGTAATTGCACCGGCTGTCTTGCTCTCCACGCCGGAACACAACAGTGCAAGCATGCTGCTTAGCGGTGTGATTAGCGAGCAAGATGGTGGTAGTGATCGGGGCGGACCTTGCACAAGGTCCTATCACCTGCTTACTACCTAGACATATCTGAGACTATACTTCATAGGGAAAAATAAATAAGACCTCTTGAACAAAATCCAGACAACCCAGAAGCTGCCCCAACCTAACCCGGCTCTATATGTAGAAGTCCAAGAAGTTGGAAATACTATGTTGGATTGTTTGTCTAATGGGACACGACGAATAATAGTAGTTTATGCAACTGCTATATAATGAAAGACCTTAAAAGATGAGTGTGGTTTTATGAAACGAGCGTTAGCGAGTTTCATAATAGGACCACACGAGTGTTTTAAGACCTAATTATGTACAGTTGCATACGTTACTTTATCTACACACATATCATTACAGTAAAAACCGTCACAGAAAAAAAGCAACAAACGAATGACAACAGCAATGGCGGCAATTCGACCCTCAGTCAAGACGAACGTTTTTTTTTAATCATAGACAAACGAATGAAGTCCCATTTCTCGTGTCATTCAAGATCACATGCCGTGCGGTTTTTTTTAAATATACTGGATTGACGTTTCGTATCGATAACTGTTTTAATATCTTTTAATATCTAGAATAGAGACCCACTTGAATTTTGACAGCTGTTCCAAATTTAAATTCATAACGTTAGAGATATCGGTAATGTGATGACCAATAAAGAACAGATTTACCTACTACCACAGACAAGAAAACTCTTATAATAACATTGGTTGTAATAATGCTGGTTATTTCCTACGGTTTTTGAACGCATTATAGAGCAGTATGATATGTGTGTAGATAAAACAATATTCACATTGCGATTAACCTCAAAATAGAACCACAGACAAAACCTAGTGTCTGTAATAGAATTAGAGCTATTTCATTAGAACATCAGATCTGGGAAGGTCGCCTACAAACGCAGACAGCCAAAAATAGACTTTATAACACCACAAGTATATGATGTAGTTTAGTATAACGTTATATGTAAGCAGCGATCTATTTCTCACCATTATGTTAGTTGACGACCGCGTTGGCATGAACTTTTAGGTCAATTAAGATCCAATACATTGTATCGCTTCTTCTCCATCTTTATCTTAACCAGGGGCGTAACTAGGTTGGGGCAGGCAGGGCATGTTCCCTTGGCGCCAAATAATGGGGGGCGCAAAAAACGAAATTTACTAATTATCTATTTAAAAAAAATCAATCCAAATTCGCATACATGGCCAAATAAGTCTTTTGAGGATCATTTAATCCTTATTGTAGTTACATTTATTCCAGAACAAACTGCGGATGTTATGTATATAGTTATACATTACATTACAAAATTAGTAAAATATTAAAAAAATGTGTAGGTATCTGTTTTTAAAATAATTTACAAAGGGAAAGGGGCGCAGTTTAGATGCGAGCCCTGGGCGCCATTTTACGTCATTACGCCCCTGAACTTAATCTACACTAATCTACACTAATATAATAAAGAGAAAAACTTTGTTTGTTTTTTTGTTAGTTTGTTTGTATGTAGGGGGTAATCTCTGGAACTACTGAACCGATTTCAAAAATTCTTTCACAGATGGAAAGCTACACTATTCCTGACGGACATAGGCTACTAATTTAACGTGAACGAAGTCGCGCGCGTCCGCTAGTATAGTACAAAACAGTCACTATACATTCCTGTCTGTCCTCACATCCCCGGCCCCTTACTCCTAAACCGCGCAACGAAATTTTTTTTTATGAAATAGGAAGGCAAACAAATGGGTCACCTGATGTTAAGTGTACACCACCGCCTATTGAGAGATTGCAGATGCGGCGCCAACCCAGAGGGCTAAGGAATACCTCTTGTGCCAGTAATTGCACCGGCTGTCTTGCTCTCCACGCCGGAACACAACAGTGCAAACACTGCTGCTTAGAGGCGGGATTAGCGAGCAAGATGGTGGTACCGTTCCGGACGGGCCTTGCACAAGATCCGACCACCCGCAAAACGCGATACGCGATACGGTTTTCAGTCATTAAGGTTATTTATAGAAGATTTTTAAAATCTTATGTTTTTACCACTAAAGGACCCGGCAGATGTCGTTCTGCCCGGAAATACAGTGACAGTAAGAGTGATTTCGTGTGTTAAAAACGTTGATGCTCGTGAAAAAAGGCTTTTAGGTCCGTCCGGATAGCTCACGATTTGCGGGTGGTAGGACCTTGTGCAAGGTCCATCCGGATCGGTACCACCACCTCGCTAATCCTGCCGCTAAGCAGCCGTGCTGGCACTGCGTGGTCCGGCGTGGAGAGCAATGTCAACGTATGAAATGAGAGTTGCTCTAATTTGTCACATTACTGACAGCGACAATGTACTTCAATGTTCAGCTACTTCTTCGGCTGACCGTACGTAGGGAAAATTGCCCTTTGCTATGTCTGCGTTCGGGCTTCTAATCGCTGATTGGTTGTCGCAGGCGCAGGATGAAGCACGGCGCTTCGACGGCGCGCTGCGGCGTGTGGTCGCTCGCGCGCAAGCGCGTCGTTCTGCTTCTGCTGCTCGGCGGGCTAGTGGCAATCATAGTGCTGAGTTCCGGCGGCTGTGAGTATTATAATAGTTGCTTGTGTACCAAGGGTGGAAAATACGCAGTTACAAAGAAAGGGACATACGTTTTTTTTAATAGACCCAATGTTTTTATTGTCGCTCGTGTTTATGTCGTTTTTCATCATACTTGCTGACTACTGATTTTTTTGAGGTCAATGCGCAAATATGGCGCGACGTTGTTGAGCCAAGTGCCAGGTAGTGTAAAATTTAGACACAAATAAAATTCAGGTTTATTGAAATAAGACTATTCCATAAAGAAAAGAGTAGTACTTTCTTCTGCGTCTATCATTTCCAATTGTATACTGAAGTATTTTTAATCGTCAAACAATAAATGTAGATTTAAATAAGTAGACTTTTAGATTAGGAAAAATATCCAAAGAATATTGGAAAAATTTAAAAACTACTGGAAAACATATATTTCCATTTTTTTTGAACGAAATTTTTCTATTACCCATGAGTATCACGAAGCTTCTTGAGACGCGGTAACTCGCCACGTATCTCACTGCGTCTCATTCTAACTAGGGCGGCAGGAGAGAGAGACACTGAGTTATGTAGCAAGTTGAAGGTTCGTACAGTCAAGGAAATTGAAACACGTACCACCGTAGAACCTAGTCGAAGAGAGATATGCATGACATTTGTATGACATGGCGTTTAACGCGTCGCGTCATTGCGATAGGGTTCTAAGGTGGGACGTGAATATATTTCCCCTACTGTACAGGAGTAAAGTATGAGCTAAAAAACAATGCGTGTCTACCCGCGTGCGGAAAGCGATTAATTACTAACTACATACAAATGAATTTGTGTATGTGTATAATTATATTTTACATAAAAATGCTATGCAATGACAACACAAAGAAAAATTAAGGTAATGGCAGGACTCGAACCTGCAACATCAGCATCCGTGCCTTGCGTTTGCCAGATTCGCCACATCACCACTACCATACCCTGCGAATTTTTCAATGTGCTTCGTCTTACGGTCATTACATTATTGATTTTAAGGGTACAACTACCCTCGGTGTCATCTATATGAAACTTTTTTACAATTTATCATATTCAACTGGGTACCTTTACAGCTACCGTCAGCTGACGAGAGATGGCGCCATTCTGTTATTAAATTTTTGTCACCAAACTTTCTTTCGATTTTTATTTTTAAATGTTTAACATTAAAATTATTAAATTAAAATGCTATGCAATGACCACCTAAAAAAAATTAGGGTAGTGGCAGGACTCGAACCTGCAACATCAGCAGTCCGTTGAATTTGTTAGTTTTTCTTTGTGTTGTCATTGCATAGCATTATAATTTAATAATTTGAATGTTAAACATATAAATTAAAAATCTAAAGAAATTTCGGTTAAACAACTGGAACAAATTACCTTGCTACTCCGCGAAACCAGTGCCGTGCTCGTGCAAGTTAGCTGCGTCTGTGCGACATATATGTTCATGCAAAAACCCACCCTCCTCCGCTTCCACACGAAACAACATATATCACACAGACTCAACTACACACCACCACTAAACACTACACAACACGATCGACGCGCGTTTCGCCTCTGTACGAGGCATCATCGGGATCTAACATGACCGTAAGAAATTTCGATTAGTACAGAAATTATATATTTTTAATATTTACATGGATTACTAATCATCAAGTTTGTACTTTCTAGGTTCCCTGTTCGAACAGTGGTACTGAAACAGCTGTTTTTGAGTATCTTCAATCCAATCGTAGAAGTAAGGTATGCAGGTGTACACAGTTACGCCTGGATTCTCCAGAATGCTAAAAGAAACTATGCCTAGTTGTCTACGATGACCAGCTTTCACTAAGGGACCTCCAGAATCTCCGCTGAAATACAGAAAAAACGTCATGTATGGGGCCGTTCAAGTATTACGTAAGCAGTATAGGGGGGCGGGGGGGTCTTTTCTGTGCTTATTTTTGATGGCATGGGGGGGGGGGGTCTAGATGGTGATTACGTCAGCAGCAGTTATTTACTTTTTTACACATATGGAACTGATGTGCATTATTCAAAATTTAGAGCACCAAGATGTTGATTGGTTCGATGCGATGAGAACGACGTCGGCATTCCAAAATCGGATAAAAGTGAGCAGACATACAACATTGAGAAGCACTTTTTAATAAAAGACAAATGCATATACCAATGTTTATGTAAGCATGGGGGGGAGGGGTAAGAGCTTTGATTACTTTTGCTGACAAGGGGGAAGGGGGGGTAAATAATTGTAGTAAATCTGCTTACGTAATACTTGAACGGCACCTATAACTAAGATGGCCAAACTGTCCTGTATTTTACAGCTAGCGTTTTGGCCATATGCTGCATTTTATTATGGAAAACATAGGACCATACCATTCCATAAACGCGTTGTTCCCGTTTTTTTTCCATGAATCCTGTTAGAGCGGTTTCGCACTACGTCCGATCCGAATCCGATCCGAACCCGTGAAAACATGGGTCTAGAAAACTTGGACCGAATTCGGATATTGCTTACGCACTAGTCCGATCCGAATCCGTGAAAATACGGCTTATTTTCAACATTTTCAATTAAAATAAAAACATCGTAGGAAAACAAATTGCAAATAACAATGTGCGCATGCGCTCGCTGCAACACTGAACTAATACACTGAATGCCTGCCGCTTCACGTCACCCAGCCGCGTACCCTGCTAGCCTCGCTGCCTCTCTGCTCGTACGCAGCTCGGCTTTAACTCGGACGCAGTGCGCGAGTGTTCATACAAGTAATACTATGGCTACTTCGGTCCGTCAAAAATCTTCTCCGGAATGGAGATTCTAGAATGACGGAAAGAAATTGGATGATGGAGATCGGATCTAGTGCGTAAATTATCATAGGACCATATTTTCACGGATTCGGATCGGACGTAGTGCGAAACCGCTCTAATTTTAGATCACATGTCCTATAAAATGAGCAAACCGGGTTGGTCACGCTGTGTATAACATCGCCGATGACAACAAAATAAATAAAAACCGGCCAAGTTCGAGTCGGATTCGCGCACCGAGGATTCCGTCATCAACAACATCTAGTGTCTCATTTTTGCTTTGTTTTATTTGTGCTGTGAGACCTTGCTTCTTGCCAAATTTCATAGTTCTAGGTCAACGGCAAGTACTCCATAGGTTTTTAAGCGTCTTGCGAATGTATGAGATTTGCAGCATAAACGGCCGTATCTTTTGATTGCGTTTACTTAGAAGTTTGATTTTTTCACGGCTCTAACGGAAAGCAGACTTAAGTATTTGATATTAATTTCAACGCAATACCTCCACGCGTTCTTGAGAAAAATGGTCTTGACAGATAGACAGACAGACGGACAAAAAAGTGATTCTATAAGGGTTCCGTTTTTCCTTTAGAGGTACAGAACCCTAAAAATACGTAAAACTGAAAGAACGCAACAATTAGTGCATTGCTGCACGAGGGCACCAAGTTGGACGCTTTGTTACCTGAGTGCTGCCATTAGTTTGGGTGTTTTTTTTTGTACTTATACAACATAGGAAGGCAAACAAGCAAGTGGGTCACCTGATGGTAAGTGATCACCACCGCCTATAGACACCTGCAACAACAAAGATAGTGCAGATGTGTTGCCAACCCAGAGGGCTAAGATGGAATACCTCTTGTGCCAGTAATTATTATTAGGTGTTTCTTGCTCGTTGGTTTTTTCCTGTGTCCTTAGTTATTCTTGCCAATATTAACTTGCTAGGCTTGTCCTTCGATTATGGAATCCTTTGTTGACTCTAAATTCATTATCTATGCACCTAGAATGAACTCACTCAGCACTCGTTCACTCGTTAAGTGACTCACTGAGTAACGTAGCGAGTTAACGCGTGTCACGGAGGTTCGTGCACAGCACTCGCATCAAAAACCTACTTTGCTCTCTTGTTGCACAAATAACTATTTAATACACTACCAGGACTCTCAGACGCAGATACTCTCGCAGGTAAGTTTTCAACACCACGGTGAAGAGTACTCGTGATTTGTATGAACAAATGAAAATGAGAATGACAAAGAAAATGCAAATGACAGTGAGAATGACAATCAGAATACAAACAACAAGAATGACAATGAAAATAACAGTCAGAATGTGAATGACAGTGTGAATAAGAATAACAATGAGAATGTCAATGAGAATAATAGTGAGGATGACAATGAAAAAGAGAATGAAAATGAAAATAAAAATAAAGAAAATGCTTTGCAAGTAAGGTCACATAGGCTCTTACATGCTTGATTCAACCAGCCAACTGAACTAAACATTGTTACCTGTAAGTGAATTCTGTATCGTTGATCTTCCCTGCGCAAATGACTCCCACGGAAGATTCCTCGTCGTCTATGTAGTCCTCACATTTTTTCTTAGACATAAGAATCTGTGGAAGCGATTTCAGAACAGGGCTGTTGCCAGACTTTTCTACCTACAAGTAAAAATGCAATGACGACACAGAAAAATCCACTGTTACGGAACGTTACGGCCAGCCCGTGTGACGACTGGTAATTTAGAAAAGAAAACCATAGAAGTAATGCCCTGTATTTATTAAAAACAAGTTAACCCGGATCAGATGAAAATGGAGGCTCGTGTTTAAAAAAACCGGTCGTAAAAGTAGCATGGAATATTATAAAATCAAACAAGTTACGAAACAAACTTCCGCGCAGAGATCTTGTCCTATGAGGAGTGTGAACTTAGATCGAAAAAGCGCTCCCCATACAAACGGCGATAACGTTTTCCACCCTCTAAGCTTTAACCTATGGCAATGATTTTTTGATATGTTGTCATTATGTCTTGGAACTAGGTTTTTATGTTTTGATTTTTTTAATATTCTTCATATATTTGACGATATTTGCATTTTAGCAGTTTCATACAACACAAAAAAAGTCAATATTTTTGAAACTATTAAGAATATTTGAAAAATCAAAACAAACAAACCTATTTCTGGGGCATAATGACAACATACAAAAAAATCATGTCTATAGGTTGAGGTTTAGAATGTGGAAAACGTTATCGCCGTTTGTATGAAGAGCGCTGAGTTTACACTCCTCTTATTAAGAGGCTTATTAGACCCAATTTTAATCAAAGAGACGTATAAAAAGATTAATGATGCGTTTCGATTGGTGGAAGATGCAGAATATGCCCCAATTTAGATATCTTCTTAGTAAATTCTCAAGGACCTTTGAGAACATAGCGAACGTTTCATTTTCATACAAAAAATAATAATATAACTCTTTAAGTTATTGGGAACTTCTCACAGGAAAAAGTAAATTTGAAACGATTAAAATTGACTTATTGTCTGTTTTCTATCGAATGGTGTTAATAACTTTAGATTTTGAGAACATTAATTGAAAATTATGTCTGGTGTGAAATAATAAACTGGTTTAATACGGTAAAACCTTCATGATCCTCATAAAAATCTCACGTTTATCTAATCTCGCAGGCTTAGCATCTTATCACGGTCTTGATACTTAGAGCATAAGTCTTGATACCTTTATTCTCTATTTGTCATTTCCTACATTTGACTAAAGTAAAACAGCAGGAGATAGGTTACCAGCCTCCAGCGCGTGCGTTCGTTCACAATAATCTCTTCTAGGCATTCGCTCGTTTACTTCAGTCGTTCATTCGGTGTTACTAGCATTCCCACATATATAACATCAAAGACTCGGTTACAAACTATTATAATGGTAAACAACACTTACAGACCAAACGCCCCAACCGGCAGTTTCCAAATACGTATCTTTTTTATAACTCATAGTCTTCATTAAAATAACTTTCTTCACTGTACTGGAGAAGGTGACAGGTTGGACGAGAAACATTATTCCTATGTCATTTGCTACGGCAAATTGATCGTAATCCTGATGTGTCTCGTAGTCTAAAACTTTGCGGGAAAATTTTGCTTTCTGAAACTCTCTGTGACCCATCAGGATTGAGTAGTGGAATCTGGAATATAATTACATCAGCATCAGCTCAAAGAACCATTGTGGACCATTCTTGCTTTCTGAAACCCTGTGACCCTACAGAATTGAGTAGTTACATCAGAGCGGTTCCACTCCGCACTGTAGGTACGCTTGACCGCCTTGCATATGGCATAGACAAATCGCAGTAGGCTGTCGGCTTGCCGCGCGCTCGCTCGCCCCCGCCGTGTCAGTGTAATTGAAAACGAATGCCGCGCAACCCTAGCGTGTCGACAGGCGTAGCGGGGCGAAACCGGGCGCGGGCGGCGCGTTACTTCTGACTCGCTCCGCCTGACGCATGGTGTAAGAAGTAATACGAACTTTTGTGCGTGTGAATAAAGTTGGAATTCGTTTAATCGCGGTCGTCAAAGAGAAGTTTCTGTACGTTAGTACTGTTATTTATTCTGTGGTTATATCTAGTAGACATTGAGTACATCAGCATTATTAAAAAAACTAAATACTCCATGGGCAGGGCACATAGCACGGAGAACTGATGGACGATGGGGTCGGAAAGTTCTCGAATGGCGGCCGCGTATTGGCAAGCGCAGCGTAGGACGACCAGCCACAAGATGGTCCGATGACCTCGTACAGGGGGCAGGAAGGCGCTGGTTGCATTCTGCTTCCAACCGGCCACTTTGGAAATCCAAGGAGGAGGCCTATGTCCAACAGTGGACTTCTTGTGGCTGAGATGATGATGATGATGATGAAATACTCCATACAATATATTATATGTATCTGTTTTTGTCATTTAGGTTTTTTTGGTCAATAAAGAATTTACACATATATGTTCATATATACAGCCAAAACCTGCATCGTCTAATTAACTAGGCACTTTATTGCCTTTCGGAACATGATTGATGTCTAGAACTAGTTTGTTTTGATGTAGAACTATTTATTCTTCTGTGTGAAATCGACACCATTCTTCGTTAGACAATGTTTTCATTTCATCTAACATTGTAATGACAGTTACAAGCATTCGGTCTTAACACGTTCATGTGCGCTACGTGATAAGACGTAAAAAAATGGTATATACGGCGCAACAGAACGTAAATAGCCGTCAAAATAAAAATAAAAAAATCGCATACAACGTGACTGAACGCCGAGCGCCCGTACTAAATTCTATTAGCTACGTCATCGTGCTACATTATTTCAAAAATTGGAACCACTAGTGCCACGCTATATCCAACTTTACCCTCACTAAAGATGACTAGAGTGCACATACATGCAAGGAACTGTACAACGTCCTATAACGTCGCTGCTAGTTCCGCCAGTTGACGTTAAGAAACGTTCCTGTTAGATTTCGCGTTATTTTTACCTACGTTGTATCACAAAGTCTATAAACGTCGTTGTATTTTGTATGGGGAAATACTGTGCGTAACAACGATATTCTATAAAATCGACTGCGCACGTGAACGTGTTAATCAGAGGATATTTTTAGAATACCTACACTCTAAATAGGACATACTACATAGTAATTAAGTGATTATTCGTGAACTAGTAAAGACTACGTAGTTGTGACAGTTCTTCTTTTAATTCCCTTATTATATATAAACAACTACAGTGATTTTTTCAAATATTCCAAATCAACCATTTAACCGGCGGGGGGCACTTGAATTTAACAAAAAACTAACACATTAAAGCTTAACATTTCACAAACTGATTCATTAATGGAAATTTTAATGTCATTACTAAACTGATCGTGATCTTATAAATCGATTCGAAACTGATATTGGTTATTCCAGTAACGATGCAAGGTTACTGGCTGGTTTGACTTTAACTCAGCCTCCGCTGTTTTTTTTATTACAAGATAGGAAGGCAAACGAGCAAGTGGGTCACCTGATGTTAAATGATCACCACCGCCCATAAACACTAGGGATAGCAGATGCGTTGCCAACTCACAGGGCTAAGATGGAATACCTCTTGTGCCAGTAATTGCACCGGCTGTCTTGCTCTCCGCAACACAACAGTGCAAGCACTGCTGCTTAGCGGATTAGCAAGCAAGATGGTAGTAGCTATGTGGGCGGACCTTGCACAAGGTCCTACCCGCAAAACCCGTTTCAAAACTTACAGATCGAATTGTATCTTTGAGAATGTTAAGTCGTCTAAGCAGTGAGCCGCAGTCAGGACAGTCTGGGAGCTCAGGAGTGTGCCCCCACAAGTGGCCACGACCTCTGGACTATCAATGGAGACAAAGGCCATGAACGGCCAGTCCTTGATGCGAGCTTCAGTACCACCCACGATCTTGGGAGCCATTTCTGCAGCTGCCGTAGCAAGGCAGCATAGAAATTGCAGCAGCATTCTAAGGAATCTGGGAACAGATGTATGCAGGAAGACGTTATTTTATGCTATCAATACATGGTAGTGATATAACATAAAAAATTTAATAAAAAAAATAGTATAAAGTAAAGTTTAAGTCGCTATCCATTCCTGTCTGGCGTTAAATGTATCTTCGGCCGCTTATCAAATCAAATCATTTTATTTTGCAAAAACGTACACAGTTAGTAGATTAAACATGGCAGTTGGTAAGAAAATTACATGGATAAATGTTCGGCCACAGTGTGACATGTAAAATCTTTCACTAAAATTACAATAATGTAGTGGTAATGTAGCCTAAGTTTACAAATTTTTTTTTCAAATTAAATAGAAATACATTTTGCAAAATAATTTGGCATAGTCATCAAATAAAAATCATGTCAAATAATCATTATAGTAATAAAAATACAAAATTTATAGCATTAATAAAAATAGAAATAAATTATTAGATGAATCATACATTTTCTCAAAATATTCTTTTCAGGAGTAGAAAGGTTTAGTGATCAAATAGCTTCGCAGCCTCTTTGGAAATTCATTTAAATTATTACACTGTTTAATATCGTTACTTAGAAAATTATAAATTTTTATCGCATTGTACTCAATAGGTACTTCTTTTAAAATGAATTTAATTATTGCATTTGGGCAATACAATATCCATGCTATTTCTCAAAACATGTGCTCTGTTCTCGCCTTTACATGCATATTTAAATTTGTTTTTAAAAATAAAATGCTTGCCAAGTAAATATACAACGCAATGACGGTCATGACATTATGTTTTACAAAGAGTGGGCGGCAGTGATCCATAGGTTTAGCTTTTTCAATACTCCTTATGACTTTCTTTTGCAAAATAAGGATTGTATTTATAAAATTAATACTTCTAAACCAAGCAACGGATTTTGATACGGTTCACTGTCGTTTAGATCATTTATACGGAAGGTTTTTATGTATAAAATGTATAAGCCAGGGCCAGTCGCTAGTTGAAAATTATGTTTTAGAAGTTATAGCGATATGAAATTATTAACAACTTGCTATTCGTTCAGGCTTCGCTAGGATAAAATAAGACCATCGTGGAAATAAATAAATAAATATCTTGGGACAACTAACACCAATTGACCTAGTCCCAAAGTAAGCAACTGAAGCTGCTTGTGTTATGGGTACTAGACAACGGACATACATACTTATATAGACAAATATATACTTAAATACATATAACATCCACGACTCGGGCACAAACATTCGTATTCATCATACAAACATTTGCCCCTCCCGGGAATCGAACCCGGTACCTCAAGCTTAGCTTAGCTTAGCTTAGTCAGGGTCACTAACCACTAGGCCATCCGGCCGTCAAACCGTCATATAACCTTTCGTGAAAAAATTATAAAGACAGACAGGAATGGATAGCGAATTTGTCTTATACTCTGTAAAGATAAAGATTATTGTTCCAAAATGTATTTATAAGGATATATATATGAAATAGAAAATAATTCGGGAGCAGGTTTTACGTTACATTTTACTAGTGCCAACGTGGACGGCAAAGTTCTTGTGAGTCTTCCTCGCTGTTAATTATATATTTATACCTAGTATTTAAAAATTAATGAATAATGTTAGAAAAATACTGCCGTTTTCTTTTTTTTCTTAATAGTTCTTTTTAATTTGGAAATAAAAAGTCCACGAATATTTGTCTTTTAAGTAGATATTAACTACTAGTGCTGAATATATATTATTATAAATGAAATGAAGTAAATTTTATTGCCTCAAACACAGTAATAGAACAAGCATTAACAAGTTGAATTATACTTAATATACATTTTTACTAATACTAAGACAATGAGTACCAATCTCAGCATAATGCTACGTCACAATGACCAGCGCTGATTTTCAGATTGGTCCCAGGATTGATAAATACAGGCTAAATATTTTTGGTCTATAAAATACTCACTTATTAATAAATGGAAAAATAACTTACAACTTATTTTGTATTCGTCCACACCAATCAACTATACTTGCTCAATTAAGGCGAATCATAACGACTTCAATTTCAGTTAATTGCCTTTAACCACAGTTTACTTATAAGCAGTAAGGAATCTACGTACAAACGGTCGGAACCGACGCACTCATACCAGCAGGTTCCATTCCGCACTGTAGGTGCGCTCGCCGCATTACCCATGGCATAGGTTAATCGCAGTAGGTTGCCGGCTTGCCGCGCGCGCGCCCGCTCACTCTGTGTCGCGCGTTTTGATAGTATTACAGTAAGCAGCCCAACCCTAGCGGTGCGCCAGGGCATTGCGGGTGGAAGGCGGGCGCGAGCGGCACCTTCCTTTTGACGCATGCCGCCTGGGAAATGTTTATGAAGTAATACGAACTTTTTGTGCCTGATCATAAAGTTGGAATTCGTTTAATGGTTAGTACTATTATTTATTCTGTGCTCACACAGACGCACGCTCAACACGGCCGCTAAGGAGTTTTCACGGTCCGTCAATCGCGGCTGTCGCGTGGAGACGGGTGAACGCGCTTTGCGTTTATCGTTATTGCGTGCGCCCGAGACAGTGCGCGATCTTTTTAAAGATGCCACAAAAGTATTGCGTCGTAATATGGCTGCTTGAACTCGAGTTCTTTAAAACCGGAGCTTTAATTTTTTCTTACTTCTTAAAATGTTCAACTTTTTTTATGGCCCCATTTTATTTGAAAACTCGTTAATTCATTTCATTATTTGATCGTTGTAGAATCCAAGTGAACGTCGTTATAAATAATAATAATATAACTTATCAATTTTACTAAAAATTAAGAGGACAACCCTAACGCTCCACCGGAGCGTAGGTATCTATCTCAACAAATAGGCCTGGTTTCGGTACTGCTGTATTTATATACTGTGCTTTAACATTAAACTTCATTCTTTTAAACTCTTTTTAAGTTACTTTTAAATGCAATTAGGTTTTTATATTAGCATTCAATTGTTACATGATCACACAAAAATACGACGTTAAAAAAAATAGAGGAACAAAAAATTGTAATCGAAATTTAAATCCGATTTTTATTCTTTTATTTTCGAAAATGATAATGACAACTCAAACAAAAATTAGGGTATTCGCAGGACTCGAACCTGCAGCATCAGCATTCCGTGCCTTGCGTTGCGTTGCGTTGCGTTGGCGAAACTGGTAAACGCCACGCACGGAATGCTGATGTTGCAGGTTCGAGTCCTGTTATTATCCTAATTTTTCTTTGTGTTGCCATTATCATTTAAATTTATTAGAAACAAATAATATTAAACTAAATAATAAACTACATAGAAATAATCTTTACACAGTATTAATCAGAATGACTATTCGTTCCTGTCTGACCTCATCGTATATTCGGCCACTTCTTCTAAACCACGAAACGGACTTTGATATGGTTTTTACTGTAAATTTGTTTTTTTTTTTATGAAAGGTTTTATGTAATTTTTGTAACCGATTTTTTTTTTTTAACGTTAAACATTCAAATTATTAAATTAAAATGCCATGCGATGACAACACAAAGATAAATTGAATTGCTAAACTGAATATAAATCGGTACAAAACGCTTACGAAACTGATATTAATTATTTTAGTAATGTTACAATGGTTTTTTTTTATACTGACCGAAATATCAATATGCTCAATCCAATTTACAAAATATTAACTTTCATTGAGAAAATAACACAAATGCTTATTTAATAAACGACGGGAAAAACTTTCTCTGAAATATTATCATATCCGCCGGAAGACAATGGACGTGTGTCTGGACATAGGCCTCCCCCAAAGATTGCCATTACGCCCACTCCCGCGCAGCTCTATAGTAGTAATATTTTTACTGTTGTAGCACTCGCGTAGCTTTTTTTTATGAAATAGGAAGGCAAACAAGCAAGTGGGTCACCTGATGGTAAGTAATCGCCACCGCCTATAGACACCCGCAACACCAAAGAGATTGCAGATGCGTTGCCAACCCAGAGGGCTAAGATGAAAGACCTCTTGTGCCAGTAATTATACCGGCTGTCTTGCTCTCCACGCCGGAACACAACAGTGCAAGCACTGCTAATTAGCTAAGGTAGAATACCACTTGTGCCAGTAATTACACCGGCTGTCTTGCTCTCCACGCCGGAACACAATAGTGCAAGCACTGCTGCTTAACGGCTGGATTAGCGAGCACGATGGTGGTAGCGATCCGGACGGACCTTGCACACACCGTTTTTCATCATACTTGCAGATATAAGAGGGCAATTCAGTAGGCGCTACGCTCTATCTGGCTATTTTCTTCTATTATTTCTACTATGCAATTTACTAAGTTTATGGGTGGTAGGACCTTGTTTAAGGTCCGTCCGGATCGCTACCACCATATTGCTCGCTAATCCTGCCGCTGAGCAACAGTGCTTGCACTGTTGTGATCCGGCGTGGAGAGCAGGACAGCGGTGTAATTACTGGCACAAGAGGTATTCCATCTTAGTCCTCTCGATTGGCAACGCATCTGCAATCTCTTTGGTGTTGCAGATGTCTATAGGCGATGGTGGTATCTTACCATCAGGTGACCCACTTGCTTGTTTGTCTTCCTATTTCATAAAAAAAAATGTAAACCTGAAAAACTGAATTTTCGATATCTTATAATTTTTATTATACGTATGTTTATAGAAAGAGTAGAGATAAATCATACTTACCTTAATAAGAGAAATGACTGGCCACTCCACACGTAGTGATGGGTGATTTTCCGAAAATTTTCAAGTTGTGGAAATTTTACTAGTCTATTTTTCCGAAATATAAAATCAATGGAAAAATATTTTTAGTGTAAAATTTAGACACAAATAAATAATATTACGTTTGATTGAAATGAAACTATTCCATAGAGGAAAGAGTAGTATTTGCTTCTGATTTCATAATTTCCGATTGCATACTTTTAAGTAATTTTAATCGTCAAAGAATAAATGTACTTAGAATTTGATTGAGGTTTCTGGCGCAAAGTGGTTGAGCCAAGTGCGGTGTGAACGTAGCTAACTTTTGCAGTTTACTAGTATTTCATAGTAGTAGTCTTTAAGGTATTTTTTCTATGGGCAGCCTGAAATAAATGGTTTCTATTTCTATTTCTATAGGAAATACGATGACAAGACTGATTGAATAAGTCATTTCCTACCACTTTAGCCCGTTTCTTAATCTGAGGTACGTTTTGACCTCACCTAAAAGAAATTACTGACCAGTCCATCTAGTGATGGGTAATTTTCCGAAAATTTTCAAAACGTGGAATTTTTCATTTCTTTTTCGGAAAAATAAATGTATTATTATTTTAAGCTCACGCCTGTTTCCCTTTAGGTAGGTAGGCAGAGACCACAGAACTCCACTTGCTCCGGTCCTGGCATACTTCCCTCGCTTCCTCCACACACATTCCTCTCTTCATACATGCTCGGCGGTTACGGGTACTTGTAATTCTGCCTGTCTTTAGGACGTCGCCAATTTAATCAACGAACGTACGCCGAGGCCGCCCTCTACCAACTCGCCAGTCACATCACCCTTATAAATTTGCCTTATTGAAGAGAGGGTGAACCCAGCTCGAAAAAGCGCTCCCCATACAAACGGCGATAACGTTTTCCACCCTCTAAGCTTTAACCTATGGCAATGATTTTTTGGTATGTTGTCATTATACCTTAGAACTAGGTTTATATGTTTTGATTTTTTTCAATATTTTTCATACATTTAACAATATTTCCATTTTAGGAGTTTCATGCTAAACACAAAAGCGTCAATATTTTTGAAATTAAGAATATTTAAAAAACCATAACATACAAACCTAGTTCTAGGACATAATAATAACATACAAAAAACTCATGACTATAGGTAAAGGTTTAGAGGGTGGAAAACGTTATCGCCGTTCGTATGGAGAGCGCTGGGTTCACACTCCTCAGAATAAAACAATGGAAAAATAATAAAAACATGCAATGTCTAGCCGTGTGCGGAAATTACCAATTACCAACTACAATTGAATTTGTGAATATAATTATATTTTACATATAGGTATTTAGTTTTACTAATCACTATCTATTGCACCTATGTGCGCCAGTTTGTGCATTCTATTGTGCATTTTAGGTTTCCTATTCGAGCAGTGGGAGAGGAACATCTGTTTTTGAGTATCTTCAATCCAATTGTAGTAGTATGGTACGCTGGTGTACACCGTTATGCCGTGAGACTCCAGTCTAAATGACACTATGCCCATTTGTCTATGATTGCCAGCTTTCACAACGGGGCCTCCCGAGTCTCCGCTGAAACAGAAAAGAACGTCATGCATAATATATCATCCCCGATGCGATGCGGGTGGTAGGACCTTGTGCAAAGTCCGTCCGGATCGCTACCGCCATCTTGCTCGCTAATCCTGCCGCTGAGCATCAGTGCTTGCACTGTTGTGTTCGGGCGTGGAGAGCAAGACAGCCGGTGTAATTACTGGCACATGAAGTATTCCATCTTAGCCCTCTGGGTTGGCAACGCATCTGCAATCTTCTAGGTGTTGCGGGTGTCTAAAGGCGGTGGTGAACACTTACCATCAGGTGACCCACTTGCTTGTTTGCCTTCCTATTTCATAAAAAAAAACTATGAAATATATGTAAGAATTGAAGCAACGCTGCAATTGATGTATTGGTGCACGAGGGCACCACGTTGGTTCTCCTTTGTTACCTAAGTGCTCAAATAATTCGCTAGTTCTTGTATTGTTTTTCAGATTTGTTTTTTCCTGTGTCGTTTTGGTCTTCTTTCATCAACCAAATCAAAACTTTAGTTTATAATAACAACAAAATAATTTGAGATTATTTTCTCATAACGAGCCCTTTCCTTTGATACAACACAGTAAGGTTTGCAACACTTTTTTTAATGCCGAATTTGTCCCTCGAAAATGACCTTTTTTTAAAAAAAAAAAATTTACTTTGCACATCTGTGTTTGGGTCATGGGATTACACCACCATCCTACCAAATTTCACCTGATTTGGTCCAGTAGATTCGGAGCCAATTGACAGTGACGCACGATTGAGCCTACAATCAAAACATACAAACCTAGTTCTATGGCTGAAAGACAACATACCAAAAAATCATTGCCATAGGTTAAGGTTTAGAGGGTGGAAAACGTTATCGCCGTTTGTACGGGGAGCGCTTTTTGGGGCTGGGTTCACACTTCTCTTCACGCGTGTCGAGAAGATTCGTGCTAGGTGCACTGAATTTAGTTACCTGTAAGCGAATTCTGTGGCGTTAATCTTTCCTGCACAGATAACTCCCGTGGAGGATCCTTCGTCATCTATGTAATCCTGGCACTTTTTCTTGGAAAGAAGAATTTGTGACAGCGATTTCAGCTTCGGACTGTTACTAGACGCGTCTAGCTAGAAGTTAACAATGAATTTTTAACAAGAGAGAAAGAAAAACTTTTGTTAAACCTATTTAACACAAAACACCCTCATATACACATCATAGAGAGTAAAAATATAAGAAAGGTACATTTACATTTGTGTTGAAGAGAATCAAAAAGGGGCACTCAGTACACGGCCTCGGTAAACCGAGACGATGAATTTCAGTGGGACTTTTGGGATCCTTAATACAAAACTAACCTAAAACTAACACAATGATGACAAGGACAAAAGTTAAATTAAAAAATACAATTACAAATATAACGAAACTGGACAGTGAATTAAAAAACTGGACAACGTCCAATTCAAAATATTTTTATTCAGATTAGGCTTACAGGAAGCACTTATGAATGTCAGTTACCATCGGCTCGGAAAAACCTTTAATGAGAAGATGCGCAAGAACCACGACGAAGTGTAATTTTTGAAATAAATCATAATTACAATGTTATTTTTACATCTTAAGTATTTAACACGACAGGTATATCTTTTACACACAGAAGATAGGTAGGTAGCGGGATATTTTCTGATAGAGAGGTGTATTGCTTGCATTGGGGAAGACCTACACTCAGCATTTGATGGATATTTGTAAAAAAAAGGAGAAGGAAAAAGAAGATAAACAATACTTACAGACCAAGCGCCCCATCCAGCCACTTCCATGTACCTATGTTTCTTATAAAGCGTCTTCTTCATTAGGATCACCTTCTTCACACAACTGCCAAAGGTGACCGGTTTGACGAGAAACATTATTCCTATATCATTTGCCGTGCCTGAAGCATCGTAATCGCTATGAGTCTCGTAGTCGAGAACTCTGCGAACCATTTTTGATTTCTCAAACTCTGCGTGGCCCATCAAGATTGAGTAATTGTATCTGGAAGACATTAGGTTATAGAGCTATAACAGAATCATTATGACAGCCATATACTTTATGCAACCAAAACCAGTGGCCCGTTTCAGGAAGCTACAAGTAACAATTTTACAAGTCTAAACCGGTAACATTGGTCATTATGCCCATTGCCATTGGTCATTATTGACCAATGTTGCCGGTTTAGACTTGTAAAATTGTAACTTGTAGCTTAGTGAAACGGGCCACAGATCATCAGTGCGATAAGCTAGCGGATTGTATGAATTTAAACGGAAGATGGAAACTATAATGATACTAATTCCATTGAATAAAAATTATGGATGTACAAATATGAACATACAGGTGACCTCGAGGCAGCAGCCCCAGTGAACAGCGAACGATTAACTCCCTGATTCTTCCTCCAGCTGGTATGCTTTCACAAGATTCTCATGGGCCAGTAATAAATACACACAAGAGGGTCTTGCGGGAGGTAGGACCTAGTGCAAGGTCCGTCCGGATCGCTACCACCATCCTGCTCGCTAATCTTCCCGTTAAGCAGCAGTGCTTGCACTGTTGTGTTCCGGCGTGGAGAGCAAGACAGCCGGTGCAATTACTGGCACAAGAGGTATTCGATTTTAACCCACTGGGTTGACAACGCATCTGCAATCTCTTTGTTGTTGCAGGTGTCTATTGGCGGTGGTGAATACTTACCACCAGGTGACCCACTTGCTTGTTTCCGTTCCTATCTCAGTGTAGTAACCGTTACGAAACTGATCATAGTTATTTTTAACGGCGCAAAGTTTTTGGCCAGCTATCGCATCAAAACTTACTGATCAAACTGTGTCTTTCCGTATGTTACGTCGTCCAGGCAGTGAGCCGCAGTCAGGACAGTCTGCGAGCTGAGGAGTGTGCCCCCACAAGTGGCCGCGGTGTCTGGACTTATAATGGCGACGAAGGCTATGAACGGCCAGTCCTTGATGTCTGCCTCACCACCACCGACAATTTTAGGGTCCATGTCCGCAGCTGCCGTCGCGAGGCAGAATAAAAATTGCAGCAGCATTCCGAGGTGTCTAGTGAAAAAGTTAAAGGCAAAATTACGGGTGGTAGGACCTTGGTCCGTCCGAGTCGGTACCACCATCTTGCTTGCACTTGCACTTACTGCTAAGCAGCGGTGCTTGCGTTGTTGTTTTCTGGCGTGGAGAGCAAGACAGCCGATGCAATTACTGGGACAAGAGGTATTCTGTCTTCGCCCTCTGGCTTGGTAACGCAACGCAAATCAAAACATAGAAACCTAGCTCTAGGGCATAATGATAACGTACAAAAAAAACCATGGCTATAGGTTAAGGTTTAGAGGGTGGAAAACGTTATCGCCGTTTGTATGGAAAGTTTGTATCGCGGTTAAAACCGTACATTTTTCTAGTGACAACGTGAACTGTGACGTCATAGTTCATACACGCAATATATGGAGCATTTTCTTGCCCACTGTTAATTTACTATTTATTTTGTAATATTTAAAAGAGTTTCCCCCTTGATTCATAAAAACTTAACAATCTTTTTAAGCTAACAAATGTTTTGTCCCTTTCATTTGAGGGCAAACGTCACAATGACAGAGAAGGACATAAAACATGTTAACTAACAAACGTTTACGAAGCTTTTATAAATAAGAGGGTAAGACCTAAAACACAGTTTTTTTACATGTTTTTAATTTTAGGATTTAAAAATGCATGTGTTCAGGGAATTCGATCCCGGGATTCATGGTATGGCCAATCCCAGGATCCCGTGATTGGCCAAACTGTGAATCCCGGAATCCAATATGGGTGTTGTCTGTTGTGTAGAAATAGGTATAGTCGACAAAGAAATTGCTTGACCACTTTTCGACCGTATCACAAAGGGATAAGGTTCAAAAGCGGTCAAGCAATTACTTGGTCGACTATACTAATGCTGCTACCTCCTTGATATTATCGTCAATCGTCTCTCCTTGTCATTGATATTGTCGATTCGTACAAAATAGTGAAATATTTTATGTTTTACATTTTTAGTGGGTTTGATTCCCATCTCAAGTAGACTTTTTTTTTAAATCTGTGAATGCTAATGGTAAAATCAGCATTTAAGCATTTAAGGGAGTTCCCTCTTCGATTCCTCCTTGATTTTTCCACCTTGTATAGAATCGAATTCGGATACGGAACCCTAAAAGTCTCTAAATAAAATCAGTTTCTAAAGAGACCAACATCCCTAACATGACTGTTTAACTTTAGAAATAGAAATAGTTTATTAAAAGAAAACAGATTTACAGACATAACTTATCCGATGGCCCCACACTAGGCAACGCCTGTCACGTGGAAACCAGATTCGGAGTAAAACAATTTAAGTACATAAAATACATTTTGCGTACACTTGTTAAAATTAAAATCTATACAATATAATAAGCGAAATAACAATTAAAATTATTTGGAAAGGCCAAAGGTCTATTTGCCCGAGAGTCCGTGCGTCTGAGTGTGTGTGCGTGTGTGTGAGCGTGTGTGTGTTGCGTGTGTGAAGTCCTAAGCGATCGGCTTGAGCAATCTCTCACTATCATTATAGTTAAGAGTACTTAACCAGGTGAAGACCTTACATTTAGCTTCGCGATGGGAGGCCCTTGAAATATTGCAGCATTTCATTGCAGAGATATATATGAAGGGGTGTAGAAAATATGGGAATTGTCTTGAGACTTTAATTTATGCCACAGTGCGGCTCCATCTCACTACTGTCATAAACTTGAGTAACCATGTTAGGGCAGAGGGATTATAAACATCCGTTAGCAAAATTTATGGATATATAATATACTCACTAATAAATAAACAGTAGAAAAATACTTTACAGCTGTTTTTATACGTGTACACCAATCAACTGTACTTGCTTAATTAAAGCAGATTAATACGACTTTAATTTCAGTTAATTGCTTTTAACATTACGTCACAATTAACAGGTAGAAAAAATTTTACCTACACTCCATTCTATTAAAAAAATCCAAGTCATTTTTTTCTTGAAATAGGAAGGCAAACAAGCAAGTAGGTCACCTGGTGGTAAGTGATCACCACTGCTTATTATAGACACCCGCAACACCAAGGAGGTGGTAGATGCGTTGCCAACCCAGAGAGCTAAGATGGAATACCTCTTGTGCCGGTAATTGCACCGGCTGTCTTGCTCTCCATGCCGGAACACGACACAAGCAAGCTGGTGGTAGCGATCCGCACGGACCTAGCACAAGGGCCTACCACCACCACCGATGTACAGACAAGAAAGTTACAATTTTATTATAATTTTTGTATGCATAAATATGTATTACTAAAAATAACAGATTAGAGCACAAAACAGATGTACAAAAGTGAACCTACCCCTTTAAGAGATCTCTTCCAGTTGACCTTTGAGCGAAATAAAGTAAAGCAAAAGTATTTCGCCAAATTGCGAATTTTGTGGAATTCCCGAAGATGTCTATCATTTGGTCATGGAGTGTGACCGGACGAAGCCGATTAGAGACAAGTTGTTTGCGCAATTGGGGGTTGATTCCTTCAATTTGGGATCATTGCAATCAATTTTATCCGAACCAACTAGCGATGCAGCTAGGTGTTTGTACAAATGTTTGATAAAATATTTTTTTTTGTTTGTTGTGGATCTTTGATGTGTTTTTGTTTATAATTGTATTGTTTTCTAATGGGGCTGACATGTTCAATTCTGATCAAAGCCCCTTAATAAATAAAGATTTAAAAAAAGTATACCAATGTAATTATAGATTGGTCAAAGGAAGTCTCTATCATTTTAGATAAAGCTAATCAATTTAATGACTTGACGTTATTTACATCCGTGCAAAGTATATTACACGGAACACACGGCCTTGAGCTTTCTTGCTATGCGCGTAAGGCTTACATCGCAACACCCGGATGGACTTCAACCCCACGCGTCGCCTTCACATCAATTACGCGGTCCTAGGAGTGTGAATCCAGCCGCAAAAAGCGCTTCCCATACAAACGGCGATGTTTGCCACCCTCTAAACCTTAACCTATGGCAATGATTTTTTCGGTCATTATGCCCTAAAACTAGGTTTCTATGTTCTAATTTTTGACAATATTTGCATGTTGAAAATTTCATTCAAAACAAAAAAGCGTCATTGTTTTTGAAACTATTAAGAATATTACAAAAATTTAAACATACAAACCTAGTCCTAGGGCATAATGACAACATACAAAAAAATCATGGCTATAGGTTAAGGTTTAGAGGGTGGAAAACATCGCCGTTAGTATGGAAAGCGGTGGGTTCACACTCCTCTTAAGACTTAAGCAATATACAGTTAGTATAATTTTCTAGAGAAACATCGCTGCGTTCAACGATTGGTCTTTATACTTCACGTATCCAGAAAATAAGTAAACACAAGTAAACATTTATGGTAACAGTCCAAGACTAGACTAGACTAAACTAAACTAGACTAGACTAGACTAGACAGGACAGGACAGGACCCAATAATTGACGAGAAGATACGAGTCAAAACGAGATAAAAAAAAAGTTCATCCCAAATCGCCCCCAATAGGTATTGTCCAGAAGGCTAGCAGCATTGCCCATTGCCCTGTATATCTAATCTTATCTTGTTTTATCCGCACTATCAACTGTGGCCCGTTTCACTTAGCCACAAGTTACAATTTTACAAGTCTAAACCGGCAACATTGGTCAATAATGACCAATGGCAATGGGCATAATGACCAATGTTGCCGGTTAAGACTTGTAAAATTGTAACTTGTAGCTTCGTGAAACGGGCCACTGTTAGTTGTTAGTCATGCTTTTGTATTGATCGAGATGTCACTTGTCACTTAAATCCGAATAAGTGGCTTAAAATTATTAAGTCTGTAATTGTATTTTGTATGGCACCTAAAATTTATAAAAAGTTACCAGATGAAATTAAACAATGAAATTTGACAGGTGACAGCGACAATTCGATATACATTGCTTGCCCACTATTTAAGTCTGTAAGTCTGTAGCGTTACTTGTCGACACAGTAATGTAAGGCGAAATGTCAATGTCACCTGTCGCCTGTCACGTTTACGATAAAATAAAAGGCAGAGAATAGAGAAGCGTGACGATTGCTCGGACCACTCTCCTCTCTGATGAGAGTTTTCATTGAATTATTTTGGTAGAAGTTAGTATTATTTTTAAAAATCTAAGCTAGTTTCTATTGGCAGCAGTGGTCACTTTCCTTTCAGAAGTTCCGCATGCTGCTTTACCCCCTTTTTTCTATAAAAAAACCGGTCAAGTGCGAGTCGGAGTTGCGCACGGATGGTTCCGTACCATTACCTATCTATAAAAATGGCTAAAAAATCATGTCTGTTTATGCCCTTTAAATGTTTATTTTATTCTGATTTTTAGTATTTATATCGTTATAGCGGCAACAGAAATACATCACCTGTGAGAATTTCAACTGTCTTACTATCACGGTTCATGAGATGCCTGGTGTCAGACGGACAGACAAACGAACGGACACTAGAGTCTTAGTAATAGGGTCCCGTTTTACCCTTTGGGGTATGGAACCCTAAAAACACAATAAATAACCTTGCCAAGCTTCACAACGTGACAAAAAGTTTTCTTTACAAAAACTTGCCCCCCCCCCCCCCCCTCATAGGGAGGAAGTTTCGAAAACAATGGAAACACGTTTTGTCTTTTCTTTGGAGTTACCAAATTCCATCAATTAAGCTTTAGCAAAAATGCTTCAGTTTACAAACTTACCACAAAAGAGAAAAAGTAAGGAAAGCAAAATACGTTCTTACTCCTCTTAAGAGGAGTGTGAACCCAGCCCCAGAAAGCGCTCCCCATACAAAGGGCGATAACGTTTTCCACCCTCTAAACCTTAACCTATAGCCATGATTTTTTGGTATGTTGTCATTATGCTTTGGAACTAGGTTTGTATGTTTTGATTTTTTTAATATTCTTTGTAGATTTGGCAATATTTGCATTTTAGGAGTTTCATACAAAACAAAAAAGCGTCAATATTTTTGAAACTATTAAGAATATTCAGAAAATCAAAACATACAAACCTAGTTCTAGGGCAAAATGACAACATACAAAACAATTATGGCTATAGGTTAAGGTTTAGAGGGTGGAAAACGTTATCGCCGTTTGTATGGAGAGCGCTGGGTTCACACTCCTCTTAAAAACCGATTTCATACAATTTATACGGATTCCCGGTGAGCTTCGTATTTGTATGAAGACAGCAATTTTCCACCCCTTTTTAGAGTTCTGTATCTCAAAAGGAAAAACGGAACTCTTATGGGATACATTTTTTGTCCGTCTGTCTGTCTGTCAAGGCTATTTTGCTCAAGAACGCGTGGAGGTATTGAGTTGAAATTAATATCAAATACTCAGGCATGCAGTCTCTTAGAGCCGTGAAAAAATCAAACCTCTAAGTCAACAGAATCAAAAGATACGGCCGTTTATGCCGCATGTTTCATACATTTGCAAGGCACTCAAAAACCTATGGAGTACTTCTCGTTGACCTAGAACTATGAAATTTGGCAAGAAACAAGGTCTCACAGCACAAATAAAATAATAAATCGAAAAAATTTTGACGAGTATGACAGAACCCTCGGTGCGCGAGTCCGACTCCCACTTGGCCGGTTTTTTAAATGGGACAACCTTTGGACATCCTTTGAGACTAAATAATATTTTTTTAATAAAAAAAATTAAACTTACACAAAAAAACACACAGACGAATATAACATCTCCTCCATCTTTGAAATCGGATAAAAAGTACTATTATTGTTTTTAGAATAACGTTGACATACAGACAGATTGATCTCATAAAAATTCCATATTGAGGTACCGAAATCCTCAAAAAGACATCAACATTCGCATCAAAAATGCACGTGTGCAATAATAGTACATTATATGCGGTGTGTAAAGTGCACCCTTTCGGCAGGGGTTAAACCAGAGCAGGTCAGTGTGCAACCGTAACGCTCAGCACAATTACCTCCCGTTCCGTTCCCACGGCGCAACTCAGTGGAAAATAACAGGTGATTCACTTAGCTAACAACATAGTGATGTATTTACTAGGGGTAAGCTATTTTGTCTTTATTACGCTTCGTATTTACCAAACAGGCACGCGGCTCGCTTGATCGTAGGCAATAGGGTATATGCATCACGAAGCAAATGGGATTAGCCTCTCAAATTGTCGTAGATCATCGTTAAAAATTGTATGTGTAGAACTGATTAAAAAACAGGTGTTTTAGAAGTTATAGCGAAACAAAATTACAAAAGTGACGAAAAAAAAGTTATTGAGTTACAAGGGGACAAAGTAAAATTTTAAGCGGAGCGAAGCGAAGTATTCTAAAGTAGAGTCCTGAACGTCGCGAGGAATTCAGTATACGCCGCCCGAGAGCGAAATATTTTGTCCCCGGGTGACGCACACTATTTTTTCAATACCTATGAGAAAAAGAAAGAACTCCGTCTTGAAACTCGTATAAATATGAATGTTAAGCATTGAGCTAGAAGTGTAAATAATAAAATTAATCCCTTATCCAATAAAAACATACAATTAAATAAAGAAAAAATACAAAAACTAAAGCTCAGCCCCAGGCTTCGTCAGTAGATTTTCACACACTAAAATATTGGGATCCACAACAAGTTTCGTCTGAAATTATCCTAATTAACTAATAGTAATAAAAATCCTCGCCTTGTCGTGCCCGTTCTAAAGTTCCCATTATACTGAAAGCATTGCCTCGCTGAATGGCAATAGAAACTTGTTAAACCAGCCACAACCCAGAGCGAAAATCGCAGCCCCACAAATAATTATTACAGAAAGTAATGTACTATTTCAAGTGAGGAGATCAGCTAATGAAATATCGCTTTTAATTTTATTACTCTTTCTAAGCTATACAATTTCTATGGTCATCTCCGAACGTACTGGTTTTTTTCCAGCGATGACTCCACCACTAACCCTAACGAAGTTGATAATTAACCTCTGAAGCCATTTCGCTGACAATCAAGAAACCAATCTTGATACAATTGACATAAGACTCATTTTTAATCAATGCAATTTGTAATGTAGGGCACGGATTGCGCGTTCAAGTAGGACTTTATCTCTAAGGCGTTAAGGTTTCGGATCGGTTCGATTTAGTTGCGGGTTTAGCAGTCGAATTGAAACTTTATTCCTAACATGGCAAGGTTTATTTTTATATTTCTTATGTATGTGTATGATATAGGTAAGTGTATAATATACTTTACAGACGAGAGGATATTGCATCTTGAGGGTAAATTAATATGAAATTTAATATCGCTGCCTGATATAAAGTATTTTTATATATGTATTGTATATTGTTTACACAACATAGCAAACAAACGAGCAAGTGGGACACTAGTTGGTATGATTTATTTAGTATTTTGGAATTATTTATTTTATAAAATACATTGTGGCTGTGTGACGCGTCTCTTTGCCTTTATGTTACTGCACGAAATAGTTTTATTATCTGTGGAATTCGCCCGCTATCCGCTTAAAAAAACCCGCAATTCACAAATTCTGCAATTGTGTTGTTGTTTTTACTTGTGTTGTGAAACTTCGTGAAGCGAAATTATTAGAATACCTAATAAATTTTGGTTTTGAACCAATGATATTATAATACATGGATGTACAGTCATACTAAATGGCAGCAGAAAAACGGCCCGACACATCGATATAAGAAGACAATTTAATAGATCTGCTTACTTGTTCGGATTGTTACAAGCCTAGCGTCACCACTTTGCGACGGGGTGAAGCAGGTGAAGAGGGGCTTTCAATATTTAGCCATTGGTTCAACTTTGAATCTTATTGTAAGTGAATAAAGTGCTTCTAAGTTTTCTAACTAGAAGCGACACAGGCGTCGGATAGCCGAACTAAAAATATGACGCCAATGTAAAACGTACAAAACGCAGAGCTGTTTATTTGACAATTGGCACATACAATATTATTTACGCTATCCAACATAGTTTACCAAATAGACTATGGTCGGCTACTCTGCCACTGCGTTGTACACAGTTCTATAGTTTTCTCATTTCGATGGGTCGACATGAGAATACAAGTTGACGCCAATGTTACAAATGCAAATTATTGGTGTTTTGTTCACAGCCCGTTTGACCCGCGAAGAAGGTATGGAACAGAGGATAGCTGAGATGCAGGTCCACCTTCAGTTCCTCGACTCGCTGTACCGGTCAAGGCAGGTCGAGGTTATGAACTTGCAGGTTAGTTGTTGAAACTTCTGAAACTTGCCTCTTTCTTTTCCATTTTTAGAATGCTATCGCGAGGACTGTTTCACCCTAAAACTGATGTGCTACCTGAATAGTTGGACCTGAGGTTATGGCTCTAAGTCGCCATCTTGCATCTCACAACCCATGTGATCATAGTCTGAGGACTGAAAATAGGGATTTTCCTGTAATCGTTACAGGAAAACCAAACCGATAGGATCATGGTTACACAATACTATATAATATATTGACATCAATGTTCAGGTTTTAACACGATTTTTTTCCCCACCGTAAAACCATTGGCACCAAAACTTAAGTTATTACAAAATAATTATGAAAAACTCATTGGTATAGTCGACCAAGTAATCGCTTGACCACTTTTCAACCCTATTCCTTTGTAATACGGTCAAAAAGTGGTTAAACAATTTCCTGGTCGACTAGCTACCGCTGAGGATCCACCCCCTTAGCTACTTGGCCTACAACCAAGCCTACCAATGACGTCAGCTCCATTGTTCAGTATGAATAAAAAACAGGGCTTCAATCAGTTACGTCGTGAGTCATGACCATTATTGCAATGTAGTACTGATACCTATGTTTATTAATTAATGTTTAATAAACATACTTTTACGTCACTGGACAAACAATTGACGCACTTGTTTTTCTAAAACTATTATTCATAACCATGTTATACAAAGTGACGGCGCGACCCTAGCTTAGCGCGCTAAGCCACGCCCAACACGTAAACTTCGGAATGCAAAATGTAATTTCTCGTATTGACACCGTAGCTCGTCGCGGAGTTATTAAGAAATATTACTCTTTTTTATTTGTGTTTGTATACCGATTTTTGCCCAATTTTTTTGCTAGCACTCGTAGAGAAATACCGAAAAATTTTGTTAAATTTAAACTAAAAAATTAAGGATTTTTATATGGCGACTTTGTAACCAATCAAATTTCAGTAGTGGAAGAGTCACACTGTTCCTGTTGCTAGTTGCAGGACGAATGCATGGGTTCAACCGGGTAGTACCACATTGTCACACTATACCAGCGTCAAGTAGTATACTGATAGAGCCACACAACTACCAGTTGTTGGTTCCAATATGAATGAGGCGGTTCGACCGGGGTGGTACAGTCAAGGAATTTAATTCCCTACCCATTTCGTTGAAATGTCGTCTGACATTCGCAATGCATTAAGGTCGATATGTCAAACTAACGTCTTGTTCTATAGCTCTTATGACAGTTTGCTATATGCTATTGAACCTTAGGTGGGTTGGAAATTAAATTCCTTGACTGTACCACACTCTTACAAAATGCCATTCCATCCAGCTCTAAGTTAGATGTTTTAGATTTTGCTTTGATAATGTTTTTTACTATTTTCCAGTCGAAAATACTTTCAAATCTGGGCAACAATACGCCAGAGCAGTCTGACAAGGTGATGGGCCCACCGCCGACCATGTCTCCTGAAGTACTGGGCCTGCTGAAAAACCTCACTGGTGAGCCTTTACCTTTACAAGACCTTCATACTCCCCTGCTAGCAAAATTATATGACAGGTCGTTTTAATCTTGTTAGACTATTTTGCCACTTTTGTACCACAGTTATACCATCATTGTACCACTTTTATACCACTATTGTACAACTATTATACCACTTAACAACGCTGTCTTTCTCTGAAACGGTATATTTACACATTCTAAGCCCGTAAAAGTGTTTCAGAAAACTTTTCCTTTTTCACTCTTTCACACACACACCAACGTGCAGGCAGGGGGGTTCCACTCCGCACTGTAGGTACGCTCGACCGGCTTTCCTATGGCATAGGCAAATCGCAGTAGGCTGTCGCTCGCTCGCCCCCGCCGTGTCAATGCAATTGAAAACGAATGTAACTCAGTTCGTCTCTCTCCTACTGTACCCTTACCATGAGTACAGGGCATCTAGCCTTAACCTTACTCACTAGTGACGGCGTAAACGATTTGTATGGGGAATTGTACAGCGCCTCTAGTGCTCACTTAAACAACTAAAAATCGCTAGTATCATTCCAACGGTAAATTACCTATCGTAATCTAAGCGCTAGTGACTAAAGTTTTGTAGCTGTTGCCGTAGAATACTGGTACCATGAGTCGCAGATTTGACACATGTCATCGAAAAATACCGTATCGATGTTAACTCTGTCACTGACAGATTGGGACGTATTTAACCGCTATCGACTGTAGTAACGTTATATGAAGTTTCGATAGAAACTCATGGTAGTGGTAATTAGCTAATCGTTCGTTGTGACGATCGACGGTCAACCCATTGGCCGAACGCATTTCGAGACTGTTTGAAGGTCGTTTTAATCGTTTTAGTTGTTAGTATAATTGATCAGGTTAACAATAGACGTTTTGCGTTGTTTGCCATCGTCCTTTTTTAGGGTTCTTTACCCAAAGGGTTAAAGGGGACCCTATTATTAAGACTCCGCTGTCCGTCCGTCTGTCACCAGGCTGTATCTCAAGAACCGTGATAGATAGACAGTTGAAATTTTCACAGATGATGTATTTCTGTTGCCGCTGTAACAAAAACTACTATAAAACAGAATAAAATAAATATTTAAGGGGGTTCCCATACAACAAACGAGTTTTTTTTTTGCTGTTTTTGTAGATAATGGTACGGAACCCTTCGTGCGCGAGTCCGACTCGCACTTGGCCGGTTTTTTTATTTTACTTAAGAAGATTTTGAAACTTGGCTCAAAAAACCGTCACTGACTAATAATAATAATAAGCATTTCCATATGACCGGGATGGGATTTGAACCCTGGTCGTTTGAGTCAATTTACCAGTGTACAGGCCACCAAGCCAAATTGGTTATAGTCGCAGTGTACGAAATTTTGAATGCGAATGTCGTCTACATTACAACAAAGTTTTTTTTTTATGTCACTACAAATATACGGTTTTATTTTTTCCTTTGTTTGTGCTGTGAGACCTTGCTTCTTGCCAAATTTCATAGTTCTAGATCAACGGGAAGCACCCCATATGTTTTTGAGTGTCTGCAATGCGAATGTCTGAAATTTGCGGCATAAACGGCCGTATTTTTTGATTGCGTTGACTTAGAAGTTTGATATGTTCACGACTGCTGACTTATATTCGGTATCTCCACGTGTTCTTAAGAAAAAGAGTCGTGACAGACAGACAGACGGACAACGAAGTGATTCTGTTGGAGTTATTTTTTTTCCGTTCGAGGTACGGTACCCTAAAAAGAACATGACTCCAAAGCGCCAAAAACCCCCTCAGTCTGCTCTGTTTATCCTTGATTCATAAGAAAGGGACGCGTATAGAAATAAATTAAACTTGAGCGGTCATTTTAGAGCCACAGCATACATTTTGATGAAACGAGACATTGATTTTAAATTGGGACCCTTAAAATTTTTTAAGCTGAAGCGAATGCAACATATTATAACAAGAATATTGCATTAATGAAAGAAATAAAGAAAAAACGATTATTCCATTATGATTTTATGTAACCATGCTTTGTATTTTTACTTGCTGCCATGCGAACATAATTATAATAATACTAAATGGACCCGGCAGATGTCCTGCCATATTAATAGAATAGAATAGAATATAATTTATTTCAGGCTGAATAGGCCCAGACATAAATACCTTAAAGACTAAACAAACTGGAACAAATTACCTTGCTACTCCGCGAAACCGCGGTTTAGCAAGCGTGGTTTGGTTTCGCGGAGTAGCAAGGTAATTTGTTCCAGTTTGTTGGTATAGACCTCCGCAAAGTAACGCCTGAATCTATTAATTACCTTAAAGACTAACAAAAATATTTATTACTAGCGGACGCGCGCGACTTCGTTCACGTAAAATTAGTAGCCTATGTCCGTCAGGAATAGTGTAGCTTTCTATCTGTGAAAGAATTTTTGAAATCGGTTCAGTAGTTCTAGAGATTACCCCCTACATACAAACAAACTAACAAACAAAGTTTACCTCTTTATTATATTAGTGTAGATAAAAAACTACTCAATAACTACTTAATAATGGTGACATACCGATAGCAGCGCCACCTACGTAAGGTGACAAACACATGTACAGAAGAATTATCTATATTAAGATATATGTTTATACTTAAGTATTTATTTTCACTATTTGCTGCCACGCGAACATAATGTAATACATCCTGCCCTGAAAAGCACATTAATAGTGACATATCGACAAAGGCGCCACCTACCGGGTTCCATTGTGTTTTCAAAACATCTAAAAACCAGTTGTAATATACGCACAAAATTTCATCCAAATCGGTCTAGCTGTTTAAGAGGAGTTAGGTAACAAACATATGAATAGTCGACCAAGGAATTGCTTGATCGTTTTTTGACCGTATCACCATTAAGGTCCAAAAGTGGTCAAGCAATTACTTGGTCGACTATACAGAAGTATTATACAGGTGTCCAGTAAGTAGTACGCCAAACTTAACATTTTTGACACTTAATAGTTTTTTTTTGAAATATGAAGGCAAACAAGCAAGTGAGTCACCTGATGGTAAGTGATCACCACTGCCTATAAACACCCGCAACACCAAAGAGATTGCAGATGCGTTGCCAACCCAGAGGGCTAAGATGGAATACCTCTTGTGCCAGTAATTACACCGGCTGTCTTGCTCTCCACGCCGGAACACAGCAGTGCAAGCACTGTTGCTTAGTGGCTGGATTAGCGAGCAAGATGGTGGTAGCGAGCCGGACGGACCTTGCTCAAGCATCTATCACCTGCGAATATTGTGGAAATTTCCAAGAAAATAATACATAAGGTCATTTTTTAATATTTGTAAGGTCACCTGCCTACCCCTTAAGTTTGTCATACCATTTACCGGATACCCTGTATATATTAAGATATGTATACAGTATGTACATATATCCATTCACCATCGTCATCATCTAAACATCTGCAAACTCCATGGTGCTACAGTGTCTATGGGCGATAGTGATCCCATCAGGTTTGCTTTCCTAAATAATAGTGTCATAGCAAGGAATCAATCATCATTCCAGGAACCCGGGCTGCCTCCGGCGTGGACCCAAAGAACCTGCAGTACCAACATCTCCCGTTCATCTACCAGCTGATGCCCCATCTCCTCGATGACCCACTGAGCTTAAGGCCCGCGTACCACATGAGGGGCCCGCGGCAGCTAGCAGAGATCGTCGTGGGGATACCCACGGTCAAACGGGACAAGGAGAGTTATCTGTTGGTCACCCTGACGGTTAGTAAGAGGAAATTACGAAGGAACTGGACCCCAATTCTCGGGTCATGCGAGACGCTATCTCGCATGCCACATACGTCAAAAATGACAGATTTCCTTGAGATTTGACAGTTATTCTCGTGCGAGATGAATCTCGCATGAACCCCGGATAGGGGCCCTGGTCGGTTGCCAAATGCATTGATTTGGAATGTGATTTTTTTGTAATATGAGAAACTTAATCAAGTTGTCTCATTATATTAGGACACTTGTCAATGACCGTTAGCTGACGAGAGATGGCGCCATCAAATTCAAAGTCAAATTATTTTATTCGCTGACTACTAATTCGTCCAGATTTGTTAGTAACATTGAAATAGTTATTGACTACGTTGGTAACTTACACAAAACACATAACACAAACAATCTACCGCCTAGCGGACATCACAAGCTCATACTGCCGCATGATAGAGGAGCCGTACTTGGCCGCCACAGCGCTCAGGATGGGGTTGGGGCTGGCCCGCACTCTGCAGAGCAACGAACCTATTCTTTCGCGCATTATAGCGTAGAAGTCGTCAGTCGCCATCTGTTGTAAAATTGTTGTAATCCAAATTTCTTTCGATTTTTTTTTACATAGGATTTCAAATTTAATTAATTAATTATTGTACCTTTTTGTGTTTTGTGGTGTTCAATAAAGAGTTATTGTATTGTATTGTATTGTACATTTAAAATGCTATATAATGAATGACAACACAAAGAAAAATTAGGGTATTCAATTCAATTCAATTCATTTATTCATTTTTAGTCATGTTCATTACAGTTTACAGATGTTAAGTATATGGTGGTCGTTGGTACATGAAACCCTGCAAGGGTATTAATGTCAAATTTTAACCTATGAAACATATTAATAAATGCTTACATTCTACGTTAACCAATAAGCCACAATGTCACAAACTATATAATTTTACAATAAATAATTAATAACAATAATTCAATTTTCTAATGTCAAAAATTACAAGTATTTCTACGGATATAAACATTCTTCAATTTGTGTTACAATAATTAATAATGGGTAATGGCAGGGTTCGAACCTGCAACATCAGCATTCCGTGCTTTGCGTATTCCAGTTTCCGCCACATTACCGCTAAAACCGCCGCGCCGCGTTTTTAGCGGTAATGTGGCGGAAACTGGAATACGCAAGGCGCGGAATGCCGATGTTGCAGGTTCGAACCCTGCCATTACCCTAATTATTATTTGTGTTGTCATTCATTATATGGCATTTTAAATTTAATTTGAATGTAAAAAAAAATACAAAAAGAAAAATCGAAAAAATTTAAAAATAAATAATTTCGATTACAATAATGCTATATAATAACGTTAAAAATGTGTAAAAATTGCAAGAGTAAATAAACTGTATCTTTCAGCACTTGATCACTGGGATGACGGAAGCCGATCTGAATGACACGATGATCATCGTGATGGTCGGAGAGTCAGACCTCGAATTCGTGATCAACACCGCCAGACAGATAGAAAGCATGTAAGTAAACTTATAGTGACAGACGCACAATGGTAGTCCAGGAATTTCTAGAATGTACCCACAAGTTCGTTTGCCTGCCTTGTCCAAAAAAAACTTTATTTTCACCGTGAACAACGCAAACAAAAGTAGTTATCGACACTATAGTACCCTTACCATGAGTACCCTTACCATGAGTTTCTATCGAAAATTCGAATTACGTTACTACAGTCGATAGCGGTTAAATACGCTCCCATTTGTCAGTGAAAGAGTTAACCATAGTCGATACGGTATTTTTCGATGACATGTGTCAAATTTGTGACTCATGGTACCAATATTCTACGGCAACAGCTACAAAACGTTAGACACTGACGTTTAGATTTCGATAGGTAATTTACCGTTGGACTCATACTAGCGATCTTTAGTTATCTAATTGAGTGCTAGAGGCGCTGTGCAATTTCCCGTACGAATCGTTTTACGCTGTCGCTAGCGAGTATGGTTACGGCTAGGTGCACTGTACTCATGGTAAGGGTAGAGTACAGTGCATCTAGCCGCAACCGTACTCGCTAGAGACGGCGTAAACTGTTTGTATGGGGAAATGTACAGCGCCTCTAACGCTCACTCAGAGAATTAAAAATCGCTAGTATGAGTCCAACGGTAAATTACCGATAGTAATGAAAGCGCTAGTGACTAAAGTTTTGTAGCTGTTGCCGTAGAATATTGGTACCATGAGTCACAAATTTGACACATGTCATCGAAAAATACCGTATCGACTATGGTAACTCTTTCACTGACAAATGGGAGCGTATTTAACCGCTATCGACTGTAGTAACGTAATACGAATTTTCGATAGAAACTCATGGTTATAGTACAGGACGCCGTAATGTCAAACGCGAATTCAAAGTTTAAATATACGCTCGTATAAGTTGGTAGCGCGACAACCTACTGCGATTTGCCTGCGCTGTAGGCAAGGCGGTGGATCGTACTCACAGTGCGGAGTGGAACCCCTCTGCCCTGTTATAATCTAACCTCTTTCCATTTCCAGGTTCCCAAAAGAAGTTCAAAATGGTCTTATAGAAGTACTATCACCGTCGCCATCGTACTACCCCGATTTCGACAGCATCGAGCCTACCCTCGGAGACTCCGCCAAGAGGATGAAATGGAGAACAAAACAGAACTTGGATACTATATACTTGATGGCTTACGCTCAAAGCAGGGGCACTTTCTATCTCATGCTAGAAGATGACGTTATAGCTAAGAAGAATTATATGCAGGTAAATGTGCTGTGCAATTTATTATCTTTTTTTACACTATGTGAAGTAGTTACTAGAAACTGGTACAAATTAGCCTGCTACTCCGCGAAACCAGTGCCGTGCTTGTGTAAGTTATCTGCGTCTGTGCGACATATATGTTCATGCAAAAACCCACCCTCGGGACGTCCTAAAGACAGGCAGAATTAGAAGTACCCGTAACCGCCGAGCGTGTATGAAGTGAGGAATGTGTGTGGAGGAAGCGCGGGAAGTATGCCAGGACCGGAGCAAATGGCGTTCCGTGGTCTCTGCCTACCCCAAAGGGAAACAGGCGTGAGCTTATAATAATAATATAATTATGGTAATGAATGTTACAATTTATTAACAAATTAGAAAGGTATACACAATGCGTACACAACTAAACTCCAACTGTGGTTTTAGGAATAACACTCGATTCTAAACTGCAGTGGGGTTCCCACGTCACAGCGATAGCAAGTAGGTTGAGTTCTGCTGCTTTTGCAGTAAGAAAAATTCGGCAGCTAACCAATGTAGCGACGGCGCGGTTGGTCTATTTCGCCTATTTTAATAGCATTATTTCGTACGGCCTTATTTTATGGGGATCTGCAGCAGATATTGAGTCAGTTTTCATGTTACAAAAAAGGGCAGTTAGAGCAATTTATAATATGGATACTCGTGAGTCATTAAGGGAATTTTTCAAAGAAATAGACATCTTAACCCTACCGTCGCTATATGTTTTTGAAATAATTATGTACGTTAGGAAAAATATATGCAATTTCCCTACCAACGTCGATAACCCAAAGGCTACTAGGAATACAGGAAAGCTTAAAGTTCCAACTTACAGACTGGCTAAAACCAATAAGTCGTTCATGGGAAATTGCGTAAGACTTTACAACATAATTCCAAAAAACATAACTGAGCTAAATGATACAAAATTTAAATCTATTGTCAAGAAGACATTAATTTCTCGGGCGTACTATAAAATCAATGACTATATCTTGGACAAGGATGTTTGGAAATGATCCCGATTTGTATTGGCGATCCCTGGCTCCAAAGATTGTACACCTGCTGAGTTAAATTTTTAAATTGTAATTTTTTTAATATTTGAGATGTAAAATAACATTGTAATTTTGATTTATTTAAAAAATTACACCTCGTTGAGTTTCTTGCCGGTATCTTCTCATCAGAGGTTTTTCCAAACCGGTGATTATTTTTTGACATTCATAAGTGCTACCTGTAAGCCTAATTTAAATAAAAAAATTTGACTTTGACTTTGACTTTAAACAACTAAAAACTAAAATAAAAATAGAACTGAATTAATTTTTTTTGACATGCATTGCAAACGCTAAGCTTAGTATTTTATGCATTAAATGTAGCAAATGCGAATTTAACTAATTAATTGTTATTACTAGGTCAAAATCTAAAACGTTGTACCATTATTAAAATAATTTATATCAGTTTCGTAACGGTTTGGTAACGATCTAAAACAGTTTAGTGATAAATCTTTACCAAACTAATATATTATTATTTTGCGGGTGGTAGGGCCTTGAGCAAGGTCCGTCCGGATCTCTACCACCATCTTGCTCGCTAATCCTGCCGCTAAGCAGCAGTGCTTGCACTGTTGTGTTCCGGCGTGGAGAGCAAGACAGCCGGTGTAATTACTGGCACAAGAGGTATTCCATCTTAGCCTTCTGGGTTGGCAACGCATCTGCACTCCCTTTGTTGTTGCAGGTGTCTATAGGCGGTGGTGATCACTTACCATCAGGTGACCCACCTGCTTGTTTGCCTTCCTATGTTGTAAAAAAAAAAGTCGTCGCAAAACAGTTTTGAAACTGATGTTGTTTTAGCAACGATAACTTTGTTTTTGATTTTAACTCTATGGTGTTCGTTCGGATCTGATCATTGAATTCACCAGCGAAAAATATGCTCAGTCAATTTTAAAAGAAAGCTTGTCAAAATTTGTAGTAAAAATTTCATTTATCTACACATATATCATAAATGCTCTATAATGCGTTCAGAAACCGTAGGCAATAACCAGCATTATTACAACCAATATTATTATGAGATTTTTTCTAATTTGTTTCGATATTTGTTCAAATTCATTTTTTATTACATTATTTTAATGTGTACAGTCTATAGATATTTATTAGGTACCTAGCACTAGTAGCTAGTAGCAATGCAGGTCATTGCCCTATGGCTTCTGAACCCATCATAGAGTACTTATGATATGTGTGTAGATAAAGTAATGTATGCAACTGTACATAATTAGGTCTTAAAACACTCGTGTGATCCTATTATGAAACTCGCTGACGCTCGTTTCATAAAACCACACTCGTGTTTTAAGACCCCTCATTATGCAACAGTTGCATAAAATACTATTTTAAACGGATATAAATCGTTACCAAACCGTTACGAAATTGATATTAATTATTTTAGTAACAGAACGACATTTTTGATTCTGACACTACCAACGTTTCTGACGTTGACTTTGGCTTTTAACTGGTTTAAGGGTTAATTAGTTACTGATTTTCTTTTGCTGCATTGCGAAATATTCGGAAAGCTTGCAAGTGCAAGCGATTTTTTAAAATATTATGTGTCGTATTTGAGGAGGTTATTCAATTATTAACTTTGTTACGGAGTGTTTTAGATGTGTTACATGTTTATAATATTTTTCTGAATGTCTGTCTGTAGGCTCTCCATCAGTTTCGCATTAGCAGTCGACTATTGAGTTACAGTATAACAGTACAGAGTTGAGTTACAATAGAGTTGCTAGTTGATAATTTGAAAAAGTAGAGCTAATGGGTCAAAAAGGAGGGTTTTCTCAAGAAATAAAGAGGACTTAAACAAATAAACGAGTTTCATATTTTTGTAATTAGCTCTATTCTAATCATGTTTAGTAGAAATGCCAATTTTAGAAAGAAGTTCTTGGCCTAAACAAATATGAAAATCTTAACATTTGCATGTTTCTAAAATTATATTTTGTAAAAATCAACGGAGTCTACACTGAGCCCATTTAAAACCGTATAGCAAAAGAAGGACAGACAGCAGATAAGAGAGGACGGGAGATCAAACTGAAAAAAGCAGGATGACTTCCTTTAGGATACCATCTGGCAACCCTAACTATAAAGCGACCTGGCCCCCAATTCTGGCGCTCATCGAGATTCATCTGACGTTCGAGATGTGTCAAAATATGACAGATTTTGAAGGGATTCGACAGCTCTTTTTGGCTTATCTCGAGTGTGACTTCATCTCTACTCACGCGAGAATTGCCCCGCTGTATCCCCGTTCTCCTATTCCATAAAAGCCATTATTTTGTTCACAGGACATCAAATACTTCACAGCTTCGACGACCATCAAAACTCCTGGCTGGTTCTTCATAGAATACTGCGTGTTTGGTGGGATAGGCAAGCTGTTTAGAAGCTCCGACCTGGTCCATTTTATCACCTATGTGCAGCTGTTTTACAACAACATGCCCATCGACTGGCTGCTGGAGAGCTATTTAGCGGACAGAGTTTGCAGTATTTATAAGACATCGGTGAGTATCAAACTGGAACTAATTGCTTTGTTACTCCTCGAAACCAGTGTCTACTCCTCACATGTAAAACATCTACGTTAGTGTGACATCCATACTTTTCGTGCTAATATTCACCCTCAGCATACAGACTCAAGATGGTCCGATGACCTCATACAGGTGGCAGGAAGGCGCTGGTTGCATGCCGCTTCCAACCGGTCACTTTGGAAATCCATGGAGGAGGCCTATGTTCAACAGTGGACTTCTTGTGGCTGAGATGATGATGATACAGACTCAAATATATACCACATTGGCCTCCCTTTTCCAAAATTGACCTTTTTTCGTTAAAATGGGGTGAACAACCAAAAAATAATACTAATTCATTTTCTGGCTCAACTAACAAGATCAATCAAATGTAATGTTAAGATTAAAACTTCGTCAAACAAATTATCGTACTACTTATTCACACAAATGTTTAAAGTTCAAAAGTATTTCTCGATTTTTTTTACAGAAAGAGTGCGCCAAAAGCAAGACTGATATACGACCGAAGTATAAATCATCGCTCTTCCAACACATAGGGTTATATTCGTCGCTGAAAGGAAAAATACAAAAAGTTCAGGTATGAGCATCCACTGTTACTTAACAGGGTTCGAAAGGATAATTATCAATGATAATTATCACGATAATTATCATGATAATAACAGGTTGATAATTATCAATTGATAATAACAAAAAATTGCGCCCGTGAAATAGAACTATATTCTAAGTATCCAAACGTGTATTTCCGCACTTGTTGCGTGTATCCGAACGTACGTCTACTCGCGACACGGGAATTCCCCCAATTCACAAAAAATGTCAGTTGGTGTTACGTAAAGCCAAGTGAACTCGAATGTTATTTTTGTTTGTTTTGAGACAATAAACCATCGATATTTCTTATGAAACAATTTAACAAATGATATTTTAATAATGGTGATAATTATCCGATAATTTTCCGATAATTATCGGATAATTATCCGATAATTATCACGGCTCGTTATTATCTTGATAATTTCGAACCCTGTTACTTAAACATTTTATTAAAGCGGATGGTATAACAGGATCTTGTGCAAGGTCCATGCTTCTCTATCTTGCTTGCTAATCTAGCCGCTGTGCTTGCACTGTTGTGTTCCGGCGTGGAGAGCAAGACAGCCGGCGTAGTTACTGGCACAAGAGGTAATCCATCTTAGGACTCTCGGTTGGCCTTGTATCCGCAGTCTCTTTGGTGGTGTATCTATTTGCATGAAGATCACTTACCTTTATGTGATGTTTACCTTCTTATAGATAAATAAAAGAATTCCTTTATCGATTGGCTCACAGAAAACCCATCTAAACCATTGAAGATAGAAACTTGAAATTTGAAAATGTGGTCTTTAGTTAGGGGGTTGTAAACTACTGTAAACCGATTTTGATGATTGTGTATATTGCTCTGTAATCTTGTTTTGCAAAGAGAAGAAAAAAAAAGATAAACTGCTGAGTTTCTTGCGGCGTTTCTTCTCAGCAGACTCTTTCATTTTCCGAAGCGCTAGTAGATTCAGACATGTAAAAGAGCCTATATGGCCTACTTGAAAAATAAATTTTTCATTTTTATTTATTTTCATTTTCATGTGCTATTAAGAGAGCTATTCAGAGTGGAATACCTATGTAAATCAATTTTGACGAAGCCGAGGACCAAAGTTGTCCTGCTGCCTTTGTCTAGCTTTTTGCTTTCATGATTTTTTAGTGTAATAGATATTGAATGATTTGATTTTACCCCCATTTTCATACTAACGCAATTAAAACTTTATTACAGGACTCCCGTTTCGGCAAACTCCCAACCTTTTATCCTCACGAGAACCCCCCACTGGAGAGTCTCAGGACCGATATCGAGGAAAAGTCCGACCACACCCTCAGGCGGGCGTACGATGGGGAAACCTTCTTCTGGGGCATGAAGCCGAAGAAGGGGGACATCATTGAGTTCACGTTCCAGAAACCGATCCTGCTCGAAAGGTACTCGAGTACTCAAGTCGAATGCTTTAGTAAGCATTTACTTGTAATTAGCATTTGAGTGTTACATACGTTACTCACGAAATAAGTAAACTACGAACTAAGAAAAAAAGGGAAATGCTCAATGTTTTGGTATAAGTCTACGAGTATCAGTTTTTATTCAATTGCTAAACTTTCAAAGCAAAAAGAACCTAAGAATGTTCTCACTTTTTTCAGTACCTTCTATAACTGGTATGTCCCTACGAATCCTACTATAAGAATGGTCTAAGATATATGCACTAACCTATAAATAATGGACTTCTAGTCAGCGTTTAAAAATGGCCTCAAAAGTCGAACGAAAAGCACAATAAATCGACAATCGCTCGCGCTGTCAGTCTGTCGGACCGACGGCACTGCTGTCAATACTATTATTTTGTAAAAAAAACCTATTTGCAACGAAACTTACCTAATAAATTATTATTTTATGCAGTTAGACGTAAAATTGTAAATCCAATGACTATAAATCGGAAACTAATAATTTGCATTTGTGATATTGGCGACAACCTGTATTCTCATGTCGGGCCGTTTTTCTGCTGTCATTTAGTACGACACTAGGCATTATAATATCATTGAAGATATGGTGTCACTCGGTCCTTTATGAGAGCCTTTTCGCAAATATAAAAAGACTATGCAAAAGTAGAAAATCCTTTTGAAAACCTTTCGTCCTCCACAGGTACACATTTCGCAGCGGCAATGTGGACCATCTGTCGGATAAGTTCTACGACACTTACGTCGAAGTGTCGCCTGTGACGGGGAACTACACTGTCGTCGACAGTTTCGACGAGTTCGGTCTGGCTGACGGCTCGTTGAAACGGGACATGGGGCCGATCAGCTCGTTGCGGCTGCGGGTCAACAGGGACAGCACGTTTTGGGTCATACTTAGTGAGGTGATTGTCTTACGTCTGGCTGATCAAAGTATCGTGAACGTGGGCATAGGCGTATGCAGCAAAATATTCTGAGGAGGGATCATCATCCACCCAGCGCTTTGTCTCGTTTCTTGGTTTGGGGTTACTTTGACCATTTTTTATATGAAATAGGGAGGCAAACAAGCCAGTGAGTCACCTGATGGTAGGTGATCATCACCGCCTATAGACACCCGTAACACCAAGAAGATTGCAGATGCGTTGCCAACCCAGAGGGCTGAGATGGAATACCTCTTGTGCCAGTAATTACACCGGCTGTCTTGCTCTCTACGCCGGAACACAACAGTGCAAGCACTGCTGTTAGCGGCAGGATTAGCGAGCAAGATGGTGGTAGCGATCCGGACGGACCCTGCACAAGGCTCTACCACCCAGATAACTATGATCCCAGATTTGGCAGGTCAGGTTATATTGGAGCGACTGCCATGTGATCTCCGTAACCAGACCGACAGGATCGTGCTTATACATTCATTTACGTAATGTGCTGGTTTCGACACTATGTTTTCCCCGACTTAAGAGCGTTGTTTAGGTTTTATGACATACTTTTTGAGGTTATTATTTAATGTCTATTTAATCAGTGGGCTTGGGGTCATGCTACGTATACGTACACCGCTCTGTCGTCGACAGTCCCGTCAGTGTCGAATGTTTTCAACGTCTAAATGTCGCCAGTGTGGGAAAATACAGTCGAGATTACTAGAATGGGTGGGTACATTTAACGTCACATTTTTTTTTCAGATTGAATTGAAACCGTATGACCAAGAGGACAGATGACGGAGACCAGACCCTTGGGTCAGATTGGTTCGCCAGATGAAGAGAGCCGGGTACAAACGGTATTATAAGTATTAAAAATGATTCTACCCACAGTCGATCAAAGCTTCATACGTTATTGTTGGCGTTTGGAGGTTTTTCGTAGTATTACATTTACTGACGAACTGATCCGTCTGTATGGCAAAATGTGGAATTAATGAATCTGCATAATCGATGATGAGATTAACAAGGACGCCTCTTCAAACTTTTTATAGTGATGGTGAAATAATGAAACTTAATTAGTATGCGCAAACCACGAATGCTGAGATTGCAGGTTTGAAGTCCTGATGTCAAAGTTTTTTTGTTTTATGGCCCTGGATAGTGGTCCTTTAGTGCCAGTCTTGATAATTCAATGATTAAATAGTTGGTTTGATGATCAAGATTGTTTTAGGTGTTGCCATTCCAAATTGGATTTGTTTTGTCACGCGTGAGCATTGAGGCAGTTTTGTAAATTTTCTAAGGTTTTTTGCCTAAGAAAATAAACGTTTTGGTATGAAATTGTGACAATTATCCAAAATAAATGGTAAAAGTTTTCTTCTTTTGGAAATATATTAATATGTACTTTGGTAAAATTAAGTATTTTTTTTTCATTTTGTAATTTTTATTCAAATATCCTTGTTTGAATGCAAGTTAACAAAATATGTCTTAAATAAGAGAAATGTTTTAAACATTTATTCATTATTGGCATTTTAAATGCGTGCGTTTTTCTTCAATTATTGACGAAAGTAAAATAAGTTTTTTTTTAATTTAAGTCTTTTGGTGAAAGAACTTGATTCTTACTTTTGGAATAACACACATACAGAATTTTGAAACAATTCGACCACTGGATATAACTCAAAATTTACTTTCAAGATTTGTCCTAAAATACTAACAGGTTAATTTAATCATAAAATTGTACTTAATTATAGTATCAGAAAACTGCTGATTTTAAAATCCTAAGTTTGACAGCAGTGAAACTATTCAATTTGTCACGCTTTTTTTTTAAATAACACAAAGATTGCGCTTTCAAAACTGACGAAGAAAAATTTACGAAGTCGCACTCAACTTTAAAGAAGAATGCCCTTAAAGATTTCCATTTCCGAAAGACGTGTATTTTAACGCACTTTGTGATCCCTGATCAAATCAATGGGGTTGTGTGTCTTAAATTTATATGAGAAAATTTTTAGAAATTCCCCCACGTGAATAACCAAAAAGCTTCCCATTGTACTAGGTATCGAATTCTATGTATAATTGTAAGAATATTGATTGTTATTACAAAATGTGTTATTAACTTATGAAGTTATGAGTCAAAAATCTAAAACTCTGTACCGTTACTAAAATAATTAATATCAGTTTTGTAACAATTTATATCAGTTTAGTAACGAAACTACCGCGACTGATATAGATCGTTACGAAACCGTTACGAAACTGATGTTAAAGATTTTAGTAACGACAACGTTTTTGCTTTTGATTTTTAAATATTTTTATAGTTATTTTGAGTTCAAATTTAATTACGTACTTACATTAAAATACGCTTCTACTTCTTTAAGGTAACAAAGATCGAGTTAAAATATAATCGCTTGTCGCTTCGCCGACAGTGGAAAAGGTGCTTAATCCTATGATAAAACAAGGATATAACTGTTGTTTATTAATATAGATTCAAAGTTAAAGTTAAGTATGTTATTGTAGTTATTAAAAGATCGCTGTTAGAAGAGCAGTAAATAGATCTGGGCGGACCAAAATGCTCTTTAGAGATAGGTTTCTGCAGCGAGCATTTTGATTTGAGCATTTTCAAAGGAGCAAAGCAGTATGTTATTGTTACATTGTATTGCAACAATAACAAACAAATTACTATTCTGTTTGCATCAAAAGTCCAAATAGGAACAAATACAATGGATCCATAAGGATTTAAATACGCAATAATATTTATTGCTTGTTTCATCAATCATCATTTATAGTTTATAGATACAGGCGTTACTTTGCGGAAGTCCATATTGATACTAATGGAAACGATTTCTTAGCTAATCCGCGAACCCAGTGTCAGCAATCGAGAAAAAGACAAAGCGTATTCAGCACAGGCGTTGTCTTTTTCTCGATTGCTGACACTGGGTTCGCGGATTAGCAAAGAAATTGTTTCCATTAGTATCAATCATCATTGTCATTGACGGCCGGATAGCCTAGTGGTTAATGACCCTGACTATGAAGCTTGAGGTACCGGGTTCGATTCCCGGGAGGGGCAAATGTTTGTTTGATGAATACGAATGTTTTTGCCCCAGTCGTGGTTGTTATATGTATTTAAGTATATATTTATCTATATAAGTATGTATATCCGTTGTCTAGTAGCCATAACACAAGCAGCTTCAGTTGCTTACTTTGGGACTAGGTCAATTGGTGTTAATTGTCCCAAGATATTCTTTTTTTTATTTATTAATAAACTGCTTAAAACAAAATAGAGCCTTGACCTTTCTCGGTAAAATTCAAACAAGAAAAAAATATGTATTTATACTAATACATGTTTTGAAAGTAGGGATTCATGAATAAAGATTAAATAAAACTCTCTCTCTCTTCTTCTTCAGCCTGTATCCACCCAATGCTGAGTGTAGGCCTCTTCCATTTCACGCCATTCCTTCCGATGTTGAGCTTTCCTCATCCATCCCTTACCAGCAACCACAACCAGATCGTCTGACCATCTCATTGGTTGTCTGCCCACATTCCTCCGACAATATTGTTACAAAAAGTGATAAATAATATCAGTTTGTACAAAATATGAAATAAATATCAAATCATATATAAATGGTGAGATCGGCAAAGAGGCAACTATTGGCATCCTGTACCATTATTATCGTTTATATTTTATTTTGTATTGTAATTAATTAATAGTTAATCATTAATCAAGCACATTGATTAGTATATATTATTTATTTTTATGTTATTTGCTAGATTTATAATACTCATCGAAAAAAAGGATGGCTCAGAAATTTTGAAGTTGTAAATTGCAAGTTTCCTTATAAAACGTATTTCATAAACTTAATTAAATATACATTCTCATAGAGTACTTATTTACTTTAATTCTCATAACAGAATGCTCGTAGTGGAAGCTGTTGATTTAAAGACGTCCTTATTATTAGTTGATCTTAGAGCTTCCTTTGCGTTGTCCGCCAGATTTCATAACGGCTGGAAATATATTTTGATTCCTCTTTTTTGCATTTATGTGTCTGTTAACAAATAATTATGTTAGAAACGTATTATATCTAATGTTAGAGTTCATTGTTTAATAAACTTCCAATATTTCATAAATTTAACTCTTTTTGGGGATATATCTTCATGTTTAGTCTGTACGCAGTTTTAATAGTGGCCTTAAGACTGCTTAAGTTTAAAAAAAAATCTAGTTTAGCTAAAATATGTTTGGTGCTTTTCTTTTAATAGCAAATGTCTAAAAACATATTTTATCTAAATTAGTTTAAGTGAGAGTTTGCCTCAGAACGGAATTATCAATTATAACTAAAGCGTAGAAGACGTTTTCAAAATTTAAATAAACTTAAAACTTAACATTTCACATTGTAATCATTAAGTTGCCTTCAGCCGACCAACTAGCTCGATTAATCGTGGATTCTAAGGCATTCTTAAAATCCCAAAACCTATGAAATTGTATTCAAACCGTAAGATCGCAAAGAAAGTGGAATATCACTTGTGAACCCTTAATAAAGGTAAAAAGTGGTACCCCACTTGCTTTGCCAAATTTACAGCCAAGTGTAAAAATATAAGTATATATTTTAACGAAATCAAAATACTAATGTACTATCATTACTCCGGTATAAGCGCTTTCGGCAAAAAATTTTTTCGAAGTAGAATGTACCTACCGGTGTTTTTACATTTGACTGTACTACTATGCTTAATCCGAATTCCTAACGTTCTATTGTCCTAATTATAATTTATCATAAAGAAATTTTGTTAACACTGTTAATTAATCATAAACTTTTTTTGGAAAAGTGAGGCAAGCAAGAATCCCTTAACTGCAAATCTGAATAAATGGGATTTCGTCGAAAAAATAAATGATTGGAAATATATAATAATGAACTAGTTTAGGACAGAATTCTAAGATAACGGAATTGACTTGTTGAATTAATATATATACTAAGCCAAAGTTCTAATAGTTTTAGTTAGGTTACATAGAAATGATCCAAAGTAATATTATAAGATTTAAAAGTATCTATCTATATGTTTAACTATCTAAACCAGAGATGGGCAAAGGTCTTCGGCAGATCGCGAACGCTTGCAACCATTGTCCCAGCGGCCGGACTATGACTAGCCCAGGCCCCCAATTAGCGAACGGTCGCATTGTTTGATCTTGATGATGCCTCGTACAGAGGCGAAACGCGCGTCGATCGTGTAGTTTTAGTGTTTAGTGGTGGTGGTGTGTAGTTGAGTCTGTGTGATTTATGTTGTTTCGTGTGGAAGCGGAGGAGGGTGGGGTTTTGCATGAATATATATATATGTCGCACAGACGCAGCTATTTTGCACGAGCCCGGCACTAGTTTCGCGGAGTAGCAAGGTAATTTGTTCCAGTTTGGTGTCGAAATATGACAGATTTTGAAGGGATTTGACAGCTCTTTTTGGCTTATCTCGAGTGTGACTTCATCTCTAATGACGCGGGAAATGCCCCGCTGTACCCTTACCATGAGTACAGTGCACCTAGCCGTAACCGTACTCGCTAGCGACGGCGTAAACGATTTGTATGGGGAATTGTACAGCGCCTCTAGCGCTTACTTAGATAACTAAAGATCGCTAGTATGAGTCCAACGGTAAATTACCTATTGTAATCTAAGCGCTAGTGACTAAAGTTTTGTAGCTGTTGCCTTAGAACATCGGTACCATGAGTCACAAATTTGACGCATGTCATCGAAAAATATCGACTATGGTTAAGTCTTACACTGACAAACGGGAGCGTATTTAACCGCTATCGACTGTAGTAACGTAATATGAATTTTTAATTGAAACTCATGGTAGTGGTACAGGTTTTATTTATTTCTCCCTGCGTCTTTGTCAAACTAATGTCATTAGAAAGGGACATACATAGAGATAAACTCAGATAAACTAAACTTGGCCGATCATTTGTGGCTCCAGTACCCTTACCATGAGTACAGTGCACCAAGCCGTAACCGTACTTGCTAGCGACAGCGTAAAACGATTCGTATGGGAAATTGCACAGCGCCTCTAGCGCTCACTTAGATAACTAAAGATCGCTAGTATGAGTCCAACGGTAAATTACCTATCGAAATCTGAACGTCAGTGTCTAACGTTTTGTAGCTGTTGCCGTAGAATATTGGTATCATGAGTCACAAATTTGACACATGTCATCGAAAAATACCGTATCGACTATGGTTAACTCTTTCACTGACAAATGGGAGCGTATTTAACCGCTATCGACTGTAGTAACGTAATACGAATTTTCGATAGAAACTCATGGTAAGGGTACTGAATTATATTAACGTAAACCACGAAATAGTAATTTTGCTGTTTAAACTTCTAAAAGTTAGCCCCCAGTAGTATTTGTTTGTGAATATTGGCCAGCGTGAAACGCTTGCGCATTCATGTATTAAACCAATTGATTTAAAGGGGTAGGTAGACTCTGTTAATAAGGCACGGTTGGAAAAGTGACAGATAATGTACAGAGTAAATTTATGTACTTAACCGAAATTTCTTTTAATTTTTATTTTTAAATGTTTAACATTCAAATTATAAAATTAAAATGCTATGTAATGACAACACAAAACAAAATTATGGTAATGGCAGGACTTGAACCTGCATCATCAGCATTCCGTGCCTTGCGTTTTCCAGTTTCGCCACATTACCGCTAGCATACCCTGTGAATTTGAAGCACACTGAAAACTTCGCAGGGTATGGTAGCGGTGATGTGGCGAAACTGGAAAACGCAAGGCACGGAATGCTGATATTGCAGGCTCAAGTCCTGCCATTACCCTAATTTTTCTTTGTGTTGTCATTACATAGCATTTTAATGTATTCATAGAGTATATCTATTCTGTGCGTAATTTATATAGCAAATGTATTTTGGTTTATAAAGATTCATACCGGTTGTATACTAAATAATACTCGTTCATGTACTGGTATAGTTGCTGGCAAACATCTTGAGCATAAATCGAGTGTTTGCGCATACACATTTGTACTAGAAACGGCTACTGCGCAATCAAGGTCAGTGCTCAAGTTGTTTGCCGGGAACTGTACGCTTGTTGGGTTACTATAAAAAACATTGTACTGTCGTTAAACTAGTTAATATCAGTTTCGTAACGACTTATATCAGTTTAGTAACAAATTCGTTACTAAATTATATTATTTCAACAACGATCCAATGTTTTTGATTTCGAACTTGTATAACAATGTTACCATAATTTTGTAAGCCGGTGATTCTCATTGCATTGTCGCTCATTACCGTTTCTTAATTAATTGACGAAATACCTAACGCTTAGCGCCAATTTTTGCTAAAACTATTATCAACTCAGAGCTCAGCTTCTGTTCTGACGAGTCCATGTTTGTAGACCTGTATTCCAACAATTAATGAAGGAATGGTAATCAGCAACAGTGAAAACCATGGAGAAATACCGAAGCATTCAATTTACACGAAACTATGCTACATGATGAATAAAGTTCCCAAAACTTACTTTACTAAACAAAGAAACAATGTCACCGACTCACTGAATAGCAATGATATTATAATGCATGGATGTACAGTGTCATACTAAATGACAGCAGAAAAACTGCCCGACTTGAGAATACAGGTTGAAGCCAATGTTACAAATGCTAATTATTAGTTCACCATTTATAGTTATTGGATTTCCTTTACGTCTAACTGCATAAAATAATAATTTATTAAGTTTCGTTGCAAATGGGTTTTTTTACTAAATAATAGTATTGACAGCAGCGCCGTCGGTCCGACACACTGACAGCGCGAGCGATTCTCGATTTATTGTACTTTTTGTTCGACTTTTGATGCGGCCATTTTTTTAAGGCTGACCAGAAGTCCATTATTTATAGGTCAGTGCTGAAAAGCGACCGGTTCACTGAAAAGTCGTGCTTTATATCTGTCTGGGGTTGAAAAGGTTACCGTAAGCGTAACAGCGGCAAATGGGGGTTGCGCCTTGTCTTGCTCTAACGCATTATACCTAATAGCACGAGTGAGCAGGACAGGATGAAGCTTCAACGTTGAGTTCGACGCTGATGCGCTTAGAGAATGACAGGGTAACCTAAATTGTCCGTATCTAGGTCACGTTTTTGGTTCAATAACAAAAACATTGTCTGTTACTTAAATAACATCAGTTTGGTAACGGTTTAGTAACGACTTATATCAGTTTTGTAATAAATTTGTTATTAAACTTAAGTAAGTCATTACCAAACCATCACGAAACCGGTGATATACAACGTTACTAAAATAATATTAGTTTATCTACACACATATCATTAGTGCTCTATAATGCGTTCAGAAACCGTAGGAAATGACCAGCATTATTACAACCACTTTTATTATGAGAACTTTCTTGTCTGTGGTAGTAGGTAAATCTATATTTTAATGGTCATCACACTACCTATTTCTGTAACGTTATGAGTTTAAAGATAAAACAGCTGTCAAAATTCAAGTGGGTCTCTATTCTAATATCCATAGATATGAAAACAGTTATCGATACGAAACGTCAATCCAGTATGTTTTTTAATATAAACCGCATGACATTTGATCTCAAATGACATGAGAATAGAGAATTCATTCGTTTGTCTATGATTTAAAAAAACGTTCATCTTGACAGAGGTTCGAATTGCCGCCGTTACTGTTTTCATTCGTTTGTTGGTTTTTTGCTGTTACGGTTTTTTGCAGTTATGATATGTGTGTAGATAAAGTAATGTATGCAACTGTATATAACTAGGCCTTAAAACACTCGTGTGATCCTATTATGAAACTCGCTAACGCTCGTTTCATAAAACCACATTCGTGTTTTAAAGCCTCTCATTATATAGCAGTTGCGTAAACTACTATTGGTAACGGTTTCGTAACGAGTTAAATCAGTTTCGTAATAATTTTGTTATTAAATTTATGTAATTCATTACCAAACTGTTACGAAACGGGTAATATACAACGTTACTTAAATAATAATATCAGTTTGATAACTTCACTTCAGTCTTCTCGTTATCATGGTCGTTGGAACACGGTCGAAACGTCGAGGTAAATTAACAATAATTGTATCGCGTTAAAGTCTCATCCGCGTTATAAACAGGAAAGCGTTGCACTATTAGATAAATTGAAGTTTGGCCATATTCAGGCCATTGTACTCTCAACACGTGACCTAGCTATGAGTATGTTTTATAGCGCCGTTAGTCATACTTAACTATCATGCGTTTAATACATAATTAATTAAAAAATAGGTATCTGAAGTGCGATAGCTGGGCAGAAGGAATCTCGTACAATGACCTCATATAATCTTGTATCTGGCGCTTACGTGCGAATTAGAAGTAGAGTTTATAAATATAGAGGGTGGAAAGTTAGAATGCCACATGGATGGCAACTATCTTAAATACTGGAAATAGCACAGGCTTTCCTTTATTTTTAAAAACAATAAATTCTGCATTTAAGCATTTATGAAAAATTGCTTGTCTTAGTCGGGACTCGAACCGGTCAAATGCGACAAAAAATAACATGCCGTATTTTAAGATGCAGATCAAAAGGGTTACTGATAAGATTCATTTTTTTCTAAATAACCAACACAATTAAACTAACAGAAGGCCATGAAAACCAATTGTTGGTTTTCATTCACCTTTTAATTTTGTTTTCACCCGTCACGTTAAATGTACCGCAACTACTTTAATTATTGGAAATAGCAAATTCTACGCAATGGAGACTTACATTTACAAAAATAATTAAATGCAGTATTTATTATTCTTAAACTGATCTTAGTTTACAATGCCTTAAGTTCTGTTATTGCATAATCCTTGTGTGTCAGAGCATAGTAGAATATTTGCTTGTTTTTTTTACTATTAACCGCCATCAATTAGCTGATATTTAAGACATGATATCCAGGTTATCTCGCCGCAGTCTTATAATTCATACTAATGTCTTATAGTTTTTGTATAGGTGGCGACACCAAGTAAGTTCCTATGTCCAATTAAAATTTTACCTACAATTACCTAGGTCACCTGTCTACCTGCCCCCTCCTTAACACATTCATGTGCGCTACGTGATAAGACGTAAAAAAATGGTATGTACGGCGCAACGGAACGTAAATAGCCGTCGAAACAAAAAAAATAAAATCTCATACAACGTGATTGAACGTCGAGCGCCCGTACTAAATTCTATCAGCTACGTCATCGTGCTACATTATGTCAAAAATTGGAACCACTAGTGCCACGCTATATCCAACTTTACCCTCACTAAAGATGACTAGAGTGCACATACATGCAAGGACCTGTAGAACGTCCTATGACGTCGCTGCTAGTTCCGCGAGTTGACGTTAAGAAACGTTCCTGTCAGATTGGTGTTATTTTTACCTACGTTGTATCACAAAGTCTATAGACGTCGTTGTATTTTGTATGGGGAAATACTGTGCGTAACAACGATATTCTATAAAATCGACTGCGCACGTGAACGTGTTAAGTTTGTCGTACTACTTACCGGACACCCTGTATATTAAGGTCATTGTACGCGATTCCATCTGCCAGCCGCTCGGACTATACCTCACAGTGGCGTGGCTTCAGTATAGCCTTCCCGTAGCCTTACTATTTTTTTAAATCCTTATGTTTAGCTTACTAAAGTAAAATTTCAAGCCATGCCACTTCAGTCGACCAGGTTTAAGTATTATTTATTTTAGAAGTATTATGTGTTATAGAATTAGCAATTGTTACTAGCTGTCTATTTTTATTTATTATTTATTTTGTGTATTTACTTTCATTATGTAAATCAAAATGACGTACTTACGAGTACATAGGAATATTTGCTATGTATTTCATATTACGAACAAAAATTGTGATTGCCTTTTGAAACTTATTAGAAACAAATTAAGATTCAAAGTCGTTTTGGAGTACATGACGGCGATAGGAGACAGTGAAGAGTTGTCATTAAGAGCAGTGTGAACCCAGCTGAATACGAACGGCGATAACGTTTTCCACCCTCTAAACCTTAACCTATGGCAATGATTTTTTGGTATGTTGTCATTATGCCTTGGAACTAGGTTTGTTTTTTTTAATATTCATAGATTTGACAATATTTGCAATTTATTAATTTCATACAAAACAAAAAAGCGTCAATATTTTTCCAACTACTAAGAATATTTAAAAAATCAAAACATACGAACCTAGTTCTATTGCATAACGACAATATAAAAAAAAAACATGGCTATTGGTCAAGTTTTAGAGGGTGAAAAACGTAGGTTCACACTCCTCTTAAGTCAGTCATGGATTTCAGTAGTTCAGGGTCAAAATCAAAAATATCGCACCGTTACATAAATAACCAATATTAGTTTCGTAACTATTTATTTCATAACTAAACTGATATATCGCTTTAAAACCGTTACGAAACTGATATTACTTATTTTCATAACTGCGGTAAAAGGCCATTCAACTCTTATTCGTGTGTTCTGGGGTGCAATTTTTGAATCTCACCAGGTGACTAGAGCTCACCAAAATGGCCAAATCTCTATGAAAAAACGGCTATTTTGGTGAGCTTTAGTTACCCGGTGAGATTCCAATGCAATTTTTGAATCTCACCAGGTGACTAACGCTCACCAAAATGGCCGCATTTCTGTGTAAAACGGCCATTTTGACGAGCTTTAGTCATCCGGTGAGATTCAAAAATTACTCATCTGTGATTTATAACATATGAAAATTCAGTATGGTTTGGTACTTAACTGTTTTCCAACCAAGTCACGTTTTAGATAGTTTGTTACAATGTTAGTTTGTACGTTATTCCTTGATGTTCTATTATGCTTTTAATAAATTTGTGCATTTTTAAAGCAAACCAAAAAGGTTTTAATTCTTCCTTGTTCTACTATATTCATCCTTCTCTTAAGGAAACAAGCAAACAACAGTTCAAACTAAACACTGACACTGACTGACTGTTTCGTCGACTGACAGTCGAGAGGTCAATAGCTCCTGATGATGCCTCGTGGAGAGGTGAAACACGTGTCGAGTGGTATTTTTGGTGTTGGTAATTGGGTTGTGGTCGCGTTTTGTGTTGTTTGTTTTATTTCTTTTATAAGGTATTCAGCACAGGCGTTGTCTTTTTCTCGATTGCTGACACTGGGTTCGCGGATTAGCAAAGAAATTGTTTCCATTAGTATCAATATGGACTTCCGCAAAGTAACGCCTGAATCTATAAACTATTTAAAACTTCAGTTTTGCCATCACCATATTGGTAACTAGCTTGTAACTAGCGACCCGTCCCGGCTTCGCTCGAGTACAATCGGGATGTAATTTATATATAAAAACCTTCCATAAAAAAATCTCCAAATAACAGTGAAAACTGGATCAAAATCCGTTGCGTGGTTTAGAAGGAGACTGGCAAACATTACGCTAGAAGGATTTAGGACAGACAGGAACGGCTAGCGTATTTACTTTATTCTTTGTAAAGAAGATTGCTGAAGTAAAACATTCTAAAGTAACAGACTCTTTAGAAGTAAGTAGAAGACTCTTCTTATACGACTTCGATTTACTCTGCTTAGGCGACAACATGTGAAATTTTAGGTTAGCATTTTTTTACATGATATATTTTTTTTACTAGTATCACAGGTAAGACTTTGTGCAAGGTTCGACCGGGTCGCCAACACTGTTGTGTTTCGGTATGAAGAGCAAGACAGCCGGTGCAATTTCTAGCACAAGAGGTATTCCATCTTAGCCCTCTGGGGTGGCAATGCATTTGCAATCCCTTTGATGTTGCGGGTGTCTAGCGGTGGTGATCATTTACCATCAGGTGAACCACTTGCTTGTTTTCCTGCCTATGATGAAATTGACTTGCAAATTTAGTGTAACAAATAATCAGGCACAGAAAAACAGATTGTAAAATTATTCAGTTGTAATTATTTTATTTTCAACTAGCTTTTGCCCGCGACTTCGTCCGCGTAGACTTGTTTAATTGAAACATGCAATCTGCAATATTTCCTGGACAAATTAATGAGAATTAGTTGCTTTGCTGCTCATGACGTCACGGCGGCGTATAACTATCCCGTGGGAACTATACATGTTTACGGGATAAAAAGTATCCTATGTATTAATCCAGGTTATAAACAATATGTGTGCCAAATTTCATCCAAATCTATTCAGTTGTTTTTGCGTGATTGAGTAACAAACATCCAAACATCCAAACATCCAAACATCCAAACATACAAACTTTCACATTTATAATATTAGTAGGATCACCAACTTACACCAAAATGTAGTCTGCACTCGTTTACTTGTCCGCCCCTTTCTTATTCCATAAATTAAAAAAATAGAAAAGTTCCTCGCCCAGCGTGCATTGCCATTCAGAGAGGCAACGCCGCCAGCCTTTTGGGCACCCTACCCAGAAACAGCGGCTTGGGTGACATTTTTCATTTTAATTTTAATTACATTTTTAACATTTTTATCTTATTTTCTGTGATTACTTTGTTTCTATTTCATTAGTCTTAAAACTATTTCCTAGGCTACACAATCACTTAAATTAAAATTTTAACAGATTCAACTGATTATAGGACCGTAACTTCACTTCCAAGTCTCCGCTACGTGCGGCCTAGGAACCGCACGCATCTTGAACGGTGCGGCGGCCGGAGTTGCCCCATCTATGTGCTCCAGTGACGGCATTTCCCCTTCTATGGGGTAAAACGTGTAGCTCTGAAGCAGAGTCGTTGTGAACACGAATATCTCGCACTTAGCTAGCACTTCTCCCATACATCGATGCTTGGAGAGGCCGAAAGGGAAGTAATGCTCTGGTATATGGATCTTTCCGTTGAGAAGAAAGCGTTCGGGTTTGAAAGCGTACGGGTCCGGGAAGAGGGTCTCGTCCATCAGCACGCTTGTGAAGTTGCCGACTACCATCGTTTCCTAGGATATACAAAATTAAAATCAAATCAACACAAGGACGAAAATTAATATCGATAACAAAAAAAAATTAACATCAAATGTCTCGTCAGCTAACGAGCATTCATAAATGACCATGTTAAAGGAGATAACTGGATTAAGTTTCTCATAGATGACATGACACCGCGGGTAGTTATACCCTAAAAATCAATAATGTAATGACCGTAAAAACGAAACGCATTGAAAAATTCGCAGGGTATGGTAGTATGGTAGTGGTAATGTGGCGAAACTGGCAAACGCAAGGCACGGAATGCTGATGTTGCAGGTTCGAGTCCTGCCATTACCCTAGTTTTTCTTTGTGTTGTCATTATCATTTAAATTTATTAATGTATTTTTATGTATATTATACTTTTAGTTTTGTACTATGTATCTATATGTAAGTATGTAAAAGTATTTGTAATCGTTATTTTTTTTTGTAACCGAAATTTCTTTCGATTTTTATTTTTAAATGTTTACAACATTCAAATTATTAAATTAAAATGATATAATGACAACACAAAGAAAAATTAGGATGCTGAATGCAAGGCACGGAATGCTGATGTTGCAGGTTCAAGTCCTGCCATCATCCAAATTTTTCTTTGTGTTGTTATTTTATTACATAGCATTTTATTTGTAATCGTGTTTGTTTGACGCGTCATCTACCTACACCGCCGACAACTTTTCTGAATAAACCCAAAGGTTTGCAGAGAATGCCAAGGCATCAAGCCCGCCTTTAACTTTTTTTGCAAAAAATTAATTAACTATATGACCATTAGTCGCGCTATAACCTTACCCCTGGTATATCGTATCCGGCTAGCACGGTGTCCCGGAGAGCACGGTGCGGGACGCTGAAAGTACGGCCCATGAAGTGGCGAACACATTCATGCATCAATGCGTCACTGTATGGCATACTGCAATAGAGATTATAGGAAATAAAGTACTTTATTGCGAACTAATCAAACCACAACAGTAAAATCTTATTCTAAACTATAACTAATTGTAAATAAACAAATCGCTGAGTGCAGAATGCTGTCACACGTCGGATGGAAATACGTATTCGTTGAACGAAGTAATGCCCAGCCTGGTCACGGGAGACCTCTATAAGGCTCGCCGATAGGTCTTTGTCTACGTACATTTGGCTCCCTGGGCGCCAGGGTTTCCACCCCCAACGCCTCAAATATATAGCTGTCACCAAGGCAACGTTTGAGGCTTTCCGTTGAGCCCACGGCAGATAATCTTACAAATTATAGTTATCTTCTTTACGTATAAAACAAAGTCGGTCTCCGCTCCCGCTTGTCGTCAACTCTTCGGCCGTTTACCTCTCCAAACCAAGCAACGGATTTTCGTTCGATAGTTCAAAAACTAAAGAACTTTCGTTGCTAAAAAAATCACTCCCAACTTACTTAGCTCGGTCCTCAAGCTGCGGCGCCCTCTCCACTCCCACGACCCTGTCTATCTCCTCCTGAGCCCTCCTCTGGACCTCCACGTCCTGAACCATATAGCTGAACCCAAAGCCCATAGACTTGCTGGTCGTCTCAGTGCCAGCCATGAACATATCCATACAGATCGCAACCAGCTGACCTTCGAAAAAAAGAATAATTATTACACGTGTAATTAATTCTGCTGAATAGAGTGGCAGCTCCGAACATCTTCTTGAGCATGCTTTCTGAGCGTCTAGACTGGTCGATGATAAAACACTGGGAAAGGATCATCACTGGCCGAATAAAGTGATATAGTATATTACATACAGAAAGTCATGCCTGTTTCCCGGAGTAGGCACAGACCACGGATTACCATTTGCCACGATCCTGACATACAACTTTCGCTTCACTTACTCTCATAACATTCTTCATGCATGCCTGACCTGGCCTTGATATTTAGCCAGTGTCGCATAATAACAATACGAAGTCTTAACTTGTTTAGTTTTTTTATTAATTTGATTTCAACATCAACTATAATACGTACTATTATGGGTCAGTTGACTGAAATATATATTTATTTAAATTTATTGTAGACCCAACTGTAGACCCAATGGCCTTCTTTAACTGCGTCATTATAATCCACCGTCATAAGATTGGTCATTAAGACACTTAAAAAAAAGCGTTTTTATTTTGACTGTTCGACGGGGATGGACATGAAAAGTTTCCACAAAAATAAGATTCCTTCTGCCTATTCCTCAAAGATTCCTTACAAAAGCCTACATCTTAATATTGATAAAACACCATAAAGTAACAGGATAGGTACTAACCTTCCGAATAAGTTTCTTTAAGTTCCTTAGCTCTCAACACTCTTATATAAACATCCATGAAGTCTTTATCCTCTTTTTCGGGATCAAAATCCTGCTTATGTCTCTCCAGTTCCTCACGCAGAAACTTCCATATCCTTTCATGGGTTTTGACAAAACTTTTATACCCCGATTTGGAAGGTGCAATAACTGACAATATAGGAAAATGACTAAACACCGTCCCAACCATGTCTATGGTTGAAAACAAACCAAACAACAAATCCTGGAGCACCTTCATTTGAGGATCTGTAGGCTCATACCTAAGACCAGCCAACATAGTCCAGAGCGTGTTCAAAATGTAGACATTGAAAAAATTATGCATATATAGAACACCGCCTTCTTTGTTATTGTTTATTAACACACGAAGGTCTTTGACGATGTGCGCCGCCTCAGAGCAGGCTATATCTCCCATTCCCTTTTTCCCGAAGCCGTATTCCTTCAGATGCTTCAGAAGGAACCTCCGCTGCTCCTTCCAGAGTTCCCCATCTGATAGAAGCACACCTCGTCTCAGTCCCCAGGTACGAGTAGTGTAGAACATGGTGTTTGGTCTCCCGTCACAGTCCTCATTATACATCATCTCCTTGTTAGCTTCTAGACCATTAACCATGACTATCCTGTCTATGCCTATCTTCAGTCCCAAAAGTGGGCGATCATTGCAGTAAGTCTCCGATAGTTTCTTAACTGCTTTGTACAGGTATTTTGTTTTCTGTCTCATTTGGTATACTTCTAAAGCGCTCCCGAAAAACGGTATCCATTTTGGTCCCGGTGGAAAGTTACGTGGCTTCACCGTATCCAAGTATAGGAATATGCAGATTACTAACACGGCGATTAGTACTGTTAACCACATCTGGAACAAAAACAAATCTTATTTAACATCTTACATATAAATATCATATCATAGTATAGAGTCGCTATCCATTCCTATCGTTCGTTTTGGGGGTTCGTCCATCCTCCATCTTGCTTGCTAATCCTGCCGTTAAGTAGCAGTGCTTGCGCTGCTGTGTTCCGACGTGGAGAGCAAGAAAGCCGGTGCCATTACTGGCACAAGAGGTATTCAATTTTAACCCTCTGGGTTGGCAACGCATCCGCAATCTCCTTGGTGTTGCAGGTGTTTATGGGCGGTGGTGATCACTTACCATCAGGTGACCCTACTTGCTCGTTGGCCTTCTATGTTGTATAAAAAAAACTGTACTCCTTCTATTCTATTGTGGTTCATGAGACAGCCTGGTGACAGACGAACGGATAGCAGAGTCTTAGTAATAGGGTCCCGTTTTACCTTTTGGGTACGGAACCCTAAAAAGAATGTATATACATTAAAACCTACTGTAAAAGGCAGCAGTTAAGAGACCCCTGCATTAGTTAATCTATTATGTCGACCCAAGTCCCTGGACAGTTCTGTAGTTTTAACCTCCCATATAAAGTAGGTCATATTGTATATTAAAACCACATTAAAACACTCGTAATTATCTTGTATAACGCATTAACTAAGTGGCCAGGTCACAAATTAGCGGCTCGGGAGCTGTTAGCTCGGAATAGGGTCAACACCAAACGCACGTCCAGTCAGAAACTTCTAGCTAGGCTCGCCAGTTCCTTTTTTTGACGTGGTGGGAAAGCATTATGTCTTCCCCCTGCCTGGAGTGGCTCGGGGGATATGTGGGGGGCATACCCTAACTAAAACCCGCCACGGCGTCACCCTCAAACCGGCTTACTAGCATCGTGGAACCTGGAACATGCTCCATTACGACGAATGACCGGAGCCCCAGCCAACGTGCTGGGGCTAACCCGTGCCTAAGAAGGGGGAGGTCGGGGACCCTAACCCCGAATAGCCGGACGGACCGGCCAGTGTAACCGGATATTTGGGTAAAAAGGCCGGAAACCTTTAACTATTACGGATTTTTGTATAAGTAACGCTTTTTTGCGGGTGGTAGAACCTTGTGCAAGGTTCGTCGGGATCGCTACCACCGTCTTGCTCGCTAATCCTGCCGCTAAGCAGCAATGCTTGCACTGTTGTGTTCCGGCGTGGAGAGTAAGACAGTCGGTGTAATTACTGGCACAAGAGGTACTCCATCTTAGCCCTCTGGGTTGGCAACGCATCTGCAGTCTCCTTAGTTTTACGGATGTCTATAGGCGGTGGTGATCACTTACCATCAGTTGGCCCTCTTGCTTTTATCCCTTCCTATTTCACAAAAAAAAATGTCGCATGACTATTATTCACGAACTTCATTTTCGGCTATAGTTTTAGTTTTTCAGCTATTCTACTTTATGGCCGAAAACGAAAATATGGACGAGTTTTTAAGCCGAAAATTGTCGAAAACGAAAACGAAGCTTCGGTCGGTCACTAGTAATTCTAAGCTACCCTGGATGCACGTGCGGTTGGTAAGCACGCTGTACCGCGGATATTACGCGAGCGATGGCGCGTTCCGCGATTGTAACAATAGAACTGTGCGCGCACGCACTGATGCACTGCTGAAGTAACAGACTCGTAGGGCAGGTACAGTGAATTCGGAATAGCGTTGAAAAACTTAGAAAACCAAGTTTTTAGGGTTCCGTCGCTTAAACGAAAGAGGTACCCCAATGATATTATAATACATGGGTGTACAGTGTGCTAAATGACAGCAGAAAAACGGCTCAACATGAGAATATAGGTTGACGCCAATGTTACAAATGCAAATTAGTTCACCATTTATAGCCATTGGATTTACAACTTCACCTTGGTCGTGGCACAGAATAAATAACGTACAAAAACTTCTCTTTCGCAACCGCGATTAAACGAATTCCAACTTTATTGACACGCTCAAAAAGTTCGTATTACATCATACACCGTGCGCCAGCCGGCACGAGTCAAAAGGAACGCGCCGCCCGCGCCCGCCTTATCCCCGCTACTTCCAGCGACACACTAGGGTTGTGCGGCATTCGTTTTCAATTACACTGACACGGCGGGGGCGAGCGAGCGAGCGGCAAGCCGACAGCCTACTGCGATTTGCCTATGCTATAGGCAAGCCGGTCGAGCGTATGTACAGTGCGGAGTGGAACCTTCCTGGTCGTGGTATCCTAGCTGGTCGACATCAGTGCCACAGAGGCACGTGTAACTTTACGTTATTCACGATCTAATAAACTTAAACAATTTCATGCTAAGATATAATTGTATTACCTTATAATTAATTAATTATCGGCTGAATAATTTCATGCACGAACGTTTTATGCGCGGGCACGATTTAGGGCATCGATTTTATGGATAAAAATATTCGGACCAATAAAAATCATGTTTAACAAACTATGCGAATCTAGACTACGAGTATATCATAACAGTTTATGTACAAAGTTACTTGTGCTTACAAAGATTATGCCATATTGAATTATAAAAAAAATAAACCTAAAAACATGGGGCTAAAGAAGCATATTATATATATATATATATTTGAATCATGTACATAAATTCTTTTTTCTACAAATATGTTATTTTAATTTAATAATTTAAATGTTAAACATTAAAAAAAAAACGTAAGAAATTTCGGTAGCAAAATTCAATGAACTACTACATAAAAAAACTAAAATAAATTATACTTCGCTACGGAAAAATCGCTTTGCCTTAACATCGTCTTTTTTACAGCATCGATTGAAAACAAGCATGCGGTCCAACTGATGATAAGCAATTATCATAGCGTACAAACCATTGTAACACAAGATATCTCACTCACGAATCTATTATGCCACAAATTTATAACAGATTAGTTTTTTTTTCAATACTTTTTTTTTACATGTCTACGTGCCGAGTGGCTTAACTCATATGATGCATAAATAAATAGTACCTACTAAATATCGACCATTAATGGCACCATATGAACGTCAATCGTGACTTAAAACGATACAAACATTGCTAAGACTAGTGTGTACCTAGCGCTCTTCATACAAACGGCGATAACGTTTTCCACCCTCTAAACCTTAACCTATAGCCATGGTTTTTTGTATATTGTCATTATGCCCTAGGTTTGTGTAATTTGTTTTTTTAAATATTCTTTAGTTTCAAATATATTCAAGCTATATTGTTTCGTGTAAAATTCCTAAATGCAAATATTGTTAAATCTATGAAGAATATTTAAAATATCAAAACATACGAACCTAGTTCTAGGGCATAATGATAACATACCAAAAAATCACGGCTATAGGTTAAGGTTTAGACGGTGGAACGCGTTGTCGTCGTTTGTATGGGGAGCGCTTTTTGAGGCTGGGTTCACACTCCTCTTAATATTGTCTACTCGTGACAATACGGTCAAAACTTCAAGGTTAACAATTATTTGATTTAATGTCCCCATGGACCTGATAAATATGTGCAATCATCATTAAGAGGAGTGTGAACCCAGCCCCAAAAAGCGCTCCCTATACAAACGGAGATAACGTTTTCCACCCTCTAAACCTTAACCTATGGGAATTAATTTTTAGTATGTTGTCATCATGCCTTAGAACTAGGTTTGTATGTTTTGAGTTTTTTAATATCCGTCATAGTTTTGACAATATTTGCATTTTAGGAGTTTTATACAAAACACAAACGCGTCGATATTTTTGAAACTATTAAGAATATTTAAAAAATCGAAACATACAAACCTCGTTATAAGGCATAATGATAACATACAAAAAAATCATGGCAATCAAAACAATGGCTATACGTTAAGGTTTAGTTAGAGGGTGGAAAACGTTATCGCCGTTTGTATGAAGAGCGCTGGGTACACACTAGTCTTAAAAACAATTTGAAACAGCATGGTTGCAGAAAAATAGAGATATTATTTTTGTCATATTCACAGATGCATCATTATAATTTTATTCTTTGTAATCATTTGTCAGTTAATTTTGAGAGTCAAACAAAAATTTTCAAACCGCGATAACTCAACAGATATACGCAGCAAAACGAAATTAAAAACACAGAAATTTAGATAATTTTATGCTTTTCTCATCCCATTTTATAAAAATTTGAAATGTTATCATTTTGCTGTATTATAGGCTATTTGTAAAATGTGTTTATTTACCTTTACTGGCTGCGCGCGCGCTGCCTGGCTTTCACTCTACGCCGTCCGGAAGCGTGCGGGTCTTATGCTCGCCCCTCCAACCCAATAAGTAAATGTGGTTTGGCTGGGGTTTGGCTTGAATAACCCCACCTAAAGCCGTCTTAACATAATACAAACCACCACCACTGACCACTCTCAATATCGTCAATTAGCACCATCAAAATAGAAAACATAAAGTCGGGTTCAATAGAAATAGCCAATGTTGTAAACATTAGAGATTTTCACGCATATTTCTAACGTTAACGAGCCATAAACACCCACAACTGTCAAAATTTCCTTTGGTGTGCGCAAACAGTCAAGAAAATTGAAACACGTACCATCGTAGAACCTAGTCGAAGAGACATATGCATGACATTTGTATGACATAGCCTGGCGTTTAACGCGTCGCGTCATTGCGATAGGGTTCTAAGGTGGTACGTGAATATATTTCCCCTACTCTACATAGTACCATTTCTCGCATGCGCGTTTCATTGCATTGCGGGCTACTGAGGTATGATGCGATCGATGCATCCGTTGAGCCGTGCAATGTAATGCAATTCGCATGCAAGAATTCGTACCATGTTAATGGCCCTTAACGGGACTTTAACGCCATAAAATCACTCGTGGTCTTGTGACTACGTCTGTTGCAACATGGCCGAAACGTCGAGGTAAATTAACAATGACGTCCCATTAACGTCATAGTGATGTAAAAAGCAAACCAATTTGCCATTATCACTCCGTAATCACGCACTTTTAAACAGGTATGGTCCCATTACCGATTTATACAATTTATCCTTGTGTTTATTCGTTTTAAGTGTCAATATTTATTAATTATTTGTTATTTCAATAAACACTTTCGTTGACAATTTAAGGTTGTGTGTCAAATGGTAGCCATATTTGTTTACAACATTCTCCATTTCTATTGAGCTCGACTATACTGACTTGTACTTGGATGTAGGGATTTGAATGTGTAATTAATTATTACTGAAATTCTGTCTTGAATAAATAACCTCTCTCTTTTTCTTTCTTTGTCGTACCCCGAATAAAGTACCTAACGAGAAAACCAGTGCTGAAGAACAATGCAGAATACTGTTTTTATCCTAATACTAGTATGGATGGACGTTTGTTACTCTTTCGCGTAAAAACTACTCAATGGATTTGGTCGCCGCGGCGACCAGCGACAGCGATCCGATCGGACTTTGCACAAGGTCCTACCACCCGTTAGGCTGCTTTTCCACCAGAGATGTGCGAGGATGCGGAGCGAGGGATGTGTTTGTAAGAACCAATAGAATCGCTTCATCTACCTCGCCTCGGTCAGCACAGCTCTGGTGGAAACTGCTCATTGGTTCTTTACAAACACCCCTCAATACGAACCCTTGCATATCTCTGGTGGAAACGCAGCCTAAAACTACGTAATGTTTAGTTAACATCAGGTAAATAATGCTTAAAATGCGCCATGGGAATTAATATTTCAAAAATATATCAGTCTACCCTCTTAGCTTTCGTTCGTATGTCGCTTTAATGCAGTTCCGTGATAAATAAATTCTAAACAAAAACTATAATGGCTGTTGCAGTGTGGGCTGATATGTTTTCGTGAGCTATTATCGAGTGTTATCATAGTTCGTAACTTACAGTGCCCAGAAATTATTAAATCGTGACTTTCCTTGAGGTGTCGTGCATTCGTGCCAGACTTCCCTGTCGATCTACCCACGGCTTTATAAATTGATGTGTTTATACCAACATAGGTGATTAATATTTTCACCACTCATCGATGTCTACAAATGGTCACCCGCAACAAGTATAGCTTTTTGGTTTTGTATTTGTTTGTTGCTTTTTTTTGTGTGAAAAGAAAAAGAAAAGCACTTAATAGAAGAAAAGGGCAAAGGAAGAAAGGGAAAAAAAGGAAAAGTTTTTTTTTTTTTTTCTTCTTATAAATTTTATCTAAATTATTATAAACAATCAGACTTTTGCGAGGAAAGGTGGGAGAAAGTATTGGGGATTTCAGTATAGTTGTTGAAAGCCATGGAACCTTGTTTTGGCTGTAGAAAGATTATTGGAAAAAAGGATCTGGTCATTTGCCCTTCGTGCAACAACGAATACCATAAAGTCCGTTGCGGACTTCCCGCTGACTTGCGGGTTTCGCGGTCAAAAGTTGGACCTCAGGACTGGCTTTGTCCCGAATGTGTTGCGGCAAAGCCAAGGAGCGGAGACAACACAAACACGCCGATACGTTGCCGACCGAGTGTTTC